>CM076411.1:36773843-37973843 GCA_038363315.1 Mugilogobius chulae
TGCCACGAATCAGGACACAAACAACAAACTGCTCAGACCTCTGCAGTTTCGCACTCAAATTTGCTTCAGGTTTCCAAGTTTCGATTCCACCATGCACGCCGTGAGCTCAGAGAATGTTTTTTTGTCCGCCTACAGCCCAACACTTCGGTGACCACTTACGGGCTCCCGTCTGAACTCCAGCTGGGAATGGGAGCTCTATGTCGGACGAAATCGCACGGGCCAAACGTGTTCAGCAGCAGGTCCAGATGAGACTGGCCGAGAAGTCCACACTTCCGCGTCAGAATGGCTCCGCCGCGCATTACGCCATGTCAGGTGAGTACTTTGGCCACAAAATAGACCCTGTGGATGGAACAGGTGTCAGCTTAGTTAAAGGCTTTTATCACAAAGACGTGACTGACTCACAGCTCAAACACATGGACACTCAAATGCATTCCAATTTTAGGCAATAAGTACGATAATTCAAAGTTTTTCTTTGGATCATGTCTATAATAGGCTAGATCTAAAAAGAATTAGCCTAAACAAAAGTAGCTATTCTTAGGCTACTTAAGTTCTTAAGCATAGGTGACACTGTTTATGTTTTCTATAGTTATTACAGTTACAAGTACTCCCATTAAATTTTAATCAAATTATTATCTACTTTATCAGTTAAAATTTGGTATTCTATAAAGCTAACAAAAAAATGCACACATTTTCAATTCACAGTCACTACATTTTGAAATCTTCTGATCACTTTTTCTTTCCTTGATGATCTTTCTGTGTGACATCACCCACATGTTTTTTTCTTGTTTGCTGTTTTGTTTTTTTGTGTGAAGTCATCTGCTCTTCTGCTCAGATCTGTAGATTTGTACCTGGCTTCATGAAAGGGTTAATGTTTAACAGGCTACAACAAGTGATGCTTTCATTGCACTGTGCAGATAGTGGCAGAGCTCAAAGAGTCCCACTGTGAGATTGAATGTCATGTCTCTTAGTCAGCCTTTACATGGGTGAGGGTTCCAGACAGATACCTGAGAAATGACAGGGTCGTGAGAATCAGCTGTGTATCTTTAAAGATGTCAGAGTCGGCATGGTTTATAGTTTCTTTTGTAAAATGTGTTGTTTACTTTACAACTTCAATACTGTAGCATGTTGTTCTGTGGAGTTATAAAAGTAATTGAATTAAAGTAGTATTTATCTCAATTTCAGTATATTCTTGCAAACAGAATTGTTGATAGGCTATAACAAGTTGTGTTCTTAATTCAAGTGCAGTAGCATTTTTTCTAGTTTAAAATTAGAAATTGTGTTTAAATGTTGAAAATATACAAAATAAGATGAATAATTTACTGACTTGTCTTCTTACTTAAAATAGCAATTTATTTCCAGTGTATTTACTTGGTTCAATGAGAGCACTTGGAAAACCTTTTCACAGACAATATCTGCGTTTACCTCTGTTATTATAACACCTTTTAAAAGAAATACTGAATTTAGGCTTAATATGTGTGCTTTAGCATTAGAGCCACAATACTACACAAAATCCCACTTCCAGTACACGTCGGAGTTGTTAGTTTGTCCTTTGCCCTCAGGCTGAGCCAGAAGGTAGGCATCAAGTCGTAAAATGTTAACCAGTACAACAGGAAAACTGGGCCTCCTTCCTATATAAGTACTGTGTGGTTTTAGCCAAACCAGCCACCAAAGCTATTCTTAAGGTTCTTTAGATAAGAGACAATCCAGAAGGAGGCCTGACCACCAAAATGCAACTGTGGCGTCCATGAAAACAAGTCTTAACAGATACAAGGGGCCTCGAGTCTTGACTGTGTGGATTTATGAGACAGTCAGTTATTTTTTCAAACGATAACAGAAAGAGAGACATGTCCCGTGTCCTGAGAGGAGCATGGGTGTGTTTAGTTGCACGCTCTCAGGTGTGGGACTGGGTGTGGCCGGGGTCGAACTGGGTATGAGCCAGAGATCTGTCACTGACATTTTAACAACTGGTTTGGTTTGTTTTCTCTTTGACGCCATGAGGATGAAAAAAAAAAAAAAAACGCAAGCACATAGTGTTTTTGTTATTTTGTTGTCCTGATTATTGTTGGAGGTGGGCAACGACTGAAATTTATAGATATTTTTTCACTCACAAATTTTTAAAGAATTTTAGAATGATTTTCAGACTATAATAAGTTAAACCAACAAACATGTGTTTTTTAAGCTTATTGGTTGTGGTTAAATTACAAGATAAATGTGAAATATCTTTTAAACTAATCACAAAAGTGATTAGAAAAGTAATTACAACGTAATCCAATAATCAGAGTTATTAATATTAACTTTGACTGTACCTGTTCATTGTCATCATCTAAGGCTCTGATGTCCCATCTTCTGAATAATCATGATTTCAGTCATGATTTAAATAATTATGATTACGGTATTATGTTTTTTACAACCCAACAGCTCTAGTGCTAAGATCTATGAATACTGCAAGTTGAGTGAGAGCTTTTATCTTTCTATTTATATTTGACATAGGACAAAAAATAAGACATCAAAATATATTAAAGAAAAACATTGTGGCACCAAAATTGTGTATAAATTTTTGTATATATATATATATATATATATATATATATATATATTTTTTTTTTTTTTTTTTTTTTTTTGTTAGTGTCTTGTACCACTAAGACCTTGACACTTGAACAAATAGAAGTGTTATGTAATACATCCACATATTTCACATTAAACATTTGATAATGTTAAATGTTCATTTTATTCCATTCCATTGAATTGTAGCGTAAATGTTTTTTCCCAAAAAATTACAAGTATATGATTTGGCTTTTATCTTTTGTCTTTTAATTAATTATAAATAATGTTCCATAAACAAATTACAATTTATATAGATGAGCTTTTTGCTTTAAGTCTCTGACTATAGAAATGTTACAGTCTTATGACAAGATGGACATGATGTCTTTTACATCAACAATATGGGACAGTATTTCTCATTGGTTAGGTTACTTCAAATACATTTGGAGACACATTCTTTGATTTGAGTCAGGCAGATACTTGATTTCTTCAGACAATGACATGTCACTTGTAACCCTGCTGCTCGTCTGTTCTCACACTTGTCTGTCATGTTTCTTGAGCACAAGAGTAAAAGTTCACACCAGTATCGGAAATCACAGGTACTGTATATTTGTATATGTGTCATTGTGAAAGTGACGAGGCTCAGTTTTTGCATTGTAAGTAACAGAAGCCCAGCTCAGTAGATGTTGATACAACAAACAAACCTATTTAGCCTTTAGTTTGCAGTGAAAAGCTTTTGTTTCAGTGTGACTACTTTTTTGGACTTAATTCTCTAAAGAAAGTGGACTCAGACACCTTTTTGTTCTGACATTATGAATTACATTATCTTCCTCAATGTGACCTATATTTTACAATGTACAGTTTAGGATTGTATTTAAAGACTCAACATGTTTTTTTGTTTGTTTTTGTTTTTTCAGACTATGGTGGTTCTTCCACAATGAAATATCAAACTTATCAGCCAAATTTCACCTCCAAGTCATCGTACATGTACTCAGCAGGAGCTAGGACCATGGTGAGTGTTTATTGCTGACACATTGACCCTTTTAATCTGCTGTCAGCCACAGTGCCTCTGACCCTTGTGAGGTATCATTGTGTGATATTTCACAAAAGCCTGCCATGAAATCAGTCCACAGTCTTGAGATTCAACCTCTACATTCTTCAGTGTTAGCAGTGTAAACAATATATCTGATGTTGGCACAAAGTTTGCTCTGTAATGTTCATAGTTATACCTAAATATAAGATACTAGATTTTATGTGTTACAAATCAGATTAATTGAGCAGTTACATTTATAACTTTGCTTTTAAGATACATGAAAAGACAAATGAACACATTATCCCCTGTGCTTGTGCCTGGCTGATGTCCTTCTCTCTTTGGACAGGGCCCTCGTATTTCCCAGAGGACTGGCTTCAGCTCTCAGTCTGCTGGTGCAGAGCTAGCACAGTTACAGCGAATGAGCATTGGGGCCGGAGGGGGCGGCGGTGGGGGGTATTATAGAAGAGAAGAAGAGATGATGGTCGGTCATGGACCCCCTACTGGGATGATCAGGCCCCAAAATGACTTGGAGTCTGCTTCTATGCACTCTATGCGACTGGTCAACCCCTGGATAACGGACGACAGTGATGCAGCCAGTATGGCCTCAGAGCGAGATGCTGTCTTTAACCGTCAGTACACTCAGAGTCAGAGTGCAATGAATGGATATGCCTCCCAGGTGCGACAGGGTGGGCCCGTCCCTGGCCCCATGCGCAGGTCTCTCAGCGGGACACTGTCTCGAGGTGGAGGCATGGTTGGAGGAGAGTCAGAAATGGTCACTCAACAGTATTCATTCAAAGGGCCAGCACACCGCACCATCAACAGGATTAACCAGCGCAACAGGACCAGCATGAGCTCCATGTCAAGTACCCTTCAAAGGCCCATGTCTGTGGGAGGGGGCAGCATCTACTCTGCAGGTGGGGACCGAGTCGATCGAGGCGTAATGGTGGCATCAACCACCTCCTGTGGCTCCGGAGGACGGATGTTCCAAGGAGCCACACTGCCTCGCACCATGTCCATGAAGAGTATCCACAGTGTTGGCCGAGGAGTGGACATCTACAGTGGACAGAATGAGATGGGAATGAGCATGGGCAACCTCAGTGCGTAAGTAACAACACTTATTCAATGTACATGATTTACACTACAGCTTACATTAAGTGAAATCTGACATGTCTTATGTAATGTGTTTTGTGTGTCTGGGGCCTGGGCACTTGAATTAACCAGTACCATTTGGTCTAAAATATAACAAATAGAATAATGTTTTAAAAAGAGACTTAGGTTAGAGTAGCCCATTGATAATGCAGTTCTTAATGATTATTAACCCAAAAAAGACAAAAAAACATGAGGCACTCAATGTATCACCAGTGGTACATTTTGAAAAACACTTAATAATTAGTTATGCAGTGTTAAAAACAGCAGCTTTCAACAACAGAAACTCTTCATCATGTTATCATCATCTTCATAGTATCAGGACCCTCTCCCCTGACCAAATTGTTAGACTGAATGGTGGATTTCCTAAGTGCTGTGGATTGGGAGGTGCTCCTTAGCGGCAGGACTGGTTTGGGTGTGGCAGCTGAGTTTAGAGCCTTGCATTTCACACATCCCACAGTCAAAAAAGTGGTAGGAAGAACGTTTGCACAAGAGACAAATGATTGAAAGAATTCTTGTGGTCCCCCTGTTTTCCTTCCCAAACATATTTACTCCATCGTTACACAAATATCTGCTGATAAACTAATTTTACTGATCTAAGTTACTCTCCTCTGACAGCATCAACAATTTGGACATGCCCACGGCTGTCATGAATTTGAGAGATCCAGATCCCAGTGTGCAGGTCATTGGAGCAGCGTACATTCAGCACGAGTGCTACAATGACAATGATGCCAAAAATGAGGTACATGTGGTTTGTAGCGCTACACTCTCGAGCCTCATTGAGAAAACAGAGTCATAAATATCATCTAGATTTAATTATACTCTGATGTGAGCTTGGCTTCTACACAGTTCGGTTTCACCCATGTGTTGCTCACTGTCTAAAACTCTGAAATAGTGCTTTAGAATACTTCACAATTCCCACTTTTAAAGCATTGTATTAATATAATTCAGTGCAAAGGAGTTAATTTCCGGTCTGCAAAGTTGACTTTAATTTTTGAGAATTTGTTCAGACTTTTTTTTTTTATGTATTTTTCAATGACCAAAAAACAAGTGTTTTATTATCCAAAACATTTATTATTTATTGATGATATTTAATTTATTTGCTTCGATTTCATGATACAGCTTTTAACAAAAACATCTAGAAGATTTTCTTAATATTTTTGTGTAATTCTCTATTTAGGTCAGACATTACAAGGGCATCACTGAGCTGGTCAAATTGTTCAACAGCGAGAGCCAGGAGGTGCAGCGTTATGCCACCGGTGCCACTCGAAATCTCATCTTCGAAAACATGGAGAACAAGGTGGCCCTGATCGAAGAGGGTGGCATCCCACAGCTGGTGGAGGCTCTGAAAGAACAAGACGATGAACTTCACAAAAACATCACAGGTACTATATGAACTCATGCACATAGTTGTATAATCCTATAAAGAAAACAAAAATCACAAGTCAGGTCGAAATCAATTATTTTATAGATGTTAATCCAACATGCAGTTTGTTGAAAATTACATCACTAATATGTCCATGTTTTTTTGACCGTGTTAAGCCAAATATCAATTTATTGTGATACTTAAGTTGGTGATGATGGTAGCTATCGTTATGGTGGGTTGCTGTATTGATATATTACAGTCACTTTTTTTTTTTTTTTTTTTTTACATATTTTCCTAAATTATTTTGAGACACGGAGACAGTGTTGTTGCTTGTTTAGAGAAAAAAAATCTATGTATAACATTTCGCTGATGATTAAAATACATGTTTTATATTAGGATCATGCAGGTTGAATAAATCCTAAAATACACTGCAAAATATTCTAAGCAATATATCAATTATTGAATGTATTGCACTATCATTATATTATTGTACCACGCTCCATGTGTTGTGTATCGTCTCATATAGTAAGCGACCCACCGATTCCCAGGCCTATTAAACAGGCACAGCATCAAAATTATGACTAAACTTGCCATATACTGTATTTTTTAGGATTTCTCTAGCTCTGGACATTTTTCTGCTTTAAAACTATTTTTTTTTTTTTTTGGTTGATAATTTACACCATTAAAAAAAGTCACAGTTTTCAGGAAAGCACAGTAGCGCTTACAAAAGCAGGAGGTCTGTGCACAGGGGTGTGAGAAGGGCCTAGAGGAGTCTGGGAGTTGTCTGGGCCTGTAGACCAACTGAACACAGGCCGCTCCCTGTTAGAAGTTAAAGCCTTGTTGCTTGTTTTGACTTGTTTCACCACAAAGTGTATCCGCAAGAGTAATCGTGCCAGATTGACAAAATGCGAGAGTGCGATGTCGCCTTGACCTGTTCATTATGAAGTGTGTGCTTGTATATGTTTTGTTTGGTAAAATATACGTATTTTCTTCTTTCATTAGGGATTTTCTGGAACTTGTCCTCCAAAGACAACCTGAAGGAGAAACTGGCCAAAGAGACCCTTCCGGAGCTGACGGAGCGAATCCTTATCCCATTGTCCGGCGGTGTAAATGCTGAGTCCATCCAGCAGAGCCCATCTGAGGCTGACATCTTCTACAATACCACAGGTTGCCTCAGGTACGTCTCAAAAAGCAGCCCCTAGTTGGTGTTTGAAGATGAATGTTTTCCCATGAGCACATTTGCATCTAACTTGTTCTGGCAGGGCACAAAGTGGTGTGTCAGCTGCTGAAGTTAACACCACACCCAGTGCATCTTCTGTTTTGTGTGTAGAAGAAGACATGATTAAGTTCATTTGTACTTTTGACAATTAATTATTATCATAAAAAAACATTTTAAACCATTTTTTTGTGGAATGGCTTGCTTGAAATGTATTTGTTTAATTATAAACATCCCAAAAATATGCTGTCTGCTATGTCCATGTGATTAACCATCCAAATAGAATTTTATCATTATGATTACATAGCATTTAAAACTAGGAATGGGACGATTCTGTTGTGTCACAATTCAACTCTTGCCTCAATCACATTTTAGATTTAATTTCGGTTTTGTTAAGCCCCACAAAAAAAGAAAAACATATTTTTTTTATTACGCTTTGATTCCGTTTTTAGTGAATTAAGCAAGGAGTTTATTTAGAAGTGTCTTAAAAAGGGATATTTCAGTTCTTTCTGGGTCAATTGTTGTAAAACAAGATAGGACAGATTGACAAAGCTCACCTCAATAAGAATATAACAACAATAAGCCTACTGTTTACTTCCTCTGACTGTGAAAGGACAGTGGAATCAACCCTTTTCTAACTGCATTAAAATGACAAACAGAGCTATGGAGGGACACATGAGGATTGAACCCGTCACCAGAAATAATTTGATAATATGCTACATTAACTTAAAACTAAAATGCAAACATGAGAAAACATACATTGATATTTGTTTTTCAGAAATCTTAGTTCAGTGAATGAGAAAACACGTCAACAGATGAGAGAAACCAATGGACTGGTAGAGTCTTTAGTGGGCTACATCAAAGCATCACTTGAAGACGGCAAGACAGAGGACAAAGTAAGGCCCTGTGCTTTTGCACCCCTCCAAAAAGTGTAGCATCACAGTTGTTTTCTATGCTCATTTTGAATGCTGTGTTGTATCTTTAGGGAGTAGAAAATGCTGTTTGTGTCTTGAGAAACCTCTCCTATCAGCTGTATAATGAAATGCCTCCATCTGCCATAATGCGCCTGGAGGGGCCAACCAGAAGCCAAGACACTGGAAAAGCAGAGCCCATTGGCTGCTTCACACCACAGAGCAAGAAAGCCAAAAAGGTATGAAAATGACTAATCTTTGTTAATTAATTAGGCCTGTCACCGTTTACTCCAGTTTTTACTTCTCTGTATAATGTTTAAAATGTTTGCTTTTGTGGATGTGCATTAGTCCTGGTCACATCTACAGCCTGTTCTTCCATAGAAGTAGGTTTCTTCTTCAGTGTGGTTCTCCTCAAGGTTTTTCTTTTTCCTCACTGGGTTTTCACGTGATGTATCAGTTACGTGTCTAGTCAAGTGATTTACACAAGTTTTGGCACTGTTTTCCTGCCAGCTGAACATAGCTGAAATTCAGGATTTTTTTATTGTTGGCATTGCAGGAGATGGGATCAGTGCTCTTGTCTTAAATATGAGAAGTCATGGTGAAGTAGCTCTAATGTTTTGACAAGTGCACAAAGCAGGTTCTCAGTCACCGTGCTGTGTCCATACAAAGCAGAAAAGTAGGCATACGAGAGAATAAAGGCAGTTGGTGTAGTGGTAATTGATAAGTAATAATTTCAGGACATTGGAAATTTGGTAAGAAGAGTTGGATGTCATTTAATTAAAAATAACTAAGTGTCTTCATAAAAAAATGTGTTTAACACGCATTTTGTTTATGCTCTTGTATTTTTACAGAAACAGGTGAATCTGTCCACTCTGTCAGAGGTGTCTCGTGTTCCTAAAGGCATGGAGTGGCTCTGGCATCCTCAGATTGTGAACATTTACAGTCGAGTGCTGCGTCAGTGCGAGATCAACTCCACCACGCGAGAGGCCGCAGCTGGAGCCCTGCAGAACATCACAGCCGGAGACAAAAGGGTCAGTATTATCATCAAACAAATGCAGTTTGGGAGCCATGGCTAACTAGAACCCTCACATGTGTTAAGACACGGACCTAAAGCTTGTTTAAAGAGATAACAGGTCAAACATTGAGAGTATTTTATTATTACTATTATTATTATTTTTTTTTTTTTTTTTTTACAAAACATGATATTGAGCTAAACCAAAAATTTAAAATAACCTCAAAATGTTAATGGTTTTATCTGACATTTTTGTCAAAACTAGTGAACTAGTTATGTTCTCCTTCTCAGGTTATCTATTTAAAAATGGTCATTTCAAAGACTTTCTTGATGTTTAACGGTTCTTTTGATAGTTTATTCTGAGCTCTATTAATAACATTGTACATTGCCATAAATAAATAACAAATTTGAAATATGGAAATGTTTGCAGGTGACTAGACCTAATACAACAAAAACTGCATTTAAGAAATAATCATTTATTTAAATATATTTATACCTGTAAAATGTTGTGACATCACGTACAGACCCTTTTACAAATACATTTCAGACTTAATATCAGACAAATCTCCACATCCGTAAATGTATTTTGAGATGCCTTGTAGGAAACTTAAGTCTATATTCTCTAAAATTGTTGATTAAAATAAGTTGACCACTAAGACTTTTAGCATGTATTCTAGAAAAAAACTTATATTAAAAATAGATACTGTGTTTTCTGAATTAGATGGTTCTCTCGTCAAGGACCACTTCCAAAAACGCATTTATCCATTTTTTAAGTCTCACTTTGGTCTCTCTTGTGTTTTTTTTTTTTTTGTTTTTTGTTTTTTTGCTTCCTCTTAACAAATGTATTCATTTCCATTGTATTTTATCTTGTCTTGTTTTGTCCAGTGGGCATCAGTGCTGAGTCAATTGGCTCTAGAACAGGAGCGAGTGTTGCCCCTCCTGTTGGACCTCCTCAGAACCAACAATGACTTGGAGCTCAGGTCTATCACAGGTCTGCTCCGAAACCTGTCCCGCCACACCAGAGACAAGAATGACATGGGTGAGCCATAAATCTCAAGTTTCTGCTTAAATATTCTATAGGTGCTCTTACATTGTACTAAAAAAGAGGCTTAGAATGTTTGAAAGTGGTGGACCTTTTGAATAAGCTCTTTTTTGTTTTCATTGATAATGATGCCAAAACATTATAAACTAGTGATATCCTGCTAAGGCAATACTTTGTGGCAATGATTGCAACTGCTAAAATTTTACATGTATTTTATTGTACTTTTAGCTACAAAAGTGGTGAACAACTTGGTGACAAAGCTCCCTAATGATGGTCATCAGAAAGAGCCGTCAAGTGAAGTTGTGGTGAACATCTGTGGCATTTTGAACAACCTGGTCACCAGCAGCTTCATGGCAGCCAGAGACATCACTTTCTTCGATGGTTTGCCCAAACTAGTGGCCATCCGAAACAGCCACGACAACAGGTGAGTGCATGAAAATAGAATTTGTTGATTTCTTTGTTTTTCTATGCATGTATGTATTTATTTGTGTATTATTAGTTAGTATTGTTATTATTTTTACTATTACTATTACTATTATTATATATATATATATTTTTTTTTTAGTCCGGGAAAAACCAGAGCATCCAAAGCTGCTGCCACTGTTCTCAATAACATGTTCCAATACAAGAAACTGCACAAAGACTACAAACAGGTATGAATTCAACTCATTGTGGGTTTTTCACTGAAACTACTGCTAAAAGCAATTGTTTGGTATTAAGCTTGCTCTTCGAGAGTTGCACTCTGTTGTTGTGTCTTTGAGCAATATACTGTATTGAACTCCCTTTGAATGTTGTGTGATTGTTAAGAGAGACCTCTGGCAGACCACAGCCACCAGTTTGCCCCAGGGCAGGGCTGCCTTTAAATGGCCATTTTGTGTCAGGAATAAATATTAGTTTTGTTAGTACAGTAGTAATAATACTTTTAAGGTAAATCAATTAAATCAGTGGTTGCATCACAGCAAGAAGTTTCCAGGGTCTATTTGCAGTCCAGGTGGAAAGACTTTCTTTCTGTATTGCCTCCCTTGGACTCTTGATTACCCTAAGCTATTATAAATTACTGTTTGCATCAGTTCATTCAGAGTTCACTTCTAAATTACTTATATTTGCACCATCTTTAGCATAGCAGTGCATGTGATGGATGTCATTCTGTTCTGCTTTTCCATCATCAGTGCAGTAGTGGTACATGAAAAAAAAAAACAACAAAAAAAACACTCCACTCTCACCTTCACTTTTGTACTGTTGCTCTTAGCACACACTCAGTCATGCAGGTCCCTCCCAAAGGCGCGGCCCACCTCAATATCCTAATGAGCAAGTTCTAACACTGAAAACACGTGTTTATGCTTGTACAGCGCGCCTACAGTTACAATTGTGCACGCACACACAGAAACTCGCACACATAAAGGGGGATTATGTTTATGATACAACAGATGTAAATTATTTTGTAAACCAGTAGGTAACAGCCATCTGGAATGCTTTGAAGTATTTTATTGGTATCAAAATTATTATTTATCTAATTCCTTATTGTTGTTGTTGTTTTATTTACTATTGCTTTACCTTGTGTGTTGCAGAAAGGGTTTTCCAGAGATGATTTCATTGACAATACCATCTGAGGTTGTGAAATCTTCAGCTCCGCGGAAACACAAAATGGATGACATGTTTCTTTCCATGTGTGTGGAAGTCTATTAACTTTATTTATATTTTAAAGAGACTGCGTTTTATAATGGATGAGACATTATAATTATGGACAACTATCCCAGAGGAAAATGAATGTTTATTATATTTTAATTGTTTGGACTGGAATTTGAGAAATTGATCCCACTGTGGACTGCCAATGGACTTTGTACCAATCTGTGCACCTTAACTGTTTTATGTACTTTGTTTGTTTAAACACTGTGCATCTTGCTGTGGGTATTTTGCCATATTACCCAGCTGATAGTTGTTTGGATATCTGAAGATTGCAATCAATTCTCAATAGTGTGTGTAAATACTATTTTCATATTGTTGTGAACACTGTAGCTTTGTATTTTTACATTTGGGTAAAAAGGTATGTTCTTTAATGAACATCTATTTTTGTATATGAAATTATAAAATTTAGTTCTATATAATTTTTTATATAAAATAAGTAAAAATGAAAAATTTTGGTGTTTTATGACCATGTGGGGTAAAAGTGGTTCCGTGTGCCTATGTAATATGTGCCTTTTGCAATCATTATCAAACAAAACCAAACTCTGTTCTGTGTCCACTGTAACTGCTGTTAAGTCCAATGTATCGTCTGGGTAAAAGACTTTTCGTATTTTAATCTTTACAAATACAATGTGTGCTCAGATCTTAGTGCCCTTTTTAAACGAGCGACTGCAGAATGAAAGAAAAGTGTGTATTTCGGACCAGTGTAGAATGTTGTAGTGAATGTTGTGTTTTTACAGCAGGGTGGCTCACTTGTGACAGCTTGTGTGTCGTTTTTATAATACTGGTTAATTGTAAAGATCACATGTGCTGATGTGAGCAGATGTATCATCTGGATATATTTGAGTTAATAAAGATGCAGAAAGTGAGTTTCCTGCATTGCTGTTGCTGCTGACAGTCTTTGTCTCACACAGAGGTGGTGAAATGCGGGCCACTCCCAGTTTACATATTTGCTCCTGCTCAGACAAGAACCATACCAGAACATGCCAGATGGGCCCTGATTTAGTGTGGTTCAAACTTTTCAATTAACACGACAAAAGAACATAAGACACATTTACGTTACACTTTTTGTATAATTTCTTCGCACAAGGCACAAAGGTATGCAATGTCATTAAAAAGAGGCATTCTACTGCTTCTTAACAAGACAGCATAAATCAGTACTTTTTTTTAACTGTCATAGGTCATCTAACATAGGGAAACATATTTACTCACTACTGTGTTTTGCTGGACACATGTATATACAGTATATATTTATAAAAATATACAAATGATTTCAGATCATTCTTTCATCATCATAAATGTGTACAAAAACCTAATAAAGTGTTATTAAAAAACAAGATAATTTCTTCCAACTGCTTAACAAAAAGGCATCAGTTAACATTTAATATTTTGGCTTAGATATTCTCAGTGACAAGGCAGTAGAAATCAGAACGAGCGCTGTAATTGCGTGAGCCAAGGTCAGACACATCGATGTCGGCTGGAGCTGGTTTGGATTCAGAAACATCAGCAGCGGGAAGGACCGGGGCTCGGCACACCATGGCCTTGTAGACTGGGTGTCGCACCCCTGCAATATTCATCACAATGTTATACTGCTGAAATGGTAATGCTCTCACACCATAACCAAGAATAACTCCCACATGCATAAAATTGAGTCAATATATATTATCTTATAGAAAAGACAATTTTTAGAAAACATAGAAAAGAAGACTTATTTATACTTCATAAAAAATATTAAAACAAACTTATGGAGACTTTATACTGAACCATATTGGTACTCATAGTCTACTCTTCTATTATCTTAACAAAAAAACTATGTCACCAGTTTCTTTGTGTGTTTCACAAGGCCTAATTTTCAAAGCTAATTGTAGTCAATCTTGGTTAAAAATTAATTCAAGCCAGCCGCAGTGAGCAGTAATATCTACACTGAAACTTAGGTCAACAATCGCAATCAGCTTTGGTATCAGCAGTAAAATCTGTTAATCATATTGTGGTATTGTTCTTTAAAATACATTCTGGTTAACCGTTAAGTAGCTGCATATTCCTCACCGAGATCTCCAGCAGGATCAGTGTCTGAGCGACAGTCCAGATAGTCTGGGTCCACGGTCAACATAGGGTCCCTATCACCATGGAGGAAAGTTTGGGGGTCTCCAGACGAGTCACTGTGGAAGAAAATGCGCCGGGGCATGGCTAGAGACAGCTCCTTCCAGAAGACTGAGGATGGAGTCTACAGGGAAATAAATATAATGTCACTGATTTTATTTAAGCTTTTATGTTTACAGAAGCAGTTACAAAGACTTTTTCATATATAATTAGATACAATTCTTAACAATTCCTTAAGAAGAATTAATGTTCATATTCAAAGCTTTATTTATTTAGATTGTAAATAAATAAATAAAAAATGCAGCTTATTATTATTGTTTTATTATTATTATTGTTCTAACATGGAAACAAAATGCGGCAAGAAATGTAATACAAGCTTATCAGTTTTTTTAGATTTTAATGTGTAATATACCGGAATACAAAAAACATAAAACATATATATATATATTATATATATATATATATATATATATATATATATATATATATATATATATATATATATTATATATATATATATATATATATATATTGCAAAAATATAGAATGCGAATGATCATGTTTTTTTGTTTATTTTTTGAGAAGTAATAATTACATGAAATGACCTGTGTATTTTATTATCGTTAATTTTTGATATGTTATAATATAAATATTTTTTATCACAAGCTCAAAACAATGATGAATTTGAGTTTTTAATACAAACCACAGAGTTGTGCCTCCAGGTGAGGATGGTGAGGCAGTGCTGGTGCTCTGTCAGCTGCTGCTTAACCTCAGGCCTAAAGCCTTTACTCTGTCCTTCTAGTAAAATCAGGATGGGCTTTGGACACAGCTCCAGCAACTGCTCAAAGCCCTGCCTGAACAGATACAAAAACAACAGCGACATCTAGTGGCACACTTCACTCACATCTGAAATTGTGCATGACTGGATTTCTAAAGCTCACTTGAAGTTGGTGTTGCACCAGTCTTGTTCCAGATAGGCGTATGAGAGCAATACAATGAGACGCGAGACCGACTCATGTTCATAATGAGCTCGGCAGACGGTTCTGAAAACATGCAGCCGTTCATGTGACAGTGTCATATTTAAGAATGTTAAAAAAATGTCGCCTCATTCCTCACTGTCTTCTCACACATCTAAAATTGCATGTAATTTTGCCAAGTTCTGCAAATTACAAACTTAAGTGTCTCGACAATACAGACAGAGCTAACAGTGAGAGTAGTTCAGATTCCAAAATGTGATGATGAAGGACAGGATGGTGGGCAAGAGTCTGTTTTTCCTTTTAACAACATTGTATTTTGTCATCAATTACTGTATTTACAGCAGTTTCATATTTTCACTTAAATGACTACTAAATACATTCATTCAATACAACATAAAACTGCATTAAACTATATTTATTTCATCTGAGATGTGATTGGTCTCTCAAATGTGATGTCACATTAACAAACCCTAAAAAACAGGCCTATTCAACTGAAGGCCTGGGTGCAAATTTGGCCCTCCAGAGATCTGATCTGGCCCTCAACCCATCTTCCAAATATTGCAAATATACATATTATTCTTGTTTGCAGCATTCACTCTGGGTTTACCTTAGATATGATTTGTCTGATTTGGGTGTAACTCTGCTTTGGATATGACTTGGTTTTGGGCTAATGCTGGTTAGACTTAGTTCAGATGGCTAGTCTGGTCTCTGTCCTTGTTAATGTTGGCTCACTGCTGGTTTAGAAATTGTGTAGAGCAATACAAATGTAATAGAGGCTATAACAGTCGTAACAGATACTTACCAGCACCAGGAAGAATGTCATTGTCATTGAGGTGAACCTTGTATCCATTTTATTCTCAAGGTGAGGTTTCAGTATAAAATTAACAAACTTCCTGTCATGATCATTGTTCACATAGGAGATGTAGGCATCATAGAGTTTACCATCTACATAAAAAGGAGAAATTCTTTAAGATTTCATGAATAGAAAAACAATAGGAAGTAGGTATTACAGTCTTACCACTGAGCTCATAGTCTCCGTATAGATTTTTGTACCACATTTTGATATTGAGATGACACTTGATATATACAAGAGCAGCCAAACCCAGCATGACAAGCACCACAATGGCTCCGATGACAGCGCCCGTGTGGCTTGGCTGAACTGCACAGCACAGACAGACGTACCACAAAGTATTTAGTCACATACTCTAAATGATACAGTCCTGAACGAACAGTAGTAATTAAGTATTATGGCTCATTTTGTGCCAAGATACATTAAAAGGATGTTCCACCTGTGTGACATAAGCTTACTTTACAGCGCAGTCATAAAATTTAAGTGACATGTTACCGGAAAATCTCTAAATCAATCAATGCCAGCAAAGCAGTGATGCCAAAATTCTACACATAAACGTAAAGGCATGCCATCATATTGCAGATAGACAGAGGGTGGTAATAGTAAGTTTTCTTACATTGTAAAAGTTCGACAGAGAACTCCATGGATGCGTTTCTCACTGTGCAGATATAAAGACCAAAATCTTGTTGGTTTCTAGTGTGATTTCCAGTTGGCTGCTCACCATCAATTGACCTGGACCAACAGCCCTGTAAAAAAAAAGAAAAAGAAATGAGATACTATGTTTTCATATAAATCAAAATATATAAATATATGAACATCTCATAATGTACTTTTTGCATGAGCTTCCTTTTTACAGCAATAATGTTTGACTTTTCACTACAACTACACATAAATGGGACAAGGCCTACCATAGCTTCTAGGAGCACTACTTAGAAAGCACAATTTTACCAGTTGGATATACTGAGCAGAGGATGATGAGTGATGTTCTGTCCATTTTGACTCCAGTGCATGGCGGTGTCACAGTGGTGATCTTTTGGATGCCAGAGGAGCAGAGCTGTGCAATTCATTTTGACTTTTGCTCCCACATTCCTGTGCAGTGTCATTCGACCTCCATCTGGGACGAACTCAGGCTCTTTGGAGCAGTTTCTCTCTGTGTAAGAACATACCACATTTATCTGTGTTCAGTACAATGGATGTCTTTATGCTCTGCCAGGTTTGATCTGAGGCTGCTATGTGGAATTGAAACTCCTCATCACAGGTGGAGACAACCACAGCTCATTCACATCTTGTAACACAAACACATTTTAAATCTACTATTGAGCTCAAATAAGGCAGAATTATGGGTATAAGGTTGGGCATTGTTAAGTTTTACATAGTGAAACAGACCAAATACTTTCTTTTTATGAACCTCTAGATAGTCTTGGTAGGTTGTACCAACGTATTGTACGTATTGTCAGGGCAATATATAATGCATTTTTGCATAAATCATTCACTCCACAATCGGTAGAAGTAAACTACTTTTGTAGCCACAGTTGCCCTTGAGCAGATTGACCATTGCCATGGGCCTCTCTGACCAAAAACAACCATTCGTGCACACACGCACACACAAACACCTCATCCATACTAGGCAATGTGGGTGAAGAGTCTTGTTTGAGGACACAACAACAGTTTCTCTTCCAGTTATCCTGCTATGGCTCCTGATGTTTCAGAGATCTCTCATCTAAGTATTGACATGGGCCAACCTGCTTTGAATCAAAGATCTGACAAGATCAGGAACTGACAGGCTGGTATAGCCACTCTTATGGAGCAGGGCGGGTTAATATGGTGATAAAAATCAGATAATGCATTCATTTGTGTAACAATCTGCTATTTTATTAAAATGTCATATATTGTCATAAAGTGATAAAGTAACTTTTCTATTAATTACACTCATGCAAAAACTTTCTTCTTGCACTGTATGTACCAGTATTTGTCTGCCTCGCCAGTGCCTTGAGTGACAGGGCATTTAACCAATTGTTATGAAGTGTAAGTCAGTGCGTTTACATGATCATGAAAATAAGACTAAGATTTAAAAAAAAACAGACTCTGTTTATTGTTAGAATGTGGAGCTGGCAGAAGTTGTGAGCATGATTGTGACATTTGTTTAGCTGCAGACCGGTTGTCTGTATCTACGTGACGTCTGAAATCAGACTACAATCGGTCGGGACCATGTGCGCCAATCAATTTTCCGAAAACCGGTTTACAGTTCCTCAATTGGTCTGTCAGGGTTTACATGTGCTTTGGAGAATTTGGTTTAACTCGGACTAGGCAAGTTATCCGGTTTCTTGGCTTTTATGTAAACGCCTTGAGTGTAGCAAACTTTCAGAAGACTTTAGTTGTAATTTCAAGGAAAAATAAAAATGATGAATGCACATTGATCTTGTTTCAAGAAACCTTATATCATGATAGACGTCTTGAGGGCATCAAAACAGAGATGAGAAGTGTGTGTGACACAATATCAGTTGATTATAAACTTCTGATTAACTGACTGACTGCTGCATTATGTCTTCACCACAACAGTTCTATAACAAATTTAAATGGATGCAGCAGCTTCAAGACTTACTTAAGACTACTTAAGACTACTATGGTCTTCTTAAAACGAGACTCATAGCACATTTGTATTTTGACTTTAGGGCCTTGCTGTTATAAAATTCTATTGTTGTTTTCTACATAATCAAACAATAACTGGACTAAACTTTAACGTCCGTTAAAAAATGTCATGTTATGGTCACAAATATGTATAGTAGGGCACTAGGCAATAACCAACCCAAGCAAGCAGACAATAAGAAAGGGATAGTTTAGGTTTTGCTTCATTTTTGTTGTTATCAAAATACAGTAGTTTAAAGTTAGAGTTTAGGTAGCTGCTTACATTAATACTCTTAAGTGATGCTTACCCCTAATAATCAGTCTTACTGTGTACGATACTGAGGTCTCATCTCTTTTCACACAAGTGTAATTCCCCTGGTCTTCTACATTCAGTGTGAGGAACTCCAGGTACGATCTGTCCACTTGAGAGTCCAGCTGCACACAGTTTTTGAGCCATGTCACCTGTAGAGAGGGATCTAGAGGACACGGCAGCTGATAAGATGGAAACTGGTCTCCAGCAAAAAGCACCTTCTCTGTCACATGTCCAGGATCCACACAGCTCTGGGCTGAAAAATAAGCAAATATTAGGAAAATGTTTTAGTAACTAAGGGTCATAGGGTGTTTACATGACCAAGGAAATCCAACTTTCCCCTAAGACCAGTTTGACAGTTTACATGTATGAGAGTAAAACAACTAATCTGGAGTGACATTCAAAGCATGGTTCTTCTGCTTCAGGTCTGCTCCTGATTCATCCAGGCTCAACTGTGCTAATGTATGCAAATATAAATATTGTATTGCTTATTTTATTGTTTGTAAGACAACACAGTTTCTGTGACATGTGTGTTAACATAAGACTATTCATATCACTTTGTGCAGGGCGCTTTTTTGTTATTTTGTCAGAAAAGAAATTGTGAGCATGTCTGGTTACATTTGTCCAGCAGCAACGTCTATGTAAGCCTTGCCTCACTTCCTCATTCTGGTCAAACTATTTGCTTAAACACAGAAACTTTACATAGGCAGGTAGCTAAGGAGTAGGCTACAACAGTAAATAAAAAACAAAACAATATTAGATTTCTATTTCTGTGTCTCAATACGCAGTGAAACTTACTATGAATTATAATGAATAAATGTAATTAATTATATGGCCATCTGAAGTCTGGTAATGATAATTCATATTCATGCTTTGGATTCAGACAGTAGGTGATAATATAATAATAATAATAATAATAATAATAATAATAATAATAATAACAAAATAATAATAATAACAATTATAATATCAATAGTAATAATAATAATAATAATAATAATAATAAGAAGAAGAAGAAGAAGAAGAAGAAGAAGAAGAAGAAGAAGAAGAAGAAGAAGAAGAAAATAGTTCATATTTAAGTAGCTAAAAGTAACAAATAAGACTTGTTCTTCAAGTTTTGCGCATGACCAAAACCAACCGGCCGAACCTGCTGCGTACATGGCACCGTTTACGCAGCCTCTAGTGTCTGTGTTCACTCTTTTATATTTTTGTGTTTTCTCTCAACACAGAAGGCAGCAGCAGGGTCTAAAGTCTGGGACCGGTTACCAAGCAACAGCATGTGATTGCGAGACAGATTGTGTGACTCTGCACGCGCGAGCCACATGGGACCAACCCGACCTAATATTTACCCAGGTCAAGTTGCATCCCGGAGTGAGTTCGTTTCTGATGTTTACCGTGTGAGGTTACGTATAATTTACACTGTATGTTCTTAAATCTGTAGTTTTTTGTTTTGTTTTTCAGCGCAAATCAAACAAATGAAGTGATCTCCTTACCTTCTACCGGAGAGGACGTGACAGAGAAGCCGGCGCACAGCAAAAGAAAGACAGCTGACCTAAAAGCCATACAGGTGCCTTTTAGGACTTAAAGTAACAGTGTGAGGTAGTCAATCCATTTCTTTTAGTAATAACGCGTCCACTAAGCCTAAATGTACACTCTGAGCTACTAGGCGATAACTACGAAGTCATACCAGCCCTGTTTCATAAACTTACCTGAAAAGCACCGAAACTGAAAAAACTCATTGGCTGTTGGTGATCACGTGACATGCGCGTCAGCTTTCACCTGTTTAGAGAGTAAACGGTGGCAAAGCTAATGACTTTCTGTAGCTGCTCTATAAACACCACATTACAAACAATCTCAACATAAAATAAAACATTTATCAAGAGCTTCAGTACATTCTTTAAATAATAAAAACAAAACATTTTTTGCATGTGTACAGACAGTGATCTAATCAGAAATTATATTCCGAATACTTTCAAGTTCAATTGCATTGCTATTTGACATGTAAAAATAAAACAGGATTAAAATGGCTTTTGTTTTGGTTTTGCTGTTTGCTATGTGTTGCTTTAAAAGATAGAAATAATGTTTATCATAAATAAGCAGATGAAAAAAAATCACACATTCAGATTTTGCTCATGAATTTCGTCATAGCCTAAAAAGTATGCATTGTAATACGTATACAAAAATTATTTAACGATTGTAGAAAATTGGCGCCTGAGAAAATTGCCAAAATACTTTAATTTAGCATTCGGAATAGGGGAAAGTGGGGTGAGTTGTGCCATTTTTACTTAACATGACTTTAAAGTGAGACCATTTAGTAATTTTAAAAACTACAATATGAACATATATTTCAGTGCATCTCTGAAAACAATATTTTTTTTTATGTGAAATATAGTATTTAAGAAATACAGCTTTCTAGAGTTGTCATGTGGCACAACTTGCCCCTAGTGCGGGGTAAGTAGTGCCTTTGGAGAGACATTTGGAGGAAATTGTGTCATTTATTATTAAAGTGATCAAAATTTAGTCAAATATGATGCTTCCAAACAAAAAAATAATAATAAAAAACTAAATCAAAATTAATTGAAATTTAAATCTCATGACCCCCAGACTTTGCTTTGCAACCCCTCGAGGATTCTGACTGCCATGCTAGCTATATAGATTCAGAAATATAGAAATGTAGTGTACAAAACACAAACATGGGTGAAAACTGTTCAGGCACATCAACAAAAAAAACTTGACCATAGGAATTTTACTTTAAAGGGCAAAACATTGTTTTTTTTTTCTACTTAAATGTTCTTACTTCTCATGCAATGAGTGAAATGGCTAATGTGTGGTCACATGACCAATTTCTTTTATATAATAAAGTTCTTTAGCACAAATCACCCCACTTTCCCCTGCATATTTTTGATACAAATATTCAGTAAATTCCCAACACTACATGTGTAGTAATGACAGTTTATCACAGCGTTGCACAAATAAGGCAGTGCATGGATCTATACAGTGCAAGAAAATTATAAATAAATATATGTAGACCTTCAAAAACACTACACAGTCAGATTCAGCAGTATACAATCATTGCATTCTTGTATAGAAGCTTGTACTCGAAAAGATCAGCACACCCTGCTCAAGCCTGTCACTGGGCACTTCGTGTTTCACATTGCTAGTCCATGAGCCATGAGTCTTTAACATGAAATTGTAACCCAGGACACTGTGAACACTTCACAGCTCAACCATGCATTTTGCACTGACTGAGTGAGTTAACACAATTTAACGGCCACGGGGTCATAAAGGTTGTTACACTTCAAATGACCTAAAAGACATGAAAGTAAAATTAAGCAAAAGTTATTAAGAGTACTTTTGAATAACCAGTAACAATGTAAAATATAAAGTACATAAGACATACCTGAGTTCCTTTTTCAGTCGGTTAAGTTTATCAAACAGTTTGTCATTTTTCACCTCCATAGGAGCGCTCGGAACAAACCAGGCAGCAATAAATTTACAGATAACAAGTACATGCTGCAAAGTAATGTGAAATGAGCATCAATATGTTGTGAGCTGGATTTGGCTTAAAACACACACACTCACAAAGAAAAATAAACAGAAAGTGTTCCACTTACTTCAAATAATATGACAAAAGCAAACCTCACTGCTAAAATTAACCATACTGTGGGGTTAGACTGTAGTCCTCTTCGCTTCGATAGTCTTTGTAGCTAAAATAAAAAAAGAGGACATTTTATGATTTTACTGAACTAGTATTTTTTTGTTTTTTTATATTGATTTATTTTTACTTTTGCTTCAATAATGCTGTCCGAGGTAGATTTACTACTACTTCAGTACAATTTTAAGCTATATACCACCCATTGCTGTTTGTATTTAAGGCTGAAAAAAAAAGCAAAGCAAACCTGCAATATGACACATTCATCCCACTAGGGGTCATCATTTGCTTTGTTGAGAACTCATTGTGGATGTCCGGGTCGTTCATGTAAGCAATAGAAAGAGTGTTGTTGATGTATCCAGCCATACAACTGTGTGTAAAAAGAAATAATAACAAAACATTATTTATGTGAAAGCAAAACTTAAAGACGATATATTGCATTTTTCTGTGAATATGCTATGACATTGATCATTTTATGTTTATGTGTTCAATATAAAACAAAACATTTGTCTAAAACAACTTAGAAATAGAAACAGCTCCTCTGACTTCCTGTTCAAAACTCAATGAACTCAAAAACCCAGAATTTTTATTGTAAAACTTAAAGGTGGGTACTTGATATTTTTGGAAGTAGGTATTTAATTCTGTTCAACTGCTTCCTATTGATCATAAATCCTTCAGCTTTTTTTTTTTGTGAATGTAACATGTTGAGCACTCATTGCAGGACAATACTTCTCAAAACTATGCATTAATAAATCCAAATACATCTTTGAGTAATATAATGACAACTGAACACTGTTATAAGGGTTTAAACTGGGAATCGTGCTCAGGAAATAAAAGTGTCCCCTATAAAATGGTGAAAAAAAACAATGCTTACTCAGTTTCTGTTACTGTTCCATTGGCGCAGGGACCATAAATGTAACGGTAGACCAGTCGAGGGATGAAGTCGGACGAAACTCCAATGACCAGCCCATTTGCAATGACAGCTAAAACGCCAATAGTCTCTAGGACATCTATCCATACCCCTGAAAACAAACAAGCAAGCAGTGAAAGCAAGTGATATCTAATTTCACAACTTCTAAAGTAAATGATGAGAAACACAAAGTTGCTTGGCTAAAGGACATAAAGTAAGAAACCAGTTTTTTTATTTTCAAATTTTGAAATTTGGTAGATTAATGTCTGTTGTCAAATGACTGTTTAAAGCCTATCAACTGTCAGTTTGTAAAGAAATACTGGTACATTTTAACAAATTTCGAACTAGTTGAACTCAAATTTGGTGTGGTTTCTAAGTAATTATCCAGGAAATCAAATTTCAAAATAAAAAAAAAACATTCCAAAAACTTAAATATGATTGCAGCTGTGATTTGTGAGTAGTTAAATCTGTCAAAGGAACTTTAAATATGATTTTACATATATCTCCTTTCAATAAAACTAGTGTTTAATCAGAGTTGCAAAACCTCAAACTAGAGGACAGAAAAAAATTGTCATACAAAAAGAGGTATGTCTCTCACCTATATCATTGGTTTTCTTTGGGACAAGTCTTCTCTCAAGAGTAACCATCTTTATAGCGTCTAAGCGTATCTCTATGACGTTATTAAAAAGTGCCAGTAGAGGGGCAAGTGGAAACGCAGCCACAAAAATAGTTGTGAAGCTGAATTGGATGACTGAAAGAGAATAGGCAGTAGATTTAGGATAGGTATGATCCATATGTCTAGTTTTTGTTTGCATACCAATCTCCAGAAACTCATCGAAAAGGCTGAATGAGTCAACATCATTGAGGTGGTAGTTCCTGAGCCAGTCTCGAAGCTTGCAGGTTTCACACAGTTCAGAGTCCATGGATTCATCTTTATGGTAACAGTGACCACATTTCCTCTGCAGCTTCTTTGCCCTTCTCTTCTTCAACCAGCGAGAAAACCACCTGAGGTCAAACAGAATATGTCAAATCACTTACCACAACTAAGCAAAATGATTTTAATAACATTGGACATACGGGCCAATGAACTCAAACACATTGCTAATGGTTTGCTTCAGCACCATTATAATTGCCATTTGAATGAACAAGTCAGTCAAGCATCCACTGGGGTGACACTGCAAATAGACAAGAAAATGCTAAACACCAAATCCTTCACCCAGAAAGATGGCATTATTTTATGCTGAATCACCTCTTCAAGTCTCCATATTCCTGCTATGCGCACGTAGCCACCAGGATGTCCATTTATTCTGGCAATGAATAGATGTGATAGTTGATTATTAGAAGTAATTATGACATGTGTACAGTAGACAGAACGTGTGTGTGAAATCCTCACCTGCCCAGAAAAAATGCCACATAAAAGAGTGAGGAGAAGTAAGTGAAGAACTGGAAGGTGAACATCTTGATGGTGAAGCTTTTTTCAGTTTCAGCAAAGCTTCTAGTTTTTTCTGGAAAAAAGTGACATTTTACTGTAATTCATGTACTTTATGTTTATATCATATTTTAGTTATAATTTTTTACTTAAAGCATATATTGGGGAATGTCCAGTCAGCTTTATTATTTAGTTTTATTATTTAATTTAATTCATGTCATGTCATCTGTAGCAGGGCTTTTCAATTATATTTTCAAGTGAGACAGAGCTATGGTCTATGGCCGCCAAACTATAAAAATGCACCACAAACTTTTTGTTTTATAACCAACATTTACAAACAACTTGAAAGATACAAATACTGTATTTCTCTGTTACAGGAAAAGCACGACTAATCGAATATAACTTGAGTGTTGAATAACCAAACTTGAGCTGAAGCAGAATATAATAGCAGATAAAAGACTAAACCTAGAGCTAGTCTAAGCCTAGGTAGGCTACTTCTGGTACAATATATGAACCAAAACTAAACCAGGAATTAAGTCTTGAAAATCAATGGCATTACGTCTGACTCAGTAGATTTTACAAGCTTTGCAGGTCCATGTGCCAGTTTACCATGATAGATCTGCTCTTATTCCTCATGGTATGTTGCAGTGTAACCATTTCTGTTCACAGTATGACAGAAACAATGTATTTCCAATGCTTCTCTATAATGTGGTCCGATCCATGGGTCATTATTCCACAATGGGCCAAATTCAATTTTTTTGTTTGCCAGGTTTAGCCCATGGGCTGCTATTTGAATAGGTCTGATTTATAGAGATCCCTGAGACATGATCTTCATGTCTGAGCTCATTAGTGGTTCTCAAAGTAGAGTTCCTGGGCCATATGTTGGGGGTTCCCAAAAAATTCTGATGTCATTGATTTTTTTAAACAGGAATTATAAATGAAAATTAACATTTTCATTAACATTTTGATAAAAAGCATGGTTTGAACGTCTTCATTTTACTGTGACGTCACATATTTTCATACCCATTTGGAGTCCCTGGCTCCTAAGTTTGACAACCTCTGAATTAGCTTACCAAATTCACAAAGCTTCATGGCGACAATCCTATTTATCTACAAAAAAAGAAATAAAAATAAGCACACACATTAAAAACTTTTTTTTAATTAACAACGCTGTAAAATATTGAAAGTTTTGTTTACCCTTGTCATGACAATAATGATGAGATAGTGAAAGAGAGCCCCCAACATCATGGCTCCACTGTTGGAGTGTGTGCTCAAAAATTCCCATGATCCTTCAGCCAAAAACACAGCCGCGATAACTCGGAAAACTACCAAAGCGTGTGTCAGACCAATAATCACCAGTATCTGATAAAAACAATGTTGTTAAACACAAGACTCAGTTCAAAGCACATTAAATACATAAAGAATCTATAGGTCACTCACCATTATTGTTACACAGATCAAAACCAATGTACTCCGCAGATAGGAGTGCTTGTACCTTCGAGGTTCACAGTTAATATTGTTCACAATTTGCAGGATCAGTTCCTCCTACAATGATTTTTACAACATTATACTTAGACTGTGTAAATAAAATGCATAGTTCACATCTTAAGTGGAGATACACACATACCTCCTCTTCAGACCAGTCCGACACTTTCCATTCACAGACATAGGACGCACGATGTCGCTTCCAAAATTCGAGAAAAAGAGTTGCTGTGAAGTGTAGCAGGAAATATACTTGTGAAAGGCAGCTTGGTGATTAAATGTTGTGTTTCACTTTCCACGATAAAACCAAAGCCAACCTAACATAACAAATAGAATATAAATAGGCAGAAATAAATGCATTTACATCAGTGCATCTGGGCACAGGGGAGGAGTATGTATTAAGTGTCTTGCCTAAGGACAATGTACAAATCTAGCTGAGCCGAGATCAGAAAACATATGCTGTACCATACGTATTTTGATACATAAGATAAATAATATGATGGAACATTCCTCTGAAAATACTCCAAAAAAGTATAAAAGAGTCTGAGGTTTGTTGGATCACCTCGGACAGCAGATGGCCCGGATAATCGTCACAAACTTGCCTCAGTGATGTGGCATTGGCTGGGTGCTTTACACCGAGTAATAATATAAAAACTGAAGGCCTAAGTGTGACATGACAAAAATGAAATAAATAGCAAGATACTTACCCCAAATTGCCATAAACATAGCAAAGAACACAGTGCCATGATTGTCAAACAAGAGAGTCACCTGAAATTAATCAAATGATTAGTTACATTTGTAATTGGAACGAAGGTTCGCTAAACAATGTAAAATGAGTACAATGAGGAATCGCTGCACTATTAAATAAAAGAAATCAGAGTTAAAACAACCTCTGTTAAGTGAGAACGTGTTCTTCTATTAAACTCTGTATGTACTGTAGTATCAGTAATGTTAAGGTCAAATGCATGAGTACAATTTAGAGGTTTGTAGTAGTAATTGGTAGCAGTACTTGAAACTTTTTCTACTAATTTTGATGAATAAGTTAAAGATGCACCGTGAAACTTTTTGACCAAAAAAAAAACTTGATTAAAATCTTGGTTTTGTAATTAAGATGTCTTAATGTTGCACTAAATAAATTATTAAAAAAATCAGTTTCTTTTCTTTAGGAAAGCTCGTAAGGCCACAAAATGAACAATTATTTAATCAAAGAAGGGCTGTATGTTTCCAAAGAAAAAAAGAAAACTTGCTCTTTTATGTGTTTTTTTTTTTTTCATATTAGAACATAAAACATGCACATCTTCATTAATAATGATCCAGACTACAGTTTTAACTTTCTATCAAATCATGAAGGTGACTTTTCACACCCCCAAAGTTACACGGTGTACCTTTAATTAACTAGTGAATGATTGCATCAGTAAACTGATTGTGTAAGATTACTCTTCGTGAAAGTAGAATACTTTTTTCACCACTGTATTAAAGAACATAGACGGGCACATACCTTGGCATAAGTGCAGGTTTCAGAAAGCATCCACACTTTGCATCTTTTGTCACACAGTGGACACATGACAGTGTCTGACTCACACACCTCTTTTCTACAGAGAAGGAATATGTTACCACAAAACCTTTATACGGGTATACTCAGCTATGGTGAGAACATTTTTACATTAGAGGTGAAGTGTTGAAGTAGGCAGGCCATAGAGAAACACAACTAGTCCAATGAGAGCAGGAGGGATGAGTAAATATGTGTACCACCCCAGCCACAGGTAGTACAGGGCCACTTTCTCTCCAAAGTAGTTTCTAAAACACATACAGAAACAAAAAAAAGAAAAGAAAGTTGTTTTCACTGATAATTATTATTGTTTACATAAACTGTCAAATGTGTGAAAGAAAAAAACACACTTGTTTATGTTTAGATAAATATTGCACATCACAACTCAGTCAAGCATCATTTTAAGAGCAATTCTAAGCGATGTTTGCAAAGGTAGTGGGTGGGTGTTGGCTGCTGTCAGCACTTGAAAGTGGTTCACAGTGTCATTAAGAGAAAGAATTATTGGCACAATAATGACCATTGTAGTGAAAAACATAATCGTTGAGTAGTGCACTGCAGTACGAACCTGACAGCAGTTATGGGTTGCCCTTGGAGACAGGCTGTCCATCGAGCCCAGATTTCCTTCAGCTCCCTTTGTTTCTTTTTCTGACACAAAGACACAAATCACCCACATCATTTATAGAACTGAAATACTAATCTGCAATGGTTTACAGAAACAGAAACATATTTTAATCAAAGGCAGATATTCAGAAGGTACATGCTCACTCTGCATTAGTCATCTAAATGTTACTCAGATAGTTTAGTTCATTGAATACGTCAGACACTTGTGCATTGCTTAACAAGGGCTGTGCCAAGTTTCACAGATCATACAAATATGTAGCCTATTTTGGTAACATCATAATGCTAAGCGCTAAATGCTAATAGCACATTGTCTCTAACTTTGATGCTCTAATAGTTATCTTATGTGGTCAAGTATAAAATGTAGTATTTACCTCATGCAAACAGAATTTAGCCTCAAAAACCTTCATCCTCAGCAAATCTCGTATGCCCTCTGAGAAAAATAAAGCATAAGTGATTTCTTAAGGGGAAAGTAAGAATTGACATGATGCTTGAGTGGTCTCACCTCCAGTGTGAGAAAGTTCAGTGTGGTTTAGAATGAAATGGACGATCCTTATTCTGAAAGAATATATAAATAAAACACTATAGTTAGTAAGATATTTAAAAAGCAGTCTGAACTCAGTACTCAGAATAATAGTTAACACAGTTTACCTGGTGCTGAGGGGCAAAATGTTCTGGTCTGCGCTCCAGTTACAGGCATCAGACACTTTGAGTAGATATCTGTATCTCTCAAAAATCTCTTTAGGTGCTTGAATCCCATAAAAGATCAGATCCTCGTCAATAATTTTCTAACAAAGAGAAAACAGCAGCAAAATGAAGTCCTCTCATTATCTTCAGTTCTTTCATCTTTACGCAGCACTCACTGTAACTTTGAGATTCTTCTTTTTCAGCTCTTCAATAAACTTGATCTGTTTTTTGTAAATGTGTGTCTCTTGGTTTTCCATGGTTTTGGCGACCAGCACGTAGTCGTATGAGAGCGGAGTGTGCTTTGAATAGAAATAAATCAGGATTTATTTCACGTGTCCATGGTGTGAGCTTGAAAAATCAAATGAATGCATTAGCACATCATACCACAGGAGGAAAGAGCATCTGATCGCTGCCATTCTCCTTCACTACTCCTATCAACTCCAGGAATTCAATACTGGCCTTTAAAACAGAAAGATAGACATGGTTTAGATTGATTTGTTTAACCTAAATGGCCCATATTATCTGTATTTGATCATTTATTTATGGTTTTTTTTTTTTTCATAAATGTATACATATTTTAATTACTAGAACATTAAAATATGAATGAATATATTATATCATTTGAATCATTTTTAGCACCAAGATTAAGATTAATAACGCATGTATATTAAAAGATTTCACAACAACAAATACTACTAGCAAATTAAAATAAATAAATAACAAGGTAAAAAAAAAAAAAACACTTTATGACATCACAAGATGGAATCAAACATTTTAAGTTTTGGAAATTCAGTCAGTCTTAAAGTAGATTTGCTAAAACCAAACAAGCTAATTCGTGTTTTTGTGAGGTTAAAATAGCTAAAAGCTCACAGGAGTCCACTATATGTATCATGGGACTTAAAAAAAAAAAAAAATCATTCATTTGGAAGGTGTGCCACTAGCAGAAACCTCAGTGCACCTGTTAGGCTACTAGAAAAAGGCTAAACCAAAACTGACTCCTCAACATGGCATGAGCTCTTTGCCAGTCAAGCTTGACTAAATACAAGGCGAGACAGTAAGGCGTGGTGATGACTTTGAAACGATATGAAATATATACGTGCCTAAAATGTAAAAATGCTGATCTTGTACATGGCAATTTTGTGAGCTAGTCATACAGTCTTCTTCATACAAAAATATATACCCCATGGATACGTGAGCTAGCCTGGAAAGAGACGTTTTTGATGTACAATGTCCACATAATATACAATAATTCTACATACCTGTCTCCTGTGACCCTGAGGCATGATGGTTAATGCAGATGGGAGCTCTCAACTCACTGCCAAATCCAGTCCGATCGAGTCTCGAAGGCTTCTACAGCTGCCGGCGATTTAAACACATGTAGCCTTTGAACAACACAAGTCAACTTCCGTACGTCTTGCGGAAACAAAAATGCATTGTTGTTTTTGTCAGGCTGAGGAATGTAAAAGCCACTCTACCTGTTGCTGCTCACTGGTATAATAAATCACCATGCACGCGCTGCTCTCTCTCTCTCTCTCTGATCTGATGTCAGTGTCAGATCAATGCGCCAAATGCAAAAACTACGGACTATATTCTTACATCGTGACTTAGACCCTAAAAGACCCTCTCGCCATGGTGTTGTACTGCTGTCAGGTGGTGCGATGGCATGGCTTATTATCTTATTGCGTTATTCCCTCCTACCCTGACTTTTTACACCGTCTCACCGCTAGATGACAGCACGCGCGCTGTCTGTAGCCGATGGGGAATTTGGCTTCAGATCTTCCCACACAGAGTCTGACATTTATCATGAGAGTGAGTCATGACAACTGCAAAATCCTCAAACATCTCCATCTTCCAGTCTGATGAGACGTGAGATTCAAGGCGAGAACAGTTAAATTTGATATTTTGTTAGAACAATAAAGCTTTTGTCAACTCAGCTTCTTTTACTTGCTGCAATAAGAGAGAGAGAGAGAGTAGGTAAAAAGAGAAACTGAATGTCTTTTAAGGGGACCTATTATGTCAAATGAACTTTTCTGATATTGAACATGTTATAACAGTGTTCTCTCATCTGTAGTTTACTCACAGTTGCAGGTTTGAGTGATCAGCAGGCCGATTGGACTGCAGCTGGTCCTTGAGTGCTCAAAAATGTCTGTTTTCATCTACCACCTACTCCCACATTTGCCTGTGTTTGCAAATACTCAAAAAACTAAATGAATAAACAAATACATAAATAACCAGATACCAAGAAAAACATGCAGGGTTAAAAAATGTTGTGTTGCTATTTTCCATCAATAAATTAATCTGCTACTTGGTAGAGTTAAATTTTACAATGAAAAGCTCAGCGATTCTGCAGTTTTAACATGAAATCAATAGCCTTCTCTCTATTTTTTTTAAATCTATTTTGTGACTTATAATAAGCAAAATGTAAATCTACATATGTCAAATTTTATAAGTAAAGACAGAGGCAAAACACCAAAGCTCTCCAATAAATTCAGGTTGAAAACATTGTTACACTTGTTTCCTGATGTGGACTTGTTTTGTTGATGTTATTGCGATCTTGTTTGTTGTAACTGTGCATCTAAGTCAGTTTTGCCATTAGCAATTGAACATTTCCTTTGACCACTAAAGCACATTTTGGAGAATATTTATTATGAGTTGTCTATATTCTGTATTCTTGTTACACACATTAGAGGTCAAGTTAGAGAAACCAGCCACTAAACACCTCCCCCTGTAGACTCCAAACATTTCTGTTCCCTTTTCCTTAACTTATCTTGTTCCTTAAATTAAAACAAGCCAAACTAACATGTATGATGGTGGCCTTTTCTGCCTTGTTATTAAGGCTGATTTTCAACATTGCTCCTCTAAACTCTGAGGAGAGCAGTGCACACCCAACAGGAGCCACATGTTACAGAAGCAGACCATCTGAGATCCAAGAAAATGTGGTCCGCCAAATAAGCAGCTGTATTTTTGAACACCGGCACACCCCCATCACATAATTACAGTAGTATGTTGGCCACTTTAAAGCTAACATAGAGGAGAGACTGGTCCTAAATTTGCCCTGTGCTGGGCAGAGACAAGGAGAAAAGAAGGACAGATCAATCCTTTATGTCCTGAGAGAATCAATGAATGACTGAAATTTGAGTTGAGCTTTAAAATTTAAAAGATAAAACTTCTTTTAGCAGAGCAAACATTGGTTTGCGTTTGTCTTACCTTTGTACCTTTGTTCACTTTTACACTTCATTTTGTGACTGTTCTCACAGTTTTTCAAACAAGTCAGGTCACCTTGAAAGTTATCCAGAGCATCTTCACAAGTTAGCTCTTTTTTGTCATCTTAATAATGATCAGTCATAGTTAATTACAGGCTTGTCATTAGGCAAGGCACTTTTCTTTGTATAGCACAATTCATACACAATGCAATTCAAAGTGCTTTTTCAAAGCAGGAAAAGATGCATCAAAATTACAATACAAAACAAAACAACATTATTAAAAAATATAAATAATCATCATAAATTGACTTTAAAATAAATAGGGAGTACAGACAAACTTTTCTGCAATTTGCACAGACAAACAGAAATGTTTTGAGCCGAAATTTAAACATTGTCACAGTAGAGGCCTGTCTTACATCTTCTGGGAGAATGTTCCAGATCTTAGCTGCATAAAACTGAAACGCTGATTCCCATGTTTAGTCCTGACTCTGGTCCATGTTTAGTCCTGACTCTAGGCACCAGCAGGAGGCTGGCCCCTGAGGTTCTCAGAGTCCAAGATGGTTCATAAGGCATTAACATGTAAGAGATGTACTTTAATACTAGTCCATGGAGAGACTTGAACACAAGCAGAGCTGTTTTAAAGTCTATTCTCTGGATCACTGAAGCGAGTGCAAAGACCTAAGGACAGGACTAATGTGATGGTACTTCCTGGTTCTGGTCAGGACACGAGCAGCAGTGTTCTGGATGTACTGCAGCTGTTTTACAGCTCGTTTGGATAGGCCGGTGAGCAGGCCGTTACAGTAGTCTAACCTACTGGAGACAAATGTCTCTCTTGTTAAAGTTCAAGTCTTTGTCCATTATTACCCCCAGATTTCTAACTTGACTTGAAGGTTTCAGAGAGAGAGACTGAAGGTGACTGCTGACACTTTCTCTTTGTTTCTGTGGGCCGAAGCTGATGACTTCAGTTTTGTCAGAGTTTAGTTGGACAAAGTTGTTTTGCATCCACACACTGATCTGTTGGATGCAGTGACAGAGGGAATCCACTGGGCCATACTCACCTGCTGTTAGTGACCCATAGATCTGAGTGTCGTCTGCATAGTTGTGATAGCACACATTATTATTGCGTATTAACTGACCTAATGGCAGCATGTAAAGATTGAACAGAAGGGGTCCCAAGATTGACCCCTGGGGAACACCACAGGTCAAGGCCATTTGTTCAGACACACAATTTCCAATTTCAACAAAATACTTCCCATCTTCTAGATAGGACTTAAACCACTTCAGGGCTGATCCAGAGATGCCCTCACAGTTCTCTAGTCTGTGTAATAGAATGTCATGATTGACAGTGTCAAAAGCAGCATTCAGATCCAACAGAATTAGGACAGAGACTTTGCCAGCGTCAGTGTTTAGGCGGATGTCATTAGTTACCTTGATAAGAGCAGTTTCTGTGCTATGATTGGGTCTGAAACCTGAAAGGAACACACTAAATGTGTGTAATTGTGTGTAAATGTGGGTCATAATTGTTCAGTACTGTGGCATTAAGACTGCTCTTTTTCAGGAGAAGCGTAAAGACTGCAGTTTTTAAAGCACTTGGGAATATTCCAGATTGAAATGACATGTTCACTATCTGATTGACACGTGCTGACAAACTACTCACACAGACTTTAGAAATCTAGTGAGTAAAACATCAAGGCAGCATGTAGATGAACTCAGACTGGTGATGATTTCCTGTACAGTTGTGTCAGTTACAGGTGCAAAGTGAGTCACTAGGTGGCTGCAGAGTGGATATTTGCATTGTGGAGTTGATAGCATTTTTAATACCCTGAACCTTGTCATTATTGATAAAAAGAATACAAAACAAGCTAATAGAATAAAGCTGTGACTATTGTTAAGTTGTCAGCCTTGTTCCAGCAGTTGTCCAAATACAGAACACGCTGGTGATGTTGCACACCCAAGGCTACATATTTTTAGGAGCGCACTACTTCAGACTAGCTGAGGTCGCTCTGGGCTCAGGTTATTGGCTCGTGGTGCAGAGCCACGCCTCTCTCTGCGCTCCTCTGGACCTGTTCTGGACCCATGCGCCACTGCGCGGGCAGAGGAGAGCCAGGGCACCCGGACTGGAACTGTGAGTGTGGCCGCAGGGGAGCGACTTTACACGGGGCCTGCTGCCTGTGAGGAGGAGGGCGGATCCGGGTTTTATATGAAGACCACCAGACTTCGCGTGCAGCATGCATCGACTCTCGGGGAAACGAGGAGGGGACGGTCTGATTGAGATGAGCCCAACAGACTCCTTCAATGGTGGGGAAAGCCTTTCTTACTTGGATGGCTTAGATGGCCGCTTTACTGTATTACTGAGACATTTTAGTTTAGAAGGTTACACGTTAAAGTTTATTCCTTATATTCTGACCTTAACTTATTAGTTTTATTCATGTTTTGACTTATAAATACAAAAATCTTCAAAAGGTAGCGTTTCTTATATAGAACACCTTCTGTTTGACTTCGTTATACTCAAAAAACTCTGGACCAATGTAAACAGTGGCAGCATCTATAAATAGCCTTAGTGTCTACTCTGTCTGGGCAGATTGTTGAACAGATTGCTCTAGAACAGGCATATTTTCAGTGAACAGCTTTGCTAAAGTTAAAATTTGTAAGCCACTTTATCCTACAAAGTTTTTCTGTTTAGAAAAATCTGCCCCTTTGAGCCTGAATGTGAGTTTTTATTCATTGAGTGACTCTGGCTAACAGCAGCAGCTGGCCTGCTGACTGGAAACACTCGGTCACACAGACAGACAGCCACTAAGTTCCCTGCCAGCCCAGTACAAGCCCAGAACCCACTGTTTTATCTGAATGACACCTCAAAACAAATTGCTAGACTTTCTACTGGTGCTTTTGGCCATTTATGGACCGAAATCCTAGTGCAGTAATTTGCTGACTCATAAATAATGGAATGACCTAAGTTAACATATTGTTGATCTGTCGCTACAGTAAAAAGATGGAAACAAAATCATCAGTTTCTCTGAAGCGGTCTGTTTATTGATCGCAAAGATGCATGTGTACTGTACTGTAGATGTTTTAAAGACTCAAGACAATTTTCAAAGTTTTGGGACAAACTGATCGAACTTTTCAGATGTGTCTAACAAAATGACCTATGATAACAATAATAAAAAACCTTCTGCTGCAGCCATTTTTTAAACTTGCAGAAATAAATGAAAATGTGTAAATGAAAAAACAACAAAATTAAGTGACAAAAATAATATAGTGCACAATGATGCCAGTGTAAAGAAGATTTTTATTACTATCTATCTGGAGCTTTCAGTTTTGACCTATAGCTGTAATGTTTAAATGTGTTTAACCAGCCTATTACAGACAGCTGACATCTTTTCTTCCTGTTTGAAAGTTGAAATATTTGGAAGTGAAACTTTGCTATGTCTTTTTAACTCAGTAAATAAATGTGTTTTGTGACAGGTTACTTGGTCAAAGATAATAAAATAAACTAACTAACAAAATAACAATAATAAGTTTGACTAAAGTAACTATAAAAGGAAGTTTAAAACAGCCTTGTGGCATGTCTGTGATCAGCTGCTCTCCGTTGAACAAAGCTGTGACTGTGGAGGATACTTGGTGAGGTGGGAAAACTCAGTACTTATTGCTAGTGCTGTCGTACTGAGGCCAACTGTGCAGAAATATGCTCAGTTCTTTGGGTATTTCTCAATCCACTCTGATGTTACATGTGAATTTAATCTGAACCGAGCAAATTACTAAATTGCATGTAATTGTGCTAAAAATAACATGGTTCAATAGATTCTGCAAATTCATAAAAAGCCATTTAAGAAAAAGAATACAGGGCTTACGTGATCTAACAAGAAACCAAATAATATAATGAACTGGTATTTAAAGTTGAGTTTAATTTAGTAACATTTGCACTTTCTGCTAAAAAGTATATGGTAAATGCTGCACTGTAAAAATTTGACCACTGAGTGCTGTCTGAATTGAATAATAAAGAATTTTAGCATGTCAGAAGCCAAATGCAGCATTCTGATTGGCTGTGCTTAGGTGATCCTCTCTAGTTTCACTTTGCTGTTTGTAAGAAGTGTTTTTTAAGCCATAATAAGTGTCAACAAGCTGTCAGATTTAAAACCTAAATTGTGTTTGTAGTGTAAAAATCAGCAACCCCATGCCATTTTCATAGTGACTATATGAAATGTAAGAATGTATGAAATACCCTGTCTCTGGCGAAAATGTGTTTGTACCTTTTGATTAGACATCTGCAAACATTTTTAAAATGGAATAGATTATTGGTTGATGCTGACGTTGTTTACATTCTGCATTTCTTACAGAATTCGTAAACAGACATTAAAATCTAATTGCAATAATATAAAATATATACTGTATACAGCATTTTTTTAAATCCAGTAATGGTGCAGCACAATTTTGTGTCCCTTCATAAGGTATTCATTTGGGTGTGTTATAATATACTGACATAGTGGTTCACATAGTCTATTACAGGGCAGTGGTGACTCAGAGGTCAGTGTAAGTACTCACATGTTGGGCTCAGACTAAATATAACTTCCCAGGCACCATCAATTATCTTCCATTTTAAATTTAGCTTTTAACTTGGCTATATTTTGTACAGTCAAAAAGTGAAAGACTTTACAAAGTTATGGATGACTTATGTCCTTGTTATCCCTGCCATTTGTTTATGTAAATGACCTTCAGAGAATCTCTTATTTGAAAGGCCAGGGTTCCAAGTAAACTGCAAAACGATGTGAATCTGCTTTCACAATTCCTGGATACTTTGTATTGTTGAATCACAGAAAAACATTGTGTTATTTGCTAAGTCATGCTCCTGCCCAGCAGCGAACTGCAGCACAAATATACAGCACAGAGTTGACTGTCTATCACTGTCTATCAGAAACTCTCCTTCCTGAAGCTGCCTGTTTTCCAGTGTAGCATGTCCTGTTGTTGTTTTTGATGTGATTACCATTACCCTCATGTTATTTTCATTGTTTGCTTTGTAGATGATGTGAATGGATACCCACAGCATACAAGTGTGGACAATGGCTCCTTCCAACATGACACATTCGAGGTAATTGTTATAAATCACTAAATTATTATATAGCCTGTTACTATTTGTTGTTGTTGTTGTTGTTGTTGTTGTTTTTTGATTACACAACGATGAGTTTCAATATCAAATGTCTGTTTGTCTTAGCTGGATTTGCCTAAAGTCTGTACTTCCCTTTCTCAAATCCATTAATGCCATAAACTCACGTAACTCATTAGCCAACATAAACTGATACAAAGCATCTTTCTAACCACCTAATAATGCCAACAGTCTGCAATGTTCAGCTAAAGCGATCTGAAAATATACCACTGTGTTTTTGCTCACATGATTAATTACAATTTTGTATTTAATTTGAATTTCCCACATTAAAACTGACCAGATTGTTTTAGTGGGAATTTCCTGAACTCAAACAAAGCAAACTTAATATATACTTTTTTCTCAAAACTTGCTTTTACTAACAAAAGGATGCACCCCTTAAAGCTTATTATTGCCATTTAGAAAAAAACTGAATCTCGATTTCAACATTTGATAACTGCACAGAACAGAGTTTACTTCACTTGATAAAAGTTAAAGACAACCCATGTTTATTTATTTATATTTTAACACAGTATCTAAAAATATGTAGGTTTTGCCCTTGAGTGTTTTAAGCATTTTGCAATATTCCACATAATACTCCTCTTACTTTCCCAAATCAAGTCTTCTCTGCCTCCTGAAGTATTTGTTGACACATGTGAGTCTCTGAGCGGCAGCTTGGCGTCCCTGGCCTCCTCTGACCACAGCGATAGCCCACCGCGCGAGAACCCTGCTTTAGACCGTATCAGTACTTTGACTGGGGTAAGGGCTGGTGTCACTGTCCAGTAAGTGGTGGCTGTGTGTAGTGGTAATATAGAAAACTACTAACAGGTTGCTTTTATGTGATAACACAATATCAATAATTTCAATAGTTTAAAAGTAGGCAGCAGCAGGCAGATCAGTATTCTGTTTAGCTGTCAGAATTCAGATTTGTTGGTTAAAGGTGCATTCTGTTTTCTGGTAGCGAGTCCATTCCATACCTGTGTTTTGCTTAGAATGTTTCCTAGTAGAGCATTATGAGTATTTTTAATGGTCAAAAATGCTTTTTAACTTGGCCGGGTAGTGCCACGACTCCATGGAAATATTTAGTAAAGCCATACAGCGTAACAATCTATAGGCAAAGCAAATTAATTCTATGGAGAAAAGGTGATTGCAAGACACAGTGCACCTTTAATGATAAATGTCTCCGTATAAACACATGACAGACAAATCAGAACAATGTATCAGTAGATTAATAATTTTTCATAGTCTCTAAAAGTGGTGAATGATTCAACTCCACAGACATGATTGTCAGATGAAAAACATTAAGACATAATATTAACATGACAAGTTTGTGGTGCCAATCTCTGATAATTTAATTTGTGACCTCATATATTGGTTTTGTTTTTTTCAATTGTTACAAACCGCCATTTGAGATTATGACAGTATTTGTTCTAGAAAGTGAATGCAACCTTTTCAAGCATGACCTTTCCCCAAAATTGTAAACTCTTTAATTTAAGTGTGTGTTATGTGTGTGGATTTCAATTTGGTTCTGCTTTAGAGATTGCCCTTGGTGTTATTTTGTATACAAAGTAAGGATTTCCCCTCTTTCACAGCTCTCGAGAAAACGCGCCCTGTTTCTGAAGTATCGTTCCCGGGTATGGCATGGTAAAATAGCCTGGTTTTGTGGTGCAACCTTTGGTGTATGCGGTCAGTGTCTGCTGCTTGTTAGACTAGCTTGTTTCTCTGCTGTGATTAAATATTTAGAGAAAATGTGTGCTGATGCATCCTAAAAAGTAAAAAGCCCTTGTGGCTGCTGTGTTCACACCTGGATTGGCCTCTGCTTGACTACATGGAAAGTGTTGCAAAAACAATTAGATAGTTAACAGTTCTGTAAGCGCTTGGAAATTACTTAGAAAATATAATTCGCTTAACATGGATTACATTTGCTCTGGAAATGTATTTGGTAACAAAGTAACGAAGGCTAAAAGTCCCTCTAATTGTTTTTAGTAGTAAACACCAAAGACCAAATTTAGCAACTGACTTGAAAAATCAGGCCAAAAATTAATTCAGGTTTTATAGTTCTTTTAGTTCTGTTCAGTTCTTTCATCATTACTTGCCTACATTTTTTTTAGCAATTCTCCACCCTCTTTGCTAAAAGAAGTACAGATGTTGAAACACCCAGTAGTTATGGCTGACTAAATGTATAGCATGCAATTTTTTTTCCGGATTCACAGAGTAAGCCTGGTCAGAACACATGTACTGTGAATCCATACGACAGATCTGTAATTATAGTAAATTAAAGACTTTCATTTTAAGTCCATGTACTCTACCTAATCCCGCCAACAGGAGCAAGGATGTAAAAAGGTTAAATATCAGCGGTTGCGATCTTTAATCCAAAGCAGCATATTTGTTTCATGATTGTGAAATCAAAAAAACAGCACTAAAATCAACTTTGATATAGGTTTGACAAAGGTGACGACACTAGCTTAAGGTGGCATGTTTTGCATTTTGGTTTTGTGTAAATGGCTTTTTGGGAGTTAACTGACTTAAACTTGCTGACGTGGTTAATGCATGTGGTTATCGGTTATTGACTTCCCTTCAAAGTCTTTCTCTGCATTACATGACTTTTACATTTGAAGAGAGGGGTTTTATTTGAATCAGGGCCTACATTTTAGTTGTTTACAGACTTCATTTGTGTGGATTTTCTTTTGAGAGGAAATCAGTGGACTGTACGATAGGCATCCTCAGTCGACAAATCTGAGCGCAGATTACTAAGGCGGGGCTTGTGAGACAGTCACTTTAGCTCCGCATCCGGTCTTTCTGCTGGTGCATCATTACTTTTAAAAGGACATGACCATGGAGGTAAAGTGCTCGTGTTTCCTGTGTTGCTGGATTTGATAAGACTACAAAATTGTGCTCATTATTGTGGGATTTGTAGTCACTTTCTGTTCAAACAATAGTAAAGGCTTATGTGGGCATGTAATGCAATGGTGTACTGTGACTGTAATGAATGGAAAGGGGTATTTTTAGTGTTCTGAACAGCTGATCCAGCCCAGAGTGCAGCAGCGTTGGTTTGCTTTCCCTTGAGGCATTCCTGTGCAGTAGCTTCAAGGCTAGTGTTAGCCTGCAGATGATTATTCAGTTTCCGCACTTACAACTACTAACAAGGTTTAAAAGATTTAAGCAAATAATGCAAATATTGAGTTTTGAATAGATATTAAAAACACAATTTCGCTTCCTTATGCATAAGGATGCAAAGACCTTATGTATAAGGTTTGCTGTGAGAAGGTTGCTGTTTTTGTTTGTCATTCACAATGTTTTGAATTGAACAGTGTTTCTCATGCTGTGGTACGCGGACCGCTAGTGGCTGCATGTGGTGTTAATGATGCCCTCTGCTGTTTAAAAATTTCTTTAATTAGGTAAAACTATTAAAGGTTTTTGATTCTTTTTGAGTAAACCATTATTACAAACTAAAAATGTAATTATTGGTTGGCTTAGCCTCATTTTAGAGCATATTTAGCTGAAAATTAGATCTGATAAATTTAATGCTTAGATCTGTTGGAACTCAAAACAGGGCAGGGCGATATGACAAAAAAACATTTTTATGATATAATAGACAAAATACCTAAGGCTGCTTAATGGTGGCTTTTATAGTATTTTTGTAATTACGTTTCATTTCGATAAAGTTAAAGTTGTAAGTTCTGCTTCCTCTCTTCACCTCTTTTTTCTTACATCATTAGTGTGTTAACCTCTGCAGAGCCTCCACAGTCTGTGTTTGAGGTTGTTCTTGTTCAAAGCTTAGAGCAACCAGACAAAAATCCTAAGAAATGTCCACAATCTGTGTTTCTCTTCCTCACAACTGAGGGGGAAAATCAGTTATACATTATCGCAATATTCTAAATTTCAACTTTTCAAGATGAATACCATAAATACCATGATATTGCCCTGTCCTACTTAGAAATCAAATAATGCTCTAGTACCGCTGGAATAGAGCATCCAGAGACTTGATAATGACAATTCACAGGTTAACTGTTCAATAATTTGTGTTTTTATAGATTGACAGACAACACCAGAGCAAAGATTCCATATACTTTCGAGATGGAGTGCGAAGGATTGATTTTGTCTTGTCCTTTATTGAAGACAAAGATGATGGTAGAAAACAGGTAAGAAATTACATCATGAGCCTAGATTTTAATATTTTTAGTTTATCACCACCACCAGGTGACATGAAATATCAATGATAATAAACAGGATGTTCTTTGTGAGTGTCAGCAGCCAAGCCCACAAACAAAAACACAGATAAACTCCTGCCTGTTGTCTAATCTCTTCTAGGAAATGCCTGGACTCACTCACATAAAAGTCAGCCTCATTCAAATGGACTGTATTTCCATACTGTTGCCATCTGCCTGTTTGTGTACCGTCAAACTCCTTGCTTTGGACTATCAGTGCTGTGTTTGATAGTTAGCTGTTAGCCTTCTCAAGTTGGTGCTATGAGGACCTTTGGGAAGCAGAGTTAAAGCTTGTCACTGAGTCAACAAAAACCTCTGCCTTCATCAGATACTGTCATTTTTCCACTTTGTTAGCAAGAGCGGCTGGTTCCTGAGTTCTATCCTATTCTCCCACTGAGCTTGCGAATAATTCTCCTTTTATAGTTTGTATTTTAAACCATGATTTGTTTAATATTTATTGAGTCTACCTTTTAAGTTAACATATGTTTTTTTTTTCAGGAGAGAAGGAATGTTTTTGAGGCTAATCTCAGAAACGTTGGCTTGGAACTGGAAACAGAAGACAAATCTGTAAGACTACACTAAATATTCATTGTGAACTCATCTAAACATACATTTTGTCAAGTAAAATCTTTTATTTTAATTTTAGAAACAAAATAAATGCCTTTAACCTATTAAACTAAAGTGGATAATAATAATTACGCAATGTAATATTTTATTCTAAAACGTGTACAGTGAAACGTTCAAATATATATATATATATATTTTTTTTTTTCATGTAAATTGGGCTCTTGTGTGTTTTTGTTTTAGTTGCAGTAACATTATTATTTCTTCTCATCAGGAATCTGAAGATGGAAAGACATATTTTGTAAAGATTCATGCTCCGTGGGAGGTGTTGGCCACCTACGCAGATGTGCTGAAAATCAAGGCCCCATTCAAGGCTAATGACATCCCCGAGAACCGGGAGATGCCCCTGGGCTGGCTGGCCACGCCCATCCGCCTTCCAGAAGACATCATGTACCCTGAGCCCGACTATTTCACTGCCCCTTTGACAAAAACAAATCAGACTTTTTTCTTATCGATGACAAGGATAATTTCTTTCCCCCATCGACCCGCAACAGGATAGTAAGAAAGAATTAAGTTTTATTATGTTATAATTTTTAATAATCAGTATCTATTATTTCATAATGAGAGATACCTGGAAGTGGAACACATACTTAATTCACAAACACTACAAAACAACACTCTGTGGAATATATTGTTTGATATATGGACTGACACCACAAACACAGATTATAATGAAACCAATAAGCAGGAGTCATAGTATGGCTGATTTATTTTACTATGTCAATAACAAACTGCTCAGTGATAATAATACAAGATATGTTTACTCACAGTATTGCTCTTTTTTCTGCACAGGTTTATTATATCCTGTCTCGCTCTTCGTACTTCCACGACTGTGATAGAGATAAAATAGGAATAAAAAGGTTACTTAACAATGGCACCTACACAGCCGCCTTTCCACTACATGATGTAAGTCTTTTTTAAGTATTTCTGCTCTGGCATGGAAGGCAAAATGTCTTTGTGTTGTAGCCACTGTAGCAACATGTTCTAGTAACTTAAAATAAAGTATTACATTAAAATTCCCACTCTCCCTGTCTGCAGTGCAGATACTGGAAAAGCTCAAGCTATTCCAACTGTGAAAGTGATCGATACAAACTCTACAAATACTGGGCTCAATTTTTATGTTTCTTTAAAGAGCAGCCCATCCATCTAATTCGGTAAGCATAGAATAATAGTGAACAACATATACACTATCACAATGCTATTTCATGCAAAGTGTATTTTTTGTTAACAGGAAATACTATGGCGAGAAAATCGGCCTTTATTTTGCATGGCTGGGATTCTACACTGAGATGCTGCTGTTTGCTGCCATTGTGGGCACCATTTGTTTTGTCTATGGGTTGTTGACCTATGAGGAGAATGAATGGAGGTATGTTTGGCACAAGTTATTCATTTGAGTCTATAACTGTGACTTGTAAAATCTGCTCTTTTTCAGTAAGGAGATTTGCAGTGAGGACATCGGAGGAAATATTGTCATGTGCCCACTTTGTGATAGGAAATGTGGCTACTGGAAACTCAGCAAAATATGTAATTCCTCTTGGGTTAGTGCACTGTCTGTTTTATTGATATTCACTGGATCCTACAAGCAGCTCATATGTAATTATTTTTTCAGCAATCACATCTATTTGACAACGTGGCAACAGTATTTTTTGCCATCTTCATGGGAATATGGGGTAAATATGATAATGAGCTTTAATTAAGAGCCCCACCTAGTGGACACTAAATAGAGAATACACCAAGAAGTCTTGAAATTTGCATGTACATTATGTTTTAAGTCAAAAATAATTCACATTATTAACTTTAAATATAATTGTTGATTTATTTATGTGCCTATAAATTGTTTGCAGATCTAATCAACAATGTAAATATATGCTCTGACTTTCTCTGCAGTGACCCTGTTCCTTGAGTTTTGGAAACGGCGTCAGGCTCGTCTAGAGTACGAGTGGGACCTGGTGGACTTCGAGGAAGAGCAGCAGCGACTGCAATTGCGGCCCGAGTATGAGACCAAGTGCAGTGAGCGCAAACTCAACCTCGTCACTCAGGTGTCTGAGGCTTTCCTGCACTCATAAGATTTTAGTACGATCACAGTTAAACATTTGTCACTGGCGGTTCTTTAATTATAAGGTCTTTTGAGCAGACTAGTACTGGTAAAAAGTGGGTGTTTTAAATTGCCTTTAATCTTCAGGAAATGGAGTTGGTTCTTAACAGGACTGCCCCAAGTCTTATGGCGAAACTGTTACTTTGCTGGGTGGCTGTTGTATTTTGGGTAAGGTCATGCAGTCTAGACAGGATCGTGTTTATGGCAATGTGCTTAACAGATGTGACTGGAAAGACAGACGCTCAGGTTTGCTTCTGTGAAAAAAACATTTACAGATATTTAATAATTTTAGGTTTTTGTCATCATAGAAAGTACTGATAAGGAATTTTTATTTTTACTAATCTTTACCAGAGGTACTGTCTTTTTGGGACGTTGGCTCATTCACATCTGTCCATGCTTTGCTTATGTAGGAAGTGGAGCCTTACTTACCCTTAACAAGCAAGTGTGTACGCACGTGTTTGTCCGGAGCTACAGTCCTGTTCTGGGTGAGCATCAATTTTTGAATTAGTGGTTACAAAAAATGTTTTCATGGCAATGTCAAAACCATTTTAAAACTGACTACTTGAAAACCACTGATTTGCACTTCATTCATTTGTGTTTCATTATATGATGTTTTGGCTGAATTGAATCTTTTACGCATGTTTTGTCGGCATGTTTGTACTCAGAAATATGCTCATTAATTTGCACTGCTCACTGTTGCCCATAAAGTTAGAATAAAATGTTTTTCAATCTTATGGAAAAATGTATTATAAAAAATATGATAATGAAATGAATCAACATTATGTATTTTATTCAAATTCATGGGCAATTTTGTAGTAATGTGTTGTGTTGTAATTTATGGTGCTTTTGTCTTCCACATTGTCACTGTTGTTTTTGTTCTGAAGATTACATTGATCATTGCCTGCATTGTGGGAGTGATTGCATATCGCCTGGCCGTTTATGCAGCCTTTGCCAGCATTATGAAAGACAGTGCCACCAACCAACTGCACGTAGTGGGGCCCTACATCACCCCACAGCTGGCTACATCTGTCACTGCTCCTGTATCAACTTTGTCATCATCATGATCCTCAATCTTATGTATGAGAGAGTGGCTATTTGGATCACTGACATGGGTAAGAGTCAGAACATCAGGCCAATTACAAACTTTTTGTTTGTTTGCTTGTTTGTTTGTTCCCCTAAGATATATTTGATTTACCATTGCAGAAATCCCAAAGACACACCTGGAATATGAGAACAAGCTGACAGTGAAGATGTTCCTCTTCCAGTTTGTCAACTACTACTCTTCATGTTTCTATGTAGCGTTCTTCAAAGGGAAGTTTGTAGGATACCCTGGAAACTACGCCTACTTTTTTGGATCATGGACCAAGCTAAGAAATGAAGAAGTAAGTTTTTCTATTTTAAGAGGAAGCGCTATAGGTGAATAGAAAAAAAAGATTCTACTTACAGTTGTGAAAGCTGTAGCTTACTCACATACAATAAATGTAAGAGAAAAAGGCATTACCGTACATGTTTTTTCTTTGTAGCAATAAGGAATAGTATTGTATGTGTAAAAACCAACAACAACCCTAATTGTGACTATCAGAGGCAGCCAAACCTGAAACAACTACAAAATGTAATTAAATCAGGCTTAAAATTAGATATTAACAAATTCTTTGTTCAATTCAAGATTATAGGTGTTGGTGTACAATCTTGCTGCCTCTGCATATTGCCTGTAGGGTCTTGCCTTAATATTCTATTTATTTATTTTGGTAAACATTGTTGAATTTGAATATCTTGATATTATTTCAGTGTGACCCTGGTGGTTGTTTGATTGAACTCACAACACAGCTGGTGATAGTTATGACTGGCAAACAAGTGTGGGGCAACATCCAGGAGGCTTTGGTCCCGTATGTATCCTGCATTTACTCAAAAAGTTAAGGCTTGCACTCTCTCAAATTTCTATATTTACATTTTTATATTTGAAAGGTGGTTGATGAACTGGTGGGGCAGCAGGAAAGCTCGTTGTCATCCAGAGAGTTTATACAGTCGGTGGGAGCAAGACCATGACCTCCAACCCTTCGGTCAACTGGGGCTCTTCGATGAATACCTGGAAATGGGTACTACTATTACTTGTTGTTGTTGTTATCATTGTTTTTGTTATTATTATTATTTGGAAGGATACTTAGTTCGAGTTTTACAAGTAGGATTTTTTCTAAACGCGTTTAATACCTCTAGTGCTCTAATGAAATAATTAGGCAATATTTTTCTCACATAAAGGTAAAGGTAAGGTAATGTTGTTTAAGGACAATGTACAATAACATTAAGCACAATGGCATGCTTGTACCAGATTCTATCTTAAGATAATTTCCACCTGTAGTTCTAGGAAAGATCTTGCAAGATAATTGCTTTGACATTGTACATACATTTTTTTGTTTGGCTTGGATATGCCATACAAAAATGCTTTAACTGGTGGGGTACACATTTTGAGCAGTGCTTTATATAATTAAATAAAATATAAAATTGTGAAATGTGTTTCATAGACACATTTTGAATATGATAGATTATTTCAGAGTGTGTCGGCTCATTCTCATGGAGTCAGTTTCGAGCCTTGTCTTGAAAATTGTGCCTTCATCCATAGAATTCCACTAGCTTGTAGCTAGTACTGTATATAACGCATGTCTTTCTGCTCTGCAGTGATCCAGTTCGGCTTCATCACACTGTTTGTGGCCTCCTTCCCCCTGGCTCCTCTGTTGGCACTTTTTAATAACATAATTGAAGTTCGAGTGGATGCCTGGAAACTCACCACTCAGTTTAGACGTCCTGTGGCAGCCAAAGCTCACTGCATTGGGGCCTGGGAGGAAATCCTCAACGGCATGGCTGTTCTCTCTGTGGTCACTAATGTAAGGGCTCTGTCTACACTTATTGTGCACGCAGACTTCAAAGACTTCTTTGACTGCTGTTAAATGTTAATATAAAGAGGTTTCAGGCATTGAGCTGCAGACAAACTAGACAATCCTTTCTACTACCTTTTGCAAAAGGTTTAACTTAGTGTTGTGTTAAAACAATCATGTTTTATGCTAACAAATTGGTCTACTTTCATCATTATTATTTTGCTTCAGTTAGCCTCTTAAAAGACTGTTTCACTTCTCAAATCAGATTATTGTCTGATTTGACTAAAATAAAAATGTGTTTGTCTGCAGGCCTTTATTGTGGCCTTCACGTCTGATATGATCCCTCGGCTGGTCTACATGTACGCTTACCAACCCGACGGCGAGATGAACATGAAGGGCTACATCAACAACAGCCTGTCCGTGTTTAACATCACCGAGTTTCCAGTAGAAAGTCGGCCTGAAGATGGCGAAAGTCCCTCTTGGTTTAACAGCAGTATCACCACCTGCAGGTACAAATGCTGCACCGGGTTACAGACTCTACCAATTTTAACTATTAGGCTACTGATTTTACTGCATACTTTATTGTGTAGTTTTTGTGCAGTTATATTGCATATCATTGTTGGTTCCAAAACATTTAAATGAACAAAAATATGTTTAATGACTCATTCCATACTCCTGGTTTTCAGTTTCTGACATTTTTGACTCTGTACCACCAGTTGTGAAAAAGAATACAGATATATAGTTTTGAATTCTGCAGGCTAAAGTGTCAAGTCTCTATATTTGTGGATTGTATTTCAAATAAACAATCCTGGTGCCTGAAGGGTTTTATATGTGTTTTTGTTAAAAGAAGTTACATAAGTGTTTATTCATGTTGTTTAGATACAGAGATTATCGCTATCCTTCTGGCCATGAGAAGCAGTACTCCCACACTATGCAGTTCTGGCACATATTGGCTGCCAAGCTGGCATTCATCATTATAATGGAGGTAATGTAAATTAATAATATTCTAATTTTGAATATCTCCAAGTAATTTGTTCATGTTTTTTCTCGCAGCATGTTGTGTTCATGGTCAAGTTTGTGGTGGCCCGTTTGATTTCAGACGTGCCTTCTGAAGTGAGGGCCAGAGTGAAGCGAGAAAGATATCTAGTTCAAGAATATCTGCACAACTATGAAGTCGAAAAGCTTAAAGAGCAGCTTGAAAAGCGCGAAGACGATGACTGCACATGCTCACCAATGATATATCCAACAATTCCCAATCATGAACCACTATCAGATCGCCTCTAGCTCAGGATGAGCTGATATGACACAAGGGGGTGGGATCTTGAGACCTGCTGAAGTATAAGATTACTATTTACCATCCAAATGTGTTACTGTACATCACTATAAGTACAGGTATTTCTGAAGTTATACACTTGTTGTAAATGACGCATACAGCTCCAAATGTCCCTGCATGCTGATACCAAAGATCATTTCAATTCTACCTAATTATTCCTTATTTTTACCCATTTTCTGTAGTTATTTTATGGACTACACCACAATTTACTGTAAGACAGATAACACTGTGTTGAAACCAAACATACACTTGCTTTAAATCTATTTATTTAAAATGCTACAGACAAGTTGCCTTAAATTATGAAAACTATGAATTATCTTGTATGTTATGTAACCGAATAATGTAATGCAAAGTACAAAGAAACGTGATGTAGCTAAACATGAAGTGTCTAGCTTCTGCTGCTGCTGATGTGAACAACAGGGCTGTGGGTCCTGTGCTGGCCAGTTGTTTTGCAGCATTTGATGCATGTCAAAAAGATAAAATGGTTTACAGATAGAGTAAAGAATATGTGCCTCTACAAAACTAATGCTGTTACTGAAAAGTTAGTTATTTTTGCACAAGCACTTGATGATAAATACAGCTGTGTGAAGCATTTGTGCATAACAGGTTGAAATGATTTTCTTTTTTTATTATTATTTTATACAAGTTTTTATATAAATGTGTAATGCACTAGATGTGTAACTAAAATTTGATATATTTGTCAATATCTTTTTTCTTTACTAGATCTAGCATGCATTATGTGTACACTCAACTGCCTTAATCTAATTTAATAAAATAATTGTTTTCTCCTTTCAATGTGGCTGTGTTCAAAGTGAAATAAGACATACATATTTTTTCCACATATACTTTTCATACCTTTCTCAGGAATTATTTTTACTCTAGGGTGTTAGTATTGCCCAATATAATGCATAAGCTGATTATGATAGTATGAAAAATAAAAGTTTGAAACATTTGTGCAACCATATTTTACGGACAAAAGTAAGACGACAAATGAACGCTAGATGGCGCACGTCTCCACAAATCCCGCGGAACTGTCTCAAGTCTGGGGAGCAAAAAGTGAGTTTTAAAATTGAGAGATAGATAAGAAGACATTTCCTAACACTAAATATCAAACACTTTCCTCATTCAAATGTCTTTTCTGTTTCCTGTTTGGTCTGTGCACCGTGTTGTTGTGGATCTATTATAATGACTGTTGATTCCCGTTTAGCAGTTTCTTATCCAACTCTGCCTCTAGAGGTGGAACGCCTTCACAACCTGTATCTGTCTTCTGGGTGTTTTGTTTCATAGCCTACTTGTAAAATGAAAAAGGTTGAATTGTATGGGTTTTTTTTTTTAGAATATTTACAATTGTTTGCAAAATATTAAAATGTCTTGAAGTTTGATACCAGCAGATGTATTGCTTGCACTGGTTAAAATCCCATGGCCTAGGCCCACAAAATGCGTTAATCATGTTGGGCGCGGACTCGTTTTTATTCATCAGTGTGTGAGTAGTGCAATAGTGCCCAGGTTTGAAGAGCAGAGCTGGGAGTAGAGGCTGAGCAGGGGCTGAGAGGAGCTGTGAGGAGCTGTGAGGAGGAGGGGCTGCTGACAGGTAGAGTCGCTCTCCGCGGTGCTGAAGCTGAGGCGGGTTTCTCTCTCACAAAAGAGCACACACCTCCGCGGTAACACCAGCCTCACACTCGTTCAAGCTGTAACTTTGTATTCTATTTTTTTTCTCGCATTATCGCCTTTTGGATGACAGAATGGCAGTGAGTGGATTAACATTGCAAATGCGGACTTATGTGACTGTGGAGACAGCTCATTCTTCCTGAACGTGTCTTTCCCGCTTCATCTGGACATCTACTCGGCTCAGGCAAAAGACGTGCCACATTGGAATTATATTTCAACAATATGCTATTTATTGCACATTTTATATCATAGTCTAGCAGTATAACAGGAACATTTGGACATGGAGCCTGGGAAAGAAGGAAGACTCCCTACTTCCAAAGAGGGAATAAAACAGCTCGCTGGGAAGGCCCTCGGCCAGCTGTACAAGTAAGGGCATTTTCGTTTCTATGGGTGGCCTAAGTGTTGGAAAATGTGTGTAAAAATGATCAGAAACGAAATCTAAGATAGATTACAGACGTGATGCTGGGTCGCATATTTAAGGATGTGATATTTCCCTGGAGGACAGCCCCTTCAGCAGCTGCTCGAGCTGTTTTAATAATTAATGTAACAACGAGTCGTGACACTGAGTATGAGGATATCTATTACAGTGTGTAACAGTTTGGATTAACGCGGGATTTATTCATTGCTTTGGCTAAGATCGATGTTATAAATCCCTATTTGAAAAGACAATTTGGAAAAGGTTAAATTATAATTTATTCGTTGGCAAAATGAGAAAAATAAACTAATGGCTAAGTTAGATGTGCAGAATTAGAATATTATTGGGGGAATAAAAAGAAAACGGGGAACATCACGCAGCACTAAATCGTGACTCAAAGCTGGATAGAAAATGTGGCATGCCTGACCAAAGGTCTTAGGGCCTCTGGACCATATGCAATCCTAAATGTAATGTTACCGTCTTATATTAACGAATTTTCTGACACTAGAAAGCCAGCGCCATTTTGCACACGAGAGAAACTAAAAAATGCATTTAAGGAGCTGCTTTGACCCTATGCTGCTGCATTGCGGTATGAAGGTCATGACTCTCTGAAAGTGAATATTTTAGAAGATAAATTAAAACTGGTTTAAAAAGCACACAACGGGCTTTTTTTAAATTTGGACACTAAATGCGGCCTTTTGGGGCAAGTGTAATTGAAAATGCAGATGTTGCACCCTGCAAAAATTCAGCATCAAGAAATGATTTGCCTTTTCCCACATTGTATCAGGGGAATTTATAATTCCAGTAGGCCTAAAGACCAAGACGCCATTTAACGAGAGCAGTAGGCTACATGCTTAAAAAAATGTGTGTTGCAGACGGCTGGAGAAAAAGCAGCAGACGAGCGAGGCCATCGAGCTGACTGAGGATGGGAGACCACTCAGCGACCAGGAGCGCCGCGCTCCGCTGTGTGACTGCACCTGCTTCGGGCTGCCGCGGAGATACATTATCGCCATCCTCAGCGGCCTCGGCTTCTGCATCTCCTTTGGGATCCGCTGCAACCTGGGTGTGGCCATCGTCAGCATGGTCAACCCCCGCACGGTCCACGAGAATGGGAAAATCATCATCAAGGAGGTACCCCAAAGTCCCGCCCCCTTTTCTTATGGAATGTTGTCTACAAAATGGAAATAAAGGCATTTTGGGACCAAAATGAACAAATAATTAACTTAAAATATCCTTGGCACTCTGGATTTTATTTTAATATAGGCATACAGAGTCAGAAACTATAGCATTTCTTTTTTGTTTTTTACTACACCATTTTTTACATTTTTTTAAAATCCATTTTAGGTCATCTTTAGCAAAGCTCCTAGAAAGTAAAGTCGCTAACATTATCTATGTTATATTTTAGAAAGCTAAATTCAACTGGGACCCCGAGACTGTGGGGATGATTCATGGATCCTTTTTCTGGGGTTACATCGTCACTCAAATACCAGGAGGCTACATTTCTTCAAGATTAGCTGCTAACAGGTAAACTACGGCAGGTTACTGTGAAAGTGTAAAGTTTGTATTGTTATTGAGATGTTGCCGCACATTTCTGTCGGGATACCCTTGGACTGGTTTGATGGAGGTTGTGTGACCTCAGAGCAGATAAAATAGGGATTTGGCTGATTCAGAGCAGGCGTGCCTTCTCTTGTTAATGAGCTCCCTGGGGACGGCCGTGTCTAATCCTTTATGTTCAGAGACCTGGCAACCAGCGCGCGGCCAAAATGCTGAGTGAACGTGCCATGCGTAATGACTGTTTTCTGATTCAGCGCCACGCACAAGATTCAAGGCAACTAACAGATGTTTACATTGTCAATCCAAGACAATGAAATTGGAGGCCTAAATGTGCTTTTGAATTCCGCAATTTTCTTTCTGCATAATTACGAATGGCCTATTTTACTTTTTATTGATGAAAAATAATGTGTGAAAAAAATAAATATATTAATAGTCTATTATTACTATTTTAAATGCAATATTATTTGGGCTTATTATTAAAATCTAATAACACGGCATATTTTTTCAGCTTTGAAAAACCCAATCTGGCCTTTTATGTTATCTATCACTTTTAATATCTCTAACTGCAGCAACACAGGAAACATTGAAAAAAACACACACACACATAAATAGGGGTGGGAAATATGGCAAAATATATTACAATTTTCAATGTTTTCAATGAGGTTGCCTTTGAGGTAAATTAAATCATCTGCTTTTTCAGAAAGTTCACACAAGTTCACACTGTGAATAGTTAAGCCCAGATCACTCTAGGCATGACAAAGGTGACCAATAAGTGAAGTAGATGGGGAACAAAAGTATTGAACAAACAGCTGCATCAAATAGAGAAATGGTAAATCAAACAATCAATGTGAGACTTTCATCAACAAAACATCTCGCAAGATGAGCAAATGTTTCAATTTTATTACAGTGTCAAGCAGCCTTACTCAATACAACTACCATAACATTTATATATAGTTTTAGAATGTGTAACTGTATGTGTTCAATACTATTCTTCACTGATGCTACATCTTGTGGTTTCAACAGGGTTTTTGGTGCTGCCATTGTGCTTACATCTACTTTGAACATGTTTATTCCGTCTGCTGCTCGAGTGCACTATGGGTGTGTCATTTTTGTGAGGATATTACAAGGACTGGTGGAGGTATGGACACACAAACATCTTAACCTTTCAAATATTTCCCTTGTTCAAAAATGATGAGCTAAAGAAGTTGAAATTGTTCATACATTTAGAGCTCAAATTGACTTAGTTCTACCTTGCTTTATGTCTGAATTAGCTGTGCAAAATGGAGTCCATTAAGTACGAGTAGAATCCCCATTCATTACAATGAATACAGTTGGATTAGTGCACAAACAGTGAAAGCTATAGTGGGCCATGTTCATATTACTTTACATGGACAAGATGGCTTCACGTTCACAATGAAACACATAGAACAAAGAGCATAAAATCCACTTGATGGAGGCTCAGAGAGAAAGGACAAATTCACTCTTTTCAATTTGAAGGTCAGACTGCTGTTGTCATTTTGTTTAGCCACAGTGTGGTTTCAATAGAGAGAGAGGCAGAGAGGGAGGGAGAGAGGTTGTGTTCAGTGGCCATCGACTTATTACTGCAAATTAAACATTAGCATTTCAGGGTGCCTCCCATGTACTGGCTCCTGCAATTTGTGTCTATCAATAGTGGATTGTGTGCCACTTAGTGAGTAATGAAGATTTAATGGGAGCAATTCAGTTTTGTTTTCATGAGGTGTGTAGTCAGCTTGAATTTGCACTGACTCACAGCCAACCCATTACTCTGTATTAGAAAGGTCACGGACAGTACACGCTGCACTAATCCAATTTGTCTGACAGAAATTAACACAGTGGTTTACAGATCTCATAACTAGATTTTTTTTTCACAAGGAAAATTCATACATTTGCAGACTTGATTACTAATGTCGATAATATGTTGCAACAAAAATGACTAAGAAGAAGAAAGAGGAAGAATAGAAGAAGTGTCTTGATCAATGCCATAATGACAATATGTAATATTTTAAGCACAAATTTAACCATCTTGCCAACCTCTCTTCCTACCATCGATGCCAATTATTTTATCGATGTATTCTTTGTTTTTGAGTTTTTCCTTGTCAAGAAGGAAGATCTAAAGACAGGGGATGCTCTGGAACAGTTATCTATTTGACTGTTTGTTGTTGGACAATCTGTTTAAGTATTTCTGAATAATGACTGTCTGTTTCTGGTTTTCTATTGCTTATGTTGGTATTATTGATCAATGACTGATGATTTGATTTTCAGACAATTCTGTTTACTAAATCTTGTGAGATAGGTGTTGTTATGATTTTGGGCCATGCAAAAATAAATTGAAGTGAATTGAATTATTCATAGATGTTTGTGAATTTGCATTGCAATTTGTTTAAGTTACAAATACTTATTCTTGGAACTTCAGTAAAAGTATTCATATTTGGTAGGGAGTAACTTATCCAGCCTGCCATGGCATCTGGAGTAAATGGGCCCCACCGCTGGAAAGAAGTCGACTGGCAACACTCTCCTTCTGCGGTACGTTCAAGTGATAGATTTGTATCATACCACATTTCCATTGTTTACTATAAAAGTTTTATATTTCAAAATATTGCGTGGAAGTCTGTCCTTAAAATAGATGTTCTCTGAGTCAGCAGTCACACTTTTGCTTACTCACCCTTCTGTCCCGCTCAGGATCGTATGCTGGTGCAGTGGTAGCCATGCCTCTTGCTGGGATTTTGGTCCAGTACACAGGATGGTCCTCTGTTTTCTATGTGTATGGTAAGAAAAAAACATATTATTGTGTACGTGCAAGCAGGAGATTTTAAATAATATAACATTTAATCCACATGTATTTCTATATTTTATATAGATGTAGTAGAGGTAAGTGGCCACAAAAAGCAATCATTGTTGCATTTTACCAATCTAAAGGGTTACATGGAATATACAGACTGTAAGATGCATACAAAATACAACTACATCCAAATGTAAAAATGATATTCATCTATTTTATCTGTAAAAAAAAATCTCTATCCAGAAGAATTCAGTCACACTAGAACTCAACAATTCCATCTTTAAATAAGTTAAATTTTAATAGTTTAAAAACAACACATTTTGAGTGTTTTTAAGAACAAAAAAAAAACGTTGCAAAATGTTTTATTAACTTGGTGTTAGGCCTTACACCTTGTAGCATCTGATAAGCGCAGATAATCTTGCTTTCAAAAAGTTTAAATTGTTTTAACAGAATCCTTGGAAAATTTATTTCCAGAATTCACTGATGAGCTCTATATTCTTCAATTTTTTTATCTGAAATGTATTCCAAATATTTATAGTCTAATAGAAATAATTTGAATGAACAATTTATCAGGAATATAGTGCACAATTTTGCAGTTGATGTTAGGAAACAATGTCACATTTTTATCACCCACAAAGCTAACAATTCTAGACCAAGAACACCAGGTATGAACCTGGTCATGAAGTGGTAACAGTAGGTTCTGTGAGACAAAGTTTTTGACACATGGTGCGGCAGTTAGCAGTCTGTCCTCATATATTGTCCCCGCGTAGGTTTCCTCTAGGTGCTCTGGTTTCCCCTGGCTCTAAAAACAAGTACAATAAGCTCATTCACTCTCCCCTTACCCAGGACTACAGATGGAATTTACTTTTAACTATTATCTGTAAAGCTAGAATCTGATACAAGCATTTTTGCCATTGTGCTTAAAGTAATTGTATATTTATTGTACAAATAAATAAAACAAACCACTGGTGTAGCACAGCTACTGATTGTGTTTTAAGGCCTGACAAACAATGTTGATGGATATATTCTACAGGGAGCTTTGGCATCTTTTGGTACATGTTTTGGATACTGGTCTCCTACGAGAGCCCAGCAGAGCACCCGACCATCAGTGAAGAGGAGAGGCGTTACATTGAGGAGAGCATTGGAGAGACTGCACAACTTATGGGGGCCATGGAGGTAAGTGAATCTTTTGGAAAACCAAGTACGGTACTCAATATGAGCCACCTCTAATGCTATGTCTAATGTTTATTAATAGAAATTTAAGACACCCTGGAGAAAGTTCTTCACTTCAATGCCCGTCTATGCAATCATTGTGGCCAACTTCTGCAGGAGCTGGACGTTTTACCTGCTCCTCATCAGCCAACCTGCATACTTTGAAGAAGTGTTTGGCTTTGAAATCAGCAAGGTAAGAAAACAATTGCCAAAAAAAGAAAAAAAAAAACAGCACATGGGTAATTTATTTTTGAGTGCCTTAATAAGCATAACCACAAGATAATTTGTCAAATTGGTGTCATGTATATATTCAGGTTCATCAGTGAAGTGTAAAAGAATGGAATAATTAACTTGGACTTAATAAGGATATAAAGTTATAAAGTAAAGACTACTGCAAGTTTTGTTTTGTTTCTTCCATCAGCCCTTTTCTATGTAGTTTTGCTTTAGATTTAGATTTTCTTTAAAACAACATAACAAAATTAAAGATGACTTGCATCAGCTATGTTTACAAAAAGAAAATGCCTATAAAGTAAACAAATGAAGCTAGATTGTTTTCAATAAAAGCTCTTGGTAATTCTACTTTAGTCATGAGCAACGATTTGAACATGCATGTCAGAAAGAGAGAGATGAAACTCTTATGTTGTATTGCTATTGTGTTGTATTACTAAATGTGATACATGAATCAAGCTTTTTTGACAGCAACAATTGAAGTTCAGGATTAAACAGGGAATAGCAATAAAACTACACAACCTTTTGTTCCCATGTAATATTAGATTTGTCCCAAGTTGGAAGAAGCTGTCGTGTTGCTGTCTCATAAATCAAACACGTTTTCATTTTGCAGGTCGGGGCACTCTCTGCGCTTCCTCATCTGGTTATGACTATTATAGTGCCGCTGGGAGGACAGTTAGCCGATTATCTACGCACACACAACATCATGTCCACCACAACTGTCCGCAAAATTATGAACTGTGGAGGTAAGACATTGATTATGAATACTCTGCAAAAAGCAAAAAATGTGTTCATTTGCCTATGAATGTGTAATAATAGGGTTTGGAATGGAAGCTACGCTGCTTTTAGTGGTGGGTTACTCTCACAGCAAAGGAGTCGCAATATCCTTCTTAGTTCTGGCTGTGGGTTTCAGTGGTTTTGCCATATCAGGTAAGTCTAGATTATGATCAACTTGATTTCTAAAAAATATACCAAATTAATCATGTTGAAATCTCTCGTGTAGGTTTCAATGTCAACCACTTAGACATTGCTCCTCGCTATGCCAGTATTCTGATGGGTATCTCTAATGGCGTCGGCACTCTGTCAGGAATGGTCTGTCCTCTCATTGTGGGGCAATGACTAAAAACAAGGTAAGACATTATTAAGACTATTAAGAATTTGCATAAACAACAAAATATCAATATACCCACAGCTGTTCAAACATGGCTTTTGTTTCATACATTTAAGTAATGTTCTGTTTCCACTTCTCACATCTTATCTCATTTGTTATTAGAGTGGCCTTTCATCTGCTTTTTCACTTATTGAGATGCAATTTTCCTCGTACTTCTATATATATACAACGTTGTTTTTGCACAACCTCGGAGCAGTTTGTGAGCTTTTGTCCTTTTAATGAATTAATTGATTAACAGGTCATGCTTTTAGTCATTTCTCCCACATATTATTTATTATTTTAAGTCACTATATTTCACTGTGTCTTGTAAATGTATTTTGATTACAAAGACTAGCATACCACTATAATTAAGACTGAATGCCAAATACAAAGTAAAATTAACATCTTGGCCTTGTCACTTTCTTGTGCTTTAGACCCGGGAGGAGTGGCAGTATGTCTTCCTTATTGCTTCGCTGGTGCACTACGGGGGCGTTGTGTTTTACGGTATCTTTGCTTCGGGTGAGAAACAACCATGGGCAGACCCGGAGGACACCAGTGAGGAGAAATGCGGGTTTATTGATGAGGACGAGTTGGCGGAGGAGACAGGAGACATCACCCAGGGATACGGTACTATGGCAGGGCCGGCTAAAAGCTACGGAGCCACTGCCCAACTCAATGGAGGCTGGGTACAGGACTGGGACAAGACCGAGGAGTACGTCCAAGAACCAGCGCAAAACATGTATGCAGAGGGAGGCTATTCTTAAAAGGGGCGAAAGGGTGGTGAGTCAACCTAAATGGATTGCACAGATGAATATAATTAGCTGTTTAAAATTGTATCAAAGTAACAAAGACTATATAGTTCAAATGCCAGTGTAAAGAGATAATAGTTAGTTGCAATGCAGAACAATCCTAATTAAATAAAGTTATTATAGTGACATCTATTGTATATATTATAGAAGTAGTAAACTGCAGGCTGCCATGGACGATGTGATTTCTCGGTGTTGCTTTTGGGTCCATTCCTGCTAAAGACAAGTCACCTTATTATAATATCAAAAGTCTGCACCAGACAATTAGATGGATTAAATTTACTTATGTTACAAGTACGATTGTAGCCTATAGATGTAGTGCCCATGTCACAATGCTTCACTATAGGCATTTGTTTTATAGAGTAGTTCGCTACTGCATAGCCCACTTATAGCTGCCAATGCATTTTTATATCTATAAATATGTTTCCTGGCATTTCATTTTGTACTAAGTCCTAGTATTTCCTACCCTTGAAGCACAGACTTAGGGCATCATAATATGGCGATGGAACTATTTTTGGCAGGGATTTTCCAATAGATTGAAATAGAAGAGGTTTTACTGGTCCGACTGTAACAGAGAAATCCCTCCAAACCTCATTGAAGTACTTGAACAACATGCACCAGGAAACACTGCAGTTGACTATCACATCGGGTCTTACCACTTTGATTGCAAATATAAGTATTCATTATCTAAAAAGAGGACTATTCAGTTTATCAAATGTGTGTATGTTCTGTATATATCTGTATACTGTTTCTGTGAGACTATTGTGCACTTGGGTCGTTGATCTGTGTTTAACATATAAAAAGGCCATATTTTTCATGGACAGAACCTTTTCAGGGAGATGTCTGCTTGCAAAAAAGGCCCTCTTGATTGAGGCCTATAAACAAACTAAAATATCAAAATAGCGTGAGTGCTGTTGAAATGTAGAGTTTTAGTGTGTGTTTGTTGCATGAAGTTGCTCAAATTAATGTTTGACCACTGGAAGTTCTTCAACGTACTGCGATGATGTAGATGAGTGTCTTCTGCCAACATAACTAATAATAAATGAAACTTTTACAAATCAGGTGACGGTTGGAGACCACAAGAGATGATTTGATCATTGTTGAATTGATGTTTGGTGTGCATTGCAATAATTTCTGTGAACCAGCTGCCAATCCATCACACCATGTTTTGTAATGCCTTGCTGTATAACTGTAATTGTTTTGAAGTCACGTGATGAACAAGATTAAGTGTTTTATCAAATTCTATTGTCTGAAGTCTTTTGCACTCTTGATGGCCAGACCTGGTGTTGCATTTGACAGCAAGAATGCAGTGTACTGTATTTTAAGAAGGTTTTTGTGCTTTATTGGTGTTTTTCATTGTCACCAACTTTATTGCCTCTTTGATATTGTCAAACTTGAGTGAACCATGGTAAAAGATGGCTCTTCCACCTTGATTTCTAATTGCTCAAATCTGTTGCTGCAAAGATATTTAAAAATATACAAATATTACGAATGTTTATGATGACCAAACAATGCTTTATTGGCTTTGTGCCTCGAGTTTCTGTAAAACAGATAAATGTGATTTTATGGCTTCTATAATTGTGTTTATTGAAGAGGTATGTAGATGTCAAAGGTATTATAAAAATGCATTTTCTATAAAACATACAATATTGAGCTTGTTTTTGTTTTGCTTGCCTGTTTGTTGCTGAGAAGCACATGTTGTAATTCTACTAGTCCTTTGAGACTATGCTTCCCACCTAACCAGCTTCCCTGCCCAATCTCTGTCATGCATTTCCAATTCATTCCGCGTTTCTCATTAGGAAATCAATGGCCTTGGTCTCTTGAGTTCAAGGGAGAGTATTGGTCCTTGTCGTTCAGTAATTGGTAAAAGCGGACAAGAACACTAATGGTAATGCTATTACACTGTACCTTAGGAAACTCAAGTCATTTTCAGCTTTACTGGTACCGTCTGACAGTGTTTATAAACTGTGTATAAGCTGTGGATAGGGCTGGGCAAGTCCAGTTATGTCAAATCATGAATTATTTAAGTGAGGATTTGGAGGAAGAAATGTCATTGTTTTCAGTATTAAATGGCAGAGTTTAGAAGTCTCTTTAGTGTATGTTCTAGAAAGCATTTCCAAAAGTCATTTTTGGTTTTTGAAAAAGCTAAATTAAAAAATAGAGATAAATCAATATCATAAAAAAATAAAAAATAAAATGATTAATTTGTTTTCCAAAATGCCCAGCCCTATATGAAGGAGTATTTATAAAAGTACAGTGAAAATGTTACAGGCAGAAATTATTTTACAGCAACAAGAAGTTGTCTAGCTAACAGAGTTAAGAGAGAATAAGTTAAATATTACTGTAGCGTGAACATAATTCTAGTCACAAATATAACGTTCAGTTTTAGGGGCTTGTCAAAATCTTGGATAAATAAACAAGATTGTGTCAGTTTAAAAAAATATCCTCTGTATCATATTCTTATGTATCATATTTTTTAATTCAATTTTAGGGTATGTTAATATGTAAATTATGATTGCATTGAAAGCAGAAGTTACATAAAAAAACGAAATATCAAAAGGAATGGAGAAGGTTACATGTAGTGCATCCAGATATTGACCTGAGCATAATGAAACCTCAGTTCAATCAATAATGCTTAAGTATATGCACAACACAAATACCGGCCTTTTGTCTGAGTAAGTTAGCAGAGAGTATGTTGGTGACACGGTGCCACAGTGGTTAGTGCTCTGCCTCATAGCAAGAAGGGGTTTGGGTTACTTGGGGCATTGTTGAGCTTGCATGTTTTTTCTGTTGCTCCGGTTTCCCCTACCACAAAAAACAAAAATAAGACCCGCCTCTTTCTAATTCCTCAAGACTCATACCAATCAATAAAAAATAATAAGAACATGTTGTCCCATTGGATTGCTTTACTGAGACTTCAAAAATACTGTGATGTATCAATTTAAGGCCAAATCAACAATATTCCTGGCCTTTCTTGCTTTGCTCTGCTTACAGTCACAAGATGGCTGCCACAATTGTTGAGGAAATAGCATTCATGATTCCTGTAGTTTTACAGGTCGTACCTTCAACTGTAAAGATTACAAAGTATACATCTTTACGTATGAAAGCACTTTGCAAATTGCACCTATTTACGATCTTACTTTTTTTTTTTTGCAGCACATTTTAATTCTAATAAAAGTCTGCCCACCTGCTGAGGCACCTGAAAGTGAGAGGTGTGCAGAGTGGAGCTGGTGTGATGATTTTCCGTCTGGCAGATCATTCAACACAAGCCGACAAACCAAAGCCGCCTGCTTCTGACAAAGCTGCTAAATTATTCAGAGAAACATGGCGCCCATTCACTACTGTTCTATTCTCAGTACAAATGACCAAATTGCCATAAGGCCTGACTATACAAAAACAGTAACTAGTGATAAGGTAAAGTGTAGTATAGTCAGGTTGGGTGTGATTAACCCTCACACCCAATGTGTTACATTTTCTGTATGAAAAGCACTTTATAAATAATGTTTGTTTCGCTTTGATTTGATGAATATCACAAGAATAAACGAATACTGCAGTTAGGATTATTTCTGTTTTTGGTTTATACAAAGGCAACTGCTTTTTTTCCAAAGAAATTGTCCGCGATCAGGAGGCAAATAACAACAGGAGAGCCTCTGCTGACATCAAGTTTAAACACTTGATTGACACTTGGACTACTGTATGTTTAACGACAGAAGGAGCAAAGTCTGACATCTCCCAACTGTCTTGGGTCATCAAATCTCGTGCCAACAACCTAAGGACTTCTTAAATTGCAAGTTGGACTTGTTAATTTGACAGAAAACCCAATTGTCCCGGCAGCCACGTGGAACATGTTTTCTCAAGCCTAACCAGCCGGAATGGTCGCGCTTGGTGCACCAGAGATGTGCCTGTTAGCCTCCTACCACAAGTAATTGGAGGATATCTGGCAGAATATTTTTATGCAATAATGCAAGCTAGCACACTGAGTTGTCAAGCCAATAGAGATAAGACAATATTTTAATCTGGTATAAAGACAAACCTGAAAATATACTTAAATAATTGAAATTACTGTTTGTTTCACCTCAACTACAGCAACAACAAAAAGATGTATCTAAACAAAACTAAAGCTAAAAGAATGATAATAGGTGGTATTTCTAGATGTGACATTGTGAGTGAAAAGACCATGGTCGTGGGGCAGGTGCCGCTTGACTCCTATGGGACTGTAATAGGATGAAGCTCAGCCAGATGAGTGTTTGATGACAGGGGAACACTCCTCCCCTGGGACACGGCCTGCCAGCAATTACACTACTGATCTCCTCTCTGCTATCTCCCTAGTCTCCAGAATCACTGCTGCTAAATATCTTCTTTCGAAGTAATATAAGCGTAAGTCTCGTGTCTTGCTAAAGGAGTTTTGCACAACAAATTGTGTCAATTAACATGTCTGAATCTAATAAACATTGCATATAATGCACCAAAAATATAATGTTTTTGTTTTACATTAAACAGCATAAGTTTAATGTAAAACTACATATGTAAAGAGGCATGCCATGAGTAATGCACCAGATTAAAGGCTTATATTGTCATAGATCCAACCAAATTGTAAATTATATCAAGAACTTAGAATGAAGAAAAGAATGAATTAACAATAGATATCTCTCTATCTTGCTTTCCAAAAAATCAAGATAGTTACGCTTGAGGAAATCCAAGCTGGTCTTCGCCATATCCCCTCCCCCACAACACACTGTGTTAACAGCTTCTTCACAGCCCTGGTGCTCTCACAGACAAAGGAGGAAGAGAGACTGATAAGATTTTACACGATACTGTCAGCGATAGCACATAGCACTACAAGCTCCAAATTGATTTAAGCATTTAGGTAATGTGAGCAAAGCTTGAGCTGTCAGTTTAGGAGTATACACTGACCATTCAATTGTATTTACTCTTATAGATTTTGTCAAATGTAATATTACTGGGGCTTTGTAGGATCTAAAACAAATGTAAAACAAATCATTGCAATAGTGATATTATAAAAACTAATGGAATACAAGATATTTAAAGCTGGTATGGCATTCACTACAGTATTGTCACTTGGCAATGTGCATTTCAGCTTTTTCCAGCACTTAAGATATTGCTTGGCATCAGCAAAAAAAATCTATTATGCCAATAGGTATTGTTTTGTTTTTACTAAAAAGTAATCACTCATTTTGCAAGAATTATATTTAAATTTTTTCATAAGCTTCTGCATACAATGTAAACAGTGCTATGACATTTCTTCTATACAGTTATGTTATTTCACCCAAATCGGTCTTCTCCCAGTTTTGCTGACAGTGGCCTCCCATTATAGGAGATGCCCTGACAGGGACACAGGTGTGCACTAGCCCCCTCCCGCCTCTGTGATCTGTCAGTGGGCCCAGACAGGGGGGGGGGGGGGGGGGGGCTACTGAAGCGGCTTAGGCACGTGCCGCTGTGGGACAGTCGCTCTCCCCTATGCCCCCCCCGCCGCCCCTCAAGGATGCCTATTCACACACCAGATGGGGGCTGGATCTGAGTTTTAATGAATGCTAGCCTTCATAACCTTTCCTTCATTTATTACCACATGCTGCAGAAAAGCAATCTAACAGTAGAATCAGTGCTGGTGCAATGGCAAGCTTTGGAAGCAGCTTTGAGATATGGTACAATGATTTCAACTGCAATTGTTGCAGATACCTAAAAGTGGTCAACCCTTTTGTTGTTCCAGAAAACAATCCTATAATTTTCCATTTAAGGTTACAAAGAGAGCAATTTATTCTCATTTATTTTGGAATTAAGTGGGAGAAAAAGACTGGGAGGGTAATTTGTGGTTCTAACCACAAAACTTTAAAGATGCAGAAAAGTGCTATACCTAATTGGGTGTGTATATGTGTGTGTATATATACGTACATATATATACGTGTGGTGTGTGTTATATATCTATGTATATATAAAATTTGTACATATATTTACACATATATATTTACATGTATACATACATAAAGTGTAAATATGTACACTTTATACAAACATAGTTAAAGTTTTAATACTTATTAATTGTGAAGACACCACAAAGCTAACAAAATGTCTTAGTTATAACAATAGATGTTATTTCTGACAAAGAGTGTGTGGATCACAACTGTGAAATTACACCATTTTAATTCACTCTAAACTTGACCCTAAAAACATTTAATACATTTAATAAATGCAAGTATTTATTTATTAAAACATTCAGGGCGGCAAACCTCTAGCCAAAACCAAACTGGGCCCAAACCAAAGCAAGCACTATGAACACACACTGAATCACTGCTGTTGGGTGCTTTATGTTGTTGATTGGCTGCAAATAAATTGAGTGTGTACATGTGGAGCCCTATTCAGTGACCCTTGTCTGCCTGTGTGTGAATGGCTGGTGCTGAGTTAAACGAACCATGCACTGTTAGTGTTTCCCGTCTGCCACAGTTATGTCACACAGTACCTATTGTTGTTAAGAGCTGTGATTGAACATGCCTCCTGTGGCTAATTGATCCCTCACAACACATTTATTGACACATGTTCATAAATTAGTGGCTGACCCAAACTATCAATTTGAAAGGAAGATGTTAGGTTGTAAATGAAGGAATGGGATTCATAAAAATGTCTTATTTAATTACTTTTAATATTTTTTTGCCACAGTTCACATGCATTTTCTCTTACATGAATATACAGTATTTCAAATTAATGGAGAAAGCAGTTTTACCTGAATAGATGAGTTCTAGCAGTAGATCTGATGACTCTACAGTGATCATTGCCAACCAGAAGATTGAACTCTGTGTTGAGTTAGGAGAACTAAAAATGAAAAGAAAAACTGTAGGTCAAATCTCATCTTGAATGTTTTCACTAAGATTAGATATCCTTTAGACAGAACTTTTTTGCAAACATATGTTACACATGTTGCCCATTATGATTAATAATTCATATTTTAATATTGTAAAAATTGCAATTGTACTAAGAACCAAGTGACGATGTGGTAGCAGAGACAATTTTGTGAAACTAAATGAAGCCATCAATCTCCTGAGATTAATTTTCTCACTGCAAACTGACAGTTATTGAGTCGAATCACATGCTGTGTGGCTGGTTATAAAGGAGAGCAAATGCAACCATCTGTTCAGTAGAGTAGAGCATCAAGAAAATGTTTTCACCAAAACAAATTAACCACTTTTAGTCCAACTAGACAAAATAACAATGTCATTTATTCAGTTATACAGTTATTATGTTGGTTTGACCCCAAATACAAAAGAAAAATCCAGAATGGTAAATAAATATAAACAAAATGATTAATAATAAACGGTAAATAATAAATAAACAACTTAAAACAGTTAAAAAAAACATCTGAGCTTTCTTTCATGACTGGATTATGAACGTGCCATTTCTTTGAAAATGTATTTTAACAAATCTTCCCAAATACTCAACCCTCTAACATCAAAATCTCCTTCAGAAAACTTCAATGCCTGCAGCTCAGTCTCCAAAAAATTCCTCAAAGAAATACTGGCTTTGCACAAGGATACAAAGTGCTGTGTCAGATTCTGGAAAGATACAGAATGATTTTTGCTGACAGGAGTCCACTCCCTGTTATTTATATCATACTCTATTTCTTTGGCCCACTTTTTGAGGACATCACTGTACATGTCTCGAAAACCTAAATGCTTTTCAGCCATGTCTGCAAGAAGTGACAAAGGCAAAGAATGACACATGCCTTCTAAAAAGTTGTGTTTTTGTTTTAGCCAGTCCAAAATGACCATACATTTTGGGTCCATAGTTGATTCAGTTTGTAAAGAAGAGCCAATTATTGCACAAAAATGTTCCTCATCTTTGTCACATCCTCGAAGAACTGAGTCCAAAAACTGGTTTGCTCCATAGTTGTCACTGTTTTGCTTCAAGACAAGATCCAGTTTTTCCATAAAGAGTTCAGCTTGAACTTCAGCATCAGGACAAAGAGCTGATGGCCTGTTGACATTCCCAAGCACTTTACAGGCAGACTTAGTCTCAATAATAGAGCTGCAAATGCCCTTTGCATCCTCAAAACTACTTCCATTATTGCTTAAATGCTTAGGTTTATCAAACAGTATTTTCATGACAGATATAGGAAGGTGCGTGTTGCGTAAAAGTCCATCCAAAAGCAGGTTTTGGCAGCGAGACAAGTCAGTAAAGCATAGCGCAGTGTAGTTTGGGAAAACTATACTCAGGCTCTCGTTTGTCATTTCCAGCTGTCTCTCCAACAACTTTCGTATGACAGGGTTATAGTGAAAACGGGCATGGATGTGCTCGCAATAGATGGTCCAGTGAAAAGCCCTGGACAGCGTCTCCTCGTCCCATCGCGTCACAGCGTCACTGTGCGTCGCCACGGCCAGCAGCTCCACGGTGCTCGACACATTTTTTACCATCGCCTCCATGTGGCGCTGTATGAGCTCCACGGATCATTCAGTAGAGTAGTCTATGCTGTTGCTCCACAAAAATGTATGTGCTTCATGAGCTTCAGCCGCATATACATGCTAGGGTGGAGAGAAAGACAATGGCATTAATACTTTTTTATATCACCACAAAATAGCAGACTTCGTTTAGCTAGCTAGTAGCTAACTTACTTAATGTAACGCTGGTGCTAGCCAAATAAACTTTAACTGTAATGTGAAGCTTTTACAAATCTCGTAGCGTTATCAATTACATTATACATATGTGTTGTCCGGAGCTGAATTTGCGGGCTTTATTACGCTTAATACTTACTTTGTGGATTAAAAAAATCTCCTGTCCATGTCGCATTGCTGAAAAGCTACCGAATTCACTTCCGCGCATGCGCTGTTTGGTGATAGCCTGAACAACTCGAACTTATTAAATAAATAAATAAATAAATAAATAAATAAATAAATAAATAAATAATAATAATATAATAATAATAATAAATAATAATAATAATATAATAATAATAATAATAATAATAATTAATAGGTAGAGCAATGTCAATACAAATGTAAAAGAAGTAGTAAAAAGGAAAACTGGGGAAAAATTTAAATATTCTAAACATAATAGGGAAGATTTCCGACCATGGGAAGACATAGGCCTACTGGAGAAAGGGGGGACTTTCTTTTTTCCCTCCCCTCATCAGCTGCAGGGTGCGCTGACCATTCGCCCTCCTTGTGTTATGACGCACACTTTGGGCTGAGTAGAGAGGAGCGCCAGATCCAGTTCGCGGTCCACACGACTTGCTGTTGGTGCCGAACCTGTGGAGTGCTTCGCGGACGGGTTAAGCATGAAAGCAGAGGTCCAGCGGCTGAACGAGAGAGCCAAGGGTAAGAATATTTACATTTTAGAGACACTTAAAAGTTGATTAACAGTCTGGTGTGTTTTGGGTGTTCGATTTATTATTATTGTTGTTGTTGTTGTTGTTGTTGTTGTTGTTGTTGTTGTTGTTGTTGTTGTTGTTGTTTTTTGGGGGGAATTTCTCACTTACAGATAGGCTTTTTTCGACGTTTTTAATAAACTAACTTTTAGATTTAATTTGACAGCAATTAAAACAATAGGCTTTCTAGACACAATTAACCCTCCCTGTTCCTCATCTTTAGTTGTGGTTTTGTGACACTCTTAAGAAGGAGACAGCCTTGATATTTTATTGCTGTCTGCATTTCAAGTGGACGCAACTTTGTTCAAAGCATTGTAAAATAAGTTAATTGAATGTGTTAACATGTGTTTTTTATCGTAAAACCCAGACAGCCTATATTTTTCTATTCAAACAAGAAATACATTTGTCATGGCCTATTGCTGTGCAGTGAGTTTGTTATTAAACAATGATATTATACAGCAACACTAAAGGCCATGTATTGTCTCTGCTAATGGGTCAATGTGAGCAGATAAAAAAAAACTGTATTTGTAAGAGTTTATAACAGATTTTTTACATTGATTTCTGATATGATTGACTATCAAATTATAAACATATTATTCAACTGAGAAATGTAGATAGGTAGTACTAAAATAAAAGTATTGTTAAATTGTTAACATGCCAGATTAAACATTAGACTTTCATTTTAGTTATTTAGTTTAAGTAGCTCATTCAGACAAAAAAAAAGTTTCCTTATTGCTGTGCTGTGCGGAGGCAAAAGGCATGATAGTCAGGAGGACAGAGTAGCTCTTGTTCTTTATAATTGACGTGATTCTGTTCAGTTGGGAAAAAATCTCATCGTACTTTCTGTGCAACCATCCTTAGCTGACAGCGGCATATTATCACAGCTTTACTGGAGTCATGAGGCCAATGTATATTTGAGTAACCCATGAAAGGGTCTCTGAGAGCGAGTCAAGTCTGAGTCTAAAGCTGAAAACAACATGGATAGATAAGTGATCCTCGTCTGTTTTTTGGTCTAGAGTTGAACAGGTCAAGCTGCAGTGAGGTGAGAGGATTCAGGTATGCCCAAAAAGATGTTTTCACATAAAAAAGAGGTCATGTTTCTTCAATGAAGATCCAGCTATTGTGTTTAAATGCATCAAACAACAAAATACCCTTCCTCTTGTGAATTCAGTAAAAGCTGTATACTGTAAGTTCAAAACAAAAAAGTAAAATTATGAAAACAGAAAAACTATGCATTTCTTTGACAGCTCTGGAGGTGAGCTGACAAATTCCTGACCGTAACCTGCTGATGTACATTAGTTTTCATCTGTGCACAGTAGCTGTGGTGTATGGCTTCATTTAACATGATTCATTTCTACCTGAAAAGTAGAAGTTGATGTTGGTAAAAAGATTGGTATGGGTATTCAATTTCTTCCACTTTTCAGGAAACATGAAACAACTATCCAGCTAGTGTGCGGTGACTAGACAGGAGAATGTCAGTAAAAACCTATGAGAGCAGCAAATGGCAATGTTTGAGTGCTGTTGGTCCGTGTTGCTTGTTCTGTCAGTCAGCTTTGACATGGGAATCTCACATCTGTATGTTAGTGCTGAGCTCTGTCTTTAGGAAGACAACACAACTTTGGCTTGACATCAAGGTCTAAATGCTCATAGTGGCACCATTGTGAGATTTAGTTACAGCCAACTCCAAAATGACCTTGAAATCCTGTGCAGCTCTAATAGACCTTGCTTTGTGTGATCACCTGTCTGTATTTAGATATTATCATACAGTATAACATGACTGACAGATTTCTTGTTTGCATAAGGCAGTTCCTCATTTGCTTGCTGTTCCATTGTCTGTATTTAGACAGAAGATACAATGCTCTAGTAAAATTAAAAAGAAAATGTCTTTATCAAAGAATAAAGACATTACAATAGGGACTTAGATGGGAATGTAAACAAATCTGTCTTTTCTCTTGGTTTCCAGACAAAATAGAGATTTATAGCTCAGACGATCAAAGCAAAAGATAAATACATTAAAGGTGCCCTGTGCACTTTTTGACCAAAAGAGACTTGAATAAAAGCAAGTTTTGTCAATAGATGTTTTTACTGCGTCTTTAATTTGAACAGGCTTATATGACCACAAAATTAGTCATTCTTTGTCATGGAAGGCCTCTTTCTGTATATTTCTGTAGAAAAGTGGTTCCTTTGGCTGTATTTCTTCATAATATGGCATAAAACATATCTATCATCATCCATAATGTCCCAAAGTTTGGTTTTAACTTTCTATTTCTACTCAATTGCATAGTTAATGTTTTTCCTCCAGAGAGTTACACATTGCACCTTCAAGGTTTAAAAAAAGAAAAAATATTGTGTGTTGTATAATGTGGCAATGGTGTTTCTACACACTTATACATGCAGTTCATTTATAATGTCAATGGCTTCCTCTTCATAAGCATCGTTTAAGTGGAGAGTTGACTGAATTGATGTGCTCTAAGTAAGAGGCTATTCTCAGAAGGAGTCCTTTGTTATAGAAAGTTCTTTCTTCAATACTGTGCTGCATGTAAGTTATACACTAAGGGCCTAATTTATTAAGCATTTGCTCATACAAAATATGTAAAAGGGGCTTGTGTCTAAAATTGCTAAATTTCAGATGGTCCATATTAATTTTGTGGAAGATGTTACATCTGCATCTTCTAATTGTAAATACAAAAAGCTCTCAAATAGCACATGTATTTATTTATTTATTTATTTATTTATTTATTTATTTACAGTTATACCCACATTTTTGCACCTGGGTTCATAAAAGGGGCCGTAAATGACTAAAGCATTACTACTGTCTGAATGCAATGTCTGTTTACCTTTTGTTTCTACAGGGAACAATGTGCAGCTCCCTGAGTCCAAAACAGACCATTGGTCCGGGTCTGACTGATATGCAGCAGTACCAGCAGTGGCTCGCCAGTCGCCATGAAGCCAGTCTGCTGCCTATGAAGGAGGATCTGGCTCTATGGCTTTCCAACATGCTAAGTAAAAACAGTGCATTAACATGGCACACTCACCAATACAATGCATTTTAGTTTAACTGACAAGAATAAGTTTACTCAAAGGTCAGTCCAGAAATAGCAGCTTGGCTGTGATGTTGCTGATTGTGCTTTGGGGGGGTTTAAAATCAATATGAACCTCATTACTGCTGTTAAGTAACTTGAATTTGTGGACTCGCATTGATTTTGCATTAATGAAATTTTGGCTATCATTAACAGTTGCTTAATACTGTGACTGGAAGTGGGCCAAAAGTGGCATCAGCAGTTGGGATTCCAATACACACACACAAATGAACTTGGAATATATCTGCATCAAATTTTGTAACATGTATTGTTTATACAACTCTTAACTCCACCAATTGAAACTTGTGAACTGCACATGTTTCAGAAAAGTTTTATTTGTAACATAAATGACGCAAATACATTCCTAAATTATTTATACCAATTCATAAATGCTGGTATTCCCAGCTATGCATGAGGCAGACTAACACTATAATTTCTTTATGTAATTTATAAAACCTCCTCGTCTGGCACCATGTTTCCCAGGAAATCCTTCACTCACAGGGCCTACATTTCTCGCACCAACCATTTATGTTCCTAAAACAGAAACCGGTTTGAACATCTTAAAAGAACTCTTCTATTATATTTACTATCTCAGACTGCCCATGTGTTTGTACTGGAGTCACACAAAGTGCCCAGCCTTAGTCTATGAGAACAAAAATGGTGAAATCTACGTTGTTCTCATTAAGTTGCCAAATTGAGAAGATCATCTTTTTAAGATGGTTGAAATCAGGGAGGGCATATAAGAAAAAGATGAGTCTATTGGTTGTGTAGGCGCATACAGGCTGGCATTTATTTGAAAAGCCAGGCCATAATATATAGGAGCAAGTATTAAGCATTGCTCTATGAATCCCATTGGAGTTGACTTTTCCTATATGTGCTATGCTTAGTTTAGTATAGGCATAAAACTGGAGCTGGTTGAGCATTTCTCAAGATCTCAATTTTCTGGCCACAATTACAACATTTGGAACTCATTAAAACCCTTAGACCCCTCCTCCTATAAGAAACAGAAAAGGGATAAAAAAAAAAAAAAAACACATCTTGGGGTTGCTTTTCCCGCAGACCCCCCCATCACCACCTCCAATTTCACTATGATCTAACCTAACAAGAATGGTTGCTTGGAAGTCAGTCAAATGGACAGCTCAAGTTGACGTTAACCAATATATCAGAATAAATTTACTGGATAATAGCGTTCTATCATGCTATCCTTATGCACAAAGAGAAATGCAAAGTAATTGATGTGTTTAAAATTTGGCTACTACAGAACCCAGGACTGGAGCATTATATTTGGGCAAAACTTCAACCACAAATGGGATAATAAATGCTTGGTGGTTAGTTATTTTTTGATGAATTGAGTGCACTGCTTCATTATGCCTCCCCTGGTCAGGTCTGGAAATCACCGCTGAAAGCTTCATGGATCGCTTGGACAATGGCTTCCTGTTGTGCCAGCTGGCTGAGACACTGCAGGAGAAGTTCAGGCAAAGCACTGGAGTCCTGTCTCCACTTGGCAACAATAAGGTAACAGAAAACCTGAGTGTTACAGTAGTGATAATAATCTCACTTTTCTAATCAGATCTAAAAAAAAAATGACTTTGAATGACTTTAATAGTTTGAGAGAGGACATTTTAAGTTCTGGAAGCCAGGTGGCTTGGCTGTATATTGGACAAACAACTTTTTTTGAAATAATTGTATGGTCATAAATATAATCAGATCATTTAAAACCATAAAATAAATCCTTATGCATGTTTTTGTGAGAAGTTTAATTATTGATTTAAAATCAAGTACGTATAGTTATGTATTGTATGATCAGTTGTAGAAATAGTGACATTTTTTATTTACTGGTTGGTTTGACCAACATTTTTACAGCTGACATTTCTTTATTCTTGGACAAAGGTTGGTTTAAATAGAAAGCTTAAGTTGGGGAATGGAGTGTGTGGTTTTGAGTAGTGCTACAAAAACCTTTGGCAACAACTCATGAATGAATGGGGCCCATCAGACACTGTAAGAAGTGGAGAAGTACACATGTTTTCTCTTTTGGACTTGAGGATTACAAGGATTTCTTTTTCATTAGATGGCATCTGACTTAACAACAGGGTTTACTTATAAAATAACCATTTACACAAATAAAGCCAGTGGGGAACCTGTTGTCAACAGATGAAGGAAGAATTTTGCTCCAAATATCACAAAAAATAATAATGCTTAGTAAATAGATGTGTTGACACAGTTCAAAGCCTTTTCTATTCAATTTGTATTCATTAGAAAAAATTAAGTTGTAGAGAGCGTAGATACACGGATCACGGGACTTTCTGTAAACAAGTCCTTTAGAAGTCTCTGAGTGAATGTGATTTTCTCTATTCAGATCTCAGTTTTTCTTCTCAAAATAGTAGAATTTAAACTTTTTTCAGTTTATAGTAGCTCTGAAAATTAGATTTTCTGAAATTCAACAACTGTTTTTGAACCTCCCTTCCTGTTCCTACTGTGTAGAGCACAATATTTTAGGCTCTTTAGGGACTTGTTGATGTTTGCACTGAGGCTGGTGACGGAGGGTCTCCTGATCTCAGTGTGAGCGCAGCTTGGGTCAATGACCATGAGACAGCAGATGATCCACTGAATACGAGTCTTTTCACTGAAGAAACTGAGAAACAAGGCAATAAACCATTTATGACACAGATAGGTTGTCGGTGGACTCATAAATTATTATTATTTTCATATTTTAAAAAAAATTCTTTTGTTATGTTATTTGCAATAAGAATAAGTCGTTTGTTGTGTTTTTTTTTTCTCCATTTTGGCAATATCAATTACCATATACTTTCCACTAATAGCTTCCAAAGTTGTGCAGCTTCTGTGCATGGTGCAGATTAAGCGACTATTTTGTATAATTGTAATAGTCACTTCAAATGCAATGATGTGGCCAATATTATTTCAACAGGAATTAAAATAAAGCTTTTCCAGAAGGAGTCAGGAGTAGGCCCCGGAAAGCAAAGAATAATACCCCAAAAAGTCTATTGCATATTTTCAGCATGAGCTCACTGCACCTTTCTCATAGCTCAGACACACATATCCTGCGTAAAAACCACAACCAGGCATAAATCTCCCTGTAAGGACCATGTGGGGGCTGAGTGCCATAAGCCTGTCATATGATCTCCAATGCAGAGGGCCTGGTAAAATATTCCCAGTATACTAACTCGCCATCTCTTATATTGATCTGTATGAAAGAGATCCTGGTTGAAATCAGAGCTTGAACAGATGGAAAAGAAATGAGTGCTTGATATAGTCTGAATGGTCCTGTGTTTTGACAAAAGCCCTGGAGTGATGGGGGGAAGTCACACTCTTTGACTAATGCTCAGTTCACTCTCTATTCATCACAAGTTAGAGATCATAAATGCATCACTGAACTATTTGTAACTCTTTGCTTGCAGACCATTCCCTATCGGAGGATTCCATGCCGGAAAAGTGCGCCATCAGGATCTTTCTTTGCACGGGACAACACAGCCAACTTCCTGTCCTGGTGCAGAGAGGTTGGAGTTGGCGAAACATGTCTATTTGAGTCTGAGGGTTTAGGTGAGTGCTATTAACACATAAAGATGTCACAGGGTTTCAGTATATAGTAGATCAGTGAATAGAGGAATTGTGCATGTAGCGCATCATGTTCCTAACAAATCAAGCACATTATGACAAAACCATAGTGCCCTGAAAGCATTTTGAATGCATAATGGCACATTTTAAAATACATGGATTACAAAACTATTAAAACTCTTAGGATAGTATTCAAGGTATATGATTGCAGTAACGTAATTCTACATAAATTCCATCCACATTATCCCTTGCTCAGTTCTAGTTCAGCCAACATAAAGACACGAGTTTTAGTTGTAGTCCTTTATTAGGTTGAGTTTTTGGAATTCAGAGAGCGATAAATGTCATATTGTCATATATGGATATTCTTTTCTGGGATGTCAAGATTTAATAATAATTGTGGTCATAATGTTATTGTAAGAACTAAAACATAACAATTGTGATCATTCTTGAAGCAAAACATTTGCTTTTGTAATTAAAGATACAGTTTATGAAATACATTTAAATGTAACATGATTTTCATCTGCCTTTTTTGTCACATTAACTTCCCACTACACTGCCCACATTGCCAGCTCTGTCTGAAATGTGATTGTGGACAATTTTCGGAGGGCTTGAGTCACTTTAAGATTGAAAAGTAATGAAGGTCACACATGTGATTTCACTTAAGATTACATCTGACTGCATGTAAACAAAATGTCTGTAATAAAACAAAGCAGCATCCAAAGAAGAGAGAAAGTAGGCCAGCAATATGCAAATGTATCCGAGTTGGGACAGTTCACAGTGAGCCTCTTTTATCAGTGTCTCAAATTAGCTACAAGGATTCATGTGTGTAAAATCAAAGAAATACTTGACTCAACCAGTGTAGTCCAAACATGTTAAGATTGTGACTTTCTCTAATCTATTATCTCAGTAGTATCATCCTTTCATACCTTACATTTTTGCAATTCTGTCTGGTGCCTGCTTGTGCACAGTAAAATAATTTCTACTATGCAAATAATATAAAGAACATATTTTTTTTACTATTGAAATCCTGATCTGTCTGCTTTCTATATTGATTTCTCTTTTTCTTTTTCCTTGTGATGGATTAAGTTCAGAAGTACAGTCGTCCAGGTTGGCTATTGAACAATACTGCTTTCAATAATGCATGGTGTGGTGTATCACATCTTCATCTCACAGGCATTGTCTTTTTTCTTTGAGTGGCACAAACACCTTATTCCACTAATGACTCTATGTGTATTATGTTATTTACATTTTTGCAGAGGTGAAAAGTAATTAATTACACACTAAAATGCAAGTAGACTACTGTAATATTTTGGGTCTTTTTAATTGATTTTGTTTTGTACTTGCACTTTTTTTGCAATTACAGTAATTACATTGAAAATAATTTGAATTTTAAGTTTGTTTTCCTTTCTACACCTATAAACTCACAAAACTGATTGGCCTGAGCTCAGAAAAAGTGCAGATTTGGATTTAAAAAAATGTATATCAGCTGCTTGATACTACTGATCCAGTGTGTTTGTAAAAAAAGAAACTAGTCCTTTGAGTAGTATTTTTCCAAGTGTACCAACTTAACAAGCGTAAGCATTTTTAGCTATTCAGTATTCAGTCCACCAATGCATTTAAAAGCATGACAAGTTGATGCATGCAAGTGAATGAATCCATATTGTGACTGTTCTCTGTAACATCACAGCTATAGTTGCTTTTTAGTCTATTCCTGTTGACTTATTTGTACATTGTTATTGATTTTTATTTTATTTTTTACAGTTCTCCATAAGCAGCCGAGAGAAGTGTGTCTTTGTCTTTTAGAGCTAGGACGAATTGCAAGCAGGTATAGAATAATTGTATGATGACTGTTAAATTTCTTCTTTTTAAACTTTTAGCTACGCATTTCTCAGATTGTCTATGTTGGTGTTGCAGGTATAATGTGGAGCCTCCTGGACTCATAAAGTTGGAGAAAGAGATTGAACTAGAAGAGAAAACACCTTTACCTCCTCCATCACCTGTGTCCCCATCTCAGCCGCTCCCACCATCTTCACCACTGTCGCCTTCCCCAACCGCCTCGCCAACTACAGCAAAGGTCACCTCCAGCAAGAAAAGTACAGGGAAACAGTTAGATGATGCTGTAAGCCTACAGTAAATTATGTGTTGTGCCTTATCCTGTTTTAAGTTATTTTTTAATCTGTGTTTAATATTTAGGTGCGTCACATTGCTGATGATCCTCCTTGCAAATGTCCAAACAAGTTTTGTGTGGAGAGACAGTCGCAGGGTCGATATCGTGTCGGAGAGAAGATGCTCTTTATTCGGGTAACATTTTATAGCAGCTGAATGTGAAATTATTATTATATAAATTAGCTTTTTTTTTTCTTTGTTGAAAGAGGTAGCTTTGTGCTGGTTGGAGCCAAAGTCATTATTGTGTCTGTAGAGCCTACGGTTACTGTGTTGTCTTAGTGAATGATAATGGTTTTCTGTTCATGGCAATTTCAGCTATACAGTATACAGATTACTTTCAAAAATGTTCTTTGTTTAAAACAGATTTGTGTTGGTGACCCTTTAAAAAGTGTTGATTGTCTTTGGGTAAACATTACTGAAAAAGTAAATGAAGAGTAATGCAAATTACAGAAGCGGCATTCGTCCCCTTGGGACTGTGGTTACTTGGCAACACAGCGCCAGTATTCACACCTCTAAAATGTGATTCATGCATAGGGTAGGTTGCGGATGTTGAAGCACATGAGGAGGGTCTTCTGCTGTTTGCATGTTACGTTGCACTGAAAAAATAAACAAATTAATACTACTACTACTACTACAAAAAAATAATAATAAGTATTGTAAATACACCAAAATATGTGTGTGAATATTTATTTGTGTTGCTGAGCAACTAAGAACTGATCAAAAGCTTCTGATCTGCACGAAGGCAACAGTCTTTACAGTCTTTACAATGCGGGGTCAAGCCTTTTCTTCAGTGCAATCTTCATTGTTAAAATGCTTTAATTAAAATTCCAGATATTATAAGCTCTATGTTGCTGCATTGAAAATTAGACAACAACCCAAAAAGGTCTGGCCATCACCTTTTCTGAGTGGGCCAGATCACAAAAGCCCTTACAGCACAGCGCTGTAAATGAGATTCTTGTATCTGGAACAATGGATCTGAACTTTCTGTGTTGTGTGGGAGAGGTGCTGTCTTGGCTGGACCCAGGGGCTGTTGTCCGCTCACACTCCCTGTAAAGGAGGGACTAGCTTCTGTCCCAAAGCAGCATGATTGAAACCATTCTGCATCACGGCAGACCATTACTTCCACAGTCACATTGCCCCTAGGCCTGCGACAGCTGATTGGAAGTGCTGCTGCCACTGGCCTGTAGATTGATTTTGTTAAGAGGCTTATAAATGTTGTATGTTATGCTGCTGCAGGGCAAGAAATCTCATATTGGGTCAGACTGAGGAGACAGTCTCAAGAGTGACTTTACACTTCCAAACATGCTTTGTCTTTCATAAAATAATTTTAAAAATGAATATGTTTTTGAAACTTTTTTTGGTTCATGTATACTGTAATGATAATATGTGAACCCCAGGGCTTTCTTTTGGAGGCCAGTGTTTTCATGCTTATAAAAATGTTCATCAGCTAATGAATTACAAAATGAAGTTGTAGCAGTGTTGTGGAATGTTCTAATAGATTTAGTCTAGGCATTGGATCTTTTGTTTGAAGTGATGTGTCCATCAGTTCAGAGGCCAGACCTCCAAGCCTTCTTAAGTAGTCATTCAGGTTCAAATCTCCATTAGGGAAATGACATAGAACCATTCAGAAGGACTTTTGACACACCTCATCACAAGTGACCCCGTGATCCTTTTTTGTCTTTTTCTTCATGCTTTCTGCAGATGCTCCACAACAAGCATGTGATGGTCCGAGTGGGTGGAGGCTGGGAGACCTTTGAGAGTTATCTTCTGAAGCATGATCCGTGTCGCATGTTGCAGATCTCCAGAGTAGAAGGAAAGACTTCACTTGTTGGCAGCAAGTCTCCCAGCATTAAGGACCTGAGCCCTGACAGTTACCTGGTGGTGGCAGCAAACTGTAAAGGCAAAAAGTGAGGCCAGGAACTGGACTAAGCAAAAGAATTTTTCAAATGAACAATGAAGCATGATATATCATTTTTCTGTTGCTATTTCACTTTTTAGTTTAAACAGTTCAGATCATTCATTTAATATGTACTTTTTGTCATCAATTCAATATTTTCTTCTTTTCAATGTTGTGCTATTTCAGAAATATTATTTTTTTTTTTTTTGCAATAATTTCTACAAAGACCAGAGAGCCTTGCCAAGCCATTGTACTGTTTAGAGAAACATGTGACCTGCCTTTGTGCTATAAATTTACTCGACAAGTCTTATATTTTATTTATTTTGATTTGCAACGACGACAATCTTTTTTACCTTGTAACATTCAGCCAGGTTACGCAACTCTATTTTCTTGTACGTTACTGTCCTCTAGTGGCGACAGTCGTACACAACGGAATTATTTGTAACAAAAAAATGTTCTATGCAAGTCTGTGTATTTTATTGGAACTTACTGTCTTACACATCCAAACATAAGTTTTGAATTTATGATCATGTAAAACTGTATCAATAAATGCAAAGTTTTTCTTTGTTGCAGAAATAAACATTGTGTTTTTCAGAAAACAATCACACATAGTAGCAGAAATGTTCTTTATTGTAGCAAATAACACTGACTTTTCAGTACTACAAACTTGGCAAGAGCACCAGAAGCTTTCAAAGATCAAGTGACAGCTTTAAGAAATGCACTCAGTAAAATATTTTTTTGTTCTAAATACTAAACTGTTTTCATCATAAACCACAGGAAAACATAGCATATAATGCATAAGTAAGTATATATGCATATAAAGGGTTTCAAACAGTATGAAAAGTGTCATTGAGGGTGCAGTGCCAAAGGCCAGCAGGAAAGTGCAGCAAGTTCATCTCCTTCAGTAAAAGTGGCTAGACTCAGCAATAAAGTACTGTGCTCACCAAAAGCATCCTTCTAACTGGTAAATAATCACAAAATTGTGGAGAAGTCACAAATAATTACAGTTTTGTAAACATAAGTGGGGTGTTTAGCTGTCTTAGCAACTCAACTCAATACAAAAGTGTAGTGTAAGTGCTCCATGTGGGCAATTTTTGTGTAGCAATAAATATAACAGCAAATTAATCTGCGTGTTGGCAACAAGATACAAAAGTCAGCTGCATTTGTGTGTGCAAACTGTCATTCTGCCAGAATAAAGAAATAAACAGTTAAATTGTGTAATAATTAAACAGTTAAATTACAGTGTAATAAATAAACAGCAGTTTCCTTCTTCATCTTGATGTCGGGTTGCAGCATTATGTAATTTTTTAAAATTAGGAACCAAAGTTAGTGCAACCTGGATTTTCATCCAACTTGCCACTGAAAAAGAAAAATAATATTCAATTTGACCGATACAAAAAGTGGCCAGTTTGACTTGTAGATTAGTACAAATTATTTAACACAGTAACACTAAATGTTAATAATTTAAAAAGGAAACTTGCATAGGAACAATCAGAAGATTACCTTTAGCCCACCACCTCCAGAGACAGATGTGGTCATCTCCTGTTTTTCCATCTCTTCTTGTTTTTTTCTTTTCCTTTCAACTGCTTCTGGGTTTTTAACACCCCTGTATGCGGTCTGGAAAATATCAAGAAAAAAAAATCAATATTAGCATAAACAGCAAACATCAACAGAAAATCGACAGGCAAATTAGGCATTGTAAATGAGCAGAAGAGTGGCCTTCTCTTGATGCTGTGTTTAAGTAAAGAATGGCTCAGCTCAAGTGCACAGTAAAGAAATGGTGATGTGCAAATCCATTCCAGCTGTGAAACTTAGACTTGTGGTTGGGAAAGATTGTGTGATGATTAGGAGTTAATTTTAGGAAGAAAAATTTTACTATTGGCTGTGTCTACTCACCTCTGAGCCACTTTTGCCTTGTTCTTACGCATTTTCAAATGACTCCTCTGTGCAGTAAAAATAACTCATGAGGGCCTTTTAACAATAATTACTATTAAGAAAATTTAAATACTGTCATTACATCAAGTAATTTTTGAAAAAATAAGATTATACCAATGGGTTACTTACTTGAGTATAGTAAGTAATTTCTTTATTTGTATAGCGCATTTCACAGACAGAGTCACAAAGCGCTTCATAGTGAGATGAACCCCTCTCCTCCCCACTCAGTGATTTGCCTAAACACCTGGCGCCTCAACCTCCGACTAGGCAAGCGTTCCCTAACTTGCATGTCATTATACAGTACCAGTACTTAAGACAATAAGACTACAACTAATACTGTGGAAAATAGAGCTCACTACTGGTCATTGCTGGTTACTATGTAGCAATCACTCGATAGTGTCAGAATATGTTTTAATGGACAATGATTTAAGTACAACTGTGTATTATAATAATGAGCGATGTCACAACTCTGAGCTCTGTGTTTCAATACTTATAGGACAACTAGGATGTTTCATTTCACACATTTAAGCGATGAGAGTAACTGTAAGACTGTGTGGCCACTCCCTTGGACATACATTGCATTGACAGCTTTTAAGTTAGATACTGTATTACGTAGTATGCATTTGGGACATTTTCACAGTTTGAAGTTGTACCCACCTCCTTTTGTCTTTTTTCAGCAGCTTCTGCCAACTGTCTTCTTCTTGTGTCCTATAAAAACACACAACCATTAGGACTTCAGTACAGCATGATGGGTGAGGCCTGGCAGTAGGAATACTTCACATTCCCATTACTTTTACATAAACTAAATTCAAACTATGAAGGCAAATATTACCCGTGTCTAATAGAATTGACACATTCCCTCAACTTGAATTCCAAGTTTGTGCTCACCCCAGCATCTATTAAAGTTGCGTCTATAACATTATTACTTACAGGATCTGGTGTTACTACCACGTCATCCGCCGCGCCTCCAAAGCACGGTAAACACATTCCCATCTTTCTGTAACTCGCAGACCACAAAAGGCAACGTTGAACAATTTTATATTGGTACAGTTAATTCTAGCTATCAACTAGGTAGGCGATAAGGCGACAACAACGCAGATAAATAAGGCAGATTGTCCCCTCAGCATTGGCTCTGGGCTCGCGGGGCATCAGGCACCGTTAGCTAGCCGCACAGCACAGCTAGCGTTAGCGCAGAGCTACATAGCGTTTAAAACACGGCGCCAGTTCTTCGATCTAAAGAAAAGCATCGACAATCTAGGCATACCACTAGGGGAAGAATTGTTTCTACCACCTCTTGTTTACACGTAACTTTAGTGGCATCTTGAAAACACTGACACTGTGCTTAATTACGTCTTGGCTGTTGCTCAATGAGAACCGCTTGTAGAATCCTGGATTGTGGTATGTTCAAGACAGACACAGTATTTATTGCTTTTATGATCAGATAGTATGACCTCAAAATGCGTTTTAAATGAGCCTGTGTGTATGACAGCACTCGACGTAGAACAGAATATAGTGTAAATGTAAGTGATAATAAAGTAAAAGCTGCAAGTCAGTCACTTTGGAATCATTGAACATTATATTTTTGAATGCAACTTTATAACGCTGCCGCATTTGCGATACTAACGTGGGTCAACACCACCATCTTGTGGACAAACCAAAGAAAAGTCAGAATAATACATTAACAAGTAATAAACCAACAAATCCCAGATAATTGAAATTTAATTCAGATAATTTCAATTATCTGAATTAAAGCTGGGGTGTAGTAGTAGTCTTTAGTAGTAGTCTTTAGACTACTGCATTCTACTGCATTGCTATCTCTCATTTGAATAATGTATTTATTTTTTTCATTTTGCTTTTTGCAGGTTACTGGGGTCTATTAAAGCTGCTGGAGCCACTCTTCTACTGTAAGTGTGATGGGTATAGGAAAGCACTGCCACCTTTCAAATAGGTGGGTCATTATGCAGGCGGAACCTTTGCCCATGGGTGGGCTAATGGGCTTTTTCTTAATCCATCTGTCCAAAATAAATTATCAAGCTGCTGCACAAAAAAAGTTGTAGTCCTAATACTACAGTAAAATCGACCATCCAGAGATGAATCAGACTCAATCTCAAGTTAAGTCAAGCCCATCTTAATTTAGTTTTACTTTATTTAAAGTCTCTAAAACAAAATTTTAGTGAAAAGAGCTTTAGTTTTTGAAGAGGAGTTGTCAAAACCAAACATACCCCAATCTAGTGTCTATTAGACCTAGCCTGGTTCATTTACTTATGAAAAGTTGGTGGACTTTAAATCAGAAATTATTTTGTGCCGAGTTTGTTCTCACTTACAGTGGGGCCAAAACTACAAAGCCCCAGCTTCAAGAGTTCACCAAGGGATTCACAAATGGATTCAGTTTAAATTGGGCATAATCTTTGTCAGGAAAAGTAGTTTACCTATGGTAGGGGTTAAAACAAACTGTTTAAACATGACAAACAATAATAAATGTTACAATTGGGTTATACAAAAAACAAATACAAAGACCCATAATACAATCTAACAGTATTGTATTGTGTGTCTTTGTCATTTTTGTGATTAATTTGTTAAGTTGGCCTCTTGAAAACGAGATGCTGCTTCTCAAGGGGCTTTTCATAATTTAATTTCACTAAATCCATGTGTGGTATGAATGACTAGGGTCCCTTACAGCAGTCATGTCTTGTCAATACTGTGTCCAATCAATAGAGAGTTTAATGTTGTGCCGTGCTTCGTCTGACAAAACTCCACCCATTCATCTTGTCCGTGCTAGCTGGCTTTTCACAGCTCAGCGTGCAGCAGCACTGAGCGGATGGTAGACACTGCTCATCCTTTTGTACCATTGTGAGATTTGAAGAAAATGTTTAGCCTATTCAAGTGGGATTCGGACTAAATGACAGGTGCAAAATATGGATGCCGCAGCCTCGCAGGCTCTGGGCAGCTCTTCAGGTATGGATCAAGGATAACTTTTAAAACTTGACAACTTTTACCACAGATATGTTTCTAAGCTATGGGTTTTTATTTTTATTTTTTTAAGCTATTTCTGTATGTGGCATTTTAGAGACTTTTTTTAGACTATTTGAAATATAAAATATTAAACTGGCATTCAAAAAAGTAAAAAAAAAAAATTCTTGTAACTTTTTGAACTGAGGCTATAAATATATTTATTGAATAAAATAGGAAGTGGCCTGCTCTTAACAAAACCAAATAAACAAATACATAAATAAACATTATAACGAAATCTTTAACTCTAATTATCTTAGTATGCTAGAGGAGATCCAACAAATCTTGTTAGCACAATAGGCTTCATTGTAATTAGCATTTATCTATTCCTCCTCCATGTTTCCACAACCTACAGAAAAAACTGTGAAAGATTTAGAGAAAACCCAGTCAGTTTAATGAGCTATCCAATACAATACGTGAATGCTGTTGCTTTTATTGGATGCCTAAGATTATCCCTGCCCCGGGCCAGGATGGAAATGGCAAAATGATGCCGATGTCCTGTAAACTAATAGAGCTTTATTGTGTTGATCCATGTGCACAAATGTTCATTGGTGTGAAGAGAATGTAGGGTCTTTACAGTAATCATTCTCTTAGCATTATTTTTGCTTATGTGGTTTCCTAGTGAACTTTGACCTCTAGATTTTCTAGGAGAGAGGGATACAGGCAAAGAAAGAAATACTACATAAAAATTACTTAGTAGTACTACTTGCATTTTTCTAGTGGTTATTCCAACTTTTAGGAGCTGATAAGGAAAGATGAGTAGCCACATATTATAGTTTAAAGAAGTGACTGCTGTGGTGGAATAGAAACAAAAGTTGCATCGTTTTGTTTACAGAACAATGTAGTCTTATGCACAATGGCAGAGATGCTTGTACCAGATTCTGGCTCTACAACAACTTTCCATCTAATGAACGTAAATATCAAATTCAAAATTAGATTTTTAGGATGTAAAATGATTTCTTCATTGCTGCAAGCCATTATACAATGTAGGCTACTGTGTTTAGTGTAGCAAGAGGAACTCAACATAATGTGTTAGAAACTTTAATGCCTCTTTTATTCAGTTAACAAGCGCAGAGTGTTTAAGTCTAGTCAAACCAAATTTAATTTACTGTATGATCTGTGCAAAGTGTTCAACATTACTGAAGTAGACTAGACTCCATAAAGTTAATATCAGCAAGAAAGTAATTTGGAATACCTCTCATCAATGGTTAATGCAACACTTAACAGTCACTTTAGTATTGATGTGTATTTGTCTAAACAGGAAATACCTGCTCATCAATCGATCTACCTCAGGACCAGCTGTAGCTACAGCACTCAGCTGTAATGGACAACAACATTAAATAAATGTACCATATCAGTTTTTAGCAAAAGTTTAACTTGTCATCATAGTTACACTTTAAAATGCATCAATCTGTTTAACTTTGTGTGCACATAGGACAAATATATTGATGTAATTGTATTTTTATGAGTACTTAACATTTAAAATGTATTTTATTTGATTGATTCACTTTGGTTTTTGTATTTTTGTATTGTCTTGAAATTAAGGCATGAATACACATGCAAGGTTTTACATTGCAGTGAAACACCTCTCTAAAGAGAGTGGACTTTTCAGTTCTGATCTTCTCAAGAAGTTAATGGACCTGTTAATATTAGAAGTGTTAAAAAAAACTATGTTATTTGACTTCTTTAAGTGAGTACCAAGCTCACCTGGAATGTACCGGAATGAATGTCTGGACTAATTGTGTCTTTTGACAAAAGCTGCAAAACTGCAATGCCTTTTCTTCTATACATAGCTTTTCCTGAGGTGCAGAAAATGAGAGCTAAAGGGACACTCTGATAATAATGACTCATGATGTTTAGATGCAGGCCTGCGCCTCTGGCTTTTTTAATCTTGTTCAATGCACAACTGATGCGCACCACAGCACAGTTTACATCCACATTTGTAGAGGGACATTTCTTTGTAAACAAATAAAGACGTGTTTTCTGTGTTATTGGTAAGGCTTGCAACAGCTAACCAGTGATGTGACTAATAGGCCTAGGATGTGGCACTGTACAGAGCAATAAACAGAAAGTTGAATTTTAGCTTCAATTTTTTTTTTTACATGACCCACTTTTAGCTTGTGCTTTTCTTCTAGTAATTCTTGAATATGGAAAATTAAGCAAGATTATTTGTTTTCTACTGGTTTTGTACTTTTATTTTTATTCCATCTTTAGAAAAGAAGCATATTGACTTGTTAATTATTAACCTGATTAGTTGAAATTGATAGTTACACAAAGCATAGACCCTGCAGCATCTCATTAGTGTCAAGTGTCCAACAGTAAAACGAAATAATTGCAGCAATCTTTTAAATATGTATGAGAGACGGGAGAGGATAACTCCTATGAATTCTGTCAAATAAGCAAATACATCAAAACATATCATCATCATCATATTCATCTACAAACCTTCAAAGTTATAGAATCTAATGTGTGTTTATTTTAAACTTTGTGGATATTTTATGCCACACACACTAAAATATTGTTCATAGCTTGTTTATTTACGTAATGTACTAGCACTTATGTGTGGAAAAATGCTAAAGCAACATAGTTTTTCAGCTCTCAGATAATGTAACTTAGTCACATTTGTGAACAAACTTGTATAATTTTTATAGAATTTGATTTTACTTTGCAAATAGAGAATCCGACTTTTGTCGTATGTCGACAAGAGTACCGGAATCCCAGAAAAATGAAAAACAAGAAAAAACATCATGCTGCACACAGCAAAACATTCTCCGGGAATCAAACCAGCTGTTTTATTGTGTCTTGCAAGTTTGATCAAGATCAAATTTGAGCATAAAATGAGACTGATTTGTATTATTGATTTTTCCAGGATTATGTCATCATCATCAGGTCAGGTGCATGTATGTACCTCTGGTGGAGAGTGGGACCTCTTCTGGAGACACCACACATGTCCAAAACAGCAGGGTCCGCCTCAATCACTCAGCGTCCTGGAGCTCCACCGCCAACAGCAGCATCCAGTCAGCAGTAACAGACTCCTACAGCGACCAACACTCAGGCCAGTCACTCATCATGTTTTACAGTTTCAAGAATATCAGTGTTTTGTGTTTTGGTTCATGTAATACAAATGAAATATACAGGCCACAGTATATGCTTAGAGGTTTAAAATATTAGAATACTTGACACAATAGGATACTAGTACACGTTGTTGTAATCATTATTTGTCAAAACAAAGTTACATATTTCTTCTCATTTTTGCCCTCATCTTTTACCTACTTCTTATGAACTGTCTGACAATAGCAGCTGTTAATACCAATAGCGACTCTAGGGGAAGGTGCAAATATGCATGTTAGGCAAAGTGCATACGTTGGTATTATTATACACTGACTTGGCTTATTGATTACTTTTTCCATAAAAGTAATCAATAAGCCAAATAATCAGTCAATCATTGCTGAAACTAGTAGGCTATTTGAGAAAGTATCAAAAATGAGTGTGGCCTTTCCTGAGAAGTGTTAGCACTGTCTGGATGTATACATGAGCTTGTATGAACCATTTTCTTTTATAAAAATTGAGTTTGCCACTCTAAATTTAATTAATTAAGGTAATTCTGACAAATTATCCCAATACTTGTTCTCTACCTATAACTTTGTTGGCCAAACAATCATACAAAAAAAAACAAAAAAAAAAAACGCTTTCACTAAGGGTGCAATTGACAGTTGTTGTTTTTTTGCAGTGTTTGTTCTCCTTTTATTTGGAGTAGTTTTCACCCATCAACTCAAAACAAGGATCTTTTCTGTGTCTCAGTGCTCTTCAAAACTAAGTTCTTTACAAGACATAATGTGTTAGAAACACATGCCTGATTACCTTACAAGTTCAGATTTGCTGACCTTGAATGCTGTGATGAGCTTGTTTTAATCTTTTAGTTAGCAAATTATCCACCAGATGGCAGTATATTATCGCTCTGTAGACTTGTTCTATCTCTGCAGCTCTATCATCTGACCTATATCTGAATTACCAGGCTGAAGTAGAAGAAATAAAAAACAACAGATGAGATGTGAGTTGATTGTCTTTTATGTAGTCTTAAATCTAGGAGTATACTCTATAGGCTATAGGTTGGCACACTTAGGCCAGTGTTCATCCTCCAACAAGACGCTTGAAGAAGCGATGGGAGGAGTAGAGTCACAAAGCAGATGGTATTTGCATCCTCGGCAGATGCCAGACAGCTCCCCAGAAGTCCATCTCATGCAGAGATTGATGGAAAGGAACTGGACCACGACCCAAATATTGTGACTATAAAGGACATGAAAAGCTGGTCACAAAATAGCAGATAATGTCAACCCAACACACACACACACACAGAAATCCCTATCACATTTACAACTTGTTCTGCTATCTTGACTGCATATATTCTGCAAACTGATGGCTAATGGTGCACAGGCATTGGCAACATGCTTATCGAAAGCAAAAGACATTGGGTTTCTGATAATTAAGTGCATTTATCAAGCATAACATGATATTTATTTAAGAATACAGAAATTGTATTAAGGGCGTTAGTCCTCCAAGATCACCTTTTTTGCAGAAAGTGACAATTTAGGCAGCTTGATATCTTTATTGTTTTGCTTATTCACATGCAGAAAAGGTAGTAAGACTTCCTCTTAACATTTTAGTCGGATATCTTGACCACTAATATTTCAAAGGCCTAGGAGATTATCTAGTTTTCTGATATAACATTATCTCAGAAAACTAGTGAGTTCAGAACTTTCGCCATAGTCATGATAAAACATTCTAATGTTAATTATGAAAGCTTTACTTATGCAAGGCAAGTTAAAAGCAGGATCTGTGGATAGGCGCTCCTGCTCACTGCAATAAAGCATGTTTTTCCAAGGTATTTTTGAGCAACAAAAACACTTGTTGTAAAGTAATTCTAAGAACGCAATAACATCACAGAGTTTGGCAGGGACACAGTCTATTTCTATCTTTTATTTCAAAAAAGAGATAGGAAAAATAAATTGTATTGCATAAATTAAATATGTTTACTTTGTCTTAATTTCAAAATAATAATAATTTTTAAAAAGTACTATAAGCTTACAAACTAACTTCAGAAGAAGCTGCCAAATGTCTAACCCTTCAACTCTCACATACAAGCTCTTTCACTTAAAGGCACACAGTGTGTTCCTTTCTGTGAAAACAGCTGATGGAGCCAAAGGCTGTGTGGATGTGAACTGCTCTATTGATTGTTTGAAGTATTTCTCACGGCCTGTTTCGACAGCTTCAAAACAATTGCTCCTCCTGTAAAAAAGAATATATATGTATTATGATAATATACGTATATAGCGTCAGTAGTTTTGTTGCATGACTTTCTGGATTAAGGTTTGATGAAGGTTTTAATTAAGTACAAAAAATCTATTGAAATTGTTATTTTATTGTTTTGACATGTTTTTTCTTTTGGATTTCAAATGTATAAAGGACTTTGTACCATTGCAAGATGGATATTGCCATATTAAAACAACACATGCCTCAGGGAGGCAGTGGTTTTAGAGCAGTTTACCATCACCAGAGTGTGACCGAGAAGTGAGAGAAAAAGGCACTGGACTTGCAAATTACTTTGCATTAGAAAGCTCAAGGGCGACCAGTGAGGCACAAGCAGCAAAGCATCACTAACAGGAGACTGGTGACCATTCTCTGCATTCAAGATGTTCAACAACAACAACAACAACAACAACAACAATAACAACAACAAAACGCTTGGCTAAACCAGTTTTTTAAAGCTGTTGTTCCCGAAATGTGAATCGAATGATTGTCCACAGCATAAAATAATAAAATTATGTTTAGTCTGAAATCTATGTTACTTCATATAGGCCTACTTGTGTAAATGTAATTGTTGCTAGAGGGGCCAAAGATTTTGGAAGGAACTTTGGGAATGTCTGATTTAAAGAAGAAACACCTTTACTTTGTTGAGCTAATGTTTAATGTTTCATTTGTCATCTAATTGTTCTAATTGTAGGCTATTCTGTACTTTTTATCGAAGAGCATTACTTTTTTTTTTAATAGAAGCTGTATTGTCTCATTTTCAAATAAATAGTATATAAAACATAAAATATAAATTAATTAATTAAGTAGCTAATTAAGTAATAAATAAATAAATAGCCTATAAACAAGACTCGAAGGCATGGTTTTCAACTTATCTTCGCTCCTGCTGTAGGCCTACGATGTGCAGCTATGATGTAAAACTCGAGTTATTCAGGAGTTTTCTGGCTCCCCGAAACTCGGAGGAGCCAGAAATCCGCAGTTGTCCTACTTCAACTTGCTCATTTTGCGCATCTCTTTTGACGCGAGTAAATCAGGACGGGAGCAGGACGTGTTCAACTCAGGACCTCCCCTGCCGCCCCGTCGTCATGACAACAGTCGTGGACGGTGCTGGAGGAGAGAGTGAGAGAGAGAGAGAGAGAGAGAGAGAGAGAGAGAGAGAGAGAGAGAGAGAGAGAGAGAGAGAGAGAGAGAAAAGACCGCGAGACAGGTGTTAGTGGGGTTTGCGCATCATCGCCAGTGATCGCGTTTGGCAGGATGGGAGCCGCGGGGACACCTACGCAAGCTCACCACAGATCCCCACGTTTTCTCATGTTTGCTTTGACGGACTACGGAATTTAAGTTGCGACCAGGAGGCACCAAGACAACGTCGCAATGGTGCATCACTCGGGCTCTATCCAATCCTTCAAGCAGCAGAAAGGTACACGAGACAGGACACTGTGTCTGTGAAGTGGTACAAGTGCGTGCGTGCGTGCCATAGAGTGACTTGTGCGTCTTCTGGTTGACTTGTTTGGGATGAATGCGCTCAGAGGTGTAGCTGGTGTGCGTCTGCCGTGGCCAAAGTGTGACGCACGAGTTGGAATTTCGAGCCTGTTCAACAATTAGGCTACAATAAATGTTTTTCTTCTGCTGAGATAAGAGATATAGAGGCGGCCATAAGCTTGTAGGCAAAACAGAATACTAATAGTAATAATAATTAGGCCTACTAATAATTAAAAAAAAATACTGGAACACAATTTTAAAGCAGGGTACTTGACCTGAACTTTAATCCACCAAAAAGTGTAAAGCAAATGCAACTGTTTGTGACAAAAACTTGTGTCTAAAGGTAAAAGACCAATAAAGTATGTTATTCCAGCAAGAGCCAAACTCAGCACTCTGATTGGCTGTGCTTGGATGGTCCACTCCACTTTTACTTTGCTGTCTGTAAACAGCTGTTACAGACAAAAGGAATGCATATGGATTTGTTACCATCTGGCAAACGAATTGTGAGAGCATGAAATAGTTGGCACAATAAAGTTCAATTTTTGCAGTGCATATGTGAAATAGGGTATCCAAACTTTAAGCAAGACTTGAATCAACCAGCATGATGTGTGTACATCTGAAGCAGTTGTGCATCGTTCTCAAAAAGTATCGCACCATATTAATTCAAATGTATTAAAAAAACAATAAATTATAATTTTTCGTATAGTTTTATAAATTACAAAAGAAAATGTATAAAAAGATATTTTTTTTAACTGATGCTTACATGTCCTTGCTATTTACAGTGCAGTTTAGACTTGCTGGTTGAGCCTATTGACCCTATTTTGTCCCGCCTACTTTTCTAGGACATGCACTTCCTGTTTAGCTGCATTTAGCTTGTAGATTTCAGTCGATGGGTTTATTTTAACTGTCATTATATTTAATTAAAATTGCCCCACAAGACAGACAAACAAACACGTTAGCTACCTTAACAGAGCTAAACAGGAAGTGCATTTCCAAGCCAAGTGGGCGGGACAAAATAGGGTCAATAGTTTTGAAATTCTAAACTACAGTGTGTTGATCGTTGCAGTAACATGAATCTCTGAAGCCAATAAAAAAGATCTTATAATAATTGTCCAGTCCACTTCAGTTAATGGATGTGTCCTGGCATCATTGTGCTTTTGTAAAATAAATGTTATAACGTATAGGCTGTGACATGGCTTTCTCGTCAGCCTGTGTCTTGTCCAGGCCTGAATTACACCAGACTAGTGGCTGTGGCAACTATTGATTGTAGTCCCACTCCACAACATTAGTGCTTCTTTAACACTTTACATTATTTATGTGCCGACTCTCTATATTTAACTGGAGAGAAAACCGGTAGTTGAAAAGGATAGAAGTGTGTCCTCAGAGTCAGAGGGGTGAGGAGTCAAAGTCTTTGTCCACAAAGAGCAAACAAAGGTCATGTTTTACTCTTCTCCCCCATCAGCCACTGGTCAGAGCATCAAACTCAGCATCTCATAAACATTCCTTGACCATTAAAAAGTGTTTTCCTTATTTGTTTATCTCAAGACACTTTACTCTGTTTTATTTTATATTTACTTATATACTGTATATATTTTTAGATTCAAAATTGCCAATGAATTGGAAGTTTGTGATGATCTCAAATACTATAGACAGTAACTATGCTGTGAGAAAGAGAATTTTAAGCATGCATACTTCATAGTTTTCATCCCTTTATCCTGAAAGTGCTCAAATGTAATCGGGTTATTCATTGATAGAAACATTCTTCTGGTAATTTACTATTGCTTCTTCTTCTTTTTTCTTTTGAACATTCATTATCTGGTGGCCACAGTAAATTGCAAATTATCTACCTGAAATGGCTGTTTTTTCCTTAATTCCACATTGTTCAAGTTTTGGCCAAATAATAGACTTGCATCTCCCTAAAATCTACTCTTTTGTGTTCTAGAGAAGAGGCTTGTCTCTTGCTTGTTTCTATTGATATTTTAGCTATAATATTTCACAGTATTTTGATGAAGAATGGCCCAAACTTCTTCTTCTATTTCAATGAGATTATAAATTAGATTTTTCACCTTAGAAGGTTACATGATTTCGTTTTTCCTTTTGGTTTTTTCATTGACATGTTAGTAAAATTGGTCTCAATGTCATTTTTCTAAATAATGTCTTGGGATGTCATCTAATCCCTAAAGCAGTTAAAAAACTCCTTCTATGACCTAGAGAGGACAACCATTCAAAATAAACTGATCCCCATAGTCTATGAGAGCTTAATCACAACTGTCCGCTTTACCAGAGTAATGAATATTATACAGGGATTATGAGATCAAATAGTCACAAGGACGTCTAAATAATATTCTGTGGACAACATATGCACTGAAAATTACAAGAGGTGAAGTAAGGTCATGCGATATTTTAAGAAGAAAAAACAGGCAAAACGCTGTATTCTATTAAAATGCAAATTTAGAACAGAATCATTATATTAGAAACAAATACCAGTATCACTTTGTTTAACATTATCTCCTTTCCCAGAGATAATTTATACAAACAAGAAGTATAGGTGGGTGGTTGGATTTACTGTCTATAGAAAATTTACTATATTCAACAAATATGAATGTCGACAGAAAAGGTAATTTACTAATCCTCAAAATTGCATTGTAATATTTGTTGAATGGATTTATGCTTTTCTTAGAGACTGTTTAAACCCTGCTAGCCTTGAACAGACACATTTCAAAGCAATGTGTGCTTTACCCAGGCTGATTTGTGTGTGTAAACCTCTTGTTGCAAAGTCCTGAGCGGCCACCTGTCCCTGTTATGCAATCATACAGATGGTTTTATAGATACTCGTATCATTTACAGACAGATTTTTGGGAGTGTCGCTGCATAATCTGTAGACATTTGAATATATTTACTATATACTGTAATACCTTAATCTGAAATGACATTTAAGTGACTAATTTTATGTGAAATTAACATGCTCCAGTAGGGCTGCAATTATTTATGCAGTACAAATTGCTTTAGACGTTCTAATTATTAGTTTAGCAGTTAGGATTTTCAGTCTGCTAAAATGATGACACTGTTTATTATTTGCACTGTGAGCTGAATCTTGATTTTAAAATTTAACTGCAACCGATATATGTGTTCAGCCCTTGCTTTGATGTTAAAAAGTTGCTAAGGAATGGAGAATCTTGTTGTGTGATCTTGCAGCTTTAACACTTTTGCGGTCTTTAAATAGTAAGTGCCTGTTTCGTTGCTAGGTTATAAGAAAAATGCAGGGAGAAGTTGTGGCCATGATCAAAGTTAATCCACTATTTGATTACGACTACGCAAAGATTATAGTGATTTGGTGGTATTACAGAAACAGTTCACTGTGTAGAAAGCAGTGGGACATATTGAGATGCAGCTTTGAAAATCAAACCTGTGACGTAGAAGAAAGGACAAATAACCCCGAACAGAAGGCGATAACGATGGAGGGAAATCAGGATTGAGATGTTTGAAATGATTGGATGACGCAATCGACAGTCTATGCCAGGATTGTATAATCGTTTTCTGAAATGAGGGAATTGGTGGCATCTGTTCAAAGGTGTGTTTGTGGTCAGTCTGGGCCAGAGCGCACGTGACAAAGACAGTTTGGTTATTTTGGCTTTTGACATTACAGTGCTTATTGAGTTACAACTTCTGTCCAGAGTCCAGCCAAGGTAGTTACATTGTTATAGGCCAGTATATTCACACACGCTTAACTGTCGCTAAGGTCACCTGACACTAATGATGTATTAAGTGTAATTAGTAGCTCTATGTTTTAATTAGAATCATTTACTCTCAGGTCAAATCAATTGACGGTTTCTGGAACAAAGTCAACCCTCATTTATTACAGTAGCCCTAATGTCAATACAGACACATCATGTTTTTCTTCAGGGATGAGATGCGTTGTTCCCTTAGCAGGACAGACGATAAGAGATATTAGAAAAAGTATGCTTCAGCATAAGACTGTAATCAAATTTAAATTGCTTTTTCAAAGAACACACACTGTGAAATGGAAGGGATGCAACTAAATTAGTGTTATAATTTACAATCACACCACTTTGGGAATACTTGATCTTATTCTCATCTTGATTGTGAGAAGCTACGCAGAGAAGAGTTTCAATTGGGATTGAAACTGCAGGGAATAGCAGGTTCTTTATGACAGCAGTGGCTCAGTGGTTGAAGCTTGGGATACTGCAGAGATTATTCTTTCAATTAATTAGTTGTTTTAGCAAAAAGCTCATTGGTTATTTAAACACAAAGCCAATGTGACATTTTATCTCTTTTAGCACACGATATCTCATTGAGTTTGTGTAAAGACTTCTGAAAGATTACTCGTTTATGGCCTAGTAAGCACACCTGAAAGTCAGTTGATCAAGTTCTGATTACACGCACGCACAGTTGTGTCTTGTTTCCCACGTGCATAAGTGAATGTTTGCGGTCAAAGACAGATTGGCATAGGCAAGTTTACTTCCATATGCTACTTCAAGACAATTGTGTGTGGTGCAGTATTGTTGTTTACCTTCTGCAAACAAGACACTATCCCTATCCTCTGTTGGGTTGTCTGCCCCACTCTTGTAGTGCAACTGTTTCGGCCTTCTCTCAAGTTTTTTTTTTTTTTTGGCTCTGGACAGAAAATACATGCTCTGTTTTTGACTACTCTGGCTACCTTTCAGAAGCATTAGACTCTCGGGAAACCTTCTTCAGACCTTGAGCCAAGTCTGAAGCTTTGTGTTTTTGCCACATATAACGCTAACACCAGTTTGTTACAGTTGCTCCTATGTAATAGCCAGCTGTCACACTGTCTAGGTTTAACGTGAGTGGATGTAAGTGAGGGATGTGCTACTGTATTGTCTGTAACAAATGCATTAGGCTGAATCTTTTCTGAGTGGGTGGTTGCGAGTGGTTGGGCCTGCATGTCTTTAAATTCTATTGCTGTAACTTGTATGGCAGATTAGGATTATATACAGGTCAGACTACATGCATCTTTCAGTAAAACAGAGTGAACATGATTATACTGAAGAGTTTGCTAAACATTTAGTTTTACCTTTTTGCCTGTTTTGATGAGGTTTATTTGTCTTTGTCCAGCAAATATAACATACAGTAGAAGGTGGAGGTAATTCCATATTGTTACTTTGCAACCATACTGTAAATATGGGCCAAAAGTCACATAAATGACATAACCCTTATGATTTGAATAACTGATAACACTTCTATTTGGTTAGATGATTGCTAACTCTCAGGAAACCGTGTCAATTGTGTAAATTACTCAAAATCTGAACCTGTCTCCATCAAATATTAGAAACAATAAACAATATGATATTGACCATCTCTTGTGAATATTAACACACAGCCAGTACTTGCACCAGTATTTAGTATGACAAGTTAAACGCCAATGCAAAAATGGAAAAATGAAAGCTTGCAGTGCAGCGAATAGACTCATTGTTTATAACCTGAATCCCAACACTTAAGACTGACACGGATTCGTGTGGGACTGTCACTGCCACTTCACAACAAAATAGAATATTTCAGTATCATTTAATGAAGTCTCTCTCAACAGCAGTGCCGAGTGTATTTGGTCTTTGATTGTGCGCCAGGGAGAGGATGAAATGTACTAGAAATTGCTTGAAGAAAGAAAGTGAAGCATTTGGCCCTCCCCCAGTCCTGCCTCTGTACATAATCTAGTATGTGCTTCGCTGAAGAGACTCTAGCTACCCTTAAGTGCACTCTCAGACAATTAAAAAAACAAAAAACTGCTGTTATTTATGTTGTGAACTCAGAAGTTACAGTATCTTCATCAGTGAAAGCTGCAACTCTAAAAGGACCATGAACCAAGCGAGGGATAAATAATTAAAGTTCTGAATGTTGCATGATAGAAAGCAGCACACTGACCTCAATTGTTTTGCATCACTTTTTTAATTATAAGTTATTAGGCAGAAGTATAATTATATTTAAGTTGTGTCTTCTTTAGTTTTCTGAAACACTGTGTTTTATATTATGTTTCTCTTCTGGGAAAATAATAATAATAAAAATAATGTTAATATCAATGCCACTTCTACTACTACATAATTATAATAATGGGGATGATAAGAATCAACAATGCACCTTTTTGTAAGAAAGGAAAAAAATTTAAAACGCTTTGCTTTTGCTTTGATAAAATACCAATTCTCTGAAATTGAAACTGCAGGGGCTTTATTAAACTGCCTGTGTGCTTATGCAAAGCTAGTTAATCTTTATTTAACAGAAAAATATCCCAGTCTCCCACTGGAGAAAACAAAGCAAACAGTAATTTCAATGCTACTGAGTACACATTGACAAAGCAGAGACTCTTTTAATCTGTCATCTCCTTGACCGAGCCAGGGTTTAAGCGCTGATCCTGACCTTGCAGCACTGAGACCTATTGTGCTATTGGACCACAACACATCAAACATGTTTCTTGTACCTCACCTCAGAATCCTACATTTGTAACTGTGTTTGTAGACACTGTTTGTATGTCTTTCATCCGTCTCTTTGCACGTGCTCACAAGCATGTATACAGGGCCATGTAAACAGATGGGATTAACTTTCTCCTGATAAACCAGTGACAGCCAGAGCAAGATTAACTGTAGGGTTTTACGTTAGAACAAGCCATTATACTTACAGGCTCACACAATGCAGGGGATGTAAAGTACTGTATTGAGATTAACATGTAACCCAGCAGTTTTGTTAATGCTAAAGTTTTTCCGTTTAAGTAATTTAAACCAGCACAGCTCCCCAATTTGTTGTTCTATTTTGAACCAGTCATTTGGGAATGCAGTGCATTGCCACAACAGGCCTATTAGCTCTCCTGGCTCAGAAGCACATATCATCCCAAACAAGCTGGTGCTCACTGATGGTCGCATAGTGTTTAACCTACGCTCAGCCAGGCAACAACCATAATTTTGCTCGAATAAACCACAGTTATGAACTCAGTGGCTATAGAGATATAAAAGTTATTATTTTGTTCTTAAATGAGGAGAACCAAACTCTGTCTTGACAACCGGCTGTACAGTAATCAAATGTTTTGTTCTCCAAGAGACACATTGAAACATACAAGAGCAATCATAGTAGTGCTCTGATCTGTCCCTTAGAAGCTGAATGACTTTGTGTTGGTTCAGATGGAGCAGTGTCACATTTCAACCTCCAGTAACTTGGTCTTTATGGGGCTGCTTGTACATTACATGTTGTCGTAATGGTACGCCTGATCAGTGTATGCATAACTTAACATATTGACAGAACATCTATGCCTGGAGCTTTTTTGCTATTCATAAAGCAAAAGTAACAAAGCTCTAATAAATCTAGTGTGTTTTCTCAAATGTCACTGGAGTTGTATTTGCTGCAGTAAGCATCACAGCCACCACTTATTGAACCATCTTCTACTACTGGGAAATAATGCTTGCTATTAACCTGGAGCCACGTGGGCAATTTAACTACAGCAGATGTATTTGGTGCATTTGGGGGCTCGCTGGTGTATTTCAGAAATTCCTTGTTACACTGTTTACAAATAGTATCTTTTGCGTCCTCATATGGCCCACTGTTGTTTGTTACCTAATATTTAGCTAAATAAAGCCAGTGTTGACAAGAGTAATAAGAACCTGTGGCGAAACACTAGTTCAGAATGGGACAGAGCAAGAAAACTGAGTTGGCAGACTGAATAGAAATGACTGCATCAGCGGGACAGCTCATATATTTTGGAAATTAAGTTATGGAGCTCAAATGTCGCACCCATTTTGAAGTTTGGTTCTGAAAGTTAATTTCTCATAAATCTTCTCATACAAACTTTCAAACACTTTAAATATAAAGTGCTTCATCTGTACTGTGTGAAGCACTCTGGAAGACATCTGTCCATTCATTCATTCATTCATTCATTCACTGACTCATTCATTTACATGTACAGTAGGTTGACACAGCTGACATTGCTTTCCCACACAGACACCATAAAGGCAAATATTGAAGTAGTGCATATCAGTTTTGTAAAAGATGTTCAATGTGCATCTTCCAATAGTAAATTGAGTGCAGAACTCAACTTTTTTTCATTGTGTGCCTTTAGTAATTTAGCATTTGATAAATGAGGCCCAAAGAGTTTAAGTGCAGGCTAACAGCCATGTTGGAGCTTTTGTCAACAAAGTGTTTGTTTTCAGGCAGAAAAAAATGTCTTAAATGCTAAATGTCTTAATCAAAATCAAATCAAATCAATTGATTTGATTTGATTTGATAAAGGTCTTAAAAGCATTGTAGTTTATAAAGTTCAGAAAGAGACTTAAAGTAAAATGTTTACCTGTCTCTGGAATTCCCCTGGTTCCATCAATCAATCGAATCCAAGATTGTTTATAAAACAATCTTGTTTTATGTTGTTTTAGATTGTTTCTAAAGTGCTATGCATATTTGCAATATAGGACACAATTTAAATGGTGTGAACTGTAACATTTTACAAAGAAAGTAAGGGGAAAATTACTGCATGAAATTACCTTTGAGATTGTGAACGCCTCCTATTGGTAATGTGTGCAGATTCTAGAATGTGATATCACTTAAATGAAAAATTCACAATTTACTAAGCAGAATTCGAAGAATATTTTACCTGCACCCATTTGGATGTATAATATTATTATTATACTATAGAACATTGTGAAACACTCAAAACCCAGCAGTAAGTTATATTCATTATAAATGCAGATAGTTATCTCATGCATGCCCCTGTTGTATAAAGAATAACGACATAATTAAACTTGCAAGAAACGAGAATGCAGAGAAATTTCTAAACTAAGGCAGATGATTTGCAACACTGAACAGAAACATCCCGAAAGGAAAAGCTAATGTTCTACCATTGCTCAAGTACCTGTCATGTTGTTTCTATAGGGCTGCACAGGAAGCACACAGCACGATTAGGAGTTCCCCTTGGCCTGTTCACACATCTTTAACTAGCTCCATTCTCATCCAAAAGCACAGGGAAATCCCAAAGAGATCAATGTCAGGGAGAGAATGACTTATTGCGCAGCGGCCTAGCACAGCAACGCCTCCGGGTGTGTGAATTATCAATGCAGTTTCGCGAAGGTTGACACTAGGGGTGAATGTATAAGGCACGTTTCAATTTTGAAGTGAAGGCCTTTGATTTCATGCATAACTATGTCATGGAGAGTGGTGATGATGCCAATGTGAAGGTCGAATGGTAACACCTCCTCACTCAGCGCTGGACATCCATTATGGTTATTAACCCTTGGGATTCTCTTTAAAATTCACTGATGATGTTAGCCTTATCGCCAGCACCATCACTTCCTGCTGGTCTAATGTGCAAACTCACCTTGGAAATGACCTCAGTGTGTAAAAAAAGCAAGACGAGAAAAGTGCAAATGAGTTAAAAGTTGCCTATTGTAGTTGTACATAGAGGAGGGCGATTCTGTATAGCAACTGTAAAAAAATTGTTGTTTTGAAGATAAAATATTAAGATAAATTATTTAAAAAATTTAATAATCTGTTTTTTTGCATTTGTCTGGATAGTTTTGATTTCTTCTTTCACAAAAACAGACAAAATTCACATCAGCACATTTGATGGAATTACAAACATAATTTAATTCTTTTAAACTAGACTAAACAACCTAATATTGAGATTTTTAAATTGCCAACATATTGATCAGTGTTGAATATATAAAATAATAATAATAAAAAAAGTCATGCATTCCAGGTCATTTTTTTTGTTACTTCATCTTAACAAACTTCATGTTGGCCTCGCCCACCTCTATCTGGGAGTTGCCTGGTGTAGTGAGCTGTGTGATTGAATAGAAGGGGAGTGGTGATGATAATGCTCTGTGTGAAGGACAAACAGTTTCACCATGGCTCCATTGAGGAACACATCACTGATGCCTGAAGTGATGCCCTCCTTTTACTGGTACACCATTAAAAAAGCACAAGAGATGTACTAAGAGTCATTTCTAATTGCTTGAAAGAACATTACATTAAGGAATCAATATGAGCTTGGAATAAATAATAATTTACGCTTAGATAAGGCAGCTGAACTTTGGAGGAAAAAGATGTGAAATAAATTACAATTTGTGATAATGTACAGTTCTCCCTGCAAAATTGTCTAGAATGATAAAAAGATTGAAGTAGGCCTATGAAGAAACGAATCATATCAAAATTTATGTTTATACCGATCTAAGCTACAGAATAGCTGTTGTTGTTTTGTTTGTTTTTTCAGAATAAGACAGGATATTTTGGTGTTTGTGGATAAAATGTAATACTGATTTTATTCAGATTGTGATTTTTATTAATCTTGGAACCCTACTCTGTACTGATCAATACAAAGTTTTTCCTGTGTTTTCTGTCCATTACAACAGCATTTTTTTTTTTTTTTGCAAACTCGCCACACATTAGCTTTATTGGGCAGTTAAAGCTTAGTCAGCCAATTAAGCAGCTATTGATGCTGTTGATGGATATTGATGGAAAAAGGAATGAATAGTTTCTTTGCTCTGGCAGGAAACTACTCGAGACACAGTAGATTTCAGTATTTGTCAACTATGGATTATTTTATTTACACGGTTATTTATTAAGATTTAAAATGCTAATTGTATGCTTTGTGTACAATTCTTTGAGTAAAATTCTGTGTTCAGTGTTATCTACTATATAAGAAGATCATCCAAAGATTTCCCCCACAAGTTCACTATTTTTCTCACTGAACAATTCCAATTTTCCCCCTCCCTTTGAAGGTCCCATCAGTAAAGAGTGATTTTGTTCTCTGCTGCTGTGTTCACTCTCTGTTTGTTTCCACTACAGGGATGCACACCAGCATCAGCGAGATCCTCAAGGAGAAGAGCCTGAAGCCGTCTCGCCGCAGCCTGCCCTGTCTGGTGCAGAGCCAAACCCATCCCATCAACCTCAACCACTTCCTGTCTGTGCCCCTAAGCCCTGAGCCCAAACCCGAGGGGGACATCCTGAGCCAGGGATTCAGCACATCCTGCAGCCTGCTCCCCCACAGACAGGTATCGCTGAGTGCACAGAGAGTCCAAGCCACTTAAAAACCATAAACTAGCACTGTTTCCAGCAGCCATTAGCCCGTGAGATTTATGAAGGGGCAGTTCAAAGGAAGATTGCATTTATGATAAAGTGGAAATACTTTATAGGATTCACTCACCTCCAGCTATCCACATAATTGTACTGGTTTTATGGCAACACATTCGTCATGTTTGTCCTATTGTGTATTTTGTTTAATATTAAGTTCGTTTCACACATAACCCTTTTAGCATTTCTAATATTAACAGTATAACTAACAAGAAATCCTTGAAAAGTGGCATTTTCTAGCCTTTCTGGGATTCAGTCCAAGTCCAAGAACTGTGCAATTATGAAATTTTTTAAATGCAAATTAAATATATGCATTATACTATCTATCTCTTACATTATTCATCCTGAGGCAATACGAGAGATAAAAAAATCATAATTTTAGCTCTAATTCTATATCACTATGTTTTACTTTTCTGTACATTTTCTGACAAATAAAAACAGAATAGCATGCCCAAGGGAAAAAAAAAAAGCATAAAGACCAATAGCTTTTTGAATATTCTGATGAAACATGTGTCATTTAGATAGCATTAAATAGAATTTAGATACCATGTTTTGATAAGGTTAATACCAAATCCACACACAAGCAGACTGAATATGTTATATTTTATCTTTGGACTATTGGCCAATTAAACTGTCGGACTGCGCAGCCCAGTAAAGGAAACATGAATTTTGCATGAGCATAGACCTGGCCCCATACAAATAAAGCATTCCTACATATAATATACAGTAGCATGAGTGTGTTTTCCACATCATTATATCAATTTTTATGCTCAAACACAAACAATAAATTGGATTTAATCATGGTTTCTGCTGTCTACATGTACTTGAAGCGAAACAGAGCAGAATTTGATTGTAGAATCCTCTGCATCAGATTGATTGAGCACATTGTAATAACTAGGCTGTGGATTGGACGTAGTGTGTGGCAAACGCTATTAGGGAGGGAACAATACATCAGTGTGGTGAAAGAGAGGTCTGCTGGTAGAAAGGGGTCTGGTAATTATGTTGTAGAATATTTAGCAGCTTGTGACAGTGAAGCATCTATTTTCGCAACCTTGAAACGCCCTTTTCCCCTCAGACACTTCTTGTTTTGACTGCCGAGGCACACTGTGTTAAAAGTGAGCTGAGTTTTATGCAGATAAAACAACGTGCAGCGAGGTGAAGTCATCTGAGTTACCTCCTAAAGAGTGAAAGGGCCATGTTGGGTTAAATGACAGCACTGACTGGAAATAAATGCAAAATGTTTCAAACAATAAAAATCTTTACTTTAATTTAAAATGCTCATATTTGCAATGAAGAGACGTGACTTTTCAGTTCTGCCGTTCAGGTCAATGAACCTATTTCTATTTCTAAGCTGTTTTAGCTAATTTTTGTGTTTTACAATTAACAAAATGTAAGTTACTGATCCTGCATTTGTCATACGTTTTTACTAAATACATGGAAACAACACAATATCTTTAATTTTTTATTAAAATATGGATCATCTTTGAATTTGAACATTCTTTCTTTAGTTAAAATATGTTCTTGATAATAGATTAGTCATAGTAGCTAATGGAGAAGTAACAAAAATGTATTGTAACATAACTGTAAATACAGAAGCAGTAACTATAGTGCTTTTAGTTATTCTTAAGTTTTAAATTTCATCTCAAACCATTCAATTATAATTGCAGATTCGGCCTACAGTTTTTGGATAATAGTCAGTCTCCCATGTCGCTCAGATATCTGACTCACACAGACACGTTTAATACTTTCATCTCTGAACCAAAAATAAACAGAATTCACTGAGAGAAAGTACACAGCAGACTCTGAGACTCAACATGTTCATAATACAGTGTTTGTATTATCTGTGCATTTTTTAGCTTTAAAGGTGCACTGTTTAACTTTCTAGAGGTGAAAAATCCACTACACCATTCAGTAGAAAGTCAAAACCATACTTTGGGTCATTCTGAGCAGTGATCAATAATTTATGCCAGAAGGTGGAAAAAATACAGATAAAAGAACATCTTTTCCATGAAGACATGTAAGAAGAAGAAGAAATCTTTCTCCTGCCTTATAGTGGTATAACATTTCAACTTCAGTGACACAAAGTGTGCTGCAGTTTTCCAGCCTCTCTTTTTACTGCCTAGGCTTTGTTTTGTAAGATAGAGACTTAATTTTGTTTGTGCACATCATTTTCACGACTGGAAGGAAACTCAATTGGATCATTGCGCAGCTCTCCTAAATTACATCAAGGTGTTGCTCTCTACTTCGTGCCCAAAGTAAAATTACTCAAATCTAATTTCTTCTATATTGGCAAATGGAGAGTGGGCAATATTGTCTCAAGCAAAATTGAACTATAATGCTCTATTTGTTACAGAGGATGGCAAGGACCAGTACTTGGAGGAGTCTGAAGCCACGACATGTGAGACCCGGCCAGACGAGACACTTCTGCTGCACAAACCATCAATCACACGAGCCAAACTGGAGGCTCGGGCAGATTCACTAAAAGTATGTAAATTAAATGATTAAGATGAGTAAAACATGTTTAAATAGTAAAGATATAAACATATTCATTAGGGATTTTAGGATTTGCTTTTCTATTCAAACTGAAGCAGCTCTCCATCTCATACGGCTCAGAAGGCAGTGTTGATCTTCTGAAACCAGCGTGATCACACAGATCTATGCCTTTGAAAAGCTCTCTGCACCTGCCATCACAACTGGTGTCTTCAAATAATGATTCACGTCGCCTGCTGGTTGGGGACAATGTTTTTGATATAAATAGTAGAAACTAGGTGGAGAATTTGATTTCATTTCTTAAACACATCTAAAATGTATTTTAAAGTGTGGGTGCTAAGTTCATATACAGTAAGTCAGTCATATAAACATTCACCGTCTTTATTTTTTACTTTTCATCATAGTCAGATAAAAAAAAAAAAAAGAAACGTTTTGTAGCTACAAGCTGCTGTTTTACTCCTTTAAAGTTCAAATGAGCAATTACTTTTAATGGGATAGTAAACACTTGCCAGTTAGTTTATTGTCTTTTGAGATTGTAGACATGTTTTGCAAATTTATTTGAATCTTTTTTTTAATTCACTGCTAATTTACAGATTGCTTACATCTTGTTTAGTATATTTAGTAAACATACATAGCTTTTGCTAGTATATTACAGCAAAAATCAAAATGTGCCTCTTTTGCAGCAGGGAAGAGTGCCCTCCGATTCATCTGGGTTGTTTTTCCGAGATGGTAAAAAGAGAATAGATTATATCCTTGTTTACAAGAAATCCAGTCCTCAAGTGGAGAAAAGATGCACATTTGAGAAAAACCTACGTGCGGAGGGTCTAATGTTGGAGAAAGAGGTAAGAAGTGATACTTTACAATACCGCCACAAATAAAAGTACTTTTAGTGTTTGTTCAAAAGTGACATAAGAAGTCTGTATAGGAATGGCATCCGCAAAGACCTACTGTGATTTGTTAACAAATCTTAAATCCTGACATTCGTAGTTTTTGTTGTCACGTTGTGTTAGAAATTTGTTAAAATAGTTATGATATCATCTTATTTTTCAGCCTTCATTGACAAACAATGACATCATGTTTGTGAAGATACACGTTCCATGGGATGCGCTTTGTAAATATGCTGAACAAATGAACATACGAATGCCATTTAGGTAAATTTGGTCATTAAAAAAGTTTCTATGTTGTTTACTTGACAATTTAACTTGTTCTGTTTCATTTTTGTCTTTTAGGAAAAAATGCTACTTCACAGACTGGAAGAGCAAAAAGTTGGGCAGGTAAGACAACGAAAGATATATGGTTTGACTTGGAGCAGTGCTTCCTACTTGAGATAGTAGTTATCAGTAGACACACTCAAGTATACTCCCTGAGGAAGTGTTATGTTGTTTCCCACTATCCTAGTTTATTAATTAGCCGAGGAATAATCTCACCTACAGCTGCTTTATGTAAATCTACTGCCAACACAAGTCTGAGATTAGCCTTTAAGATGGAAGCAGTGGGCTTTGTACCATCTACAAAATAATGAAGATGAAATCAACTCATCTTGGACTCGAAACTGTAACTGTACAAGACTATTTTATTCATAAATACTTTTTATCTTTCAGCAGTGCTGCATAATTTGCATACTATTTTTAGAAAGACGTATGCTTTGATGCCTGATGCCGCAGTGTTGTCCAAGATGCCAGTTTTCTCCTCTGTACTGAGAGGAAACTGATGAACAAGTTACAACCAGATGAAATACATCAACATAAGTGTTCTAAACAAACTTTGTCTTCTAGTGTATTGTTCATGTTTCTTGGTAAGACGTACTATAAAAGGCCTACATTTATGTCTGCCTTTATACAAGATAATGATCTATAATATACTTGCTAAGCACACAGGGACTAATTACAACCTTTGTTGAGCCAAGTGCAGACTCCTAACTCATTTATAATGTTTTTCTCGTCAGTTATCTACTAAAAATGAATCCCACTTTACAACTTCTCCAAAATGCCCACAGCATCTAATGGTTGCTTTATTACAATCAAGTTTGTGTCGAGTTGCTAAAAGTTGCCAGAACAATTTGTAGAACAATACAAAAGTATTTTCCACAGAGTCCAAAGTGGTGCTGGAAGCTTAAGAAAGATTTATTGTGCAAAAAGCTCTTAGAGTTTGCAATAAAATGTGTTCTTTAGGTTGCTGTTTAAGGCTTGGTTATGTAATGGACAAAAGCCATACATGTATTCATGTTTTCAACATTGTAGTTTAACATTACAAATAAATTGTACTGCCCTAGATTGTAGATTAAGTGTCTCAAGCAGACTCGTGAGATCAGGTTGCTCTGTGAACAGCCTCACCTGTGTCTAATTTAGGACTACATTTGGAAGTGCCCTACTTTCTGTATGACTTCACAGGTAAAGGGCTACATGTCATGAGCACTGCCTATCTGGGTCATATGTTCTACCTTCATTATATCAGGTGAAAGCATAAGAAAACATAAGATTATCAGAAACATTAAATCATGTCCTTAAATCATGTTCATATAATAATAAAGCACATCTCAAATGAAAAGATTTATCGTAAAGTGCTCTTTCATTCCTAATTTTCTTAATTTAATCCCAAAAACGCCTACACACAGATGAGAGAAGGATCCCATATCCACCGTGAGAATAAGCAATACTGATGTTGTTTGCCTGTAGTCTATCCTCGTCTAAAACTCCAAACTATTCAAGTGGTAAACAGGCTTTATATGTTTACTAATGGTGTGTCACAAGGTAACGTTGCTTCAAAGATGAATAAATGATCCTTGTCTGGCTAATAGTTACAAATCACCCTGAACTGCACCTGTTCCCTGTGCTACAATACTCATAAACTAGCTGTAGCATTGAGATTTTCCCCATTTGTTTTCATTCAATCCATTTTCGAGCCACCACCTCACAAATTCATCAGCAAGCTGTAGAGAAGCACACTGTAATGTCTAATATATCTTTCAGCGAGAAGCCAATAAGGGCATTCACGCAAGGTTTAGTGGGAAATCAATGCTCCCCTTCAGACTTCAGCAGACTTACGAGTGCAAAATAGAAAAATAATCGTCTTTTTCAATGGATTCAGCAGGTTCTTTTGGGTGTCACTTTTGATCAGTGGCTCCCAGATTCAAGAATTACTCTGGCATCATGTAAAATGACTGTCTGTCTCTGTGTGTTGTTGTGTCTACGCAGCTGGTTTCATCTGAGGTGTCGGCAGATTAAAAGCTGGCTGCCCAGAAATCCCATGAAACTGGACAAAGAGGCACTGCCCGATCTGGAGGAGACAGACTGCTACACCGCACCATTCAGCAGAGCACGCATGCACCAGTAAGGACACAATACTGAATAATGGATCAAAAACTGCCTAATACAGTTGGTATAGCTCAGCCAGACAGAGTAGTCTAGGCCACATAGCTTCTGTCAGATATTTCTTAGATGGTTTTGCAGTTGTTTTGTATGTTACAAACTTTAAAATCTATTCAGCAAAACAGCATCCATATTTTTTTTTTCATTCTCTATTAAAAGTCACTTGCATTACTCTGCTCTTAAAATTAGCCAAACAGAATAATAATTTAGATACTTCTCCTAAATGCACCAACTTCTGTGGAACTCGCAATTGTAGCTTTAGTCTAAAGTGAAAAATAACTAGTGTTGTGTTATAATGGCAGACAAAGTGTTTTTTCAGCTAATTGAGATTCATGATTTGTGTGATGTTGGAACAGAACGTAATGAGACAGTCAGCAAAGGAAGCTTATGATGGTATTGTAGTATTGTGATGATATTGTAGATTTAGCTCCAAGTTAAATCACATTTGGCTGCAGCTATAGGAGATGCATAAAATAATATATTGAAGATGGGCTTGGATCTCTTCCTTGTCTAATTTATGTAAGAATATTTTTAGACTATGTCAAACAAATGTGGAACTGACAGCACAGGAAGAGGAAAAATTGACTTAAATTGACAGATGTAGTTTATGCTTCCAGGGCCAGACGATATGCCAGTGTTGCAGGTTGGGGCACATTTCAGCAAGAAAAAAGAGAGGGGTGTCAAAATCCAGATCTAGAAGTTCATGGTTTATGAGAGAGTTTTGGGGGAACAGTAACTCAGTAGAAACTACTAATCCTACTCTCAGCATGAAAACAGTCAGATCCTTGGCCTACAGTTTACCCATGCAGAGTGCTAGATGAGAATAGGTGACTGGTTCCTCAAAAAAAAAATTACTTTGAGTGGTTTAATGGTTGAAAAGAATGTGTCCCATTTTTGCTTGGAAAAACATTCAAGAAAAAATACCAAACAAAGCTATAGGTTACCAAACTGTATATAGAGTATATTAAAAAGTCAAATCTGATCACAAGAAAAGAAAAAAGGTGCCTGGGATGAGGCAGAACAGAAGGTGAGGAAAAGAAATGGGAGATTTATGGATGTATTGAAAAACAATTCAACGGTAACTTTATGTGAGAGCGGCAGGATGCTGTAAAAAAAGTTATATACATTCTGAAATGACATAAACAGCTGATACAGATGTATGTTTTATTTACAGAGTTCCCGATCAAGCTTCTTTTGCTTAATCTTGTTTCATAGACACTATCCTATTTATTATGCCTGCACTCATTACTCAAATCCCTCAGTAAAAATCAAGATCAATTTTACTTTTAACATCTTGTATGTTTAATGGCTTTGGGCCAGGCAGTATTTAAATAAGATATTGACATGCACTGCAGATGTCTCGGAATGATTACATTTCTCTTTGAAGGGATACATCATGTAATCCTATTTGTCAAGGGATCATTTCCACTTTCCCACTTGTCAGAGCTGCTCATTCTTTAGAAGTAATGACACCGAGAAAAGAAGAAGAACCATGTGAACTGAGTTTTAACGAGCCTCTGATCTGAGTCTGTATGGGACTCATACGCAGGGCCTTGATGGAACAGCATTGATGTATAGTTGTTGAATGGCAAACAGCTGAACCACTCTACTTGTGTTTGTGCCTCCCAGCTTCACCATCAACAATAGGGAGACATTTTTTTCCAACTCTACCCGAAGCAGAATAGTTCATCATGTCTGCAGCGCACAAATATGAGGACAGCAAATCAAAGATAGGTATGACTTTGCTTATCTCTGCACCAACACATTTCCAAGATACTTGTTGTATAAAGAGTTTAAAATACAGATTAAAAGCAGCTAATATGATGCATTACTTTAAGCTCTGATAAACATAGTCCAATATGAAACAAAACACCATTTTCTGTGTATTTATAATAGGAGAAGAAGCACTGACCACATGGATCATCTGTTATTTCTCTGTTGTTTTTATTTATTATTTATTTATTTTGGTTTAGTTGCAAAGATACTGCAACTTTTGTTGTACCTGTTTGCATAGCAATCGCACTGTATGTTTTAATTCACTTCCCTCAGCTGCTAGTGTGACTGGTCAGAATGTTATGTTTGATTGAGTTAGGTAGGCAATTGATTTAAATATTAATAATGCTGACAAAACTTTGCAATGTTTTTGTTGACGATATGGACAATTAGCAAATTGTATGCTGATTTTATTTTATAAATCAAGGTCCTTTTAAGTTGACTCCAAAAAAGAGTAACTTAAATGTACCTTTAAGTACTATACCTAAAAATGTATAGTGTATAGATTGTGAAATAAAATCATTCCCTAATCAAGCATAATAGTAAATCACTGCGACTTATATTAATAGAAGCTGGTCTAAGAAATATTGACATCATAGACCTCAATGTGCATATAGCCATGACAATTAGAATATCTTTTAAATAAACTGTTAATCATTAAAAACATTATCTTACAGTGCAAGAATCTAAATAGAACTACAAAACTTCTCTGACTTTTTATGTTTTACAGTTCATTTATTTGTTGTTATAAACTTGAAGCTCATCTATGACACATATACAGTAACCTAATTGCTAAATTATGATATCCAGTTCATTGGCATTAGAAAACATATTGATATTTATTTATGAATATGATTTAGTTGAGTTGAAATGCAAAAACGATGTCTGTGTTTTTCTTAGGGCCTAGTCATCAAAACATGGTGGCTCTGTCCCCTTTCTTCTCTGACCGACATGACACTAACTGCATAATAAAGTTCAGCCTCGAAGCCATGAAAGGATTGAGCATTAATATTTGAATACTGCTGACCACTTTACTTCCAAACAAAGATCCGCTCAGAGGCACAAGTGGAAAATCTTTTAGCAGACCGTATCAACAGACAGTCGAGGAAAATCCAACAATGCTCTATTGTGCTTTGAAAAACTGTCTTTTATTACTGTGTTAAACTGTCATCGCCTGAAGAGAAGACTGGTGGTATCAATTTAATTCTCTTTTTGCTTTGTCCATTCTTCAACATGGAAATAAATACCAGTTGTGCAGATGTATGAACAGCCTTTATCCTGCCGGCCTTTCACGTTTAAGTATATCTGCAAATTTATGTTTTGTTCTTTCAGTTAAAATTGCACTTTTGGTCATTTCTATAACTCCTTTGTCCACCCATTTTAAAATTACATCCAGAAACCATCCAATATTGCTTTTATTGCAGATAAAGCTGTAAAAGTAATTAAAAAAGTGTGCTTTATTCCACTGCAGGTATCAACAGGCTACTGGGCAACAACACGTACGAAGCTGCATTTCCTCCCCATGAGGTAAGTGCTTCTATATTGTTGGACATAATTCATAATAAACCATTTTAATGCCTTGCTTTCTTGTGATAAAAGGGTGGATATAAGAGTAGACATCCCATTAAAACACATGGCGCACAGAATCACCGGCACTTGCTGTATGAACGCTGGGCCCGGTGGGGACTGTGGTACAAATACCAGCCTCTCGACCTCATCAGGTATAAACATTGGAATACAAACGTATTTTTTATGGTCAAAGAATATGAAGCCCTGGCTGGACTCAAATCAGGGAATTCAACACAACTTTTTTGTGTCTCGTATAGTTATGAGATGTGATTATCTTTGTCGACATGTTTCGGCTGTTAACTTCTGGCTTTGTCTGGCTAAAAAACTGCACAAAAATCTAAATGAACACTGTTGGTGGAGTCATATTATGCCTTGGTGTATATATTTTGGGATTAGTGTAGCTTTTAGGTGAATTCATTCATAAATTTAAAGGAAAAAAAGAAATGTGCTTTGATTAGGAAATAATTAAAAAGGCTGCCATGGAAACAATTGTTTTTATTGAGGCTTTATAGCAGCTATGGGTACAACTTTAAATGTTTGTTTTTTAGTAGCTTTGTTATTTATGTTTTAGTTTGATTTTACTAAACAAGCTCATTTGAACAAAATCAATTATACTAAAGGCGTTTTACCACATGAAAGTACCAAGAACTTAAGTTCTCACATTTCCACAAGTTTAAATTTTAAAGTACCTGCCCCAAAGCAGGAGCTAAAAAACTCCCCTAGTGTAGCCCCAGTCCATAATTCCTGCTCAGTGTGAACTAAAATAGGGACTGGAACTGAAAAAGTACTAGGAACTGAAAAAGTGGGAAAGCATTGTGATTCTTTAAATATTTGATTTGATCAGTTTTAGAAAAAGCACTGTTGCTGTCCATTGTAGAAATGTGTTTTTGCTCTTGTCAGTTGATGGATGAGATGTGTCTGTGTTTTATGTAAAGAGCCAGAATCAGGAAGCAATTAGCTTAGCTCAGCACTGAGACTGGAAACAGACTGGAAAATACTTAAGTGCCCCTCAAACCACACACTGTTTTTACTGTATGATTCATAAAACAAGAGACAACACAGAGGTTGGTCGGTTCTGGCATAGACATTATTATTTTTAGCTTCAGTTAGGGCTCACAGCATGCTGACTATAGCCACATTTCTGACACACACAGATGATATTAATCTCATAATGGAGACAGGCTAGTGCTGGGAACAGGGCAATTTTAACACACATGAAAATTATGTGTTTGGATTGAACGTATGAAAGCGAAGTAATAATGTTTTGTTGTATATTTAAGTATAACATTATCAATGTCCAGTAATATGCAAAAGGGATCTGTGAAAAAATCTGTTATCTAAAACAAGTACTAATTGAAGCTTCACTGTTACATCCCTGTCTTTGCAGACAAGGAGATGGAAAGCTACACTCTTGTCAACACACTGCGTCAGAACCTTGTCCTAGCTCTTTGTTAATCTGCCATAACACACTGTATACACCTGGGAGTTAATCCTGGTGTGTTATTTCCCACTGAGCTGTTTTCTTCACGTTCTTATGTAAGCGTCTTGCTCAAGGGCACCTTCATGGTCGTTTAGGGATCGCAGCATCAATTCATTTCTCGCCACGTCTCTCTTCTGACCTTTTACATCCACAACAGCCCCATTCATTAACCCTCCAAGGCTAGTACAGCGTATGCCACTGCGGCACAGGGGAGCAAAGGCTGAGGTTTACGTGAACTCTGACCTCTGTTTTTTGCCCCCAGGAGGTATTTTGGTGAGAAGATTGGTCTCTACTTTGCGTGGCTTGGCTGGTACACGGGTATGTTGATTCCAGCTGCTCTAGTTGGTCTTTTTGTCTTCCTCTATGGTCTCTTCACTATGGACTCTAGCCAAGTCAGGTCAGATTATGAACTGTAACAAAATAATACTTCCACCTAAATCTTTTTGTTTTGTAATTATTTCACAGTTTGTTTTTTGTCTATACAGCAAAGAGATTTGTGAAGCCAATACGACTATAATGTGTCCTATGTGTGATGACAATTGCGAGCCGTGGACTTTGAGTGACAGCTGTGTGTATGCAAGGTCAGTACAGTTTTCACAATCACTGCGGTTACATGATAGGGAAATCAGACTAGGCTAGAAACCGGACTCTACTTGGTTTCCCCTCAAACCGGTTGGACCAGTGTTGCTCCTGTTTACATGCACAAGAGTAAACCGATTACCTGGAGAGACTGGTCCTGCTGTTTCAGATTCACTAATGCATGATTGAGGCAGTATTTTAATGTTGTTAATGTGTTTATTTTATTAATTGTTTGTAAAACTGTTTCTTAATGACACACAGTTTTTTTTCTGGACATGTAGGACTGTTTTAAACATGTAGAACAGTGTTAAACATGGAGTTAAATGTGAGATTGTGTGGGCCACTTTGTGCAAGGCACTTTATAGTTCTAAACTCTAATTTATTGTTGGAAAGTGGAGCAGGCAGGGTTGTGAGCATGCTCGGTTGCATTTGTCCAGCTGCAGACCGATTGTCTGTTTACATGAGTCTGAAATCAGACTACAATCGGTCGGGACCACGTGCGCCAACTGGTTTTCCGAAAACCGGTTTACAGCTCCTCAATAGGTCTGCCCGGGTTTACATGCGCTTTGGAAAACTGGTTTAAATTGGACTAGGCTAGTTATCCAGTTTTCCTGGCCTCCATGTAAACGCCCTGAATGTGTCACCAATTTTCCATCTTGCCTATCACAGTGTATAACATCTTTTTCTGTTGTTTAAACATTAAATAACTCTAAAGGAGACACATAATGCTTTCTTCTGGTAAAGAGTTTTGAAAGAAAACATAAGATCTTCATTTTACATTTTGCTCAAAGTAAACAACAATGTAACAGAAGTGAGACCATTGCATGCATGTATGTATGTATGTATGTATGTGTGTATGAATGGATGTATGTATGAATGGATGTGTGTGTGGATGTATGTATGCATGCATGAATGAAAATAAAATTTTAATAAACTAGTGTTAAGGACTTACATGTGTAACATGGTTAAAAGCTCATAAATATTGATTTTTGCATAATGTATCACCTTAAAAAATAAAACATGAATATTAAATTGTAATCCATTGTTATTTTCTTTATATCATTGTTAGGTTACCCATTTGTTTGACAATGGAGGAACTGTGTTTTTTGCTATCTTCATGGCTATTTGGGGTAAGTAGCAGCAATGATACAATACACCTTAAACACTGAATCTTCTTTATAATATAGTACTATACTTGAAACTAATCCCATCTATTTTTATCTACTTCTGAGCTTCAAACCACACTCAACTTTTTAAAACACATTAATCCTTGCTCTAGAGAATTTCCAGAATCTCAAATCCTTTTATATTATAGTCTCAAATTGATTCTGAGTGTTTCCCATTAGATTTCATCTTCTTTTCCCTGTGTGCCAATTCAATAAGTGTGATAATTTACCCACTGTGGGCCTTATCACTCAGATAGTTAGTGCTTTTTACATGAAGTGTAGCTGTGCAAAAGTGTAAGCAGCTGGTTTTGCCATAGACTTAAAATGCAAGTGTTAATTTGTTGAGCCATTGCTAAATAACAGCCTGCATTCAACCAACAAGAACACTGTGGCCATTTTAAGTGTTTGGGCTAAATGCTAAATGCAGGTCAAGCTTGCCAAGTAGACTCTGACAGTGGGAGGGATTTTTTGGCAATTGTAGACCAGACCAGAGATGCAAGAAAAGTTAGTTCACTCAAGGTCGTTTGCATATCAATAAAAAAAGCTTCTGCTCTTTAAGCAAAAGAATGTTGCGCTATGTTAGTTTGAATGACAGATTATGCATAGTTAACTTGATTAAACTTTAAATCTTGCCTAGTCTTTTAAATTTTTGGTAGTTTCCAATCCAGTCCAACACAAAGTTTCCAAAGTGCTGCACAGAATAAAAAGATGTTTCTTTAAAAATAAAAAGGATTAAAATAATGATACTTATTTCCTACATCCCGTAAAATTCTGCAGTCATTTGACCGAGTCATAAATATTTACAACAGAGCAGGTACAATTCCATCAAATGAATAATTATAAACCTGTCAAACCTACTTTAAACAGTATTTGCCATATTTAATTGAACGCCTGTGTTATCAGCTCGCCAGCAATCAGTTATCACTGTGTGCTTTTACTACCTGACAGTTAATCTCTATCAAGTTCTGTCATCAACAGTTTCCAATTGACTTGTCATGCTGCAAACTGCCTGTATGCATGCATAAGACAACTATACGACATGTGTTATAGTGAAAACACATATCCATGACAAAGAAATAAATATTTATCCTCCCATTCATCCTACACTTCTGACACTCCATATTATGTATCTGCACTGAACCGTAAAAATAATAAAAACAATAATGCACTGAATATGTCTTAGCTTAACATGTGGAAATAAAATTATAGTAGAGAAGGGCAGAACAAAGGAAACAGTGCCTCTAGTGAAGTCTGCCAACAATAAGCTGTACTTTTGAAGTCACAGAGCATAAAATGTTTCTTGGCGGATGGAGACTTTGTGGAGAACATTGTACTAGTAAAATCTATTTGCTCGGTGTCATGTTCCCACACAGTCCATCACAAAGAGCCTCATAAACCAGGGGTTGCAACATGTCAATTCACTTCCTAAACACCATGTCAACTTGCAATGACGCCTCTACCATCGAATGCAATTGGCTTTTGTGTGTGAAATATTAACATGAATAGTGATCAATAGAGAAATTGATGAATGTGCTGTGTCCTTTACAGCCACAGTATTCCTAGAGTTCTGGAAGAGAAGAAGAGCGGAGTTGACTTATGACTGGGATCTCATTGATTGGGAGGAAGAAGAGGTGCGTCAGCAATATCTACAAATAGATCAGTTGCTATTTCATTAACTCTGCAGGTGACTGTGGTGAATACAGTCCTGGTTCAATAATAGTTCACTCAGACATGTGCTTTGAATGTGTGCGTTGTGCAATCAGGAGGAGCTCCGGCCTCAGTTTGAAGCCAAATATTCCCGGGTGGAGAGAGTGAACCCCATATCTGGAAAACCCGAGCCTTTTCAGCCTTTTCCAGATAAAGTCAGCCGGCTAATGCTCTCGGTGTCGGGGATATTCTTCATGGTAAATGCACTGATCTTTCTAATCTTGCCTTTAGTGATTTATGTGCTGAGGTGGATCTGTAGGTGCTGTGTATGCTGCCTTTTAAACCTTGAGCAAGATGCTAGACTGGAAGCATAACAGCTCCCCCTACTGGACATCTTTTGCAGTTTTATGTTACATTTACATTTATTTTATTTCAAAAGGGAGAATGTTTGAATTTTGTGTTTTAAATTTCCTAAAAATTATTTGCCTGTGTCCTCAAATATGAGACATACCACCTTTTATTGCTAATATTTGCAATGTTTATGAATCCCGGAATGATTATTATTGATAGTGACCCATCATGAATCATATATACTATTGAGATGTGACTATAAAACCTCTAAAATGCTAGAATATAGCAATTTAGATACAATTTATCAAAGTTTTCCTGAAGAGGTCTGTCTGACCCTGGTTTTCCACTTTTAGTTATTTTTTATTTCAAATATGTGTATGAAGTAAAATAAAAGATGTGGATTTAATTTTCTATTAAGCTTTATGTAGCTTAATACTCTGATTAATATAAAATACAACATAGTCATGTCTATATTTTACAATGCAGTCCACTACATGCAGTCTGCTACATTTTAATTTCAGTCTCATTGCTCTCAAGTGGGTTGCCATATCCCATGACTGAAACCAGTTGTAAATTCATATAAATGTGTATTTGTCCTCAGTGCGGATGAAGAGAAACCATGTGTAGTTTTAGTAGATTGATTTGTAGTTTCAAACCAGTCAGGTCACATTCTCTTCCTTTGCTGTATGATATAGACTGAGAAGTTTGCTTACATTTTTTATTTTGATTCTGAAATAATTTATTAATCAAATAAATTAAATTGTGCCATTTATGGACACTTTCAGTTAATGTCTAATATTTCGGCCTTTGAAATATTACATCCGACAACATTAAGCTCTATTGAAGAAACATAATTTCACCTTACAATGTATTTAGGGAGGAATCTCATAACAATATCTATGCAAGGAATGCTGTTTATCATTTTGACTGTCTAGCTAACTCCAACAAAGTTTATTGACTTTTATAATGTGTCTTGTCAGTGGTCATTTTTCTTTTTAACATCTGGTTTATATTAGTGTCTAGCCCTGTCTCTATATTTATTTTAAGTCTAAAAACAGACTCATGCACAAATAAAGCATACATGTTTCTGTCTCTTGTTTGTCTACAGATCTCCCTGGTTTTAGCTGCCGTGTTTGCCGTGGTGGTTTTTCGGCTCATTGCTATGAAGACATTCGCTTCCTTCGGCTGGCATTTCGTGAAGAAGAACTGGCAGTTTGCGACCTCTGGCACCGGCGTCTGCATTAACTTTATGATCATCATGTCTCTCAATGTGGTGCGTGTCTGTGGTCTGCGCCGCTGTCTGGCCACAAAAAAGTTTACTGCAACATTTATTTTGTTTACCATGTTCAACAGATTAAAAAAGAGTGCTAAACATACTTCATATCTAAAATTAGGTTAAAATGTTAATCTTACAAATCCAAAAAGATCATTAGCTTGAATAAATATGTGAACTATTCAAGAGCAAGACTTCTAGTTTTTAAATGACCAAGTGGCTTTTTGTGGGATAACACAGACAGAAGCACTTCAACTGTATGATTTCATGAATAGTTTTTACAAATTAAATCTCATTTGCTTTATGTCGTTCACATCTAATTCCCTCTTTGGCTGCAGGTCTATGAAAAGGTGTCATATCTGCTGACTAATTTAGGTGAGTGTATCAACATGCTGCTTGCCTTCACTCCTTCATTATGCCTTGCTTCCAGATGGTCAGCTCATGTTTAATTCTTCTACCTGTCTCCTTCAGAGCATCCGCGGACCGAATCTGAATGGGAAAACAGCTTTGCTCTGAAGATGTTCTTGTTTCAGTTTGTGAATTTGAACAGTTCAACTTTTTACATCGCCTTTTTTCTGGGAAGGTAGGCTGCTATCTATTAAATATGAATTATACCGCTGTTTACATTGGGTTTAATGAGGCAACCTCCCCTGTTGTGACTCCTGCCAAACCTCCTTCTGTTTTCTGCTATGGCTGGGTAAAGAATTGGACTAAGGGGTGTTGTAAACTTTTAAAACAACATCAATCAAGTTCTTCTTATATAAGTATGTTTTATTATTATTTGTGATCAAACTGACGATGCACAAATCAATTAGTGTTGTACAGAAAACTATTTCTAAACACTAAATAGAAAGTTTAGAATTTGCAAAAGAATGGTACTGTATGCATTGTAATTCTTATATGCAATAATTTTTCAGACTAATGTATTGTCAGTATTTGTCACTTCAATAAAAACACAAAAATCAAATAGAGACTATTATTTGTAGTATTTCAAAGATTAGATAAGTTAGTTTTAGCTACAATTGACCCTTCGAGGACAACCATGATGCCAATGTGGCCAGTTGTCAAAATGAGTTTGACATCCCTGATTTAGTTGATTATATACGCAAAAAGTTACTTCTTTCTGACTTTATAATAATTTTTTGAGGGACCTTTTGCTTCTCCATTTGCACTAAAATGTGATGGATATAATTATCAAAGTTAATGTGATCTTTTCCCACTCAGAGTTCATTAGGTTTCTCTGATTGAATCTGTACTCCCAATTGTTTCAGGTTTGCTGGCAGGCCTGGAAAATACAATAAACTCTTTAATCGATGGCGGCTGGAGGAGGTGAGTGCAATTAGCCATAAACAATACACTCTGATTATCCTGTACTAACTGGTCTGACAATCACATTCTCATGATATAGACACTGAGCTATATCGGGTCCAAACCTATTACTAACAGTCACAGTAGGACCCATTAATCTTCCATATAATTAGCAGGATTTACCATTTTAATGATCAAAAACAGAATGGGATGTGGCACATCAGTGGGTTTGCTCACAGATTAGTATTGTGAAGCATAAAATATGGATTTACTATAAATTATTCCTACTTGTTTTCTCTAGTGTCATCCCAGTGGCTGTTTGATTGATTTGTGCCTGCAAATGGGAGTCATTATGTTTTTCAAGCAAATCTGGAACAACTTTATGGAGCTCGGTTATCCGTAAGTAATTTCAATATGACACGCTTCTTTATATTCAACACAGTAGGGAAGCTATTGTAAATCATAAGTGTTATAAAATTCACAAGGAGTTTTGTTCTAGCTTATGCAATTTTCTTATACCTTTTGTCTGCTTTGCTCATTATCATATGAAAGACACATCGGATCTCTTTGAGGGGGTTTAGCAATGTGTTTTTGCAGAGTTCGCTGGATTGTCAGAAATAATTGCTTTGCGCTGTCAGCTACCAGTTACTTTCACTGTACTTTTAGATTGCTGCAGAACTGGTGGTCTCGCAGGAAGATGAAGAAAGGAGGTGGCGGAGGGCAAAGCGTGGATAACAAGGCTCAGCTTCCACAGTGGGATAAAGACTGGAATCTTCAACCCATGAACGCACATGGACTGGTGGACGAGTACCTGGAAATGGGTAGGTTTTTCTGCAGTATTATTGCCAGTCTAGTTTTGTTTTTATAACGAACAACCACACATTAACAAGTAATTAACCTGATATACAGTATATATTATATTTTTAGTAACTAGTCACTACACTGTAAAATGTAATATTGATACGTGGTAAAAAGTACTAGAAATTAGAATATTAATTTTAAAGTTTGCAGCTTTGACCAAATTATAATAATTTTTTCAAGTGCTGCATCTTATTTCAATGTTCCAAGACATTTCTGACTTTTTACAAGAGATTTCAGCTTGACACTCAATTGGCAATGAGTAAAATGTATTACCTCATTGGCAAATATTTTTGGCTTAAAATGGGAACAAATTGACACGAGGTAGAAGCACCTAAAAAAAAAAGGTCTAACTAAAAGTGATAATTAAAAAATGGAAATTATGACGTAGAATTCATATTTCATTCTATGTCTTTAGATGTTTTAGCTAATTTGGAAATACATTTTTTGCAATGTACTGTATGTTGTTTTGTTTAATGTTGTGTCCATCAGCATTACGCCTGTGTAATCATAAGATAAAATTTTATTTAATCATAACACAATGGGGAATTCCTAGTGTTGCAGCACACAGTTCAAAAACAGCAGGAAAATATCTCAGGTTTATTGTCCAAAACTATAACATTTTCTAATACTACGTTTCCGTTAATACGTTACCAGTACATTATAGAAATATTTAGCATATATTTTCCTTTGCATTCCAATAGTGATATTGGGGAATATAAATGAAAATATGGGTAATGTTAGATAGTATTGGCACTGATTCTCAATTTCCTCTCATGATTAGATATTAGATAATCCATTAGATAGTTTTTAAATTAGTTATGTAGATTTTGGTATATTTAGATATTTTTAGTTCAGACTGAAAAAGCATGACTTGAGAGATTTACATAAATATGTTTTCTTTACATACCGTACTTTTTTATTATTAGCAGTGCTTTTTAGGAAGAAAAAATATAATATTTTATTTTCTAATGTTGATAGCTGAACTAACATATTCATGATTTTCTCCACAGTGCTGCAGTTTGGCTTCACCACAATCTTCGTTGCAGCTTTTCCCCTGGCTCCTCTGCTCGCTCTTCTCAACAACATCATCGAGATTCGACTTGATGCCTATAAGTTTGTCACCCAGTGGAGACGACCAATGCCAGCCCGGGCAACAGACATAGGTCAGTCCAATCTGTCAAGAGTCTGTCACAATACTCATGTGTTTTCTGTCCTATAGAGATTCATCTGGTCCCTTAACCACGGCCATATGCCGCCCTTCCCTCTGCATGTTATGACAAAACACATTGCAGTACAATATGGGTTCAAAAGCGTCTTGTGGTGTCGTTCCCTGTAATTGAGGGATTATAATTAAGAACACAAACATTTTGAAAAAGCCTCAGCAGTAATTAAGACAATTTAGTGTCATTTACCCAGCATTAAAAAGAAATGCTCTTGTCTGTTTACCACTTCAAGAAGTGTAGTTAAAACATGGCTTTGACTTATGGCTACCCAACATATTACAAAAAGGTTCAGAATACAATTTAATTTGATACAATTATCAAATAGCAATTTAGATTAGATTGTTATTTAGATAATGCAATGTTCTTTTTAAATAACAATTATTCTTGTTTTTTTTCTGGAAAATCTTTGTTAGACCTAGAGATTAGACCTTTACATAAACTTTTTTTCCCTGGTTCTTGTGTTAGATAACCATTTTCCATTTTAGTGTTCTCTTTAATGTTGAGTGTGAATCATAATCACAGTATTTTTTAAAAAAATGCTATTTTAAAGGTCAATAAATACATCAAAAAGTGTAGATTTGCATATTTGCATATTTATGTTAGTGATTTATTTATTATTTTTTGTATATGTTTAACTAGTAGGGCATAAAGTAGAATCAAATTTGTCAAATCTCAGTGACACTTTGCTAAATCAGGAATGGACACAAAAAAAATTATCTGTGCTGTCCTGTAAGTGATAAGATTAGTTTGATAAAGCAGCCTGGTGAAAATATCACTAATTTTAACTTCTGTTTCTTATGTTTTTGCTTTTACTTCAGGTATTTGGCATGGTATACTAGAGGGATTGGAGTCCTGGCAGTCATCACCAATGCCTTTGTCATCGCCATCACCTCTGACTACATACCACGCTTCGTCTACGCCTTCAAGTACGGCCCGTGTGCGGACAAGGGGAGTCACCACGAGAATGAGTAAGCACAGCGGTGCACATTTAGCACAAGCCAGGCCTTTTTTAACATGATTTGTCCTGTTGGCCTATAGGTGTTTGCGAGGGTACATGAACAGCAGCCTGTCTGTGTTTGACATGGGGGAGACAAACAGCAGTCAGTTCAGATACTGCCGGTACAGGGACTACAGAGCCTCCCCCTGGAGCCCTGTCCCATATGAGTTCACTCTGCAGTTTTGGCACGTTCTGGCTGCCAGGCTGGCCTTCATTATAGTCTTTGAGGTGAGATTTTTGCAACCATTATGTTTATAGGCCAGTGGTGGTAAAGGTGCTCTAAATTTGTTCTCAGTAAAAGCTCTGTTAATGTAATGATTGAGTAAAGCTGAAATTACTTTCAAATTCCTTGTTTGTGTTGATAGTATCGTTTACAACAGCCCTTCACACTGACAGTTCTGAACTATTGTTCTGACACAAGTCTATTTTTTATTATAGTCAACACTTTATTTTTTCATATATATACCCTTTTTTTTCAAATTTCATATTTTTATTGCTAATATTATTAATTGTTTTATCATCTATCATTGGAGCGAGCTCCTAGTGTGTAAACTTTGTTCATATCGATAATCAAACATAACTGCATTCTTAAATGGTCAGTTTGCACCACAAATGATTTGTTTTTGATTAGTCTCACAAATTATACAAACAATATCAGAAAGTCTAGCTTTTAATTGAACTCCATAACCACAGAAAGGATTAATTCTGGCTCTAACTATATTATATCCAATTGAATTTGACATCGCAGTAAATCCACATTACCATCTCCAGCCCAGTGTGTTACTGATATGAATGGCCTTAAAGCGAACGCATGTATAATTTATGTACTCCTCCCGCAGCACCTGGTTTTTGGGATCAAGTCTTTCATTGCATACCTTATCCCCGACATGCCTAAGGACCTGTGCGACCGCATGAGGCGCGAGAAGTACCTGATGCAGGAGATGATGTACGAAGCTGAACTAGAGCACCTGCAGAAGGAGAGGAAGAAAAATGGACGGCGCTATCACCACGAGTGGCCTTAGCTCTCCCCTGCATTCCCTGTGTGTCCACTAGTACATGCTGCACAGCCCTCCTGTCCTCACTGTTCATAGCTTTTCAGCTTACACCAAAGACAGCCTCTGCTAACCAGCGCTAACCTCGCTCCTCCACTCCCGCCCTGCCATCTGCTCCATGTTTAGTATTGGCACTGATTCTCAATTTCCTCTCATGACCCTAGGTTTGCGGAGTCATTGTTTCACTTGGAATAAACTCAGTGTGCAATTGTAATGTTTACTATGCAGATAAAGGGGGGCTTCTGCATTGTGTGGCAGCTCCTTTTGCTTCAACTTAAGTTTGGTGCAGCTTCATGAGATATTTTCCTTTCTGCATCAAACCAGTCACTGTTAAACAGGTCATGGGTAGAGCTATTGTGGCCCTTAATGTTTCTTGTTCCAAAAAGTGGTTTTAGTGATGTTTCTACCAAATACAAGAGACAATGTCAGTGACTGTGTATTGCCCTAGAAGCATGCCGATTCATATTTGCAGCAATTTTGTCTATTTAAAAAAGACTGACAATAAGCAATGATCATTCGGAGTTCTCAGTGACATTTTAAAGTGCATGGCAATATTGTTTTGTACTTTCTGACAGAGTCCATGTCTCAATGCCTGGTGTTTGTATCAGATGTATGTAAACATTTGTGCTACTGTTGAGCTTGACTGTGTTGAGGAAATGTAAAACTAGTGCAATTTGATTGTGCCTACAGTTGTGCACATCACCAATGTGTCACCGACATCACGTGTGCCTGTCTGTGCTGCACATGCTTTTCAAGTGCAAGAAGTCTTCTCTCTCCCCATTTTCCTCTTTTCTTCAATAGACTCACTGAACTCACCTGTGAGAATTTGGCTTGGACCTGTGTCATCTTCTGCGGTCTCGGCTAACGACTTTGCTGTAACACGATTCCCATCATGAACAATGTATATGTTTGCATAGAGAAGCCACTCTTCCGTTCAGCCTGTTTCTCATTTACCCATGGGTTAGACTCTGGGCCCTGTCACATACCTGTGGCTTGAATGTTTTGGGCAGCAAAGAACATCCTCCAGCCTTTCGATTTTTATTAACATCAGCAGCCGGTTTAGTCATGACAGCTTTCAACACTACAGCCAATATCATTGCCTTTTTGTAGTTGTTTATGAAATCGTGGCAGAGTTAAGCGTTTTGACCAATGAGGACTCAGGAAAACAAGCAGCATGAAGTAATAGTTATCATTTGATAATATGTTGTTTATTTATGTCAGAATGGAAGTTGATGTTGCATGAATGGTAATGCTGATATTTGTGGTTGAAAGAGAAGCACACGCCTTGTGGATACTGCTGTATGATGGAACTTTTGTGCACATTCATATTTTACATTGTCACATTTTCCACAATCCTAAATGTATACATTTATTTATTTATTTAATTATTTATTTATACATTTATTTATTTGTGTCAGTTTATGTGAAATTTTATACAATTTATTTCATGCTTGACTCATTTTCATAACAATGTAACATCCATATTTCTCAGGTGTCTTCTGAATGTTTCCTAATGTTCAGCTTTTTATTCTCATATTTTCTAAGATGCAATCAATAACTGCTTTTTAGGTATATATTTTTGCACTGCAGTGCTCTTGCATGCATATAATGCACAAGTAAAGCTAAAAGCATGTTTTGTTTTGCCTAGATTAAAAATAAATAAAAGTCTTGCAACCAAGAATAGAAAAAAAGCAAATAAAATATTACAAGCCATTTGGACATAAGAGATTAGATTAAAATTATTTATTTCTCTAGCAGACTCATTTTCTATATTTTCCCTGCTATGTGAACATTGAGAATCTATGCATGTTGTTATCCTTGAGTGCTACTTTTTCATTTGAACTGATGCTAATATGGTACATTTGTACTCTAGAGTATGCATGATGTAAATCCTGCTTTGAGCTGAGCTAATGTCTCTAACGTCCACAGCGTCTTAACATATCACCTCCCTTTTTTGAGCATTTAAGTTGTATGTTGCTCAATGACTTTTATACTGTAAGATGATTTTCTAAATAGCTAGAGACTCTAGTCACTATCAGTACAAAAATGAGAAAAGTTTCCCCTTGCAGACCAACAGGGATGGAGCTATTGTTCTGAATGACCTTGGATGTGTGAACTACCAGCCTCTAATGGTTTGCAGATGGATTACTTCATGTTATCGCTTCACTATGCGGACAAGCATTCAGCTTCTCTCAATAAATGCAACAGTGGAAAGGTGTGGTATGTCCCATTGTTGGCTATAGCACAATAAGGAGCTTGTATAAGAAGTAATAATGGTGTCTGAAGGGGACTGGATTGTGTTGTGTTCTCTGGCTCATGTGGAAGCACATCGTTACAACAGGACAATAGAGAGGGAAGTGTATCTATAACATGTTTACTTTGTTCATGTTTACATAGAAAAACATGCTGAAATGTAATTAAGTAATGTAATATAAAATAGTTTGGATATCACTTTTCTGTAATAAATCATGGATTGTATCTTTTAAACAAACTCTGTTTTATTTATTTATGATTATATGGCAAAAGCTGCACAAGGTGGAAGTTACTTTGTACACACATTTTTTTAATATATTAGTTTTCATACCTTACGATACTAAATGGATGTTCATGAAATTGTTGTGATTTATACACTGCAAACACAATTACGTTTTTTTCCTCTCATAAATCCTTCCACACATTAATAATATCACCATGTTTTCATTTTTGGTTGCAATTTTGTCTTAAAACCCTCTTTACTGCTCCTAGTTGGAAATTTTATATATATTTTTAATATTTACAACTCATAACTCAAAACATTACAACACTACTAGATCCATGACCACGCCTCGCTCGCCTTCTTAGCCACACCTCCAATTACCCAGAAGCTTCTACCGTCCTTAGGACGGTCTGGTCGCTTGTTGCTCTCTGAAAATCTGGCAACTGCCGTCCTACACACATAGACTGTATATGCCTACACAACACGTCCTGTCCATGGTCCTGTCATGGATTTCTAATTATACTGCCATGTGTCCTGTCCTTAACTCTCTCGACAGAGATCCATACATTCACGCTGCTACCAGGCCTCTTAAAGCGGATCTTTAGCTGAGACTCGGACACTGACGTCTCTCAGTCCACATTTCTTCACAAGGTGATGGCTCTCCCTGATTCTACCAAACTGTCCTGAACGCTCTCCTGCGCCTCCTACACTTGCTTCTGCCAAGCTACCCGCCATCGTCGGCTCGGAGCCATCAGGGCCTCGTATTTATCCTCCTCTCTGGCCTTCCACCGCTCGAGCTTTGCCCGTACACGTGTCCGCTCCCGCCAAAAGCACCTGCGCGGCTAGCTCGCGCCCATAGACTGTAGTCCCCTAGCTCGCCGCTTCAACCTCTCCCGGCAGATGAAACATTAAAGATTGGACCGCGACGCAAACTTGCACAGAAGAGGTAGGTATTCTCTATCGGCGCTTCAAAATTCGATGTCGTTCCAGTTGTAGGCCTACCTACCTCATTTAACCCTCTGTTTAAAAGTAATCTGGTTAGGACATTGCTAGCTTAATATCGTGTTGTTGTGACCGGTCAGTTGATAGATAGGCTACTGCAGCGGACAATTGCGCGTGCTCGCCTCACATCACCTACACTTCAAAAAGGTGATTTTGTGACATCTTATCTAGTTCTAGATCATGAACCTTTTCCTGGTTCAAAATCTTCAACTTTGTTAAAAGAAATACATTTTTAAAAAAAAAGCTTTTTAATTCTTAACTTCGGCTAGCCTGGACCTCAACAGTGGAAGATCGTCCATGGTTCCGCATTGCCCATAAAGTTTCAAAGAATTTTAGATCATATCGCATTCGCAGGCTAACCAGCTATGTGCTAATTCATATCCACAGCGTAGTTGTTTTCAGTCTAAAGAGCACATCTAGGCTATAATTTAAAAATTAGGCAAAATGTCTTAAATAACTTTGTAGTTTACAAAGCTGCAGAAACGAGATATTAAAAAGTTTGAAAACGTCCTCTGGTCTAATACAGCTATCTGATGATAGCTATAATGAACATAGATCTACATTTTTGCTTATAATCAGTTTCTGCAGCTAATAGTCTCGTCCCCAGTCTTACACATAGCCTAGTCAAGCTCATCCATTATCGGAAACATATGTTTATCTCACTTTCATCTTCTCAAGGGATTGCCGAGACAGTGCCCCATCCAGTCTCTCAGCCTTCATTCCACATATCCATTCATCATCAGTATATCTTTTATTGTTTTGTGGTGGTGTGGCTCAGATTTTCAAGTATTTTAACACCTACATCCATTGTATTTAAATATTTCTGTACTTCTAACATGACAAAACAGATTAGTGAACTGTACCCAATCCTTAGTGTGTCATGCCTAAAGAAGTTTTCAACCCTGTTTTGATCTGTACAACTCGAGCCCCATCTTAGACTGTTTTCTCCTTTTTTGGGACCAACTTTTCTCCTGATTGAAACACTTGCTACACACATGCACAGATTTCACCTCAGCAGTCCAAATTATTCACTGTCTTTGACTGTTGGCTGCCTTACCAAGATATTTCCTTTCACTCATTTGACCAAAGGAATTACTAGACTTAGCCGAGCTTCACTTTTTCACCACTGTCAGGACAGAAAGAACAGGAAAAAGTCAGCAGTATAAAGATATGGAGGCACAGAAATAGGCAATGGTGTCCTTTTTATTTTTGCCCATAGTAAATCATTGACTTGTTACAGTTAACCTCCTTTGTTGATGACAGCCATAAGTTGTGGGTCACTACAACCAGGGTCGGGGTCGCTGAGGTGTTAGATTTACTGTATAGGTTAGGAAGGTAATCAGCCCAGTTGAAAGAGCATGGACTATAAATCTCACTGGACTGAGGGGCAGAACAGCAGAGGACACACCAGCAAGCTACATGGAAGGCATTTAATTATGGGCTGCATCAGTAACACAGATACAGCAGTGTGCATGTCCTCACCAGAAGTACGATGACAAGCACTTTGCTTGGGAAATTCTCTAATAATGTAACACTAATCCTTTGAAAAACATATCACATGTCAAATTCTTGATTTGTTAGGAGTAAAAGACTCAAGCAAAGTCTTTACAAACACAAACTTTACCATTGTTTTACATCAGTCAAATTACAGTTACAGATTGTGTATTTGAATTCAAAAGCTTTGAATGTGTAAAGTTAGAGTTAGAATCATTGTCTGAACATAATCATATCATTAGCAACTTTCTCCAGACAATTTAAATGCAATTATACAATCAGATAGAAGTTATGCAGGTGACATCACACCATTCTAAATGTGAGTGGTGTGGCAAGAAATGCATGAGAGTCAATGGAGAGAAGGGACATTTTCTTCTGTAAAATAAAGAGAAAAGAGGCTATATGTGAGAAAAAAGTCAACCCACAGCAATTCTGCAGAACAATGGGTTTGTAACTGACATGTAAAAGCAAAAAAAAAAAACAAGTTAACAGTGATAGAAAAGCAGACATTGGAATCACACACAAGTAATTACTTTTTTCTCCTAAAAAAGATGTTCTTGAGTCTTTTTGATGAGATTATAAATTGTAACGTTAATACTGCAGTTAAAATGTCAAAAATCTCCAGCTGACATTGGTAAAATAGTTAGTGGAGCACTAAACTGTTGCCACAACAGAAACTGATTGTTAGTATTTCACCACATAAAAATTAATTTGTGTCAAACAAAAACTCCAGAGGTGAAAATTACTTTGTAAAAAGCAAAAAGGTATATTCCCGATTTTTGCTTCTTTGAAAATGCAAACAGAAATGATCAATTTTTTACTTTCTACATCAGTCCATGTCTTGCTCACTCACCTAATGCATTTTGAGGTTCCAAATTGTTCCGTACGATGTTTTTAAAGCTTTTTCACAGCTGTTAGGACTGAGTGAGACGTGCTGGTAATAACAGACAAACTTAGTGGATTTTGGTGAGACATTACAAGGCGGACATAGAACATTTTAGGTTAAAGGATTTGAAACTGAATAGATGTATTAACAAGATATTTCTGATTGGGGGAAGTTGATGTTAGTAATTGTTAAAAAAAAATATTAATAAAGATGTTGTCATGCATGTCAACAGTTGTGGCATGTCCAACAAACCCAACATTTTCAGACAATTTACTTCTGAAGTTTGAAGTATTTGTTTACTACAATAAACCCTGAGATATTTCATAAACTAGGCTCCAAATGTGTAATAATCCACATTGCATGCAAACAATGCTGGAAATATCATTGAGCAAATAAAGTCGTGAGTGGAAAAGCTTTTAAGTGAAACAGAAACAGACACATAATGCTACGTCAACACATCTGCTAGGGCCATGAAGGTCTGCTGTGAAAGGAGAACAGAGAACACAGCAAAAAAACTTAGAAGAGCAAAGAGTGCAACATAAAACTAAACATTACACCTACAACGATAGTGGCTCTGTTAGCTGCTGTTTATTATTGCACTGTATCAACAATAGTGGATAAGAAGAGCAAAAAAAACCCACAACGCTCAAGTAGAAACAGAATTTACAATACTATCACAAATAAAATGTACTTTATTGTTTTCCCCACTGTTTTCCCTGCTGAAAATTCAACCGTTTATCACTGACTCTTTACAATATTCTATATTATTTTGCGATAACCCTACAGTGTACATTACATTACAAAAGAGTGAAGGTGAAAAGTGTGGGCTTGGTGGCCCACACTTACACGTACTCCAGTGAGACTTAATGAGATGTATCTGAGCTGCTGATTGTAATGCCCACTGTGGCTGCACAGCTCATTCATTTCTCCTGTTGCCTTTATATATTACTTTGTGCTTGTTGATTTATATGCCAATCTTATTTCTGTACTAGTAAAAAGTCCTTTAGCCTATGTGTGAAAGGAATAGACCAAAGTACAAATGATGACAACGCGAGATGATTAATACAAATGTGGTAAACTAGAGGCACTACAAAATACAGATCTCAGCAGCCTTTTTGTTTATTTTGCAACCAATTCATTAATTTCTCTTTTACATACATGATTTTTACTGTGTTTCTGTAAAATTTGTTGGTTCAGTTTATGTCATCCTAATTTTTTCTTCTTCTCAAGTCTAATATTTGCCAACAGTCTGACCCTAACCTGAGATGAAGGCAGGTCAAATTTATTTGTATAGCACAACTCATACACAAAGCAATTCAAAGTGATTTACAAGGCAGGAAAAGATGCATCAAAATTACATTACAAAACAAAACAACAATATTAAAATATATATAAATAATCACCATTAAATGTACTTTAAAAGAAAAAAAGAGTGCAGATAAAAACTTTTTCAGTCATACAGTATGCACAGATAAACAAAAATATTTTGAGCCGAGATTTAAACATTGTCACAGTCGAGGCCTGTCTTACATCTTCAGGAAGACTGTTCCAGATCTTTACTGCATAAAACTGAAATGCTGATTCCCCATGTTTAGTCCTGACTCTGGTCCATGTTTAGTTTTGACTCTTGTCCATGTTTAGTCCTGACTCTGGGCACCAGCAGAGGCCGGTGTTATGCGAAAAATGCCTGCTGCCGAAAAATGCATCCCCTCCTCACAGAACGCTTAAACTCTTGACAACTGGAATTTGCGAATATTAAACTTCACAGGACGACTTTATATCTTATGTGTTACAATAATTTGTGTTAATATATTTAACATAATTATTGAGACGTGTTTTATAGTCTTAGTTTGGAGGTTAGCTTGTTGTGTGCAGTAAACTGTATATACGTACATTTGTGAAATAATTATGACAAGCAAACCACAGAGACAGCTAAATATTACAATAATTTTATATTTGTAGCTTAAGTCACTTGTTAATGTTGTTTTAAGAGGCGACCCTGACACTTGTGTTTCCATAACATAGTGGATGCATCTTGGCAAATGTCTAGTGGACTATTTTAGAAAGACAACAACATTAACTAGTGATTTAAGCTACGAAATAGAAAATTATTTTAATATTTAGCTGTCTCTGTGGCTTTGTTTGTCATAATTCTTTCACAATTGTAAGTAATTACAGCTTACAAGCTAACCTCCAAACTAAGACTATAAAACACGTCTCAATCATAATTTTAAGTTTATTAACACAAAATGTTGCACCACATAAGATTTAAAGTTGTCCTGTGACGTTTATTATTCGCAAACTCCAGTTTTCAAGAGTGTAAGCGTTCCCGTGAGGAGGGATGCATTTTTCGGCAGGCAGGCATTTTTCGGCACAACACCGGTCCCTGAGGTTCTCAGAGTCCGAGATGGTTCAGAAGGCACTAACATGTCAGAGATGTACACTCAAGGAAAAAAGAAACGCAACACTCAGTTTTTGAGTTTTTGGGATCCAGAATAATTTTATTTTTGAGATCTGGCTGTTTCATATGAACCCTACATCCATTGCTAATCCTCAGACCAACTCTTGTGGCATTTACACATTTTAGAGTCCAATAACACAACCAAACAATAGAGCAACCCCCAAACCAAAAGTGACAGGAATTTCATCTGTCAATAGTTCACGTGACCCTCGTTGGCTCATGGACAGCGGTTATTTTTCTCATGGATCGGCAGTAGTGTCTGAGTTGATCCCGTGGAATTGCCCATTCTTCCACCAGTGAGGGCGGTCGTTAGAGGAACCAGTGGCCTGGTATCGCTCCACAAGATGACTAAAGGTAGAGCGGTGGACTTCAAACACCCTGGGGACAGCAAAACAACACCGTCCAACTTGTAGCAGCCAATAGCTCGATCCCTCTCTGGTTGCGACAATCGTGGCATCGTGAAGAAGTCTGTTTTTGGCTTTATTCTGGTGCCTTTTATAGAGAACACTTTAGCCCAGCTAACCAGCGGTAAAAGTCAACTCTGAGTTTCAAACATGAATTTGTGTGAATAAACGGCCCTGTAATGCACTCTTTATTGTTCTCACAATCAGTCAAGCCAAACCAAGAAATGTATTCACCTGTCTCAGTTTACTATGCACTGAAATCATAGTGCTAACTCATTTTTCCAAATGTACTCGTTTTCGAAGAAATTTTCGAAAATTAAAATGTTGCGTTTCTTTTTCCTTGAGTGTACTTTGGTGCTAGTCCATGGAGAGACTTAAACACAAACAGAGCTGTTTTAGAGTCTATTCTCTGAGCCACTGGAAGCCAGTGCAGGACCTAAGCACAGGACTAATGAGATCGTACTTCCTGGTTCTGGTCAGGACACCCCTGGGGAAGACCACAGGTCAAGGTCATGTGCTCAGACATACAATTTCCAATTTCATCAAAATACTTTTCGTAGATAGGACTTAAACCACTTCACGGCAGAGCAAGGCTACATGTGGCAAGTACTGCACACTTTCCTGTAAGCATGATCACAGTATTTCTCTTAACGTGAACATAATGCTGGGTGGATCAGCATCAATGCAAGATATTTCAGGTCAATTGAGTATTTCCGCTATTCTGCTTCGTAGTAATAGTATGAGAAATCCTTATAATCTACAGATTTGACCACAGTTGTTTTTTTCTATATTCTGTAGCTATAAATATTGCACTGAGTATAATTGCATGTAAGGTTATTTTGGTTCATTGTGAGTCATCCTCCTGCTTTGCCTTTAAACCTCGACTTCTACTCACACACCTCAACTCTGCGAGTAAATTCAGGTCCAACAACATAAGAACAAGACACAGAGTATGCATTAGGTCTTGTTTCAGCCCTGTGCTCAGTTCTGGCAAAGAAGCTCATTTTAACCCAGCTCTGCTCATGTGGGGAAAACTTCTATTTTTTCAGGTGTGGGGAAGGGATAGAGACAGAGTTTGTGTGCTGGCCAGGGAAGCCTTGAGATTTTTTTTGCTTACGTACTTCAGTCAGCAGCACCTTTCAAACAAACTGTCTCAGAAGAAATGGCTGGGCCTAAAGCCAGTTTTTATTCCCATTGGGGTAAAGATTTGTTTTAAGTGGGTAAACTTTGTGTGACCTGTTGAAAATCTGCCACAACCCTTTGGCCTTTTACAATGATTTGGGAAATAATATGCCCATAGCCATCAAATACAAAATCTACTACTGTGTGTTGCATAGTGTATATGATCTAGTCTGTCTGTCTGTCATGTGTAAATAAACTGCAAACAAAAAAGATAAAAAACAACTAGAGCAGAACTAAATATTATAGGTATTAGCTAATTTCATTAAGCAGGACATTGACAAATGGAAAATACTTTCACATACATTTGAAAAGATAGAAAGTTACCATTTTATTTAACAAACTCATGCTTTAAGGAATGGGAAGGCCTCTTAAGGAAATGCATGAGGGACAGTAAAAAACAACTCAAATTTATGGAAAAAAAAGAAAGAAAAAGCACAGTTTTTAAGTGTCATACATTTCCCCTCCACCACATTGGTGACCCCGTACATGAACATGTCTGTACCAGCTTAAAAGTGACTGTGTACATTATGTGATGGTGATGAGAAACTACACTTCCTTCAGTTTTCGAGTGTCATTTCTCTTGGGCAACAAAGCTAGTGAGTCTCACCTGATGCAGTCCCATCTGCTTCTCATTATTGCATCGGTCTGCAGGATGTTGTACCTCCGACCTGGCCCCCTAATTAACTCTGATATGGAGCACTCGAATGCCCCACACTTGAGCTTGGAATTGGTATTTGCGTAAAATTTCATTAGAAAAAATAACCATTTATGTTATTTTATTGATGAATGAAGATTCAAATTTCTTACAATATCAAATAATTACATTTATGCAAGCACTTTTAGAGTTTTTTGCTAATAACCTTCAACTACTGAATCCAGTTTGTTAACTCACAAATATCAAGACAATTTATGCGGCTGGTCTGGTTAATTTACAGTATGAGCTCTACTCAAACTACTAGACAGAAGAACAAATTGTTCATTCTATAGATCAGTGTTTAGATCAGTGGTTCCTGAGCTTCTGGTGGTACTTAGGCAGCTTTTCAGTTTTAGTGTTAGCTTCATTTAGTTTGCACTTTTGATCTACTTTGGTCATTACTCAAAATCACTGTGGCAATGGTGTCTTCCTACTCAAGATCTGTTTCAGTCCTAATTCACACCTAGAGTAGTTCATTTATAAATGCAATTAAGATTTAGGTGGTACATTGGAGAGCCAATTGTTTGTTGTTTTTTATTTTGAATTTTATTTATGAATGTATTCATTTATTTTTGTGGTAGCCGTTGTAGTAGCACACTGTTTGAGAACCAATGCTGTATAATACTATTTCTAAAACTGAAATAATAGACCTACAAAACCCGCAAAATTTAGTAATTTGTGCTCACTGTTTTCAAAACCCTCAAGCTTTCTGGATTCTAGTGCATTGCTGACAAGCTAGGTTGTGAGACCACCCAGCAAGGAGACATTATGTGAAAAAGGTATTTGAGTGTAGTTGATGAGACCTATTCTCCAAAGGCTAATCCAGTGGCGAGAGGTATAGATGTGATGATTTTCATTTATACACTAATTCCAGGCTTAGATAAGTGAGCCTATGACATGTATTGGAAGTCAATTTGGCTGCCAAGTAAAAAGGAGCAGTGGCCCATCAAAGCCACAAATTTGCAACTTTTGAGTCGACCGAGTCACTTAAAAGTCTCTTACAGAACTGGCTTGGTGAAGAGCACCCAGACCTCTGCACTTAGGTTGATGCTCCACATTAGGCTCTGCCTTTTGGTTGGAGGGATGAAGGATTAGGGCTATAAAACATTTTCAACATTTCTTCTTCACTGGAAAAAACATGACAAAGGTAGAAATGGAGAGGAATGATATCCTCAATAGGGGAAATTTCAATGTTGCAACGCACAGTTGCAGCAGGGAAAATAGAAGCATGCAATCAGACAAGATAATAATTTTAAAATAAACTTAGAAAAAAATATATGTAATAATAATAATCTAAAAATTGTTATGTACAATAAGTTGCTGTTATGGCTGAGCACAGTGCAGAATATGACAGGATAAACAGATAAAGTAGCATCAGTATACAGTAGCCACACCCTCCAAGGGCATTTCCCTGAAACCCAGAACGTACCGTGCAATGAAAATCACTTATTTCAGTCACGTGGTTTTTGCTAACAACGTCCCTGCTGTGAGCAGCGCGCATGGATCTAGGCAGCAAGGCGGAAGGTTAGATAAACAACATGGTGCACCGGAAAACCAAGAGTTTGTTTCACCGGTAAATGCTGTTTTAAATGACCAAAAAGACATCGCGTCAATACAGTAGTCGTGTTCAAGATGGTCAAGGCAGTGCAGTCGGCTCGAGCCGGTAAGAACCCCTTACCGGCAGATGACAGCGAGAGAAATCCCAACAGTTTACGGCACTAGAAACCTTTACATGCTCTTCTCTGATTAGTTCCCTCCGCTGTCTGTTAGATGAGCTTTGCTCTGCCCTAGAAATCCAGTTGACTCGGGGGCGACCAGACTCATCCGCTGGTACAGCGGTGAGGCTGGATTGTCCAGACAAGACTATTATGGTATTATGTATGAGATAAACCATTTTAACAGTTTGAGTGAATTTGGTCCTGAGTTTTGCAAAGCAAGACAGTGGCATGCAGGCTCTGCAAAAGAAGCTTAAATGCAAGTTTGGCAAATCTTCAGATAATGTATGTGCTTCTTTTGCATAAGCTCAAATGTATATATTTTGCACAGTGTCAACGTTTGGCAAAAAGTCAAATATGCTAGGTACATAGACGCACATGCAAGAATGTTTTGAAATGTCAAATACCTATTATTGCCTGGGATTCAGAGCCCACGCTTCAGCAGACTGCCAAGAGTGGGTCTGGTCACCACTCCCCATGCCTGCGTTTCAGATCAACTCCACGACGTACAGGGTAATCAACCAATAACATGCATGTTAGGGTAATATCCTCCAGCTACGGTAGTCCTGACCAAGCCAAGCATGAACACCTGGAGATGGGTCCCCGAGCGCTGCACTGCGGCGATCACTGCTCCTGAGGAGATGCCCCAGAGGCATTGAAGGATGGGTCAAATGCAGAGGACAAATTTCCCTATGGGGACAATAAAATGTACCTTAACCTTAATCAGATTAGTTTTTGCGTGACGCAGATGAAACAAAGGAGCTGATTGATCGGCTTTCATTTAGACCAAAATCTAACTTCACTCATCTCACATTAAAATAATGCACTAATCAGCAAAGTTTTTCAGTTCCACATGATATTTTCCCATGTACTTTTTTGTCATAAGCAGCCATCTTGGTTTTGATATGAGAGATGATATGTATCACTGATTGGCTAATAATCTGTCAATCATGCCCACTGAAATTCAAAACACAAACACAGTGAAAAAATATATCGTCTGAATTTTCCAGGCAAACCTACTGATTGCACAAAACTTTTGAAATTGGCATATACGAATACGAATTCATTCATTTAATTTGCAAGTTATAATACTGTAAATTCTCTCACAAATAAATTTCATGTGTATGCTCAACCGGGGAAAACTACTCATGTCACACTTTCCATGGCATGTCAAAGATAGTTTTCACTTTATTATTAATCAGTTCAGTATATTTTTAAATTCATTATTGTTGTTTCTTGTTTACCGTCATTATTGGCTCGTTGTACTATATGCTCTTACATTATGCCCGAAATGGTAATTCTGCATTGTCTTTCTGCAGTTTTGGATCAAAGCGACTGTTAGCAGTTGACCCTGTTTGTCTTGATTCTGTCATGAAGTTCCGTGTTGGAAAGAAAGAGTCCTAATGGGACATCTGACTGGGTATGTTGACAAATATGCTCGATGGTCTGTTAAGCATATGTTTAAAAATGATAAAACAAATTGTTATTAGGCTACTATTGCATAGGAAACAAATGCTGTAGTGAACATTTCTACAAATAGGTCACTCTAAAGTGATGTGTTAAATTTGTACACAATTGTTGTCCATACAGGTTGGCTCGGTGGCTGAGTGAGTACTGGTTCATAACGCGAAGACCCCAAGATCAGTTCTCGTGCCCCCTAAACCCACTTTGAGATGAAGCACTTTGGAAAAGGTTGTAAAGCAGTATAGCTATTGAATGATGTAGTGAATAATGAGTAGCACATAGATTTGAATTGTACTAAATTATTTAACACAACAAGTGTGTTAAATGCCCCAACACAGTGACTGTGTTGAAAATAACACGTTGCGTTGTCCTTAAGCCAATCTGTTTTAAGAGTAGGGACCTTTAAATTTTGCCTTAATCTTTGCGTGTTTGGATGGTTCTGCTTACGCTCGTGATTTTGGAAAGACCACAAGGGGCCCCTGTTGGCTCTTTGTTAGAGTCAGGGGACCATGTAACAAGAGTCAAACGCTAACCATTCCGCTCAGACGCGGGGCGCAGGAGGCAGACACAGAAGAGTACGCGATGGAACCGGTGCCTCTGCTGCTGGCGCTGTTAGCCTCTGGCCCTTTGGGTTGGGCACTTTACATGGGCCCCTGCAGCCAGAGATTACCAACGGGACTTTCCACCACTTCTTTGTCCCTGACGGAGACTACGAGGAAACTGAAGACCCGGAGGAATGCCAGATGCTTTTTAAGTTTTCAGACGTGTCCCCGTGCGCCGTCGCGCAGCACGAGGACTCCGTGGTGCGCGACGACTTCATCATCACTAAACTTCAAACGGAGGACTCTGCGCGCCTCTTGGAAAGCATTGGGCGCACAATTACGCACGACCTGGACGGTGAGGACAGCTATGGCAATTATCTCCGTAAAGAGATCAACCAAATCAGCGACGCCTTTGCCGGTGTGGACAAGTCTCTCCTGGAGCTCGAAGTAAAGTTCAAACAGAGCCAAGACACGGAGCTGCGCGAGGAGCAGCAGCTCAGCGGTCATGTGCTCAAACAAGTGGGGGACATTAAGGACACTTTGCGAGAGACCACGGACATCTCCCAGGGACTCAAAGACAAGCACGAGCTGCTGTCACTCATTGTGCGCAGCCATGGCACGAGATTGAGCCGCCTCAAGACGGAGTATCTGAACACAGGCTCATAAGAACTCAATAGAGATGCAGATTAATTTATATGTTCTTGCATGTCCAATTTGACATTTGGACGGGGTTTATCAAAAACTTAATGACCAGGGGATGTATTCCTTTAATATATCTTCCTTCTGTAGCCAATGCCAGCACCACCCATGCATAAAACATTTGAAGGACTAGGTTAGTCTCCTTTTACCACCGTCTTTTTGTGGGTGTTGTTTTATGGACTCAGTGGGACATGCAGCTGCTGCTCTGACCCTTTCAGTGGCTGTGTATAATTGGTGTCAGAAGCCAGTCAGTCTTCTCTTTCGCTCCCTTTTTTTTTTTAATTCAGGTTTATCTTAATCAAGAGCCATTCTATCATTGGGACCTCTATAAAAAAAGAAAACAAACATAACAGTACATGCTTAGAATCCACACAGACATCTTTTAATTTCACATGTTCATGCTGACAACACTTTTTATTTTTTTTTTTTTTTGCTCTGATAGTTCATATTTTTTATTTGTGTGTGAGCAAACCTCTCACTGAGCCGCTGAAGGTTTATGGCGCCCACTTGTTTTGAATTCCTCAAAGCAGCACTCCAGGGCCTCCACATCACCATACTGTTAGTCTGCTTTTACTTGTGCAGTGTTTTTATTTTACTTTAAGAACATTAGTGGTATGTCTTTCCACATAACTATTTTTAAAATGTACTTGTCTGCTGCACGAGCTTTGTGCTATACCCACTTCTGACAAAGATAATGTGCTCACTTGTGAAGGAGCCAGATGGGTGAAACTGGGTGTGATTTCCTCTGTCTGGTTTTCCTCCCAGTCCATTCTCCCCAGAGGGACCCCAAGTTTAAAAACAGCCCTCCATAGCATACCACAGGCAAATAAATCTGGCAAAACAAATTTTTTGAGGTATGGCATAATACTTTACACTTAAGGAGTTTTGCTCTATCATTCTTTGTGGTGTTTGCTACTGTTTGACCCAGCATTCAGTGTTTATGTTGATAATAAAATGTTGTTATTTACTGATTTAAAAGTAAAAATTTGACCCACAGTTCTCATTCACTTCACATTTATTTTCATTGTCTTAACATATTCCTCTGTGCGTGGTGACTACTGGCTTAAACACATTTCCGGGGTCAGTTTGACCAGTTATTTTCTCTTTTTTAATTTGGCTCTTGTTAGTGCAATAAACTTTTTCACAACTTGTCCACCCTTATCCTCCACTTTGTCGTAGCTCAAATGATTCAGTGAAATCATAAAATTTAGTGTTTGGATAGTGTCCCTTACGCTTTCGCCTGGGGCCGACTGTCAGAAGAATGTCTGCTTCTCTCTCTCTCTTATTTAAAGGACAAACAAAAAAGGTCAGGAATGCAGTGCAGTGTTGATGTGAGAGCTCACCGATTTGTCTCCGTGCCAAAAACAAAACCCCAATAACCAATGCCTCCCTGGAGCAGCTGCTTGCACTGCTGAATCCACTGGAATATTAAACAAGCTACTTTTATAAGAGCTTAAGTTATATTTTTGCCTTTAGTATTATTAAGCTGAATTTTTACATAGCAGTAATTTAACATTTGGGATGGGTTTAGAACACAATACAAATTTTAACTTTTACCATGACATTTAAAATAACATTCTTTCAGATCATCAGACGATTCAAAGTTTACCTTTAACAAAAAAAAACAAACAAAGCATCTGTTGTGTGGTTTTGTGAGGTTTCAGACCACACCTTACACTGAAGTCACAGAATTAGTGCAGATTGTGAAGTGACCTCATAAAAAAGCATGTTTAACTCTGACCATATGGAGTAATTAGAACTGCCTTAACATGCCTAACAGTCCTCATGTATGCACACAGCAGGTGTTTCCAGTCAGCGCTACACTGTGACATGACCTACTCATACACTCTCTGGATGAACTTTAAACCTGGCAGATACATGTATAACAACAACATAGATCACTGTAATGTCTGTGGTGTGCCTGATAAAAAACATATTTCTAAAGTTGAACATACAAAAGTACCAGTTCCTCTTTTGCTTTGTGTCAAATGAACTCAAGGGTCAAATTGTGATCACAAGCTCATGTGATTGAACTACGTTTATTGTTGTTTTTACTATGTAGATTTATTTCAGAAAAGTATTTGCAATCTTGCCTATTTGCTTTGTTTATTTTTGCCACAACATGTAAAAAGTGAAGTGGTTGGTTGCTGTGGTTAGAGAGGCAGTGACTTTTATAAGAATACAAAAATAAAGAAATAAAACTCATGAAAAATCCTCTGGTGGTGGTTGAGTGTGCGGAAAGAAAAGGCGGTTTTGCAAGGCTTCTTTTATTCTTTAAAAATACTTCCATTGTTAAGACCTTGAGAACAACAAAACATTTTCTCAAACACAGTTTGGTCTTAATGTCATGTTTTCATTGAATAAACACAAATGCATCTGCATACATACAGTTGAAAATACATGTAAATATTTTTGATGAGTACATCATGATAGACAGTTGCCCTTTTGAAATGTGACATACCACATCATAATATTCAATACAGATTTCAAAGTTGTGCTATCAGTTTCCTGCCAGCTATAAGTAGTTTTTCCAACTGGCAGATAGAGCAGAAAGTTTTGTATAACTATTCTCCTCTTAAAGAGCAGGCAATAACACGGAACAGTTCATTCAGAAAAGTGGAGCAAAAGAAGCACCAGACCAAGTGCATTTCTCTTCAGTTAAAGTCACTGCTTGAGTCCAGTTTCTCAAAGGAGAGTCGCTGTATAAAGGTCCAGAGCAAAGCTCAACTCTGCCTGCATGAACACTGTGGGTTCTGTCACACGCAGCCATTCTCCTGTCGCGGCTTGTGTGCCACAGGGGTCTGCGGAGGATACAGCGAGGGGGCCAGGGTACAGAGGAATCCAGCCAGAAGTGTCAGGCCTAGGCCACCCCAGGCACAGAACATGGACCAGCCATAACCATGACTGATGTCCTCTGGGATCCCAAACATGTAGCGTGGATAGCGCGACAGTTCAAAGTTGATTCCAGCCACACAGGTGCAGAGAGAGATGATACAGCATGTCCCTGACAGAAAAAAAAGGACCTTATTTAGACTTTTGTACAGGATCATTTTTGAGGGGTTGGGTCAAATATATTGGCAGGTAGGTCTGTGGAGACGTGTCCTGCCTCAAGTAGTAAAATTTTTTCAGGAATTGATGCCACACTCAAAAAACATATGAAGCACACCGTCACAGCAGCAATAGTTATTCAGATGCATGCAACACAGCTTTGACAGACACCTCGTGTACCTTTAGATAAGTTCAAAACAATACAGGGAAATCAGCATTTCAGTTTTGAATATCTGGAACGGTCTTCCTAAAGATGTAAGCCTCTGAATGTTCAAATCTTGGCTCAAAACATTTCTGTTTGCTTGTGCATATGATTGCAAAGAACCCACACTTTTGTACAAAAATGTTATTCATATATTTTTGTATTGTGATTTTAATCTTTTCCTGATTTGTATCGCACTTTTACTTCTTTTGTGATTTGGTCTATGCAAATAAACTTGCCTTGCCTAATTGTCTGTACAACAATGCAAGGTGATGCTGTTACTTAAATTTGCAAAACTTCACTCTTCAGTATTAGAGCTGATTGGCTGTTCATTGAAATTTCTTTTCTGTTTGAGCAAGCTGGCTTGGTGACACAAAAACATGCATTTGAAAGCCTGTAATGTGCCAAAGAATTTGTGACTGAAAGACAATTTATTAAAATCCTATTTTGTCATTTAAATATTTATGATGCACAAAATAAATAGTAAATCTGCTTCTTTACTATGGCCAGGCATGCATGGCCACAAATTTGACCAATATTTATCCTGGGAGAGAGTCTACGCAAGGTTGTTTCCATGGAAAATATGTTCATTTAGTTGTAGCTATATTTATTATTTATTTTATTTATTAATTTTTATTTTATTATGGCAAAACACACAATGGTTTTAACTTTAGGTAGTTGACTTTTCACCTCCAGAAAGTTACACAGTCCACCTTTAATGCTCAACAGCTCAATGCCTATTATAGAACAGATACATAAATACAAATGTATTCACATTTGACCACAACCTTTAACAAAATGTAATCTAAACATGCTCATTATGTGGTGCAGAGCTGTTGGACAGAGCCTGTGTCCACGCTGCCCCTTGGTGGTGAGCCTGAGCAGTGCAGTCTTTATGTAAAGTGCGTCCTCTTACCTCCCATGAGGAAAAGCAGTCCGGCCACATACTGCATCAGATCATGCTCCTTACAACAGCCCAGCACGCCTATGATCCAGCCAAACAGGATGATGGATATGGCCATACCTATGAAACTGGCTGTCATCCGTTGGAGATCTGAGAACATATACAGACACAGTGAGACGCTCGCTCTGTGCACATGTTAAAAACATCAATAGATGCAGGAAAAGATGAAAGCACTCACGAAGCGCGTGCCACTCATCTTGGCGAATAGTCTTGGTCAGATTGACAGGCAGATTCCTGGGCAGCGCTGAAGATGAGTAGTAGTATTTTATTGGCGTGCAGCGTGGGACCAATCCTGCGCGTGTAAACAACATAAGTCAAACAGGCGCTGAGACAGGATACCACAAAGCTCTGTACTGCCACCCCCACACCCTCACCTCTCTGCCTCCCAAAAAGCATCCCCTTTATGCTCCATCACCCACACGTCCACCCACACCACAAAGGGACAAGTACAGCAGCTTATCCTCTCGATCTGTGTTACGACAGCATGATCCTTCTGACAAAATCAGCACAGGATTGTTACTGTACTCTGTGTTCAAGCACTGCGTAGGCCTGAAAGGGCTGTGCGCATCACCTTGGATAGCGCATTCATGACACAATAAGGCTGCCAATACAAAACACACACACAAGGCGCGCGAACAGTACCAACCAACAGCACAAACCTTTAAAGATCAAATCCTCCGTTTCCAAGTCAAATCCCTCTCTATGACACTTCCGCCACAGCCCGGTCATAGTGGAATTATATTGCCGACTGCAGAGCGACTCCATGGCTGAGGCTAGGGGCGAGAGGTGCCGCTTAGCCCGCAGCAGCATCTCGCCGCTCACGCCGGAGCCTTTTCTCTCTACGTGCTTCTCCTTCGGCAGCATCCGTAAAGGCAGGTTGGAGATGTAAATGAACCCGGGATCATTCCTTTTATTGGAGTAAGTCTTGCATCGCTCCCGGTGTCTTCTGGCGTCCGTCTCGTACCAGTTGTCCGTGCTGAGCGCCACTGCTATGAGCCCCAGGGCGCAGAAAGCCAAACACAACCCCGCCACGGTTAAAGTCCTCATCGCAGCCATGTTTCCACACACCGCACTCAATCCACGGGACGGTTTTCCTGGCTCACGGGCTGGATGGATGGATGGCTGGCTCAAGCTGTCAGTGAATAAGATGGTGCGGAGGAAATTGAGCAATACGCGCAAATGTAAAACGCAAATTCATTGTGTAAGGCAGTAGAGTCCTGCGATCAATCAAGCACAAATGAAAATAAATAGACAATTTTTGTGAAGAGGCTGGGGAAACGCACGGGCCCCGATGTGCTATTTTGGTTGTCTCCCCCTCTGTGGCTGTGAACTGTCTCTAGCCTTAATAATGGTCACTTCGACGTCCCTATTCTGTCCAGCAGATGGAGACAAAGCTGAGGACAAGCCCAGGACATACTGTATTTTACAAGACACATCATACCCTGCACGCACAGCCCAGACAGATGGACAAAGTTGTAAACAGGAAGTTCCTCATTCAAAATTTAAAAATGAGATAATAATAGTAATACGAATTGTAATAATAATAATAAGAATTGGGGGTGTCAAATTGGTGCATTAATTGAGATTAATTATTTATTTTTTAATCGCCTTAGTCTATTTTGAAATCTTTAACTTCATTGTTTTCATATTTGAGTTGCAAAGTGGACATAAGGGTTTTTCGACTCTACAACTTAGCAACAAAACACTTCCTAAAGTCTTTATTTTTTTTCAATATACAGTAGAAATATTTCCATCTGCAACAATAGAATAATTAATTAAATTGAATAAAAACAAAACAAAAACACTTAAGTTGAGTGTTTTTCTCAGCATTTTAGGTAAGATTAAAAATAGATTAATTAATTACTGATCATAATTAATTAATCTCTTCAATTTTTAATTGCTTGACCTCACTAATAATAATAACAAAAATAATTCTAAAAGCTGCAAGCGGCATCAAACAGCCGTCGTGCTGCGAACTGCCCTGTATGGTGCATATACAGTTTCAGTTTATGCAGCTTTTATCAATATTATTAATAATATTATTTCTGTTGTTATTATTAGGAGGTCTTTTTTCATTAAAGGTGCGTTTTGGCACCAACACTTCGCTTTGCCAATGCGGTACAAAATTGAAATGCTTTCTATTGACTTTTTTTGATTGAAAGGAAGAAAAAAAAGTATTACAAAATTTGGACTGTAAGGCACGCTGTTGTGCTAATTCCATTTTATTTTTATTTTTTTCCCAAGTATTTTTCTACAATGAGTTGGTTCATGCAGCATGGGTTCTGTAGTGTTTGGTGCATGCCAGGTGTGTTTTTTTGGGGTGAGGACAGAAACAATATGCAGGGCTTTTTTCATATCCTATGCTTGTGGCATTGGCTTATTTCCTGATTATAGGGGTGATGGAAAGGCCAAGCATGTTAGCTTCACATGTTTGATAGTTGTTCCCAGGTGTTCAGGCCTAATAATACAGCCTTTTTTGGAGCATTATCATCATCAAATCCACAATTTAAGCCTTATAGTTGAGTTTCAGATGATGTCACAACATTTGATAGGCTGTAATGTAATACGAATCATTAAAATTGTAACTTTTGTTGTATTTCAGTAAGTTCTAGATCTAAAGGAATAAATGATCGTGCTCATCATTTGTTTTTATGAGCCTATCATTTCTGTCTTTTCAAATAATGGCTAAGATAGACTAAACTAATGTTCTCTGTGATAGTTTCTTCCTGTGAGCTCTGAGCAACAATGCAAGTTTCATCAATAAACCAGATAGCCATTTGTGAAGAGAACTGATTTGTGTATCTGAATTGAAACTTGGGACAGAGTGGCCTCACTCCTGTGGGTGGATCTTATGGCTTTGCTTCCTCAAATTAAGCTCCAGTGCCCTGTTAAAAGAGGAACAAGCTACATCTGAACTTCACTTTTAGTTTCATCTCTTATTTTGTGTCACCTCTACCAGAGAAATGCAAAAATATAGATTCAGATTAAGTAAAAACATAAATTAAAAACTTAGGCTGCTTGGTTACTACCATTTTCAAGCGAGCTGTAACCTATAGCACCAACAATCCACAGTAACTTAAGCCTAAGTGAAATTCACATTAAAACTTCTTATGGCTTTCAGTACATTGCAGAAAAACATAGAGAAAGAACTTTGACATTGAATGTGCGGTCATCAGGAACTAGCTGAAAGCCTGAAATTGGCAAAAGGCTGACATAAAAGTAGCCAATGAGTCCAGCGCACAGAGCAGTTTCAGTTCCTTCTTGACTAATGAAGTCAGTGTCACAGTAAAGCAATAGGAAAAGATCACCATTTACAACAGACTCTCACATCTTATATAATGGATGGATACATAATTGCAGTAAGTATGAACAGATCAAACAGCATATTTGTTATGATTGGCAACATTCATTGTTACACAGACAGTGCAAACCTGAGTTCTGAATTGTTACTGTAAGTTGGAAGAAATCTAAGTGTTTTTGAAAATTCAAATGTATTCAAAAGGGTTCAGAAGACATTGCTTCAAATGATCCTGGGCCATATCGTCCACCAGCTGATCTCTACCCTTACCTGAATGTTGGAGATATTTATGATGGTGAGACAACACAATTAAGTCAAAACTACTAAATGCATATAAAAACAAATATTTAGCCCTCACCTTTATGTCTAACGTAAACATATTTTCTCAGAGCACAGGTGGACATTGCACTCTGAACGCATGCAGCCAGCAGACTTTGAAAACTCTCCAGTAAACCATCTAACCGAGCTACAGTCTGTGTCGCCTCAACAGCTCACACAGCCTTTCCGCTACAGCACCGATGCAATGCCTCTTCACTTAGACCCTCCACTTATTCCATTGTCAATGTCTCCACAAGTAAGTGCTCAAAATAAACTGCTATGGTTCATCTAAACAAACTGTATAGATTTGATTTGATATGCTTTAATTTATATTAAAGAAATAAGTAGAAATTTGTAGCAGCGGTTCAAATCTTATATACAATGCATTAATTAGTTGACCATGAACTCTTTATAATCACTTTACAATGCATGATACATTTTCAAAGAGTCTGCACAATCTTGTTAGAAATTTTATTTTCTATTTTGCAATGCAACTTCCTCTTTTTTATCACGTCAGTTTTTTAATGACAATGTCAGACTGTGTGTGCGACTTCTAAAATAGTTTTTCTAAATTCTGAACCAACACATACAAGTTTGTGTGATGCAGTCAGTACAGATCTTCTCAGTTTTGAATATTTAAATTCTGGGATTTGAGAATTCTCAACATCTTATATGTTCTTGCCCACCTTCTCATGACACAAAAAGACACTTAACTTAAGACTTGTGTTTCTTTTGCCTATAGATTCCTTATTATGGCCCAGCATTGTGCTACCAGTATCCAGCAGCTCCTTCACCTGTCCACTACTACTCAGAGGAAGAACAGAGGGATATTAGTCCACCACTGGAAGTGTCTGAAGGAGAAGATGAATATGAACCTCACAGATTATCATCAATAAGGAGAGACACCAGTGAGTAGGCCAATTTATTTATGTTTTGAAATACTATGGTGAATGATTTATAATAAATACGAACAGCTGAAATTCTACCTGCATTATGTTTTTAAGGTAACAAGAAAAAGATCCGTTTGTACCAGTTCCTTCTGGACTTGCTCCGAAATGGTGATATGAGCGACAGTATTTGGTGGGTGGACCAGGACAAAGGAATCTTCCAGTTCTCCACCAAACATAAGGAGGTCTTGGCCAGTCAATGGGAATACAAAAAGGAAACCGCAAGAAAATGACCTACCAAAAAATGGCAAGAGCACTCAGGAACTATGGAAAAACAGGAGAAATTAAAAAAGTTAAGAAAAAACTTACTTACCAGTTCAGTGAAGATGTGCTGAGAAATCACTATCGTCACTACTCACACTGAAAACAAGAAAAGCCTACTTTTCTTCACTCAAATCCCTTGCTAAATCAACCTGTATAAATGTTAAATTTCTATTCTTGTTTACACTTGTTTAATATTTAAAATATGTTGAGGTGTGTTCTTTTAATTTTACTAAATAAACATCCTTTCTGTCACTTAATTAAAAATGTTTATTAATATTAGGCCTATGCTGCATTCCAGGCAACTGGGAATTGGGATATTTCCCTGTTGAAATATGCCAGTTCCCAGTTCAAAGCTTTCCAACTCAATCAACTCGTTTGTAAAAAATATGGCTTTAGAATAAACAAAACATTAAATAACCTGTAACCAATGTTTCATGTAGTTTTTATGGCAATCAAACCCCTTGGATTCACTTTTGCGGTGATGATTGATCTCTTATGTGAAGTGGGACTCCTATTAGCAGGTCCCAGTCCAGTGGTATTTACAAATTAGTTATTATAATAACTCATTGGTATTTACCAGTTCCACTGGCATTCCAGTGCATTTTAATAATAATACATTGGATTTATACAGAGTTTCAAGACACCCAAAGATGCTTCACAATTGGTCCCTCCGACCCCCAAGAGCCATTCATACACACACACCAGATACATACTAGGCAATGTGGGTGAAATGTCTTGCCTAAGGACGCAACAACCAGTTTCTCCTCTGTTTGCCCCACTGTGGCACCTGCTGGTTCCTCCAGCCGTCTCCCATCCAAGTACTTCCCAGGTCCAACATGCTTAGCTTCTGAGATCTGATGGGATCTGGCTTTGGCATGCTGGTATGGCCACAATCACAAGTAGGAACTGGGTAATATTCCTATTACATCTCATGCATTTCGCTTAGTGCACTTTATTTTACAGAACATGACACAAAAACTTTTGGACAGTATTATTGTAATATTACTTGTAACTGAGGTATTCTACCTGATTTTCAAGCTGCAAAACAGAAACCAGATATTTAATTTTGTCCACTGTTTCTTAAGCTACGTCACAATGACCCGTACGACTTGCTACGACCTCTCTGCGAACGATTTTTTTCTCATTTCCTACGTCATTCTTGAGGCGTTGTTACGAAAAAACAGCGCTCGTAGCCCGTTCGTAAGTTCGTAGACAGGTCTATGGTCTTGTTAAAGATTTTCTACGATCAGTCTACGAACGCAGAGACTAAAGCCTGTGTAATATGCCTGAGCGGCAGAGTCAAAGTGGAGAGAGACGCGCTCTGGAGACTGCGCATCTCTTGAGGCGCAGTTTAGCCTGTACGAGGGATCTGTATGAAAGCCCACGGGCCTGGAGCACGCGCCGGAAACGTAGCTAGCTTTAAACACGGAAAGGAACGGACAGGGAGCGCACGGGAGGACAGGACAAGAGCCCACGGAGGGGACCGGACAAGGCGCACGGAGACAGACGGAGCGCGCAGGGCCCGGACCCAGAGCGCGGACCAGACCCGGAGCGTGAAGGGATGAGATCGCTTGAAACACGGCCGGACCGGACCAGGAGCGCACGGAGAGGAACGGACCCGGAGCGTGCAGGAATATCGCTGAAACACGGCCAGACCGGACCAGGAGCGCACGGGGAAAACGCAAATCGCCTGGAGATGGACACAACCAAGGGGAGAACAGCTGTAACAGACGTAGACATTGGACAACTTCTGCTCGCTGGCGGTGGAATATAACTTTTTTATATGAACACAATGGTGTCACTGGATTAGTCTTCAGCATCCGTCTTCGCTTTGGGAGTTTTGGCGTCTCCTCTGCAATACTCAGGTAAGAAACAAAGTGGTTTTGATGTTTTACGGAGGCTGACTTTGTGTTTGATGTGTTTCGAGTGAGAGAGACAAACGATCAGAACAGATTTCAGACAAAGCCTACACAGAATATAGCTATTCATAAGCATATTTGTGTTTTGCTGGTGTGCAATAGGTTATTGCTATTCCGGTACGGTTTACGAAAGGTTTAATAACTAGAAACAACTTGATAAAGGCTTGAGTTGGACGCAGGGACATCGCGCAGCTCCCGTGCGATACAAATAGATGTAGGATTACCGCAAAGACGCATTAAGCAGGCTTTAGGGCACACACAAGGATGCCGTACGGCTTCATTACCCCAAGAATGTCGTGAGTTGTTGGTGAGAGCTGAAAGTCTGCCGTAAGAAGACTGTAGGAAAACAGTTTCCACTCCACGAGCCACGTACGAACTCCAGATTTCGTACGACCTGTAAGATTCGTACGACCATTTTATTCGTACGGGTCATTGTGACCGTAGCTTTAGCTCCCACAAAATCATTTTACAAATGCTTAATACAGTTTTGTAAATATCCACACACATTCTTTTTGATAGCAGGAAATTGTGTTTTTTAGACCTCAAATCAAATCTGGAGTGGACCAGTCAAGCACAGCCAATCTGTTCCCTTTTGGCTCTGCATGACAACTAAAGTATTTTTTATGCAATTCAGACCGTACACGGCGGTCTGGTTTTGTCAAAAGTACTGCATTTGCATTACATACATTTACTAGAAAAAACAATGTTCACTTAATTTACAACAACAACAAAAATCTCAGGTACCACATCTTTAAAACAGCAAATGATAACATGGGATACAGAAAGCAAATTCATTTTTGCTTTCTTTATACGACTCAGGAATGTGACAGTACATAGATCATAGCTACTGTCTATGGACATCACACATTAGTATAATTTTCAATTAGCTAAATATTAAACCAATGAAGATTTTAAGATGCTAGCAAAGTAAATAAAAAACTTTGGGTTATTGAAAAATATAGAGTAGGCTAAAAAAGAAAAAAAAAAAAAAACTAGACTATTCACAGTTATAATCCAAAAGTCACAAAAAACGTAAGTATAATGTAGGCTGTATGCGTGTATACTTAGGCTATGTATAAAACATTGCACTCTAAATGTGCTGATATTATTATTATTATTTTAATAAAAATGAAATAAAAATGTTGACAGCAACCAGAGAGTGGAATGATTTATTTGATATTTGAATGCATCTGCTCCTACATTTGCATTCAATTAACAAATAGTCACTGGTTTGATTGTGAATATTTAGAGGTTTCTGAACAAATGAAGAAACATAAAAAACACACTTTTTTTTTTCTTTTAAGATAAATGTATTTCTACATCTTGTCTTAGTGCGGTTGTTTCTGGAGATCAATTAAAAACGTAAGGTGGATCAAAACAAAAAACAAAACAAAAACATTGGTTTAGTTTGTTAGCTCGTTTACGTACTTGGATTGCGTCGCCCATCAGAAACCTTACGCGCTACGTCAGTACCAGCAGCCAATCGGGATGTGCGGTGTTGTTTCGGTCCGAATTTCAAACGTCGAGACGCCACAAACGTTACGGGGAGCGTCAGCCACACTGTGGATTATTTTAGGCTAGTTTTAAACCCCGTTTTTAAATCGGCGAAGAAGAACGATTTTTAGCCATTGGTGCAGCTCGTGGACACAAAATGAGAGTGAGGTCAGTAAAATCGTTTTAAAGTTATATGTTGCTAAATGCGCTTAGTTAGTTAGCTCACAGCAAACACCATTCAAGCTAACGTCAATTTGCAACACAGCGTCAAATTATCATCATAATCATTTTACAATGATCTGCATTTCTACTGCACTGTATTCATTTCAAGTGCCAAAGCATAGCCTTCACGCAATAGAAGCATTTTCTAGTAAAAATCTGTTGAGAACTTTAACTCTCCATTGTTAATATCCTGTCTGATTTTGTGAAGCGATGTGCCAGTTGCCATAAACTCATAGGAACTAGTGAGCAATTAGTTATATGAAAACTTAATTTAATCTACCTCTATTAATTTCAGCGAGGTCCACGCCGCAGAGTCTGTTGCTTACTTCAACAGGGCTTTGGTGAAATTGCAGGATATTTGGGAGGAAATCGGTATCCCTGAAGAGCAGAGACTCCAAAGAACAAATGACGTCCATAATTACATTAAAGTGGGTTTTAGCTTTTCTCCTAAAGTTTGGTTTTGATGCATAAAAGTACTATAAATATACTAATGCTCATTCTCTACAGGGTTTACTAGATATGATGATTACAGAGGAAGAAGATCTCAAGAAGAGACTGATTAAAACTATTGAAGTCTGCCGCAAGGAAATGAAAATGTTGTGCAGTGAACTCCAGCTGCCCCCTTTTGAGGTACTGTTTTTGTTACTTGCATGACTATATATTTGACAATGACAGTTGTACTAAGTGTGATTTTCAATGAAAGGAGGAAAGCGGCTGCACCATTTTGCAGATTGAGAAGAATAGTCGCACTCAACTAGAGGGCCTTAAAACGCACAAAAAGCAACGAGTGGAGGAATTTGAAAGCCTTCTTGCCAAAGATCGTGAGCTCTGCGACATTATGAGCACCACACCTTTCTCCATTGACAAGGACTCTGTTCCTTCACTGAAACAGCTGGAGACTTATCGTGCCTACTTGGATGATCTGACTAAGCAAAAGGTTTCACGCTTTATTTCATTTTATATTGTAGTTTGTATTTAATAATTTGAAACATTGACTTGACACGAATAACTTTTAGGAGCAACGTCATGAAGAGTTTGTTAGTTTGAAGAAAGATATTGCTCAGTGCATGGAAGATCTGGAGCGCCAACCTGAGACAAGCTTTGAGATGGATGTACTGTGTGAGGATGAAGAGGCATTTTGTCTGTCTACCGATAATATTTCTGCTCTTAAAATGCTCCTTAGTCAGGTATAGCATTCCTATATTTACAGATTTTATATTGCTCATGAAAATTAAAAAAGGAAAAATAAATGTATGTCTTCTTACTCTTTCAGCTTCAGGAACGTAAAGCTGAAATAGAGCTGCGCTGTACTACTTATCGCACAAAAATTCAGGAACTCTGGGAACGCCTTAACATCCCCCAAGAGGAGAGGGATCCTCTGTCAGAACACATGCTCAAGACAAAAAAGACAAACGTAGAGGCAGTAAGGCAAAAAATATTAAATATTTTTATGACATATTTTGCCTTGCTGGTTTAAATAAAACAAACTACTTTTGCAGTTGCAAACGGAGCTCAAGCGCCTAGAGGAGTTGAAAATTCAGAGCTTGAAAAGTGTGACAGAAGCAGTCAGGGCTGAGATTGCACTTTTGTGGGAAAAGTGCTTCTATTGTGAAGAGCAACGTCAAGCCTTTTCAGCATATCAAGATGGTATTTTCCATTTCCTGGTGGACACATTTAGATATGATTCCTTTCTCTAAAGATTCTTTTGTTTAGATGAATTTACAGAGGAATTACTTGACTTACATGAGGCTGAGATCAACAAACTGAAAAAGTGTTATGAGGACCACAAAGAATTGTTTGAAGGTGTCACTAAATGGCAGTCAAACTGGACATTATACTTGGAACTTGATGTGAGTATGTAAATCCTTTCTTGTAATTGCACGGATTGTTTGCCCGCTAACACATTTTTTCAAATATATAGAAAAAAGCCAATGATCCTGCAAGATTCAACAACAGAGGTGGAAATCTGCTTAAGGAAGAAAAGCAGAGGACGGACTTACAGAAAAGCATACCGAAGGTTTGTGTTTTTGTATTTAGTTGGTTTGTGTACGCTGTAAGCTATAATTTTTCTCCTAAAATTTGATATTTTCCTGTTTCAGTTGGAAAAGGTCTTGAAAATCCAAATTGATGAGTGGGAGCTGGAGAATAGAGGGAATTTCTTGTGAATGGACAAAAGTTTCTTGACTATGTACAGCAGCAGTGGGAAAACCACCACAATGAAAAGGAGAGGGAGAAGCTGGAAAGGGTATGATTTTTATTTGTCTCAAATGTTTTAATGTGTTTTAGAATGACATGACTTTTTTGTGTTCTCTAAAACAGCAACTTAAGAAAAGCAAACAGACTCAAGAGGACATGATGTTTGGAACTTCTATAAGAACACCATCTAAAAGACGTATTGCAGGAACTCCCACACCTGGCAAAATGAGAAAGGTATGGTTGTAGCTTTAGTTGCCTCTTTCATCATTTTTGACTAAAATACATTATGGTCTTTTACAAGATGAATAGTGCCTCCACGCTGTCAACTCCAACCAGCTTTCTTGGTGGAACTCTGTGTCAGTCATCTATCCAGAAGCCACCCTTGTCAGCAAGCAAGGTTTGCAAAGCTCTCAACAAAATCTTTTGACTTCACAAACATCTCACTAAAATGCTGTTTTTTGCAGAGTCTCGGTTTGCGAACTCCTGGACAAATGAAGACATCTCGCATATTAGAGCGAAATAAGGAGAACATCACCCATCCACAACGAAACACTCCAAGTGCCACACTAAGGTCTCAGGATACTAAAGATCACACCTTCACCTTAAATCCTATTGCGGGCTCCTATGTGGAATTTGCGGTAAATGTGGCTCTGTGTTTAGTCAGTGGTCCTATTATTTGTGATTAATGAGTACAAGCGCTTAATCTTTGCTACAGTTAGGATTCACTTAATTGCTGGAGGAAAATATGAGATTAATCTTGACACAGTATAAAGCCCTTTTTTCTGAACAGTACATTCATAATTCAGATTACCTACAATATTAAGTAATAACTTAATTATTTATCTATGAATGCACTAAATCCAATTTGTTCTTTACAGAGAGACTTCACGAAGGCTTCAAAATCGAATGTGAAGACGCAAGTGTTGAACTCCACGGTGAGTCACCAGTGACATCAGACTTTGCAGCATCAGTAACTCTGACTTTTATGTATCTTATAATTGTGCACAACAGGGAACTTTAATGTAAACTTCTACAAAAAATGTAAATATTTAAATTGTGATCACTGAGATCTGAGAAACTGTGTTTTTATAGTTTTATTTGAAGGATGTCTGTTTCTTTTGTGCTCTTGTTGATGTGATGTATACAAGGTTTCCGTTTTCACCCTTTTTTTCTTGTTGACTTCTGTAGCTTTACTGCAGTAGAGCTTTAAGCCAGTGCACTATGATTTTTCAGCTGGAACAACCGCTGCATTTATTCTCGAGAATTTAAATATGCATTTTTATTCAGCCTGTAAATAAACGTTTTTTAAAGAACGTTATCCTAATTCTGACTTTTTTTTTTTTTTTTGTAATAGTGTTGTGCCGTGCAGTATTTTCTAGTACAAAATCCCATGGCTTATACATACATTATACATTTATTAGCCCATGTGTGTCATGAGTTCCTCTAGAGCCTTCTCCCGATGATTTTCATGAACTAGTAGTACTTCTTTGATAGCACTTTGTTGAAATCCCATTTCTTTAAACTGTGTCAGCAGTTGCAGGAATTCAGCAGCCTGAAGGGCATAAGCAATGTAAATTTGGTGCAAAATACATGTCTTCTACAAAGCCCTACCTTATTTTCACAGTTCTGGAACATCTCCAAGGCTTCCTCCACTTGTCCCTCATCATAACCAAGTCGACAAAGCTGCTCGCTTGTAGCCAAGTACTTCAGGATCTGTAGAAAATACAACAATAATGATTTTTTTCTGTTAATTTATCGTAAATGCGTCATACCTGTTCTGGACTTCTGTAGCTGGTTTTTTGAAGAACCATGATGGCTCTCCGTAAAGTGTAGCCTCTCTGAGTGATTGTTTCGAGCAGCTCTCGTTCCTCTTGACTGAATGCTGACAGAAGTTCTGCAGCAGTGTCCAGAAAGGCCCCACTGTATGCATCAGGGTTTAGAGCCTGCTGACCCGAAAAGCATGTTATAAAAAAGATGAGAGAATTTTTGAAGCATAGATACAACCTTTTGTTTATGATTTTTCACGATAGGCCCTGCAGAGGAAGGCCGCTGAGCTTGCAATCTTCTTTCGTTGTGTTGTGCTGTGTTGTGGGTGTACTTTCTAGTCAAAGAAGTTGAACCCAGTGACCTGCGCCTCTTTTTTGAGGTTTTTGGTGGTATGGGGCTGACCTGCTGTGGTCTATGTTCTGCTGAAAATGGTCTGCACTGGTGAAGAGATGACAGGGTGTTTCCGTGGCCCTTTCTTTGTGGAGATTCAGGTCTGTTAGCCCCTCCACGCAGTTCTTTCATTCTTGGAGCTGCACTTTGGGGCCGCTCTATCATCAGACATGGGGACTCCTCATAGTAAACCTCGCTGTCACATCCACAATAACTATCCTCATCAGAGTCACACAAGAGGAACTTGACAGTGCGGCGGTGTGGCCGAGAGTCAGAATTCAAGCTGAAACTGCGGGGCCGGGTGTTAAGAGCCCACAGACTCAGTCTGTGACTGTCATGAGGGCTACTGAAGAGCAGCCAGTATGGAGGACAGGAGGGGAGTGCTTCAGCCAGCTGATGCCCACTCAAGATCCACTTCTCAAGGCTGAACTCATACTGTGGGAGAGCCAATGGTGCATGCATTTAGTCACTCATGTAGATAGAAATTTATATCGTGTATGAATGTGTTGGATGGCATGTGATTATTGGAGCATTATTGGTGGGCATTTATATAGTTGGCTCTTTTTTTAAATTTTTAGTTAAACAATCTTAATAGACTTAATACTAGTGCTGTCAAGCAATTAAAAATTGAAGAGATTAATTAATTAATCTGTTTTTAATCTTACCTAAAAATTGCTTAGAAAAATACCCAACTTAAGTGTTTTTGTTTTGTTTTTATCCAGTTTAATTATTGTTGCAGATGGGAAATATTAATATATTGCAAAAAAACTTTCAAAAAAAGACTTTAGGAAGTCGTTTGTTGTTAAGTTGAACAACCCTTATGTCCACTTTGCAACTCACATATGGAAACAGTGAAGTTAAAGTTTTCAAAATAGATTCAAGCGATTTTAAAAATTAACTCAATTAATATGTCTAATTAATTAATCTCAATTAATGCACTAATTTGACACCCCTACTTAACATATAGGCATGTACTCTCATATTCAGAAAATTATTATTGGGAAGCATTGTATACATTTTACTCACCTGAGTTTCTTGTAGTATCTGAGCACAGTCTGGGATGGAGATTGCAGGAGATGTGACCTGTTGAACTCCCTCCTGCAGCTGGTCCAGAATAGTCTGAAACGGGACGTCCTCCAGCATATTCATAATAACATGAAGCAGCAAGTCAGCACAATCAAAACCTCCAGAGTTTGGAAATATTAGCCTTTAGTTAGGTCTGCTTGTGGTCATTGTAACTGAGCTGTGCAACTGATTAGCTTGACAAATCTCATTGCTAAGCCTTGACATCATTGTTTACCAATACGCATGACGCATAATCCAAGTAGGGACTTACATAGTGGTGAGTAATTAGTTTGTATGAACAATATGTCTCTATACAGATAGATCTAAAAATAAAATTACAATTTAAGGGGAAAAGTTCATTAAACTATATATGTACTCACATAAAGTTAAGTATTATTTGATTGATGGCTAAGATGGTAAAAATCAAAAATAAATCCGTCTCATAAAAATGTAAAATTGGAATATTGCACAAGATGAATGAAAAGGATGATTTTCTAAAAAGACAGTATGCTCGTTTCTATGCACCAATACTTGGTTAGGGCTCCTTTTGCCTGAATTGCAGCAATGTGGCGAGGCCTGGAGGAAATCGACCTGTGGCACTGCTCAGTTGAAATGGAAGTCCAATGTATTGGTGCCTTCAGCTCATCTGCAATGCAGATCAAACACCGTGGCACCATGGTCATTTAAAGGGGTCCTATGATTTCAAATTCACTTTTAACATTGTTTTAATGTCCTTCCTTTATCATTAATTTACTCAGAATTGATTCATGCATGTTGGAGTAATCTTCTATTGTTTTTCAGCTGGAGCTCAAGTGCTCAGAAATCCCCGTTCTCACCCACCACCTATCCCCTCCCACTTGTCTGTATTTACTTGTTATAATTCAAAAGATTAATGCTCAAAGTGAAGCATATGGTTCAATACTGTCCCACATTCACCTTTCAACAATAAAAAACATATTTTTTAAATCTATTGCTTTTTACTTATTTACATTTTAAAATGAAGGCTTATCAGTTCTGCACTTTTGAACAGGAAGTCAGTAGAGCTGTTCCTATTTTTTAAGTTGTTTTAGATCAACTTTGTTATTTACAATGAACAAAATTACTGATCTGCATATGTTCTAGTTTCTTACTAACGATAAAAAAAACACAATAGGTCTCCTTTAACATTTGGCTGCGTCCTCAAGAGCAAAAGGTTCTGAAATCAGCATCTTCACATTGTCTGTCCTATTGATGCTGTAATGCAAAAGTGAACACAACCAAGTATGGATCCATGGTAGTTAACCTGACATTCTGTAATTGCTGCAGTTCATTTTTCCTCCCCCACTATATGACAAGAAAAAAACTGTCAAGCTCGAGGAATTGGAAATGTTAAAAGTTAAATTGTCTTCCAAAATACCTAAACCCAAAATATGCTCGAAGTAGTGTCATTCAGGCTTTAACTACAAACCCCAGCTTTACTGCTATGTCAATATAAATTCATACAGAAATACATTTTTGCTTTTGTTCTGAATAGAGCTTGTTCTTACTTATTAGTCAATCAGGTATCAAAGGCAAAAAGTACAGAACCTCAGCATCACATAGAGCACAACAAACTGTGTGTTCCAAAGTGTTCAGAAAGAGTTTGAATATTACATGGTTTTAGTCTTATGCTCTAATAAGGCCTTAATTTTTTCCACTTATACATGTAAATTGTTTGTACCATCTGAAACAGATCTCAAACAGTCCTGATGATAGATTCAAAAAAGAAATGTAAAAATAGAGAACAGATTGGGTTTAATATTTTGTATCACAGCATTTTCAGAATACAATGGTATCCTTTATTCAGAGACTTGGTCGACCATATTTGTTTACAGATGTGAATAGGTACCATTTATGATCTCTAAATGTGTGGCAATTATCAGCTGAGTTTTCATTGCTGGTGACCATTGAGTTTCGTAAAACTGATATGAACCGGGTGTAATGTTAATTTTAGTCATGACGAGGACGACTTACTGAAGACACCAAAGACATGGAAACAGTATTTAACCCTGAATTGTGAGAGAAATGCCCAGGTTAATGCTGATGAGGGTCTGATGACAAAAGTACACATTCTTTGAGTAGGAAGAGGAAGCATTGGTGTAAAATAACCATTTAAAAATGACTAAAATATTCATCCACGTCTCACGCTATAAACCTAATTTTCTATTAAATGAAACTTTTTAAATATTGTCCAAATATGTCACTTAATCTTAAAATTTACAACCTGTTTTCACTATTACTTCAATGGTGCTTATAAACATCATCATTGTGATGTTTGTGGAATATCATGCCCTTTTGTCATAAGGCATTATTTGAGAAAGTAACAACAAACTTATAGTTAAAATCTTCCAGTTCAAGTGAACAGCATGATCCCATAATGTCCATTGTTTCCCTCAGTGTCACAGCTGACGCCACAAAAAGATCAAACAAACACTAGCTATAAAACTTTATGAATAAAATTGCATTATCTTTATATAGATAAAATGTTAACAACCCCAAAGATTGAAATACTTTACAAAGGTCCATCTGTGAGCACAGAGCTAGTGACTTAATGTGATTTACAGGACCAAAGGTGTTACAAGCTTTAATTTGTTCAGTAAAAATCAACAAAAGACTTCTTTACCTTAAGTACACCTTCCTTTGTTTGTTAATTCAAGGCTTTACTAAAATCAGTGGCTATCGCAAAAGTCCATAGAAATCTGTACACTTCTGAGGGCACTGTCACGATTTGTGAAATGATTGACGTGTGGTCTAGTTGTTCGCTACATCTGCCTGTCGAGGCCAGTTATCTTCCTCAATGCCAGAATCGTAATCCTCTTCTGTAGACTCTTTGGCAGGAGCCCTAAACACACACAACACAATATTCAAAGTTCTATAGGTTAGAATACTATTAAATTGACTATTAAACACATTTCTGAGAAAGGGAAATACTGACCTGATATATCTAGGGTCTGATTTTCCATGAACAACTTCTTTGTTTAGTTCAACAGCAATAATATCTGAGTGTGGCACCTCAAACATCGGCTCCAGCAGCAATTTCTCCTGTTGAGAGAATTTAGAGATAGAATTGCATTGTCTATAATATACATTTATATATACGTATATATACACACACATACACGCACACATATTTATATAATAAAATTAAATACCATTATGGATCGGAGTCCACGGGCCCCTGTTTTCCTTTCAAGGGCCATTCTGGCTATAGCTCTCAAGGCATCTGGAGTAACATTCAGTTCACACTAAAACACATGCCAAAAGAAGTTAACCCAGACCCTTAACTCGATGTTTAGCCCAAAAGTACAGAACATACTTTATCCATACTGAATAAAGCCTGGTACTGTGGGACCACAGCGTTGCGTGGTTCAGTAAGTATACGGACAAGTGTCTGTTCATCCAGGCTGTGCAGAGGGACCACAACAGGCAAACGACCCACAAACTCTGGGATCATCCCAAACTCAATAAGGTCTCGTGCCTCCACATGTTTCAGAAGTCTATCTTTCTCTTCAATCTCTGCCACTGTGTCCGTTTCTCCACTTGTGTTTGCCAAGTCGGCAGCGGCTGCGGCACGACGACCTTTGCCCAAGTTTGATGGTGTTCCAAAGCCCAAATACTACAGGAACAATATAAAAAAAGGCCATTCATACTAGTCTCTTATGAGTATAGTTAACGTTTACCTTACCTTTTCATTTTTTCTTCTGCTGATGATTCTATCAAGTCCATTGAAGGCACCAGATGCAACAAAGAGAATGTTAGTCGTGTCCACCTGAACAGTTTCCCCTCTTAGTTTTCTTGAGTTTTTCTCAGGGACATTAACAATTGTTCCCTCTAGCAATTTAAGCAAGCCCTGGGGAAAAAAAAAAGAATTGAATTTACAGTGACGCAAAATTTGTAAAAAAAGAAAGAAGGAAAAGTAAACCAGACCTGCTGGACACCTTCTCCTCCGACATCTCTGAGCTGGTGTATTCCTGGTACACTGCCAATCTTGTCGACCTCATCCAGAAACACAATACCTGCCCACAAGTAAAGAAGGTTCAGCATGGCTAGTCAAAAAACTCCTGATTCTGTTTGTACACTCTGCAGTCATTCTTATGGCAAAAGTACTCAGCAACTGACTCAATAACCATGACACACACATTAAAACTACATCATGCGGTACGTATTGTTAAGTCTCTTAATATTTTATGAAATTCTACTTTAATTCTCACCTTGTTGAGCTTTTTCAACCGAATAGTTAGCATCTTGTAGCAGCTTGGCAATAACTGACTCAATATCTTCTCCCACATATCCTGCTTGAGTTAGTGTTGTGCAATCACAAATTGCAAATGGGACATCAAGGCATCTAGCTAGTGTCTGTGCCAACAATGTTTTCCCTGTGACAAATTGAATAAACCAGGTTGTAGTAGTGGCAATAGAACAGAATGTTGACCTACAAATATTTGTAAGATGATACTTACCAGATCCTGTTGGACCTAAAAGGATGATGTTGCTCTTCTCAAGTTTAATATCAGCATGTGTAGAGTCTAAGACCTCCCCTCCTCTCTTCTCTTGTGGTGCCTGCTGACTTGCCTGCTGCTGCATTGTTGCCCCCAGCGCGTTTCCATGAGGACTGATCCCTGCAATCTGCAACAACTCTGCATAAAGAAGCAACAACCAGAGATCAACTTTAAATTGACAACCATAACTAGCAGTTAAAACCATAGCTGTTACAACGAGGAGGGGGGGGGGGAAATCAGGGCAATGAGTTTTGGTTACAGGTTAAATATAAACCTTGTCTGGTGCAGCCCCCAAAAAAGCAGATATAAATAGGTCCGCTGGACTCAAATTGTATTGTTTGTTTACATGTTTACACATTAAATTTGCCTTCTGTTAAAATCAGGTAGTAGAATCAGTAGTGGTTAATAGAAAGCTGACATGCCAGATGTGTCTGTACATTTTGGCATTTGTACAATTCAGAAATAATCACTTACTTGTGAATCTGTATTCATCCTCTCGTCTTCTCATCTCTAGCTCTACAAGAAGAGGATGAAATTACTTAAATCAATATTATTACTGTTATATCATTACTGAGTCAGTGCTGCAAAAGAGTGACAGTTGAGCGAAGTAATACATAAATATTGAACAAATGCCAAATAATACAGATTATGTGTGAGAATGCAATTGCAACCATATGACGTCTGCATCAGCACATATGACTGAACTGTTTTTAACTAGTTTCAACTTATCTTCCCTCTACATTCAAACCAACCTCGAGGTGTTAAAGAGGGCTGTTTATCCACCTCCACTTGCTGTCTGTTTCCAGCAGGGATGTTGTTGTAGATGCGTTTGTAGTGATTGTACACTGCTACAGCCAACACCTTCTTTGCATAGGACTGTCCAACAACATATTTATCAAGATATGCATATATCTGAAAGAAAACAAAAGCATATAAGCCTCTATCCAACTAATGGTCTTTTTTCTTTAGCTGTTACCTTCTTTGGTGGAGGAGGAGGTTTCTGTGCAAAGGCAAGTTTTACAGCCTCAGCTGCAGATTCTGGTTCTTTGCTGAGCCCCTTCTTGGAATCAGTTTCGGACAATACCACAAAGAAATGATGGCACTTCTCACACTTAACAAATCTTGTTGATGCTACAATAAAGATTTTTTTTGTTTAATTTTTAAAATAGGCCTAAAAAGATCATGCAACTTTTTGTCAAAGGTAGTGAGACTACTTACATACAAACGTTTCCACATGTGTACATGGATCTCCACATTTAGGGCAACGAAGTTGATTTCCACCTTTGCCCGTTCCTCCAGAGCCAGACAGCCTCTTCCCCTCACTTATGCTTTTCTATTTAAAATAGATCAAGACGCAATAAAAATTGTAAAACCAAGAGAATAATTTCCTGTAGCAATCTGATAAAAACAATGCCAAAGTCACCTTTCCATCATTGCCTCCATCCTTGGTTGTTCCATCTTTAGACGCAAAACAAACTGTTGTTTCTGAAAAGTTCCTCAGATGCAGTAAGGGGGTTACATGTTTTTGCTGAGACCCTTGGCGACTTAAAGAATACAACTGAATCCGAGAGCATAACAATCCTGAAAGAGGTTTAGTGCATTTTAGTAAAAACTTAAAACAATATTGATATACACTGTAGGGTTGCAACAAGTTAACCAATTAATTGCAACTAATCAATTACTGAAATAATCACCAACTAATTCAGTAATCGAATAATTTTTAAATGGTCTTTATATAGGTTCTAAACATTCATTAGCTGTGGAAAAGCATCAGGTTGAACAGAAATTACTTGAAAATTCTATACATTTTGTGTTTTTGGTGTAAAAAGTAGTTTGCCTATGCCTAGCGTTGTTATTTTCAAACTCAATTTTTATAATAAGGAATGGACTAGATTCTTATGATACCACATTGCAATAATTAAAAATGCTCTTTTTACATCAAATTTCTATACAAGAGACCTTTTCAGTACAAAATACAAATACTTTCATTTTAAACTAGTATTGATAAAGCTCCGGATTATTCTAAAACTCCTCAGAAAATATTAAATTTTGCCCTGTTCATGTAATTTTTTTAAGTAGTATTGGTATTTGTTCATATGAATGATCCAGTATTGACACCTGCCTTAGTGTTGATTATTATCTGACATTCAATAGTTTGGACAACCCTAAAATCTACACCTCTAGAATTTGCTCAAGAGAAGCTACCTCAGCTCAAATTTGACAAAAATCTTGTATTGAAGCCATCTTTGCATTCTAAACAACTAATTGATTAATCAAAAGAATAATCACCAAACTAATCGATTAGCAAAACAATCATTAGATCAGCCCTAACGTTATGTCTAAGTCTGTATCCACAACTTTCTTCAAAACATTAAGTCTACAAAGATGTGAAGCATACACAGTACTACCATAAAACGCAGCACAGCCTTTGACGTTACATTAGTGTCAAAACAAACATCTGGGATCTGGGTCAAGACCTACTTTGGAGTTATGGCACACAGCACAATGTCATTGGGTGTTATTTCTTACCTCTGTGAGTTGTATTTAGTATCAACCTCGCAGCCGAAGTACATGTACTAGACATCACTCCTCTTTAGATTCTGCACCCTGAAAAGAAAAGAAAAGACTATTAGCGTTAAATAAATGTTGATTATCTTGTTGAGCTTCGGTGGAAAGGTAGCTACAACAGCCCAGTTGCTAATCATTTCATAATGTCGGCGTCACTGTTAGCATTAGCTGGTCATTTTTACAGTGTTTTTCTGCAAAAAAATAAAGAGCAAATGCGTATAAATGAATTTTGCAGGCTAGTTGTAGATACATTATATCGATATGTGGTAAGCATAGTGGTTGATAGACAATATTAAAATTGTGTTTGCTAGCCAGGTAAAATTAGGCCCAAACCTGTCATGCTAGTAGTCACCGCAGTCAGCTAGTAATCTCAGGGCTTAACTGTAACACTGCTCGTGAAATTAAAATGCATACAGGATATCACGGTAAACGAAGGCCATTTTAAGGAACATAAAAGGAAAAGCTGTCAATATAAAAACACGTTAGAATGTTACTCACAGAGCACGGTGAAACAGTCGTTTCCTCACAGCCCCTGGAGAAACCACGCAAATGTGCTATGTCACTCCCCCTGAGTGTTTGTTTTTAAACCTCAGAATACAGCATTTAATATATCACTAAGCAAAATGTATGTAATGAAAGGTCTCCTTCTCGAGGCCTTAAATTCCCAAACGGGACCCCAATGATGCAACGCTGGCTGCTGTTTTGTGGTTGTTCTTACCCTTCTCCATCCATGCCCTTCCCACTAGGTTACAGTACGTTTACCAGCGGCTGTGTTTAAAGTGCTTGGATAGTGTCAACATGGCGGCGTGGCTATATTTTGCAATGCAGACCCAGTGTGTCCGGTTTTTTAGACATCTACTGTTTCACAATGCCGACTTTAATGCTGCGTTCAAGGCAACTGGGACGTCGGAGATTTCTCCGTTGAACATTACCAGTTCACAGTTCAAAGCGTTCCAACCACTGACCTAGTAGTTACATAAATGTAACAACTTGTTCAGTTCCTATGGCACAGGACCTGGAACGCACCATAGGTCTATATACATTAATTACATTGAGAAACCCTGGCCAAGAATAAATGTACAGTCTAGTGCAAACAAACAAACAAACAAACAAACAAAAATTATTTTCCCGTGAATTTTTGGGGTTCTGTCAGTTACATTTATTTATTTCATTTTTATATTTAAATATTAAGAAGCTGTAAGAGACAGTGTTTCATTAACGCTAGCATGGAATATACTTGTAGAAGTATAATACATCAAGAGTTGGTCTTAATTATTATTATTTTTATTATTATTGGGTATAAAAACTATGAACCATAACAAACATGAAAAATACATTTATTGAAAAAACAAACAAACAAAACTATATACAATTGTAAGAAATATAATAAATATCAAATTTTAATTAACTTTATATTTAACCTTGCACATTTTAACACTGCGGTTGTCCCACATAATTAAGCGCTTCATCTTTGGATAGTATGACATCATGGCCAAGATCCCATTAGTTTCCCTTACATCAAAATTAGCATCAACAGGTTTATTCTTTTCTAAGTTAAATGCATACGAAATTTTACTGTCCTTATCATCACTAACATAGACCACTCCACATGCAATAAAAGCATTTCCTGCTTTAGATGTAGGATAAGCTATGTCTGTGAGAGATATCACTGTGAAATCCTCATGATTTAATTTTGCAACAATAATTTTGTCCTCTGAGCTCTGAGCAAAAATGACCCACAGTCCATTTTCATCTACAGCAAACTTAAAATAAGTCTTTGAGTTTTGGAAGAGATATTTGAGGCTGTTATATCGGCAATTTGACATGGTGAGACTCTCCATTCTTCTTGTTTCCAGATTGAACCTGCAAAATCAGTCATGTGAGTGATTTACACAAGTTATAAAAACTTTAATGTCCAGTTGGAGTACTTACTTTTTGAGTTTCTTAGTTCCTGCCAGGTGAAAATACAAATGTCCTTTATAAACCACATGGCCACAGCCTTGGTAAAACCCTTTCACATCTATAATTTTAGCACTTATATTTTGCAGAGATGTGGCATTTGTGTACTCAAGCAAAATTCGACCTAAAAAAAAAAGAAAAATCCAAAGGGAGGAATTTTAGAATAGCACAAATATTTATTCATGATGAAGATTAGTTACCTGAAAAGTGCTCTGCAAGCCAATAGTGACTGTTATTTGCAAGGCAGTATCCAGCATCCAAGCTCCAAAAGTGGTTTGCATTTCAGAGGTCTTCTCCGAACATTTAATGTTTTTTACTGTGCACTCTATGTGTAAAAATAAAATGTACTTTGAAGATTACGTTAACATATGTGAGGCAGTAGGTAGTTAATGATGCTATACCTGTTTTGACCAATGTTGATGAGTCTGGAAAAAAAAATTATATTATATAAGTATTCACATATCTGGCATTATGACCACTAACAAGTGAAAGTGTGGCGACCATGGGATTTTAATGCATCATTTTTATATCTGCTCTGTTTTATTTATGTTTTTTGTATAATCAATAAAGGGGAAACAAAGAACAATATTGAATTTAATTTGTGACACCTGAGTAGGGGCTAAATACAACGAATGCCTCCCTGCTTTATGGAGGGGTTGTTTATAGTTTTATTTGGGTATATGGACAGTGCATTATAAAACAGAACTATGTTGTGCCTGAAGTTATATGAATATATTTACTTACCACTTTTCATATACACATCAAGTAGATTTTCACTGACATTATTTTTAATGATTGATGATGAAGATGGCGCTGTGTAAAAAGAAAAGAGAACAGACACATTTTAAATAAACACACACACACGTACATTTAAAAACTACTATACACAAGTTTGGGCCGTACTGTGATAAAAATCAGCTCATCTTAACGGACAAGCCACGATATTGTAATTTACCATATTTCTAATGGATGCAGCTGTCGTTTCACAAACATATTATTACTGCTTTTATTGGTCAGAATTCATTATGCTCTGAGTGAGCGACAGGCAACTAAAACAAGTGTGAACATTTAAGAAAAAGTGGATGATTTCATTGACCTCAAAGTCAACAGGAAAATAAACAGTTTATATGAATTGTGAATAAATCAGAATAACAATCTGGCTCTACGAAAATCATGATATTACTGGTAATTCTTTGCCGTTGTTGCCCACTCCTATATACACATTTATGTAGCCTATATGTCTGTATGTATATAATTTTACTTACTTGATGGAATCTGAAGTGCAGCTTGTGTAACATTTTCAATTTCATTAACAATCAGTTGTCTGCTTTCTTCTTTGTTTAATTCTGAAAATAAAATATATTATAGCGAAAAATACTAGAAACTCTAGTTCAAGCTCATTTCTGTTACCAATTGTTTTTCCAGGGTTTGACTTATTTGAGGAATGTCTGGTTTCTACTGCTGGTTGATGACTGGATTCTGTCAAATTATGTCAAATAATACAGTAAATAACAGTCCAACAAAACAACAACTTGATTCAACAGAATAAATGAGTTAATATGGAAACATAATTTATATGATAAAATAAATTAAAAGTACCTGTTTTTGTTCGATTCTTTGTAAAAAGATCTGTCTTACTGTTGTGTGTATATGAAGACACTATAGAAAATTAAGATCATATAAATCTATCACTGTAAAATACATAATCAATCAGAACTACTACTTTCCAATACAGAGTACCTGTTGAAGTTGTCACTGGTGCCACAGCAGTCGTGGAAGTGATGAAGTCATTTACCACTTTGTTGCGACTTTCTTGTTTAATAAGACACTCTCCCAAATTTGTAGAAAAAAGTTTGTTTTTTCAGATTGCGTAGTCATAAATGTATCATTGGTCTCTGCAGTTGGAGTTACAGCAGATGAATCTGTAAAAAAAACATCTTTATGTAGCCTCTATATTTTTAAGTGAACAAAAAGAGGTGTCTGTAGTGTCATTTTCACTTAAAGTCTGGTCTTGTTAAAATCATAGGGAGAAAATTTACCAGGTAGTCTTGCTTTATCTGTTGGTTCAGTAACCGATGTTATTTGTGAGTCAGTGTAAGTTTGCAGACTTGGAGAATGTGACGGATTCTCTGTAAAACATGACTTAACATTACACAATGTAGAGCTAAAGACATGTGATAGATAATGCATACAGTGCATAAAAATGTATTTCTTAAACAAAAAAAACAAAAAACAATGCAAAGTATATTCCATTGTAGTATTCTGACTTCTCCTTCATATCAGCTCAGCGTTAAGCTACATGCCTTTGTAGATGCTGGCTTAGTACCTACTGTAGTTTTTAGTGTTCCAAAAAAGTCACTAAAAAGAGAAAAGTGTCCTAGTGCTGTAAAGCAAACAATGCTTGAAACACAGTTATAATTACCTGATTTACTGATCTTCTCTAACAAATAGTTAGAGTTATTAACCTTTAGAACATTTTCATGAGTTGCTGATGAAGTGGGATCTTCTGTGAGAAAAAAAAATGAAAAAATAAAAATATATATTTGTAACAATATTTGTGAGAAGTAAATAATATTAACCTTTACCTGAGACCGCTTCTGTGACACTTTTTTTTGTCATAACTAGAACTGGATTTGGTGACAGATGCACTGTGAAAATAAAAGAGAAGAAGAACAAATGAAAGAAAGAAAGAATGAATGAAAAAAGAAAGAAAGAAAGAAAGAAAGAGAAAAGAAAGACAGACAGACAGACATATAGCTAGACAGATAGCTAGATAGCTAGATAGCTAGATAGATAGATAGATAGATAGATAGATAGATAGATAGATAGATAGATAGATAGATAGATAGATAGATAGAATGTTACCAGAGTCTGAATTCTTGTCTGTAAAAGTCTCAGGATGTGTAATGCTGGAATAATCTTGATAAGTTGGATGGAAAGTTGGTTGGCCTGTATAACAAAACAAAAAGATTTCTAATTAAGGAAGTAAGAAATTAATGTTACATCAAAATGGCACTTAATCAGATCCTTACTGGATATTTTCTCAAAACTCTTTGAATCTAAAACAGCTGAGTCATGGCTAAGCTCAGAGGTTGGAGTGGATAGAATTCCTGTGTAAAAGGATTAGGGTTATCTTAAAGTTACACATTCTATATTTATATAAAGTTTTACCTACTTGTTACTAAGATGCTTTTTGGAGCTGCGGTGGGCACTTCATCACTAGTGGTGTAGTCTACTTCAATTGATTCTGTAGCTGTAAGTCGAGAAAGGTATTAGCTCATTGTCATTTAACACTGTTCTTACCCATATACATAAAACATGGTGAGATAAAGCTGCAGTCTAAACTAGCAATATGAAAAGACATGCATACCTGGTAAGACATTAACAAACATCTCAGTAGTGGCCTCTTTGGTGATGTTTCTGGGGACAGTTGTGTCGGTGGTTACAACCTCTGCAAAATACATATAATATTTAGCTCAGTTACTAAGATATTTAAATTCTATGCTATAGCTGATAGCTTACCAAGTCTGTGAGGGTGTATGTTGGAGTGAGAGTGTGTTTTTATGTCCTTGGTGTCATTTGAAGGGCGATCTAAGTTGGATTAAATAGAAGGATGAGTATCAAAACCATGTAGATTATATTTGCAATTGCAAATTTAAGGCAAATTAAATTATGCAATAATTTATGAATAAGCCTTTCTCACCAGCTTGGTTTCTTGTTGAGTTGTTTGAGCTTTCTGTGACATTAACAATAAAATCCTCACCAATTTCTGCAGTTTTTCTTCAAAATAATAATATGAGATACACTACATTGTTTTTTTTTTTTCAGATAAACATGAACATGATAACAGGCAATTTGACAGCAGAGAGCATCTTACCTGTGACCTCATTTAAGGGATAAGTTGGTCCAGTGGTAGATTTTACAATTGTTTTAGGACAACAGGCCAGACCAGGAGACCCGGGTGGGCCAGGTGGACCAGGTGGACCAGAAGGACCTTAGAAACATGTACAAATACAGTTCACCTACTTGTCCCGGTTTTAGAGTAGCTTATTGCTGTTAAATATTAGGAAAATGCACTTAAAGCTTGTATGACAGATTATCACATTTTTCTAGTTTTGACTTTGTCTGGTGTGATAGTCCTTGTGGTGACTATTTAACATAGTTTTAGGAAAGATGAGTTGCAAGTAATAAAGAACAAATTGACAAAAACAAATGACAAATTATAGAAAGAAATGCAAGATCTAAAACAGAATCCCTTCACCTATGTCATCAAAAAGCGCCAAAATGCAAATACAATTTACACACAACTGACACAGTTTCCTGGAAGTATAAACAATCAATTATCTAAATAAAGTATTAAAAGACATTATCATTTGTTAACATCTGTGTCATATTTGTGGATTTTGGCTCATATTTACAATGTGGTTGTTAGGTAACAGTTGTGGAATGACAATTCTAAACCTCCTAAAAACAGACGAATTGGTTGAAAATAAGCTAAATGTTTAGTGAAATCTTAAATGTGGGGTAGCTAACTTTTTTGTTGTAAGTGAGTAAACTTTGTGCTTTCCACTAAAAAGTATGTAGTAAATACAGCACTTTGTGAAAAATTTAGACCTCTGAGTGCTGTCTGAACTGAATAATAAAGAAATTTACCGTAATTTCTGGATTATAAGACGCTACTTTTTTCTCGAGCTTTGAACTATGCGGCTTATAAGACAATGCAGCAAATTATGGATTCTCATAGACTTACTATTAACAAGTGCGGCCTATATATGTACTTCATCATTTTTCTTACTTAAATCTAGTGGGTGCGGCTTATATTCAGGTGCGCTCAATAGGGCAGAAATTACAGTAGTTCTAATCAGAAGCTGAATGCTGCGCTCTGATTGGCTGTGCTTGGGGCGGTCACTCCTGTTTTAATTTGTTGTTTGTAAAAAGAAGTTTATAAGCCATAAATGCAACAAAATGAATACATGTTGATATTAAACATGTGCTGAAGGATTTATGAGAGGAAGGTTTCAGATTTAAAACCTACATTGTCTTTGCAGTGTAAAAATCAGCTACCCCATCTTTAAATTTAATTCTGTTTACTGTGCTTTACATTTCATATGCAATTTAAGTAAACTGTTCAACCAACCTTCAATGAAAATGTCTTCAAATGTCTCTCCTTTCAGAATGCGAAGTGACCCAGGGTCACCCTTAGGCCCAGGTTCTCCTTTTTCACCAGGGGGTCCTATGAAATCAAATAAAACACAATGATGATTGATTACTCATTTAAGCATTTTCCTAAAACTTTCTGGAGCTGTTGTTATCAGAATGAAAACCAAAGAAATGATCATAATAACAATACAAAAGTAAAAAAAAAAGTTGTCTATGTAACATCAACTTATTGCTCAACACAACATCATTATTGTGTCTATATCAAACAGAATAGTGGTGCTAATAATAGGGGTATCCTGTGTTACAAGACATTAGCTACATGGGCTACTACTAGATAGCTGACTGAAGGCATTTATCATTAAAATGCCAATAGTAAGAGTCCATAATTTGGCCAAGTTATAAATGTCCCATGAGTGAAATTGTGAAATTTGAGTCTCTCACAGTGTGGGATGCAGATGTTATATAACTTTTACTGAACAATGAACATCTGTTTGTTACTGGCTGACAGTCTTTCACTTTGTATTCATCTTCTCTGTACAGTGAGATAAACTGTCTGACGGGACTCCCCTAATCTTAAACAAAACAATGGTGCTTCAGACTTTATATTTACCCCGTCTTCCTCTTCTCCCTTCTGGGCCGGTTGGACCCTGTAGACCTCTGGAACCTGCTTTACCAGGAATACCTGTGACAAAGAGATGTTAATAAAAACAACAAGATCAGATTTATTCGATTGTGAATTTACCTGGTGGTCCTGGTGGTCCTGATTTATGCAAAAAGTAAAGCAAAAATATTTGGATCAGATAAAACACTTTAATAAAACATGGTGTATGCACAATAAACTCTGCACTATACCTGTTAAGCACATTCCTTTAGAGTTGTTACAAAGCTCAATAAAAGCTTTGATCTGAAAGAACAACAGGAAATGTTTACTGCAATACACGGAATGAGAATCATTAAGCTATACTTAATCTTAAGTGACCATGTGGCTATTCCTATATATATCTATTCCTGATATTGATAAAATATACTCTGTCTAGAATCAAGTGACGCCCTCTAGTGAAATGTTCCCATGAGGATATGAAGCAAGCAACAGCCATTCTCAGCTGCTCTCCTCACGTGCTAGTTTTAACTGCAGAACCAGAAAACTACATTCTTTGCATTGCACATTTTATATTCCAAGCAAAATATGACAACATCCAGCTGCTTCTATGGTTTTCACTGTAAATCTGTCTTAAATGTTTTTAAAAACAGATTGAAAAAATAAAAATAGAAAGTGGTGAATAGGAGCAGAAATTGAAAGATTATGGGAATATTGTTTACTAGTTGTGCAATTACATTGAGCACAAATTCTGCTATAAACAACTCAAGTTGTATTGCAACCATAAAAAGTATTCAAAAAGCATAATTGACCCTGAGAAATATCACAATTTAAACAATTCAAATTTTATTCTGTACATACAAGCTGTAAATAAATGTTTTACCGGGACTGTGGAGTAGGTGACCAGCATTAGCATCTCTTCGTCCTTGTCAGTGCTGAGAGGAGGTTCTCCATTGTGACTTCTTCTGCTTCTTTGGACCTTTTTAAGTGTATCTGCCTCTTTAGGGTCCAATGTTACAACCCCTGTCCAAACCCTCTGCGCCAGTTCCTGCACCTGAGCATCCAGTTTTGTTATATTTTCAGTCATCTGTCTGTTTTCTAGCAGTAAGTAGACCAAGCCTGTAGAGCATAGTAAAAGCAGAAGACATTGAACTAGTAGCAGAGCTTTAAGTTGAACTGAAACTCCATTGCCCTCCTTCATCTTGCTTGGTCTTCACTGCGTAGTGATCTGGGGTTGTCTAACACACACAGCACATATCTGATTACATGCCAACAGCAGCGACGTCAGAGGGAATCTACACGCAGACTAAAGCAGAGGAATAAACATGTCAAAAACTGTCTGCTAGAGCCACTTTACACATTACGCAACAGTTCTCATCTGGTAAAATGTGTAGGGCTTCTAGTCTTGTGGAATGGCATTCAGGCAGGACTGCTTGAGGACATTATCAGTAGTCAAATCCTACACAAAATGACATGGAAGTGGCATAAATGAGTTGGTATCAAAGATGCTATTATTGCAATAGACAAAGAAGCATTCATGGCAACATTATGAAAGTGTGTGGGTGTGTGTGCATGTGTGAATAATGCCTGATCTGTTTTGCATAGTTTTAGCTTTTAAAAAAATGATTATCAGTCAGTCAGCAGTTATCATTGTATCAAATTATAATATAATATAATATAATATAATATAATACAATATAATACAATATATAATAATATATATATAATATAATATAATATAATTATAATATAATATAATATAATATTTATTATATACTATATTATATTATACTCTACTGTACTATATTATGTCATTTTATAAAATGTTATATTGTAATATATAAAAACACATTTCACTATGGTGCAAATATTTAAATTATTGTAACAGTAGGTTAAAAAATAAAAACACTTGCTTTTGTGCCCAGGGCCCAAATCCCTGTTCCTTTTAAAACAGGTCAGTCTGACCCAGCTAATTAATTTCCCCCTGAAAGAGCTCCACGCTTGAAGAACTGGGTGGTGGGCTTTCTTTCTTATGAACAAAGCAAACTGTGATAAAAGCCCAATGAAAAGATGCACTGAATGACCACTTTTAAATGGTAATAAATTAGTATTTTTTGTGCATTTTTGTATTTTTCTCTTATCTCTGTGCCAAGCTTTGCCATGGATTTGTACTTGTAACCCCAGAGGGTACAGTTTCCCGGCAACCACCAAAGTGAAGGTTTAACCAAGGATTTATAAACAGTGTGTGATGATTTTGGAAGGCAAATTCTCATCTGCAACTCCAGAAACAACAGTGTTCTCTCCAAGCTGAACATGGCAGAAGGTAAAGTAAAGATTTTCAATATTTAAGTCAGTTAGATCAAAGTTATATTTTAACAGCATTTCCTTTGTATGCTTTTGTTATGCTTGTTTTACTAAAAACCCATTGCTATTATTTGATTTGAAACTAGTTATTTTTCATTTTATACAAGATCTTTAAGACTCTCAACTTATGATTTCAATTTCCTAAACTTCACATTGTCTTTAAATTGTGTGACTGTACGTGCTAGTTTGCATAAGCTAGTGATGAGAACAGAAATCACGCCTCTTCCATATTTTCAGTTGAAGGCATGGAAAATTGGACGCAACCACTTGCCACAATTTTAATGGCTGTGCATTCAATGTCTGAGGTAACTGGGTTCCTGTTTTTTTCTACTTTTGATTTTGATGATAACAGCTTGGATTCGCATTCACGTCTCATATTTGCCAGGTCAGCTACAATACAAACAAAAATGTGTAGATATTGTCATTGTTATGTAGGACAATACCAATCTTTTTTATAGGACCTCATTTCTTGTTAGGACTTGGCCCACTTCTCACTTACTGCAGGTTTATTTGGACTGGCATAGGCACTGCCTGCAACTATTACAACAACAAATATGGCAGCATAGTTCGAGTCTGGATCAGTGGTGAGGAAACACTTATTATTAGCAAGTAAGTCAGTTTACAGTACATGAGACTACTCTTCTTTTTTAATGTTTTGGAAAATTATGATATGTTTGCATTTTTTTTCTCTATAGGTCCTCTGCAGTTTATCACATTTTGAGAAGTCCTCACTATACTGCAAGATTTGGAAGCAAAAAGGGACTAGAGACTATTGGATGGAAGGAAGAGGAATCATTTTCAATAGTGATGTGCCTCTATGGAAAAAAGTGAGAATGTACTTCTCTAAAGGTAAGGAGGGAGAACATCCCCCTTTTGTAACAGATTATCCCCATACATCTACCAAGAGGAACAATTTTGTGCAGCTTTTCTGAATTGATGGATGTATGTATGTCCCAGCTCTGACTGGTCCAGGGCTTCAGAGAACAGTGTCCATTTGTGTAAACTCTACAACTAAACATCTTGACAACCTCCATGAGGTCACCAGTCCAACCGGTCATGTGGACGCCCTCAATCTGCTCAGGGCCATAGTGGTCGATATCTCCAACAAGCTGTTCCTTGGGGTGCCTCTGAATGGTTAGTATCCACCTTCATACACCCATAGTCTTCTTATATTACAAAATGTGTATAATGTAAGTCATAGGACCTGAACAATGTTTTGTTGTTTATTAAGAAAAAACAGTTGCTGATGAAAATCCATAACTACTTTGAGACCTGGCAAGCAGTCTTGATTAAACCTGATATTTTCTTCAGGATTGGATGGCTATACAACAAGCATAAGCAGTCAGCGTAAGTTAAAGTGAAATGTATAATAGCAAACCCACATGCAACTTTTTTGTATTGTGTTTTAAATAGGCAAGAACTGCAAGATGTAATGCAGAATCTTCTTGAAGTTAAAAAGAAAATAATAAACGAATCAGAAAAGTTGGATGATGACCTTGACTTTGCTACAGAGCTAATATTTGCAGAGGTGAGTGCACTTTGTTTAATAATGTAACTAAATTAATTTTCATGTTACTTTTTCTTTTAACTAGAACCATGGGGAGTTGTCACCAGAAAATGTTCGCCAGTGTGTGCTGGAAATGGTTATTGCAGCTCCGGACACTCTTTCCATCTCACTTTTCTTTATGCTCATGTTGCTCAAGCAGAATCCTGGAGTAGAGGACAATATAGTGGAGGAGATGAAAGCTGTTTTAGGTATAATAAGCACAGGTTTATATACGTGTGTGTGTGTATGTATATATATATATATATATATATATATATATAAATAGAGAGAGAGAGAGAGAAGAGAGAGAGAGAGAGAGAGAGATACAGTATATATACAGTATATATATATTTATATACAGTATATATATTATATATACAGTATATATATATATATATATATATATATAATATATATATATATATAAATATATATATATATATATATAGATAGATAATAGATAGATAGATAGATAGATAGATAGATAGATAGATACACACTTACATTGCTGTGCTGTAACTCAATGATTTTGTTTAACTTTTGTAGGTGAAGATGGGGCTGAAAATATCAAACATCAAGATTTGAAGGTGTTGGAAAGGTTCATAAATGAATCTATGAGGTTTCACCCGGTGGTTGATTTCACAATGAGAAAAGCTCTGGAAGATGATGACATTGATGGTATCAAAATAAAAAAGGAACCAACATTATTCTTAACATTGGTCTAATGCATAAAACTGAATTCTTCCCACATCCCAATGAGTTTAGCCTGGACAACTTTGACAAAACAGTAAGTCAGGTCGACACACATATACTAAATAGTGTGAAAAAGAAAAACTTAATGATAATATACAATATTCTGTGATTTCACTCCTAATATCAAAATATAAAGCCAATAGTTACAATGTTATCTCAGATATTGGAATTATCAAAATTTCTAGTTGTTTGTTGCTACTTAGTGTTAGAAAGATGTCACTTTGTGTCCATCAGATTGTGAGCCCTTCTAATATAAATACATCTGTTCTTATGTAGTAATGCAGTTAATGTGTAACTGTGCTTGGCAGGTGCCTAACCGTTACTTCCAGCCTTTCGGTTGCGGGCCTCGCTCATGTGTTGGCAAACACATTGCTATGGTGATGATGAAGGCCATCCTGGTCACAGTGTTGTCCCGATACACCGTGTGCCCTCATCAGGGGTGCACAATCAACAGCATCCGGCAAACCAATGACTTGTCCAGCAGCCAGTAGAGGATGAGCAAGCCTGGCCATGAGGTTCATCCCACGTAACATCGCTGATAATAAATGATTATGCGGCAAATGATCTGTAAGATGAAATGATGAATTATCAATTAAAATGTTTGAGATTTGATTAAACTATGTTTCAGAGAGCCTGTTTTATAATGTCTATACATGTCTTATAAATAAGGCCCACAGTCATCAGTGTTTAATAGTAAAACATTTAAAAAAGTTTTTATATAGTTTTAATTAATAGCAGTGTCATAATTTATTTTATTACTTGTAGTGACAACTCACCTTGGATAATAAGTGCCTGTTGGCTTTGCACTCTTGTTGGAACATCACTGTATTGAATAAAAACACAGGGTTGTTTTAGAAAATGTTTATTCATAATTCATCAGAATGTAGTGACAGGCACTGCGACACTCTTTGTACCACAGGCACAATGTAAACAGATCAGTTATCCAGTGGAACATAAGGCATCACACATGTTAGTTCAGCGATGTGCTTAAGATGAGCATTCCCTTCAGTTTACACATAGACAGAAAAATATAGGCTAAGACTGTAGAGTGCTTAAAAAAGGGAAATAAAAATATATCGTAGAATTTAGGCAATAATATTAATGCAATAAATAAGTTCCCACATTACTGTCTTGATAAAAAAATAAACGCTATTAATACAGACTGGATACCTTGAAAACATTTTGAATACACAAAATCCGTGTCAAACCATAGACACTGAAATAACATAAACATGATTTACAAATTATAGTAATATTTCTTGAACTGAAAATGTGTTTCATACTGTATGTGTATAAAGAGTGCACATTTATGATGTTGATAATTATTGATTATTAGCCCTTGTCAGGTTTTGTTGCCAAGACATCAAAAATTAACTGACACCAAAACAAAAATGGTACAATTCTAGTTGACATCATTATTTGAAATTGCTTTGCCATTTTGTTGTTACGCATCATCACTTAATTCAATTAACCAAAAATATATTTAGATATTTTTTAAAATAATTAATAGGCTCAACAGGTCAGCCTTTCATTTAGTAATACTAAGTTAAAAACAGAAACTACATTGCTAAATGCAGTAATGTGCCAACATGAATAAGCCCTGGTACCTCCCTTTGCATTGGTGATGGGTCTGAAAGTGGGGTTCACAGAGATGCAATGGTCTTAGGTATCCTCTAAAGCTCGCTGACAGTGGTACATGAGACAGTCCGGCAATTCCGGAACAGGGGAGCGAAGCCAAACAGCCAGACTCCCAGCATGAACACGACAGTGCAGAAGGCAAGGCTGATCCTGGATCAGTCTGCAGGCTACTATACCTTCCATACCTGCAGAGAGAAACAAAATAAAATAGCAGATAATTAATAATAATTATTTATTTAGCTCGTGAGAACTCTTCATTTGAATAAGCAAAAAGATGATCACACTTAAGAGAGAAAATTTTCAAAATCAACATTATTAAGCATTATTATAACAAATACTCAGAATCCAAGGGACACATATAGGGTCCATAATGTAAAAACATATAAATGACAACCAGTTGCATAATAATGTCATATAGTTTTTATATGTCTACAGTTTTTAACAGAAAGTCAGTCTTCTTGTTTCTTTTACTTTAGCTCAATACTTAGCAAAAAAAAAAAGTATACTGACTATTTACTAATGTTAATAGTTCAATGCACATACTTGAAAATATTAAAAGGACACAAGGAAAACACTCACCAATAACTTCGACAACATGTAGACCAAGTTTCTTCTTGAGCACATTCAGGGTGTCAGTCAGAGGGTCCTGCCCATCAGTGACCAGTGCAAGGTTCTGCTTTGTATCATTAGAGAAAGCCAACCACATTGTCCCATACTGCTCTGTCGATACTGCCAAAGGTCTAAAATCAAAAACAATTTGTTACATCATATACATTTTAAATGTATATTTTACTTTGAAAATAAAATACCTGATAAAACTTGTTAATTGAAGCTTGTATGAAAACTGTACTTCCTGGTTCTCTAATGACAACTGGTAAGAAAGTATTCCCACAACATCAAAGTGAACTTCTGGCCGCTTTACAGTCAGGGTGTAATGACAATCTGCTACACTGTGGCTCACAATGTCTTCGAGTGGACTCTCATACAATGACGACACCTGAAAGACAAACTGTTCATTACTAAAATAGAAATACATCTCTGTAAGACAAGCATAACCTCCAAATTAAGCAAAAAATAAACAAATGAGGCTCAATAAACTGCTGGGTCACTACTAATAAATACCTTTATATTTCATATTTATGATTTCAGAACAGATTCACTTAACAAAAATTCTAGTGTTTAGCATCTTGACAAAACCATTTGCTAATGCCATAGTTTTTCTGATGCAAAATACTAAACTTTGCATTTATTGTAATATTTTCTGAAACTACAGTGAGATTTTGTTACCAGTAGTGACCCAGCAGTTCAAAAAAGTAAACAAAAGAGCCATAGAACAACCTGAGTTTTTGTTATATATCTCTCTTGGAGTTACTACAGCAGCAAATGGTTCATTGTTGACATTTTTCCTTGAGTAGAAGCATAAACTACAGAACTGCTTACCTCAAGTTGTTCAGAGCTAATTTGGAGTTGTACTTTCTCCATATTACTGTCAGATGAGTTGGAGATGAAAATTACTAAGAACACAGAATTGTCTTTTTCTACGTGACACGCTGACAAATCCACAGTCTGATACGAGCACAAAGATGTAATTTCTGAATGGGGAAGTTTGGGAGCTTTGCAGAAAGACTTATACCAGGACACTGATCTTTGGGTTTATCAGTAATTTCATTTTCAGATGTATCAAGAGAAGTTTCCACACCATTACTCTGCGAGGGAGAATTACTGTCTATAATGTCTTTAGTAATGCTTGCATCAGCTTCACTCTTGCAAGGAGGAGGGGTATCATTGGTAACTTCTGGGACAATGCTGGAAGACTCTGGTATGTTGTTACAAAGCAGGTTATCTACAGCAGTGGAGATGGAGACAGCAGAGGTAGTGACACCTGAAGAAGAGCTTGGAGTTTTGGATTTTCTTCTAAATCTTGTGCCGTGGGATCAGATTTTCCCATCTGCAAAATATATGTGTATATTTTTAAAACAAATATAGTTAGGGTTAGTAGTAGAAAGCATACAAGTAACACTAAGTAGAGAAAAAAAGCACAATACTTAAATTGCATTTTTATTTGGTTCTACTTTATAAAAAAACAACAACAACAAAAAAACCCATTATAATATTTCTTCTTTACATCCAATACATTTGAAAGCATTTTATATGGCTTGAGGACTTCCTTTCTTTAATAGATATGCTGTATATATACGCATATCAAATTCACTAGAAGACTACTGTACTGTTTTTTGTTTGTTTGTTTTTTAAGAAAATTACTAAATTTAGTACTTCGAAGATCTCAAAATGTACCTTTATTTGGTTATTTTAAGATTTTTTTTTTGCTCGTGTTGTATCTGTACTTTGAAGTAAAAAAACATAATACTTCTTCCACCACTTCTACCGAATTGATTATTAAGTTTTCTACCTTAAGCTCATTCTCTAAGACCATATGTATAATGAAGTATTATTGTAAGGACAGAAAATCTAGTAGTAATTAGTAACTGGAGAAAATACAGTAAATCTGTTTTCTGCTTCTTACCAGGCATTCTGAATTTTGTGAGCCCAGGCCAATGAACAGAGAGGAGGCAAGCTGCTGTTTCTCCTGCTTGGCTTCAGGGGTCGCGCTGGGGGTCGATGTGTTACTGGGTGTGCCACCTGCATCTGTTGGCTGACTGGGTGAACTGAGTTGACTGGGATTTTCAACTTGGACGATTTCTTCAGCGGTTCCTTTTTTGACAAATATCCCTCCTTCCCCCATACCCGCTTCACTCCTTCCAGCTTCAGTGTATTCAAACTACAATTACATGTACAAATAACAGTTAATGACAATTGTGTTCTGATATACCTTATTATGTTTTTTGTTGCCAACAGTAGGCATGGGACGATATTAAAATTTGCACTCACTATTATTGTGACCAAAATAATCGCGATTAACGATATTATCACGATAATTTACTAAACATAAAAGTGCACCGATTCAAAATCATTGAAATATTTATTAGCGCACAATATGTATGTGTTTCAACAACTTCCTATTGTATTTTGGTCTAAATACAATGAATATTGATTTAAAGTGAACAAATGTTTACAAAGTTTGTCCCAGAATAATTAATTAACTTTAACACATGAAGCTTTTCTTTGTTTAACCCTAACACAGCTTCTTACTGGGTTCACAGCAGTCAGATTTAGATGCTCTTATAAAGCCACAGGTGCACATCTACTGCTATAATTGCGATTATCGTCATGTACGATTATCACGATTATGGAAAAATGCCACATTATTTAATTGCACCCTTAATTATCGCGATTAGCGATAATATCGTATATTGTCCCATCCCTAGCCAACAGTATTGGAAGCAACGTGTAACAGTACTCAAATTACTTTTTGGACTAACAGGTAACTTAACGCGTTTTGCTTTCCCAATAAATCTAGTACTTACATAGTTACATTTTGAAATCAGTAAGGCGTTTCAGTTTAGATCCAGTTGTGCGCACTGTGCTGCTCCAATATCCAAAGTGAACAGCAACAGAAACAAGCACATGTGCTCTCCTCTCACATGAGCTCTGCTGGGCATGTGTTCCTCACATACTGAGTCTTCTCATTTCTTCTTGTGTGCACTCACGGTAATACCTCTCGTTACAATCACCTCTGTACTCTGTCTACCTGCTCCCCTCACGCTCTTCCTCCTCCTCCTGGTGACAGATCTGGCCTAGTGTTATCACTTGTTTGTCTTCACAGTAAAAGATGAGGTGTAATCTCATTCTGTATGCAAATCAATAGCATCTTCATGTTGTGGGCTCTCCACAAAATATATATAAATAAAAAAACAAATAAATGACACAGCCCTTTGATTTACAACATTCTTGTGAGACTTGAAATATGCATGCTAAGTGCCTATTATCTTTGGTCACTCCAGAGTAAATTAAAGCTGTATTGAAAGACGCTCAGACAATAGAACAGTATACTATTTGGGAAAGAAATACAAAAAAGAAAATACAGAGGCAATCCTCTTGTATAAGCCTACCTTCCTTTAAGTAAAAGCTCATTGCTGTCTCCTGACAAACCAGAGCTCACAGATAGCAGTGTGGGGGACTGTCTGCCTGTAAGACTGCAGGAGGGCATGTTGATGGGCAAAGACAGCTCATACGGCTCCAGGCTCAGAGCTGCAGTAATCACAGACCACAACCATGGCAAATCAAAACATGTCTGAATTCAGCTCTTGATATTTGTTACAGCATGAATGGATTAGTGTCATACCCTTTTCCTGAGCAAGCTCTTCATGTCGCTGGTGGGGAGGCTTGTATGGAGCAGCCCCAGCAGCTAAAGCTTCTGACACAAATGCATCCAGAAATGACAATGAGGAATCCACCTGGGAACCCCAAACCATTCAGTTAAACAACTAAGGCTAATAATTAGTGAAAAAGGTGACTTGCTATAAAATGGAAACATGAAGTTAACAATAAAACAGAAATAATAAATACTACTAATAATAATTCTGATTGTTCTGACACTTGCAACTGTGAACAACCCCACCCATGCAACACTACAGACTTGCTTAAACATCAGACAATTTGCTAGCATAATGTCTTCTATTAGACTGCAATTATAACAATGTGTCATGCTCACAAGAAAGTAAATCTTTATAAAACTTCACACCCTATTCACAAATTTCACACAGATAAAGCAATGAAGATATGATGAAAATAACTTTCACACAATCAAATAAGCATAAAATATTAGTATGTGATGTAGGAGTTCTGGGATAGATAAAGACTTTCCTTATTGGCTTAATATTTAAACAATTACCATATACAGTAATTTTACACTCAACAGGCTCTGACCCACAGGGCAGTGGAACAAGTCTTCTTCGTAGAGCTGAGTCTTGACTGAGAAGCTGTAGTTCATGAGCCCTCTGTCTCAATACTGTGTCCATTGAACTAGTATGGTCTTCACAAACTGACTGAGCAATTGAAATACAGGCCTTTCCAGAACAGAGCTTTGTCATCGCCATAAGGATCCAAGTTTTGGTTTCATTGCTTGTTTGCTTCATGTCAAGCAGTTTTGTATGAAGAGTCATGATTCTGGCCGGGTCGAGATCTGTTCTTAAATGTGAGTATTCCCCTAGCACCTGTGACCACATGAGACAGAGAAATAAGACAAAAACTAAAGTACTCCATTAAGTAAGCAATACCAACAGAAACAGATAATCTGAAGTCTAGAGTCCTGGAGATTTTGTGCAGAATTGCTAGTTTGGTGCATAAAGGGTAACATCTTAAAAAAACATAGTACTTTGAATAGAGTATATGGTAATACTAAAGCTAACACTAACCCAGCTTATCACTTGCAAGAAGCGTTGAGGTAGTTTTCTTGTTTCTCCTTCAAGCAATGTAATATATGAATCAACAGCAAAAAGTCTCAACTTCCTGTTTTCTTCTTCACTCTCAAACCCTGTAAGAATCAAACAAATAAGACAATATAAAAAATTCAGGTCTATGTAGGGAAAATACTATTGTAAGTAACAAGGTTTTTCACACCTTCAGAAAGCAGTTTGAGAAAGTTGTTGGAGATGTCAGGCTGAATCATGTCTCCTCCCAAAGAAAACACCGTGTTCATGGTCTCAATGAACCACTTATTGTCTGGCGCATATGTACACAGTTTTGATAGGAAAATGCATTATTAAACTTAATCCTAATTACTTTTAAAAACAAAAATACTAATGTCATTATAAATGTTGGTTATGGTTTTTAATTTGTGTTGTAAAGGATATTTTTCTGCTATTTCAGCTACCTTTCCCACCAAGTCAATAGTAGTATGGTCATCTTTGCTCTGTCTCAAAAATTCTAGCATCTTTTCAACAATAACAGTGACATTTTGAGCATTGGTGATCCGAAAAAGCAATTCCAAGGTCTGAAAACGAGCAAAATATAAGTCAGTATGGATTATTATTTATTGCAAATAGTCTAGGAATTCTTACCTCACGCTTTATAATGATGTCAGGGTGATCCAGACACTCTATTATGGTCATTTGATGCTGCAGGGCTAGCTTAGGATCTTGTTGGATGACAAAAGTGAGAGCCTTCAATCCTGCAAAGATGAAAGTATAGTATATACATATAACTAACTGCAGCGGCTGTAAAAAAAAGTTTCTATACAATAAACTACTTGATCTTAAAAACTTACCAAGATATTTTAGGTTAATCTTTGATGAAATCACAAAATTTCCAATGCATTTTGCAGCTTTTCCAAGAAGGTCAGAGTTGGGGTAAATTGTATAAATACAATTCACACATTCATACAAAATAGCTGCAAGAATGAGAGACAACGATCAAAGGTATGTAAAACCAATCGACAGGTAATATTTCAGCTATACTGACCGTATGTTATATTATGGTTGATCTCTGCTCTTTTCAATGACTCGTCCAGCACTTCATACATAATTTCACTGGAACATTGATCATTTTTCCCAAGAATGGACAGTATTCTTAAAAGTTGGATTTGCAGCCATGGAGCAGGAACACTGTGGTAATTAAAATCCATGGGTAATTTACCACTCACCACCTGCTTCAAGATTGTAACAAAACTGGCAGTCAGGTCCTTATAGCCATCAGGATTATCCTATAATAGACAAAATCACTTTTACATTCAAGAACAAAAACAATATATTAAAATAATGATTAAAAAGGCTCAAGCAATAACCTTGATCATCTGTAAATAAATGTGTAGTGAAGCAAACATAACTCCTGGGTCTTTATCGCATAATGCCTTGCGAAACTTGTTGTGGATGTGCTGCACTTGATTTGGGGCTATTAAATAGAACTTGTACAAAGCCAGAACAGCTTTTCGTCGTATAATTTCTCTGAAAGAACAAAGCAAACAAACTCATTTAAATAAAATTCTGCACACATACTTTAATGAATACCTGATTTCTAAATAAATTAAATGCTTTACTGCCATTTACTTTGAATGATTAAGTTTTTCTTCCACTAGAGGGAGTATTGCAGGGATCATATCTTTGGGAAACATCTGGCTGACCACTGTTAGAGCCATGCACACTTCAATCAAGTTAGTGCTCTGAAGATCCTACAAAAAGAAAATGTCCCTATTAATTATGTTAATGGTAACTTATAAAATGTGTCAAGTAATAAGACAAACTCACCTTAAGTACAGTATTTACAAGGAGAAGAAGAAGCTCATGACTCTCATTTAGAAATAAGCACACAGCCAAATAACCTATAAACAATTTTTTAACATTGTAAGAAAGATTGACTGATGTACTGATTATTTGCAGACCATTGAACATACCAACTCTTTTATCCAAGATACTGCCTTGTTGAGCTAGTTTTATCGCATGAATGTAACTGAACGAAGCTTCATAACCCAGCATTTCACAGTAGATTGCTCTGACCATAGCCTCCTTCATTTGTCTCTGCAATACAAAACTTACAGTCTATATTTTCACGTAAAACATAAAACCTGCTGATTACCATACCATTGAGATGTTAGGAGAAGACACTTGATCTTTAAGGGATGTAAGTTCACGTTGGATTAGTTTTTCTTCTTCCTGGCGATAGACAAAATTATTTCAACATCAAAATATATTAGTTTATAAAAAACGATTTTAACCAGTCATAAGATGCAGGTACATGATCTCAAAAACTTGAACATTATCTGCTATAACGGGTGACCTAAGCATATTTCACATTTTTCGACTAGAGTTACAGTAACATTCTAAACATATTAAATTGTCCATTTCAAGCACCAAAACTTCAGTGATCTTGGTAAAACAAAATAACTCAACAGATTAATATGAAATGGTTTCTTTTCAAGATAAGCTAACAGCACTGCTAAGATCGACTTGACGTGAAGTTTATAGAGTTTTGTGATTTCGCTTAACAAGCCCCTATTTCACACATGTCCCTCACATGTTTGGAGGTGAGCTCGGTGATCCCTCTGATGAGAACCCCGAGTTTGGACGTGGAGGAGAGCTTTGCAGATCCAGGCGGTGAGTCCAGCGACAGCAGGCTCGGGAGAGCTGTCAGGGTTTTCTCAACAACATCGCTCATTTTGGGAACTAACCTGGGCCTGGTAGACAAGTTTTACGTCTAACAGGTTAATATTTAATTATCTGTCCATGTTCTGCTTTGGTCAAATCACTGATATAAGACAAGAGGCGCAAAGTATGAAGAAAATTCAAGTGGTAAAGCCTCAAAGCCGCCTTTCGGTCATTGTTTTGATTCAGCAACTTCCGACGTCTGACGTCACTTCCACTTTTAAAAACTTTATTTACACATTTTATTCATTTACACATTGTAGCTTTTCTCACACTATAAACTTCTTAATGTGGTCTTCATGTAATTATTAAACATAGCATCTTGTCAAACTGATAAAAATAGAAACATTTGAGTCACCCTCCCACCAAAGACACATGTGCTGCACTTCTCCGGGGAAAAAAAAAAGAAAAAAAAAAGGAAAATGAAGTAGCTGCAAAAAATATTATGATTATTTTTATGATTATGGGTATTATTATTATTATTATTATTATTGTTATTATTATTATTATTATTATTATTATTGTTGTTGTTATTATCATTATCATCATCATTATTATTATTATTATGTGCCAAATCCTTTATAAGAAAGAGGGATGAGTACCATTACCATAATAGATCTGTATATAAAAAAGTCATCATAAAAATTACAAAATAATAAAAAGCAGCGATATTCAAAATCTTTATTATGCTTGTATTTTCTTTAACAGTGTTGTTTAACTGTACACTAAACTACAATAAATAAATACAGTAGAAAATAACAGCCATTAGACAAACTGCACAAGGAGCACATTTCTAATGCATTCATCTTTTCGTCAAGTCCGAGACAGTTTTATATCTGCTGTGAAAGTGGTCATCAAATTGTAAACACATTCAACAGCTGAACCAGATTTTTAGGTAAACATAATTTTATAATCATAACATTACAATTTTGGTTTTCATTTAATGTGCTTTGTGTTGGAATGATTTGAGGCATCTTTTTGTAAACAATATGAACTTCTTCTTCTTCTTCTTCTTCTTCTTCTACTTCTTCTTCTTCTTCTTCTTCTTCTTCTTCTTCTTCTTCTTCTTCGTCTTCATCTTCATCATCATCATCATCATCATCATCAATCATCAATCATAAATGTTTAGTTTTTGTATTTCAATTGCAGATGTTATATTTTTTAATCACAAACATTGAAATCAAACCTTTTATTTTCTCTTTTCATGTAGGCAAATACATTATTTCTTAGTAATTTTTATTCTAGACTGACGCTATTCACTATCAGTGATATTTTCTACAATATATAATTTACATCATTATATTGAACTAAAAGTATTGTGCAATGTTCTCTCAATATGTTCAAACACAAGCGTGCCATTTGGTTTAATAACTTTCTGCAGAGTATGCCTACCCTGACCTTGGGTTGCAGTATATACACTATTTTATTGATATGCCCTATGTACAACCAGAAAGTCTCTATGTATGTGATTGTACTTGTAGCAAACAAATGTTGACATGTCACTAGATCTGAACAGCTGAGAGTCTTCATCCTTTAGGCCCAAATCTGAAAAACAAGGTGATACACATTACATTAACATAAAATTTGTTAGAAGTTTGAACCATAGTGGCTCAGTTATTTGGTCAAACAGGAGGTCACCAGTTTCATCTGATCTGTCTCTTATTCATAGCTGCCAAGTATGCAGAGTCAGACATACTAAAACACTTCAATTTCTAATCTAATAATTTTCTTACAGTTTGGTCCAATACCTGCTTAAATCCTTGTATTTACAGGTTTTTACAGTCACTACTGCTAATATATAAGCAAAATACCTTCTTTCTGTCACCTACAATATTACAAACACTTGGTAAAGTGAAGATGTTTCCATTACTTTAAAGGAGAAATACTGTGTTCATGTAAATATTAGTAAACAATGACATGTAGATCAAAATTTTACTTTTTGTTCATTGTAAAACTCAAAATTGATCTAAAATGGCAAAAATAGGCTTAGTGACTTTTGTTCAAAACTGCAGAAATGATAGGCCCCCTCTTAACAATAAAATTCAACTGTATCTACAGGTGAAACAGGAATTTTGAATATCAGCTGCAACGACAATAAGATATGCATAATTCAATCCAAATACAACTTTGAGAAAGCTATAAAACACAGTTAAAACATACTAAAAAAGAGGACATTACCCAATATGTCCCCTTTAATGTTATGCATTTTGTTGCTTACTTAAATAAGATTCTGGTAGCCTTTACTTACCCTCAGAGTGTGGTCCCAGGAGCCTGTACAGAAGGCCGTTCCATCAGGAGAAACTCGAAGTGTGCTCACACGATTCTCATGTCCAAACAGGATGGAAACTCGAGTTCCTTTTAAAACGTCCCAAACGTTTATGGTGTAGTCATTGTAGCCACCAAACAGTAACCTTCCTACAAGGAACAGGAACATGTTCTATAAGAAACTTTGTTCCAAACAATCTTGAATGCAATGCTCACAGTGTTTCATACCACTTAGAGAAAAGTCAACACTTGAAACGCCAAAGATGATGCTCTCCTTGGAATAAATGGCCACTTCCCTATCGGCTCTTAGATCATAGAGCCGGCACTGTAAAAGAAAGAATAAAATTTGAATAAACACTCCATCTAATAAATGCACCAGTCCAAACACCTACTGTAGCATCATCTGATCCGGAGGCAAATGCATCTCCACTGGGATAGTATCTGTTAAAACATAAAAGCTTGTTATAAAACAGTTTATTAAATTTCAATAATTTATCTCAGACAGTTATAATTAGCACAACCAAAAGATTAAAAATAAAATAGATTTTATAGTTACATTCTATTAGTAACTCACCGCACACTGTTGATGTCTGACTCATGGGTCTCAAAAGACTGAATACACTGTCCAGAGCGCATGTCCCATACATTAGCTTTTTTATCACAGCCCTGCAGAGGTAAGACAACACAACTCTTTAAATTATGCATTTGGTAAAGATGTAGAGTACATGAAAGAGTTTTTACCCCTGAGACAAATGTATTGCCAGTTTCAGAGGGGGCCAGATCCAGACACAGAACATCAGCTGCGTGTCCATGGAAACTCTGCAGCAGCTGCCCACTTTCCACATCCCACAATGCACAGGTCCCATCCCCACTGGATGTCAAGATCTGTAACAAAGGCAAGAGGAAATGGATTCCCTTAAGTTCAAGAAAACATCAATATGGCTATAAATAGATTGCTTTGGATGTGTAAAGGTCATGTGACCAGAAACTCTGCAGCTGAGAGAAAGTCACACGTTAAATACCACAACGGTTTAGGTTGAAACTTTAATGTGGATGTAGAATGCATTTATATAGTGACTTAAGCCTAAACAAAATTAATTATTTGGTTCAGTTCCAGCGTGTACATTGGCATTTCAAGCCCAGAACTAAACAGCTTGATTGCAGCTGCAGACCAAAAAGATCAGTCAAAGAAATTAAACATAAAGAGTAATTCACTGTCTGGCTAAAACTATTTTTTATCACAAAATGTTTCCACTCCTGAACTTACCTGCATATCAGAGTTGGTAAAACTACAAGCTGACAAATAGTTTGTGTGCATTGCCACTGATTTCTTCTTTGCAGCCAGGTTTTCATTTTTGTCCAGGGACAGCGGATACACTGAGCATTTGTTATCCAGGCCACTGTATTAACACAGAAGGTTTTTACTTAAGGGGAAAAAAAACTGTCAACACATTTAGGTGATAGTAGTAGCACTCACCCACAAGCTACAGCGCAGCCAGATGGGGCGTAGGCACAGGCCATCACCCATGTGCAAGGCATTGTCACTGCATGCTCCTAATAAACATCAAACAAAAATGAACTGAAGTTCATCAATTGACTAAATTAAAATATGCAATAAACGCTTGTGTATTATCATTTATTATCAAAAGCTTTGGTCCCACAAACAAAAACACTGTTGTCCTTGGTATTATGTTAACGCTCTATATGAATTTGTCTAAGCATAGAAAAATAGAACTAAAACTAGAGTTGTAAAAATCGTACAGTGCACCCGTATTTGTCCACTTGCAAATCATAGTTACCTTGTTTGTGGTAAAAGCGTCCCATACAATGACTTTTCCATCCTACAAAAGAGAGACATAACACTTGCAGAAGATGGGCTAAATTTGAAATGTGCCTTTACATTATAATTAATATAGCATAGATGAAATACCTGAGAAGAGCTGACAATCCTCCTCTTGTCCTTACACCAGTCCATGCACAGCACTTTGTTCCCATGTCCCTTTAGAGTCCTCCTGGTCTTCATTACAAACTGACCCAGGCCTTCTACTTTCTCAGCCACCTGATGTACTGCACACACAACACTTACATTATAATCTCCCTTGGTTATTATTCCCACAGAAATGAAGATTACTTTGCAAGAGGACCTATAGAATTATATTAAACTAATCTTCTCCTAATCTGACATATCCTCAAGTAAACCCCAGACAGACTAAAATACCACAATATCAGCCTTTACGTAATTCATAAACATCTCGTACTACTGCAGCTACGCTGAGATGTGATTGGTTGACACAACTACAAGGATAGGATGGAGAGCTCTAAAATCGGAAGGAAAAACACAGCCTGTTTACAAAGACGAATAGGCCTAGTGTTCATAACACGTCACGCAACTGTAAAATAGCTAATTGATAGTCAAAGACTGACAAATACGACATTAGAAGATATTCTTTCCGTCAGCGTAAGGCAGGGGTAAGCATAGGTGAAGCGAGGCCCTCTCCATTTTCAGCACTCACACTCGACATCGTGCAGCTTCGCTCTTTCCTCTTCCAGCTTCGACTTGAGCGTCTCCGACTCGCTTTTGAGGTGGGCCAAGGTCTCATTCAGCTGTACCTCCTGTGTCGCCATTTCAGGGATTAGAGGGGATCTCATATATTTCCTTTGTGCAGGCAGCGATCGGCAGCGAAAAGGCTTAAAGCACAGCTAACAGCTGATGCTGCTGTCATGACGTCAGAAGGAGAGGATGCTGAGCGGAGAGAGGGGCGGGGCCTGCATCAGCATCTTGCGTGCGCTCACGTTCACACTACCGCACCCGCTAATTATAGCATCGGTGTGTAAACCACGCTGCAAACTCACACACCGCCAGGGTGTGTTACACTGAAACTAACGTGCAAAATGCATCACATGTTTATGATGATAATGATGTGTACCATTAACCAACATCCAAACACAAAAATAAGAAAGCTGTTTTAAATTAAAGAAATACATTTATTTGACATAAATACAATTTTGCTAAAAGTGCATTTGCTAAAATTCTCATCAGTCGACATCATTGTAGTGGTTGCTACATTTCATATTGTAAACAGTTAGCAATTAAAGAACAAGACAAATAAAAAATAATTAGTCAGAAGCTTAAATTGATAATGTCAGTAAACCTTTGATAAAACTCAATGTGGCATTGTTAGAGTACCTTGGGAAGTATTTGTATTTATTTTTTTTTGTGCTGGATAGTTTAGCTCATCTATTTTTACCATTTGTGATATAATTACACAAGATGTGAGGCGCAGCATTAATTAAAAATATTCCCTTTAGTAAGAAGTTAAATACGTGTTAAAAATCCCAAATGAAGACTTTGTGGGACTTGCAGCAGCTCCAGAGCCTGTGCAGACGCGCAGAAAGGAAAGGTGACCTGGAAACGGTAATCTGCATCCATCATGAGCTGAGTGGAACCATCACAGCGATCCTGAAGCAAAGACTAATACAAAACAAACAAAAAACTAAACAATCAATAACTTTCACACCTAAATTAAAAGTGAAACTAATAATATTACTACAATGCTTCACTTACTTGAACTTTTTTAACAAAGGATGGAGTAACTCTTTTCTCAAAATCATCTATAGGTGTATAGGAATTTAAAATCTTCACAATCTACATAAAAAAGTGAACAATAATGTAATGTTTGGAAAATAAAATAACCCAGCAGAAATTATGCCACTTAGTAACATTGATCTGAAAGACCTAAAATGTCCCAAAGAAGACCAAAATAGTTTGTGCGAAAGATAATGATGCAGAGAATGAGTTACCTGAACAGAGTTGAGCTCTGTGCATTTCTGAGAGATCTCTGTAGCATCTTCATCAGTGGATTTGTTGACCTGTAGTAGCCAAGCAGCTTGTGATAAAGGTTTTAAAGTGTCCATAGCATTTGTGCTTTGAAGATCTTTCTCCTTCAGCCACTCTTCTAGGTAGCTGATGTTACATCTAAAAGAAACACACAATTGTACATTTTACAGCTTCCTTATTTAAATAAAAGATGCTATCTTCCATGGTGAAATATCCTTTCTAGAGACAAAATATTGTCAAAATGGTATGTATATTAATATAGAAATATAAACATAATACAAGATTGTCTGAGGAGATAATTGGTGGTAAAGGTTATTAATAATTATTAGTGATATTAGATATTAGTGTGATGTCAAAGCACACAAAGATTCAAGAGAGGAGGCAGTGCTTTCTCTGTTTGCGAATCTTTGTTTTCATTGAATAGAAGACATTTTTTCTACCATACATCTTGGTGTGTGTTGATGATGAAAAGTTTTGAAGTCTGATTTCCACACCTGATTTGCATCCCCTTCCTGCAGGAGCACAAATCCTTTCGTAGCATCATGTTGTTGAGTGTCGCGGCTCCAATGATGAAAAACAGTTGTTTTATGACTTGTCTGACCAGGCCCTGCTCCATGCCATGCTGCGTCATGGTGCTGTAGAAATGACTGAGCTGCTGTATTATGGACGAGATGGTGTAGCTCTCAGAGTCCTCTTCATAAACACTGTTCGATCTCTTCCTCAGACCACTTGGCTTCATGCTGGAAATGCCTTGTAAGCTCTCGTGTTCCAGCATCCCGGGAACTGAGTTGAAAATATTACATTTTAAATGGGTCAAAACAGCGATGAGTGTAGAAAAAACAAACAAACACAGATGTAACACATGATACGTAAGAGTGTTATTATTGAGAATTGAAGAGAGAACTTAAATTATTGTTTTCTCATTAAAGAAATAACTTAAGCTTTATTTTATTCATTCATGATTAACTAACAAATCCTGTATTATTGGATGGTGTTTTGCTGTTGCATTGAATGATGCACCTTGTAATGGCATTAAGTATTAATACTACACATAGCAGAAGAGTTTCAAAATTTATATTAACATCACAAAAGGTAGAACTAATTAATAGTAGTTGTGTACTGTTGAGTACAACAGTAAAGTAAGTTGTTATCTTTAAATTGTCCACTGAACTGAACATTTTGAGTTTTGAAGATTTAAACAGTTTGAAAATCGGGATAGCCCAAAACATGGGTGGGTGACAAAAGTATTTGTACACGAATTAATTGTGCAAGTTGTTCAACCAAATCAAAGAGCTATCTAAGGACCAGGGACAAAATTGTACATCTGCACAACTCTGGGGTGAGCCACTCTACAATAGATTTTTTTGCTTATGTAACAACATTCAAACAGCTTGCAAAGTTTCAGGCCATAATAAGTGTACTAAGTCAATAACCACACTGAAGCAAATAAGACCAGAGTATTTGTTATCCTTTGATGCTGAGTTACTTCGAATTGGTTAATACTGTACAATGTGTGAATTATACTATCTAGTACCTACCAATAGTGGGAGTGAGAGCCTTCTCCATGACAGAGACAAACTGATGGTAAATGTGGATGGCCAAGTCACTGATAATCTGTCGGTGTTCAGTCAAGTCAAAATTCTGAAGGCAGTTCTTTGCCTGTCGAGGAGTATTGTGTTTCATGAACTCCTGGATTAGATTATAAGGAAAAATGATCTCAGGTTAAAACCATACGAAGAGAAGAGCAGAATAGTGTGATGATACAGAGGAAATTGACACCTCTTCTCCGCTGTACTGTCTCAAACAGTTGAGGAGCATATACATGTTAGAAAGCCAGAATGACAGCAAATCCAGGTCCTTCTGGTAAGTCTGAAAAAACAAAACAATTATTTCTAAAACAATGCAAATAATATCTAAAGCTTTCTACTTCAGCCTTTTTAAACAAAGTTTGTGCTATGTCTTTCTGTCCATTTTTCTGCACTATTCACAATAATAAAAAAAAAAAAATCAACGAATCACATAAAAAACCTGCTTTAACTTTATTTATAATCTTTCAATAAACATTTTTTAAGTACCACCTTTTTTTTCAAATAACCCACAATAAAAGCTGTAAGGCCTAAAAATCTCACCATTATGACCTTCTTGACCCCACTGATAATGGCGTTCATTAAAGACTTGAGCTTATTGTCGTCGTTAAGATAATCAGCGTGACGAACACACATGAACAAAATGTAGGCCGGCAGAGAGGGCATCATGTTCACCACAACACCTTTGGGCTTTAGATCTGTTTGAGAACAAATAACAAAGTAACAGAGTATGGCACGTACAAAGTGTACTGAATTTTATTAGAAATGAATAGGAAAGTACCTAAAATGATGTGTTGAATGAGCTTGGCTTCATGTTCTCTTTTGTATTCCAACATTCCCAAATACTCTTTAGGAATATTTGGGAAAGACGTCTGCTTGGCTGAAAAAATGCAAAAATAACTTAATGACAAAGCAAATAAAAACATATAATGTACAAGTGATACCTTTTTGCATTAGTTCAAAGCTTTTTATTTGACTCTTAAGTTTCTTTATTAGCCTGTCCTTTTGGTCCAATTGTTCCTCAAAATCCTTGAAGAAAAAAAAGCATTAAAACCGAAATTATTCAAACAACAAAAATGCAAGAATGTTTTATCAATAAAAATTGTACAGAAAAAACATTATTCTTTTTACTGAAACAAGCTTTTTTGAATGGGCACACCATATTTTTTGCAGTCAGCCGGGCAGTTTCATATCTTAATCTGGTCTTGGCTTCGCTCTCCATCTGATGCAACCTCTTCAAGTGCTCATTTTCTTCTTCCAGCTCCTCAATTCTGTCCTCAAGTAGTCCCTTCGATAGTTCCAGTTTTTCAGACTGTTCTTCCAAAACCCTAAGAAAAAACATAATATTTAAAGTGACCTCAGTCCATGTATGGTTAGAAATTGTAAACAATACCTACCTGCACCTTGAATTTTCATCTTGAATTTTCTTTTGAAGTGCATTTGAAACTTCCTGGGTTTTTTCTTACATATGAAATATATATATATATATATTTAAAAATGCATACAAAATAATTAAAGCTCAATCAAAATTTACAAACATACGTTCCAAGTCTTTATTCTTCACAACTACTTGCGCTTCAAGATCTTGCTTTTGCCTCTGTAGCTCTGATACTTGTAGTTTCAGCTCAGGGATAATCTAATACAATACAAACAAACAAACAATAATATTAATAATGATAATAATAAAAATAATAATCCACAAGAGCTTTCGAGAAACCACTGCCACAAGATCATATACAAGAGTGGAAAACGTGAGATTGCGTTTTGTTTAGATAGACAGGAAGCTGATTTTGAGAAACCGTCCAAAAAGCAGCAAAATATCAAACTAATATAAACTATTTCCAAATCTTCTCATCTAGTAAAAATTGTGTTTCTTTTCACGTCAACAAAACAGAAAACATGTCATGTTTTATACGCACCAAGTTCTCGGTACTGAGCCTGGACACTTCTTGGCAAATATTGTCGTTGACGTCACTCTTTTCCTGAAAAAGATTTTGCAACTTGCTGTTTTCATTTTGAAGATGATCCATTTTTAACTTCAGCCCTTCAACTTGTGTCTCATAATTCTCCTTTTGCTCCCTCTGGTGGTTCTCAAGAATTCTACATCAAAAAACAAAAAATTAGATAGGTGTGCTGTTGTTATTTTGACAGGAAATATAAGTTTTAATAAAAACCTGTAGCTTTCTGCAGGCTATCAAATGCTGTGATTAAGTCCTCAATTTCATAGATTTTCTCTGAATCATGGGGTGTCAGCCTGTGAATAAATAGATACAGTTTAAATAAAACGTGACATTCACACTAATATTACAGCTTAACAAACTAAAAAATATTTACTCTTGTAGCATCTCTTCTTCAACCACCTCCCCCAGGAGTTGTCTTGTAAACTCATTCATTTTTGCTGCAAAAAATAAAAACTTTTCTTACTTAGAAAAAAAAGGGCTTCAAAGTTTATCTCGGCTTTAGTTTATAAAATCAAAGCTTTAAGTGAAGGTGGTTTATGTTATCAGCAAATTTCCAGTTTTTGAATCGCCAATGTTTTCTCCCCAAAATTATTTGCAACAAGTCAATGTAATCCTTCCTTTGTCCAGAAGTGACCCACTATAGAAAAAGGCTGCAAAGTTGTCATCTGGACAGTTAGTTTGAAAATCGAAGAAGAAACTTTGAAGCCTTTGAAGTCTTTCTCCGCTATGGAATGGAAATGAGGCATAATGTATTTATTACTAAATTGTGACATACTGTATGTTGATCAGTAATTTACATTTAGTTCATTGTAAAAGACAATGCTGAACTAAAGTGGTTTACAAATATAAACAATGGCTTCCTGTTCAAAATTGCACAACTGATGAGCATCGCTTCTTCAGTGTAAAATTTAACAAGCAACAAATTTAAAGTAACTTATTTTGAATGTTGAAAAGTGCCTTCATGACAATTTTGAACTCTATGTTTTACTGAAATCCTGAAGGAGTGAACATTAAAAAGTGGATTTCACCTTTAAAAATGCTGCTCTAATGTATTTTTTAAATTGACCTATATTTACGATTTAACACAGCGCAAAATAAAGAGGGCACCCTGTTAATATAAAACGGTTAGGGGACAGTAGCATAAATTGGTTTTAACTGATGTGTAGCTTAACAAAGGGGGATCAATCAAAAGTGTGTTACCTCTTGCTTGTTCAGACTGCTCCTTAATCTTTCGGTCCAGAGTGTTCCTTTGATTCTGCAGACTGTTGACCTCACGTCGCAGCTCCGGGATTATCTTCACATGTTTGCTGAGCTGGACAACTTGCTCCTGGAGGTCTGCGTTTACCTGAGTACCCTCCTCTACCTTTCTCTCCAGTCCTGCTTTTTCCTCTCTCAATTTCCTCAATTCGTCCTTGAGGGCTTCAATCTCCTTCTCATGATCCTGTTGCAATAGCTCGATACTGTTTTCTGCAATTCTGGACAAACAATGCCACTTTTCAATTATGTGCACATTAAATTACAATAAAAAATGGTTACTGGCATTTCCTACTTTCTGAGTCTGGCTTCATTTTCTTTCTCTTCTAAAAGATTTTGTTTTATTTGAATAAAGTTCTCTGCAAATTGATATATACGTGTTAATGATATGTACAAAGTAGGACGCTGTTGCATGAATTGGCATGTTACCTTTAGCTTCTTTGGTGGTGGTTTCATACGCTTTTTCCAGCTTCTGTTTGTCAAGTGTTAACGTCTCAATTTGTACTTGAAGCTCTGCTAAGGCCTGGAATAAAGCCACATTTATTATATGGAATATCAAGCACTGTGTATAATGCAGTTATGACTTTCAAAGAACAAAAAACACTAACTTGGCAAGCATCTTCTTTAGCTTTCTTTTCTCTGGCTTCCAGAGATGCCTTCTGACTGGTAGATTTTTCCAGCTGCATCTCAATATTCTGAAGTCGATTCATTGTTTGAGAATGTGTATTGGCCAAAGAAGTCAGCCTCTCCATCAATCCATGGTTTTCCTTGTTCTATTCATTTAGAGAGTTCAGTCATATACATTATTTAAAACAATTAACAAAATTACTTCAAAGTGTATTGTCACCTGCTCTTCCACTTTCTTTCTGAGCTGCTGCACTCTGTAGGACAGCTGGACATTCTGCACCAGCCGACGCATGGTTTGAAAGCGTCTACGGCTAACCATGCTCTGGCATACTTCTGCAGGACCTGTGCTTTCTGGTCTTGCAACATCTGCATCACAATGTTTAAAATGTTAAATTGTAGCACAAAGTAAACTAAAAAAGCCCACAAAATACATTTCAGTGTTCCTGTGTATTAAGCTCACTTTTGATGCATACTTTAAAATATTTTCCTCATCAAAATATCTGAGGTTGTGTTTTGCTTTATTCACTCATGTTCAACACAAAAATCCTACTGGTTTAGACTGTGCTCTTTACTGAAAATACTCTCTCTTGTGAAGTCATAAAATGGTAACAAAAGGAATGCGCCATTGTTTTAAACTCCACCTTCACTACATCATTTGTATATTTCAGCCCTTTAGGTACATGCAGCTATCATTTTAGCCTTGGAGAGACTTCCTCAAGATATTTTGTGACGATCTAAAATAACCAAATATGCTGCATGCATAGTCTTGTTATTTGTAGATAGAGAATTGTCCCTAAACCAACTTTTCAAATGAGACTAAAAACGAGACTAGCACAACAACAAAGCAGGACTCCACCAATGTTTTTGATGAGGGAACAGCATTTAGGAAGGGCAAAATTAATTTAGGTAAATACGGGACCTTTGAATTATTTAGATAGGCACAAGATAGTTAAATAAAAATATATATTTAATAGAGTAGGCTACACACCTTCTTGTAGCGTATGCGAGCCAGCCAGCCACGAGTGAAGGCCTGAATAGTGACAGTGGCCAGTCGGATTATACAAAAGATTTGTCTCACTCTGAAACCTCTCCAGTATTTCTGGATCACCAGCGCTGCCCAGCCCTGCTTCAGTGTCACGGCATTCACAGTTTTACTAAAAAAAAATAAAATTAACATTAAAAACAAAGTTCTAAATGAAATTGTAAATATGAACCATCTCTAACCGAATTGTCCTCTTCCCTCTCAGGTATTGTTGAATGATAATGGCCGCCTCTCTCCAGCGTAAGTATTTCTGCCTCTGAATCCAACCTCGAACATGTTTTTGGATCATGATGCATGAACCTCTGAGATGATCCAAGCGCAACTTCTCTAAGTAAGCCACTTGACCAGCTCGAAAAAAGATTTTAGTCCGACCAAACTTGTACTGGTTTGAATCCTGAATGGTAGATTAGTACAAAATATGAATTTAAAACTTGAATTAGGAGTGAGAAAGCTCTCAAAATGTGGTCACACTTTACACTATAAAGAGGTGTTTCCAAGAAAGTCCTGTTTAACATACAGTATATGTGTCCTTTGATTGGTTGTTGGGTGTACTTGACTATAAAAGTAGCAACTTAAAAAGTGCCCTGTCTAAATAAATATAAAAAATTTAAGTAAACCAACCTGAATCAGTCGCTGTAAAACATTGACACAAGTTTGTTTCTTGTCACCAAGGCCTGTGTCCTGCTGGTTTCTGAGAATACTATAGCGGCTGTAAAATTCAATGTATGTCCATCTACAAAATATATATTTATATAATTAGTACATTTAATTTTAAGGATATACAATGATATATATAGTATTTACCTCGAAGGGTAGCTCTGTGCACTAATACGGATCGTTTCCAGGACTCCACAGGCTCGCAGCTGCTGCACCACCCTTCTGCTGTCATATCTTGAAAAAACATGTAAAGTTATGCTAAATACAAAGAACGCTACTGTATATACAGTAGTTACTTACTCAAAAGGAAGCTTATCTTCATTTGGCTTAATGCATCGCACATAGTGAGGTGTGGTGGCATTCAGGGTCTCCATTAGTAAAGAAAGAGAGCTGCGAAACTGATGAAAAATTAACGCATTAAAACTATGTTAATATTTTATGGTTATATTTATGGTTTATGCAGTTCCCAAAAGTAAAAAACAACTTATATGTACGATCAGATTTATGTAATAGATCAACATTCTTAATTTCTATTTGTATCTTGTTTTTGTGGAAACAGATCACAAACTTATATACATGATACAGCTCATACAAATTCCATTCTCATTGGCCAGCGGTGGTAGAAGTGTTTTCTCTTCAGCCTAAAAAGTAAATTTACTTACCTTATCTCCCACTGAAGTTCTGAGCTGTTTGTTCGTTGGTTTAACTCCAGGTCGGGCCGGCCGCACTTTTACACCTGCATTGTTTACCGTGGCTTGATCAGTCTCTTTGAAAAAAGTGGCCAGAAAAGGAAACTGTGTGAAAGAAAAAAAATTTAAATACCTGCATAATTTTTGTTTTTAAATAGCCATTTGTGGTTACCTTGCTATTTCTCATTATATCAACAAGTTCTTCATAGAGTGCATCCCTGTTTTTCTCAAGAAATCCATAGCATTGATATTCCACCTAGTAAATGAGTCAAATGTATATGTTTCAGTCAAAGTTGATAATCTAGCATTCTATAGCATTTTATAGGCTGCCTGCAGTATGTCAGACAAGTAGTATATACATATTGTTTTGGTGTTCATGGTTTCTGTGGTTTGCTAGAGTCACTATTCATCAAAAATGTGAAGATGCTAATCAAATGCTTGACTAGCTCAACATGCAGATTGTAAAGTTTAATTATATGTTTGTCATGTTGTGGTTTAATTTATTATACCTTGTCTGCAAAATGTTGTATCATAAATGCTTCATTTCTCAACTTAGGCCTTTCAAACAGTGGACTATGGTTCAAGTAGTTGTACAGCTTTTGAAGCCAACTTTGATCTGTGCCTTGAGGAAACTGCAAAATAGACCACAAAACTCATTTAGAATATGATTGAAGTAAAACAAAGTAAAACAACAAATTAATTAATATCAAACCAAGCATTCTTCATCAAGCAAATCAAAAATGCCCATTTTAGCTTCAATAAGGTCAATCACTGGTTGATTATCATAAAAGTCTATTAGTGTCCAAGGGATGTCCTCTTTCATGTATTCTTCTTGCTCCAGCTTGAAGACATGCTGTTGGAGAAAGATTAAATATAAAAATGAATCATTTATAAAAAAACATAAATATATGAATGCAATAATTAAATAACATAAGTACCAAGTTAAATTGCTGTTGAAGCTTCTCATTAGCATAATTGATACAAAACTGTTCAAAGCTGTTTATGTCAAATGTTTCAAAGCTTTAAGGAAAGATTAAAACTACCATTAACATTTAAACATGCAAATATTCAACAATCCTTCTGCTTTGATTACCCATAAATATCCAGGACACCAATAAAAGCGTGTTGTTTTCCAGGGACTTTCAGAGCAGTATTGATTCTGTTTATGATGCAGTCAAACAAATGAGCGTAGATCTGCTTAGCGAGGGCATCCCTGGCATTATAACACGTTTCTTTGGCAACGGCTTCACCACCGTCTCAGTCGCAAGAACAATTCTTCTGTGGCACAACCAGCGAACTAGATCCACTGTGTTTACCTCCAGCAGCTCGCAAAACACAGGCAGGTGCGGGTCACTGGACTGGAAAAGAAAAGACTTTTAACAAGCAAAATAAACACATCCACTTTGTACTTAAACTGATTAACTAAAAGTATATAGCAGAGGGTATTGTCACAGTAAATGTGTGTGGAAAAAATTGATTAACTTGATTTTAACAAAGCAGCAATTCTGCATAATGGTGGTAAAAGGGTTAAGGGACAACTATTTATTTAAACTTCAACATGCAGTATCTAACTATATATAAAAAGTTGAAAGACGTACAGGTATGGAAGATTTGTCATCTCCAGAGCTTCTAATTTCTACATTTCCTAAATGTAAAATGGCAGCTAAAACTTTGAAAACATCCAACTGGAAATCTTCCTTCAACCCTGGATGATAAAAGAAGTGAAAATGTTGATGAACACTGCTAAAATAATTTTAAGATTATTGTTAGGATTAAGCTTTATACCCAGCAGAGAAAATGTTTGACGGGTCTCCTCCATGTCTTTTTTATCATCTACTCCTTCAATGCTGATGTCTCCACCTAGACGTGTGTACTGGAACTTGTCAGCACTCGCTGTAAATTAATGACTAATGTTATTACAAGTTCATGATTAGAATATAAACAAAAGGGACAAACGCACATAGTTTTAGGTGCTTGAAGTCTGGTAGTTTGGCACAAGAACACAACTGGTAGAAAATATGATAATTCCTCTCATTGTCGGCCTGAAAAACAATAACACATTGTCTTAAAATTGGATAAAACACAGTCTAAAATCTACCATCTTGCACTACCTGAAACACTACTCTGGATTTCTCAAGAAGATAGGTCCTCATATTCGCTCCAATGATGCGATACCTCCTGTCAAAACCAATCTCTGTGTATTTCCCAAAGCGGCTGCTGTTGTCATTTCTTGTAGTTTTGGCATTTCCTATTGCCTGAGGAAAAAAAAAAACATACATAAAACATTGTGCTAGTGACATCCTGTGAAATAGGTGCACTCTTACCTCTGTTACTGGGTTAGAAGCAAGGACTTTGTCTTCAACTCTGGTGTTACTGCCTGATTTGCTTACAACAGCAAAGTACCTCATTGCAAATCGAGCAGATACCGTTTTACCTGCTCCTGATTCTCCACTGACAATTATAGATTGGTTCTTGTGATTTCTGAAAACAAACAAAAATTCTGTGAATAATCTCAACACAATGCTTTAAACATAGGAGTACAGTATTACCTGGCCATTTGCTTGTAAGCTTCCTCTGCTACTGCAAATATATGAGGATCCATATCACCCATATTTTTGCCAGAGTAAGCATGAATTATTGCATCTCCATAAATAGGAAGTTGTTTATATGGATTTACAGCCACCAATATTATACCTGGCAAAATGGAAAATCTCAGTCCTTATTTAAGAAAATTCAACATATTTTTAATTAAGGATTAGAGTTATACCACAATATGTGTAGATGATTTTGGACTCCACAAAGCGCACTTTGAGGTTGTGCAGGACAGCAGGCTCGTGCAGGTAGCTGAGAGCAGTGAGGTCATTCTCTCCCACCAAGATGTCTGGGTTACGGAGAGGAGGGAGCTGGGGACTGGATGGGTCCACCGTGTAGTGAAGCTCCTGTCAATGAAAGCACTATATTGACACAACCATAAGCAATCCATTAGGCTAACCATATATAAAAGTGACATACTGTGCCATCTTCAAGAAGCAACTCAAGAGCACGGTCTCCAAGATGAAAGTCCTTAGTGATTTCAGCAGATTTCCAAATCTCCTCTTCGTTTGGGATCCAGACTCTGTTGTACTGAAAATCATATGGAACAGTTTTTTGTTACCCCCACAACTTAAAGCTATAGGCTAATCGTATCCTGTTTTTTTTACCCAGGCACCTGTCGCCTCTAACAAAGTTTCCATATGGTTTCACAAAACTTTTCCAGCAACTTTAACTCAGACGCGCTCCTTTCTTACCTTCGTGTACAGCTCCGGCAGAGACATGTTTGTGCATTTTAGGGCGAGACTGTAGTAGCCTACATTTGTTTTTGTTCACTATTTTCCAGGTCACTAACAAATTTTCTTCACAAAAGTATCCAAGTCAAGTCCATCAAGTTACAGTCCAGCAAAAGCGCGCTTCCGGCAGGCTACTGAATACAAAACAAGATGAGTAGAAAAACATAGCAAGTGGAATATGAGTTGTGTTAGCTGTTACCAGTATTTGAACATGTACAGTATTCGTGGACTATTTGTACAACGACATTTTCTACATTTTGCACGCCTTATTCCAGAAAAACTGCTGTCTTAAACTATACAATAATTGGCAGATTTTTATTTGGAAGGGTAAGTCTCTTTGTTTTGGTCTGCACTTCCGCGTGAGCCATTCACCTGTCGCGGACTTTGTTTAAGCCCCGCCCCTGCATCTTGTGACAGCAGCTTGAGGAGGGTGCGTAGGTTTGATCAAGGATCGAGTCGCCAATAGAAACCGGATGCAAACTTTCCTGTGCAATGGCGCAAGTGTTTTGGAAATTGGACCATGACAAAACTTATTTTTTTCTCATCGAAAAAGTATCTTACACATTCATTTGGGGCAGCAGGAATCTGACCTATAGCTAATAGGCTAAACTAATTAGAGATGGGTATTTAGAGTACTTATGCGAGAATTTATACTTTTCAGAGTACTTTTCTAACGGGATACGTTTGCTCACTACTTGAGTACTTGTAGCCAACATTTTTTCGAGTACTCTTCTCATTGTGAGTACATTGACGAAAATGTATGTTGGCACAATGAAACTAAAAAGCTTTTTCTAGAGGTTTTTATTTGGATTTTGGAGTATATTTTGTATCCAGTTGAAAAACATATAAATATAAATCAAATGTTCTGAAAGTTAGATTTCTTTGTCTTTACCTGAGTAATATTGTGAGTAATCTCAAGCACACATTTTGGCTACTCTACCCATCTCTGATATTGATACAATTTTTTTTTATAACCTCTCTTCCATATAAAAAAGATACAACAACAAAAACCAAGAACCCCTAAATATAATCTAAATAATAATGTAAATGTCTTTTCAGAATATGAATATTATAATAATTTAGTACATTATTCTTAAAATACACAGACATTGCTTCCAGTGACAGATTAGATACTAAACACAAAATACAAACAGCAAAGCATTATAAAACACAACTGAACAAGCACTTAAACACATTTCTAAGGTAACAGTCTAGATGCGTGTGAGGAAGCTCAAATTGAGACTACTGGGAATCTGAATAGTGTCAAAGGCCACAGAGGAAGCAGTGAAGTGAATGGTAACATTGAAAATCTTCTTTGTGTCCATCATCAAAGTGGGCGACTTGTCTCGATCTTTTAGCAAATTCTGTACATGAAATAAAAAGATGTTCTTTAGCTTGTGTATTTGAAATCAATCTTTAAAAAAAAAAAGAAGCTTCAGTACTTACTTTAATTGTGTCTATAAAGGTAGTGGACACTCGCTCTTCAAATTCAATAACTGGTGTGTACAATGTCAAAATCTTCACAATCTTTGAAAAAGAGAAAGCTGTTTAGTCTCCACAAAATAAGAGAACCAAAAGCATAATGAAGCAGGTCAGGTAAAGTATATAGTGTAGTTAAAGTGACACTAAATACTAATCACTAAATCGTTTTTTTTTGCTAGTAAACTGTTTATATGATGTCTACTGTTAATTTTAGTACAAACTTTGCAAATTTGCGGCTTTCAGGTGAAATTGCTCAAAAACTGGCTGTGTCTGCATTAGCCATTAACATTTCTAGTGGATATGTGGCATCATCATGAACCGTTCTGATTACAGCTAGGTGTGTCTGAAAACAAAAACTTGATGCTAAGCAACTCACACAGTTTTACTTGTAGTAAATGTAGTTGTGGGCAAATTTAAAATTATTAGTGGTTTAGTGTCACTTTAAAGAGTTACTGTTGCAAACCTGTGCTGGAGTAAGTTCAGTGCACATGTTACAGATGGCCTGTGCGTCTGCATCTGTCTTCTTCTTGATCTGTAAAAGTTGTGCTGCCTGAACAAGGGGCTCTAGCATCTCTTTGGCACCACTGTCGGACATATTCTTCTCAGTCAGCCACTCCTCCAACTGCCAAACATTGTATCTGAAAACACAGCAAGCTGCATCACTATAAAGGCCTGACGTTGGGGTTTTTAGGCTTCAGAGATGTACAGTATATAGCAAGAGCACAAAATGTTTTCATTTAGACATACAGGGAGCCTTTCTTTCTGTGCTCACATTTGCAGCTGCCACATAAAAATTGAGACAGACTAAATCTGAAATCCAAGTCTACACCAGAACCAGCTGTGCAGTAAATTCAGTGGCAGTTACTGTAATATTTTTGCTGTTAATCAAAAACATTCTTATTCATTGTCATTGCTGCAATTATTGAAACGTTTTGAATGCCTCAATGTGTGCCTCAGGTGGCTTTGTAAGTTTTTGCAAAGCTATTGTGATCTGCCCTAAATTCATCGATATAATCAAAAATATATATTTTTTTGTGTGTACCTGATCTGCAGTCCTTTACTCCAGGAGCACATGTCTTTGCGCAATAGCAGGTGGTTAAGCGTGATGGCACAAATTATGTAGAACAGCTGTCGGACCACTTGTCTGATGAGAGGTGGGTCCATGCCGTGTTGACTCATAGTGGAGAAGAAAAGGCTGAGTCGCTGTAGCAGGGCATCAACTGAAGCTGTCCCATCTTCAGGAAAACTGCTGCTTTTCTTCCGAAGACCAGTTGGTTTGGATCCGAGCACACCCTGCATGTTCTCATGCTCCAGCATACTCGACACTTTATCAAAAAAAACAAAAAAAAAACACTTGTTATACTTTGTGCAATGCAATAATTATAAGTGATGAAGTGAAGGAGAAACAAACCAATAAGAGACTGCATTATATCCTCCATGCATTTGATGAACTGGCGGTATATCTGGATAGAAAGATCCTCAAAAACCTGCTGGTACTCTGACAGCTCGAAGTTACTCAAGCAGTGGTCATTCTGTTTTGGTGTGTTTTTCTCTGTGTACATCTAAACAAGAATGCAATTGTATTCCAATTATGAGGTGAAAACATATATTCATTTGGATGAGACAAAGTATGCATCTTTGGAGAAATTCATAAATGCTTGTTTTGAGAAGTAAACAGCATCATCCTGATTAAATTTAAAGCGAAGGTACCAGACATTTTTGGTGCAAATAAGTAAACTTTATCTTTCCTACTAAAAAATACATTGTCAGCACAGCACACTGTGGCAAAATCAGACTGCTGTGCACTGCCTAAATTGAACAAAAGTATTTTATTTCTCATAGATAGCTGAGTGGTCTGATTGGCTGTGCTGGGATAATCCACCCCAGTTTCAGAAAATATGTTCTTAAGGCGTAAAGGTAGACAAAAATGAATGCATGCGAATGTAAAGCATGTGATGAAACACTTATGAGAGATGGACTGATTTAAATACTTCTTTCAAAATCAAGTACCCCAACCTTAATTCAAAGATTAAGCATTAACCTGTTCGCCACTGTATTGCTTGAAACAGTGCAATAGTCGACAGGTGTTGGATAGCCAGAAAGAAACTACTTCAAAGTCACTTCCTTTTTTCTGAAAATAGAGAAAGTATTGCAATAAAAATGTAAATAAATAATGCAATAAAAGTTGAACGGTCCCAATTTTGTTCTGATCACCTTGATAACGCCTTTGATGCTGCTGATTGTGGTATTGAGCAGTGCTGTGACCCTCTGATCATTGTTAACATTATCTGCATATCGCAGGCACATGAAAATAATATAGGCAGGAAGACCAGGAATCAGATTAACCGCAACACCACGAGGCTTCAGGTCTGAAAAGATAAAAGCATACCATTAAATCCATACCATGCAATTTAATATTAGCATTGTGTTGTTTTAGCTTTACCAGTGACTAAGTTCTTAAGCAGCTTGGTCTCATCCCCCTGCTTGTACTTCAACATGCCCTGGTATTCCTTCTCTTTGCGGGTGATATTTACATGTATGGCTTGAGGAGTTATTGTTGAAGCCCTCTCCTTCAGTTGAAAACTCGCTAAAAAAAGAAAAAGAAAATCAGTTTTTTTTTTTCAGTAAACTTTTTACTCAGTGCTCAGTGTTACCTTCCATTTCTTCGACTTTTTTCATGTAAAATTTAAGTTGCTTTCTTAACTTTCGAATCATTTTGTCCTGTCTCTCTTGCTCCTCCATAAGTTCCTAATTTTCACAAAAAAGTTTTATTCACTTGAAAACCACAGCAATAATAATAATCATCATCATGGAACTGTCAAACATTCTTTTAATGATGATACTGTGGTAATATACCACACTATCATCACTACCAAATAGAAAACAGTGTATTTTGGAATAAAGATTGCTACATAGCAACTTACCAGGTTGTCATGGGTAAGATGAGTAATTTCATCTTGAGACTTGCATCAATCCGAGCAGCCTCGGGTAGTTGGAGGCTTTGGGCCAAAAACTTCTGCTGCTCTGCCCTGTCCTCCTTCAGTTTGCTCAGCTCCTCTTTGAGACGCTTACACTCTTCGGTGTGTGTGCGCTCCTGCTCACGCATTTGCAATTCCAGCAGTCTAAAATATAAACAGATATTTACAAATAGTGTCAATTTGTGCTTTGTAATAACTGAACAGTGAGCTGTGTACCTGTTGGTTTCCTTTAAACCTTCATAGGCTAACCATAATTCTCCATCTTCATTTAGTGTATGAATATTTTTGATCTGTGACCCAAATATCAGTTATAAATGGACATATAAAAAAAGAAAAAAAAAGTCTTACCTGCCAGTATCTTTATGAGAAGGCATTTCAGTCAGACTGAGTTTAACATTGTCACCAAAGTCAGAATCCTTAAAAAATAACCAAAACAAACAACTAACTTCAATTTTTCAAGACTGATCACCAAACTACACATGGGCCTGGGCAATAAAAATCTAATAGTGAGCTTATTCTTGTGACAATGCTGAAATCATAATTATAACATAACATAATAACATAACTCATATTTTAATTTGCCCTGCCCACTCTTCTATTTAATCAGCCTTTGAACAGCTCTGGAGTGTGATCTGGCTTGAACCAGTAAAATAAAAATTGTGATGTTAATCCAAGAAAATCATTAAATATTTTGCCCTTGTTGCAGAATGGCGAAGGTGGTAAGCACTTTAGGCTGTATGTCCTCTCTCCACACTCAGGTCCTACTTTGTGGGTACTACTACTGTACGTTTTGTAAATGCTGATAAATTGCCCTTGATTGCTTCAAATAGCATGTGGCCAATATTTGCAGTACATTACTATTGACCCTATTTTGTCCCGCCCACTTTTCTAGGATTTGCACTTCCTGTTAGCCGTATGGTTTACATGTTTGTCTGTCGGTCTTGTGGGGCAATTTCTAACGTATGTAATGACAGTTAAAATAAAACCATCGTCTGAAGTCTACAGGCTAAATGCAGCTAAACAGGAAGTACACATCCTAGAAAAGTGGGCGGGACAAAATAGGGTCAATAGGCTATTTAATATGTACCTTGTGCTTGAGTGCTTCTTGGCGAACCATATGTGATCGAAGAAGCAGGACTTCCTCTTTTCTCATCTCCAGCTCCTCAGTGGATGAAGTGAGCTGATCCAAAAGAACACTATATGGTTTGGATCCCGGGGCAGGAGGCACCAAATCAAGGTTTTCACCAGTCAGTGATCTACGCAGCTCATTCAAATCCTGCTTGAGCTTCTTATTTTCATACTCAAGTTCCTGTCTCTTTTTATGAGACAGTAAAAAAGAAATAAAAGGAGAGAAAATCAGATAAAACAAGTAACAGTACTTCTATATACCTTTAGGGTTTCCAAATCCAACTCGGTTCTGCCTGCAGTTCTCTCTTCCTCCACCAGCTTTAAAATCATAAATCACAAATGTGACATGTTTTTAAATGAGTTTAAACCTTGTGCGATGACTTACTTGTACTGTTTCCTCCCTGTTTTCAAGTTGATATGAGAGAGATTGTTTCTCAAGCTCAAGCTCTTTTACTCTTCTTTGCAGCTTGAGCATAAGTGGCAGGTCTACTGTTGACTCATTCTAATAAATTAAACAACATAATATTTATAATAAAAGTATCAGCAGAAAGCAAATACTAAGAAAAGAGATGTTACCTCAGGTTGGCTGGCGTTATCCTCAGCATCCGTTGACCCCAAACTTTGACTAAACTCTGATGAATGACTGCTATAGTAGGAGTCATTTCTTTTGTGGGTCAATTTTGGCTCACTCTGAAATGGAGTTAAACATTCGACTACAAAATATTTACGATTAGATTAAAATAATACATTTTAAAAAAGAGCTAACCATGTCGTTTATATTCTCTTTCAAATCTCTGTGTCGCTCCTCCAGCTCCAAGTGTTCAGACAGAAGACTCTGGTAACGGGAGCGCTCCTCACTCAAGTCCATCTCAAACTGTTTTTTGTCACCAAAATTTGCATTGTTCTCTAAAAAGGACACGTTTAAAAAAAAAAAGAAAGAAAGAAAAAAAAATCTTATTAACAGTGCAAATTGTTCATCTATAATGCTGGCTTTACCTGCTAACTTTTGAGCTTGTTCTAAAATAAGATTCTGCAAGTCAGTGTTCTCTTTAGTTAATTTTTCATTTTTCATATTCAGCTCCTCAACCACCTTGTAAAAAAAACAAAAAGTATTTATCTTGCAGGTACCTCACATTAACTGAAACAAAATGTGTAGAAAGAGACTAACTTTTTGAGTTCTGTCCATGTATAATTTTGCCTCTTCTTCTGTCAGTTTCTTCTCCTTTTGTGTGTTTTCCAGCTCCTCATGAAGAAAGGAAAGTTTCTCCAACAGTGATGGGACAGTTTCAGCTTTTGCTCGAGCTTCCTCCTCAGACCTCCGTAGGTTTTCAAACTCCTTGTTTTGTTTTCTCTTTCTAAAGCTTGTGTCTTCTCCACTGCACTTAGCTTCTCAGTGAGTCCTCTGTTCTCCTTATGCTGCAGGGCAGACACACACATGCTGTGCATGTGATATGACGACTCCCAATGACCCAATGGTTCTCAGGAAAATGTAGAACATTGCAGTGAAGATTGCCGAAAAACTCACCTGCTCATTAATCTTGTGCTGGAGTTGCATTATTTTGTTCTCCATGCCAACATTCAGTTTCTTAAAGTGCTCCACAGAGCGAGCCTCTGCTTTCAGCTTCGTTAGCTCAGTTTTGGCCTTCATGCGTCGCACACAGCTCTGTAGCAGAACAACTGCAGCCAAGGTGCGTTTGTATCGAGTCCTTACCAACCAGCCCCGCACCTGCTTCTGTATGATGACAGCTGTCCGCTCATAGATCAGCTGTGAGGAAAAAAAGTTTATAAAGTTGAAATAACAGATTTAAAAAAAAGTCTTAAAACTGTGAAGAAACTGATTAAGCAAAATGTTTCTAGAAATATCACTTGTATATTACCTTGTAGTAAATCATTCGGGCCATATATGCTCTGAGGTAGCACTGGATGGTGATAGCAGCTGAGCGAATCTGCAGGTATCGCTTCCTCTGTAGCCACATGCGTACACTTCGCTGAATAATCAAAGCTGCCCGAGTGGATCGAAGGAACATGACATAGCTGACAGAGAGATATGTAGTTAAATATGTTATAACTGTATGTGCATTTTCATTGTCTTCAGTTTGTTACTGACCAGCGTGCTTGGTAGCTCCGCACATGTTTTTGAATAATGATAGCAGCCTTTCTCATTCTCAGGTATTTCTTTCGAGCGAGCCAGCAGCGGATTGTTTTCTGGATGCGCACGCAGGCCAATCTGAGTTTATCAGAGCGAAGTTTCTCCAGGAAAGCAACTTGACCAGCTCTGAAAAAAATCTTATTCTTGCCAAACTGATATTTATTCTTATCCTGTCAAATAAAAAGTGATACATAATTTCAAATTTAATTTTTTACTTCTAATTTTAGCAAAGACAAACCTGAATACACTTCTCTAGAAGATTTTTGCAAGTCTGTTTGAAGTCTGGAAGTATATCTTTCTGCTTCAATAGGACCCGGTAGCGAACAAAAAATTCTTGATAAGTCCATCTACAAATACAAATTCATGTTGAACTTTTTTGTCCTGTACTTCATGTTGTTTAGAAGTTATTGCACCTCGATGGAAATCCTGCAGCCGAGATTCGAACTGTTTCCAGGATGCCACAGGCCCGTAGCTGTTGAACTGCTCTAAAAGGCTCAAGTCTTTACAACATTAAGAAGAAAGTTACATTTACTGTGTTGGGATCTGAATGTAGTACACATATACCCCTATTTTAAACGCAGTAGTTGTTCTTACGTAAATGGAGCTTTATGGTCATTTGGCTTGATGCATCGCACATAATGAGGAGTAGTAGCATTTAATGTGTCCATCAATAAATGCAGAGACTGGCGAAACTGCGCAAATGCAACAGAAATCCAAATACAACAGCAATCTATTTATTTATCTAAATTGCTATAAATAAATAAAAATAAATAAATAAATAAATAAATAAATAAATAAATAAATAAATAAATGTTTTATGTTCTTACCTGCAGTCCAACTGTTTTCTTAGTCTCTTTCTGACCAAGCCTAGATTGCCTCTTGGTTGTGCTTGTTTCTATCTCATCGTGTTCAAAAAGTTTCAATAAGATTCCAAACTAAAAGACAAAATAACAAATACTACAAATATCCAGCAGATGGCACTCATACATTTCACTTAATAGTTGAAGCTGATCAAATTTTAGAATGTATTTGGCAGGAAATAGAAGTTACAACAGTTAAAAATATACAGACTACTTTTCTAACCGCCTATTTAACTAACTATTTGAGTAATATTTTCAATGAAATAGCAATTACTTGAGTAAATGTTTTAATTAAGAAAAAAAAAATTAAGTTGACATAAAAAAATAATTGTATTGTATTTGTTTATTGTACTTTTTTCAGATATGATTTAGTTTAACTTTGTTTGTGTTTATCTTTTGGAAAGGTCTACTTTTTTCATTTAAAAAGTTTTGCACTTACTATATTATATTAACTGAAACCATAAATTAGATACATTCAGAAAGTTGCTTGTAAAATTACTAACTTACTTAAAGGAGACCTAGTGTGATTTTCCAAGAAGAATCTACAGCATTTGCAGATCCATAATTCACATTTTGTTCATTGTAAAAAAAAACAATAAGCATCAAAAATGGCTAAGAAAAGAAACAGTCCTATTGACTCCCTATTTGAAACTGTAGAATTGATAAGCTCCTACTCTAGATTGTAAAATTTAACATTGATAAGCCACAGATTTAAATTACTATTTTTGTTGTTCGAAAGTGGCAACATGGAAATTTAGAACCCTATGTTATACTGAGAATCTGAATTTTTGATAAATCGCCAGTAAATACAGACAAGTGGGTGGGGATATGTGGTAGGTGAAGACTCAGAAAAGTAGATTTTACAGCGTAGATCCACTCTGAGTAATTTCTTGGACTTCTACTTTGCACTTTTCTTGAGCAATATGTAATTTTACTCTTACTTGAGTAAAAAAAAAAAGTACCCTACCCACCTCTGATCATAGTGATTTTTATTTTGTTCACCTGACTTTTTTTCAAGACGTTTATCTGCTCCTCATTGACTGTGTCCTTGTTTTTCTCCAGAAATCCAACGCATTGGTACTCCACCTGCGAAGATCAGGCAACGTAACAAGTACTTATTAAAATGTATGGTTTTGCTTTGCTTTTCTTTTTTTAAAATATAATGTCACTTTCCTAGTCACTTTCCTAGTGCCTTTGGTTGGAATGTATGAGTCAAGCACCTATTTATTCATTTTCCACAGCCTGTACTGTTTAGGAGAGAAAAGCTGGAAACACCCACCGCACACAAGGGCACTGAAACTTCCTGAACTCAATTTCTCTGCAGATTGTACTTGGGACATTCAATTGTGTTAAGTACCTTGTCTGCAAAGTGATGAATGATGAAGGCTGTATTGGACAATCGGGGTTTCTCAAAGTGTGGGATTTCCTTCTTAAAAGTGTTGTACATTTTCTGGGCCCAAGTGTCATCAGAGCCTTTTGGCATCTACGAAGAGGGAAAAAAACGCTGACACATCAGTTAGTCATGGCTTGATGTGTCACGTCTAAACATAGCTCTCCTTCAGTGGAAAGCAGACCGAGAAAGTTTTTTTTTTTCTTTACTTTGCACTCTTCGTCCAGAAGGTCCAGGATGCCCAGTTTAGCTTCAATCAAGTTTATGCAGGGCTGGTTATCATAGAAGTCAATGAGAGTCCATGGGATTTCCTCTCTCATGTACTCCTCCTGCTCCAGTTTGAAGACATGCTAAAAGTTTGACAGATTCCAAAGATTAATGTAATTAAATTGATAAAAAACAAATGTTTGTGCACGAACAGACACATACCAGATTAAACTGCTGCTGGAGCTTTTCATTGGCATAGTTAATGCAAAACTGCTCAAAGCTGTTAATGTCAAATGTTTCAAACCTGGAGAAACAAAACAACATTTAGCTATGTTCTATTCAAATAGATAGGCAGCTGTATTAAAATAATAATACCACTTAATTACCCATAAATATCCAGTACTCCAATGAAGGAGTGCTGTTTTGCAGTAGATTTCAACATATTGTTAACATTGTCTACAATCCAGTTAAACAGTCTGGCGTAGATATGCTTGGCAAGAGCATCTCGGCCATTGGTTGCATTTATTTTCGAGAGAGATTTGATGTAGGTTTCTGTTGTAGTTTTGAGTTTTCTGTGGCACAACCAGTGGGTCATTTCTTCACAGGACACACCCAGCAGCTCAGAAAATACTTTTAGATGAGCATTTTTTGGCTGTAGAAAAGGGAAATGTTGTCAAAAGACATAAGACTATAATATTAAGAACATTTTTTGGATTTACCACAATGGTACTTCTGTCTGTTGACTCTTCTTTAATTTCAACATTGCTGAGGTGAAGAAGTGCTGCTAGAATTTGGTAAATGGCCATTTGGTGTGCAACATCAATTCCTTCAATTAAACAAAAAAAAATTTTGATATACAGAAACTATGGTTAGTATACAAAATAAAAACATGTTTAACTCACCCAGCAACAGGAAAGCTTCCCTAGTGTTCGTCATCTCCTCAGCATCATTTACTCCCTCAATGACAAGATTTTGACCTTGATTGGTATAGTGGAAATCATCTGCACTACCTTAAACCAAAAATCAAATTGTACAATTTACAACTATGAAATAGTGGCTTTTGAATGAAGCACATAAGTTATCCAAAAAGTCATATTACCTAGTTTAAAGTTTTTGAATTCTGGTAAATGTGATGATGCACACAACTGATAGAATATATGATAGTTTCTTTCTTCTGAAGCCTAAAAACACAGCAGATATTAATAATTCAGTTTTAAACATTTTCAGTAGTGAAATGTTGTATACCTGAAACACAACTCTAGACTTTTCTAATAAATAGGTTCTCATATTGGCCCCTGTTATGCAGTGCTTTTTATCAAATCCAATCTCAATATATTTTCCAAAACGGCTGCTGTTGTCATTCCTTGTGGTCTTGGCATTTCCAAAAGCCTGAAATACAAGGTGAAAGCAAAGATCATGACAATTTCTAGTCAATTCAATGTTTGATTTTTCATTATATAAATATAAATTGTACCTCCATGATGGGGTTGGAGGCTAGGACTCTTTCCTCAACAGTGGCCTCTCCAGATGTAGAACTTACAGTAGCAAAGTAACGCATAGCATATTTAGCTGAGACCGTTTTTCCAGCACCAGACTCACCACTCACTATGATGGACTGGTTTCTTTCAACTCTAGAAAATCCAAGCAAGAATTTGAGACTTAATGCATCTTGAATTGTAGTATATACTTTTATTCTGCACATAATACCTAGCCATTTGCTTATAAGCTTCTTCTGCTACAGCAAAAATGTGTGGGTCCATGTCCCCCATGTTCTGTCCACTGTATGCATTAATGATATCAGCTTCATAGATAGGTAAGCTCTCGTATGGATTGATAGCAACCAGAACTATACCTAAAACAACAGAATATACAGTATATGAGCAGAATTGGAGATTGATTCCAACAATATTGCCAGACAGTAAGAATATATTGTAGAAATCTGTATAGCTGTAGTCGAGAGTCTTGGTCGACTAAAAGACAATGAACACAACAAAAAAGGGGTAAAAGATGTGAATCTAAAAAGTGTGTTTTGATATGACCATTTATCTAACCAAAACTGAGCTCAAAAAGTCTAATCGCTTCTGCTTAGTCTACATTTGTATAATCTAATTTAAGTCCACTAAGATACATTTTGATTAACTAAGACTCCATCGACAGCACTAGACATTGTTAATATTTTTTTTATTTTTTTTTTAGAGCTGTACACTTTAGTTGATTAATTACATGAGTTGACCAAAACTGTTTTAGCTGACAATTTTTCTTTTAATTTAGATTACACGTTTCTATAGAATAGAAGCATAAATAGCAGACAATTGCTAAGCAGTTTCTCTGTTTTTTGTCAGATTGTTTTGTGTGTGCATTCTCATAAAGTTGTGGACTATTGAGTGCAGTTTATGTTCAATACACGGTCAGATCCTAACTTTTTTGTGTGTGTAATTTTAAGAGAGTTTGCAACATTTGGGGTTGTGGCAGTAATTGTTTGGCAGGTTTTGTCTTGCATTGACTAAGCCATATCTTTAGTAATTGAAGTGATTTTCATGTTGATATCCTCCTCTGTATGTATTATTTCCATTTATTTGGGTTTGGGACTGACACAAAATCTGCACATAGTTGAGATCTTACGCACAAAAACAGTACTCTGTATTACTTTAAGTGAAAGGCACCGACTATCAACATAATTTAGATTAGGACAACGCGAACACTAAGAACGCTCCAAAGTCTGCTGTGACTGTGATAATATGACTCAAAGAAGAGGCTTGTTACCGCAGTAAGTGTAGATCAACTTGGAGTCGACAAAGCGCACTTTAAGATTATGCAGGACTGCCGGCTCATGGAGATAACTCAGAGAAGTCAGGTCATTCTCTCCACCAAGATGTCTGGGTTTCTGAGAGGTGGCAAGTCCTTGGCTTGAAGTTTGTGCTCCAGCAACTGCAAAAAAAAAAAAAAAAGAGCTTTGAAATGGTAGAAAATTCTGGACAAATGAAGAATTACACAGACTATGAGATTGTGAACTGTGGCGACACTGAAAAGATCACATTTTGTCTGATCTCAGAAGCCAAGCAGGATTGGGCCTTGTTAGTGTCTGTGCTTTGCTTTTGTTAGTCTATCTCAGGGCAGCTGTGGCTACATTAGAGGTTTACCAGCCCAATTGTGTAGTCGTGAATGAACAATCAATGCATTCTAAAATATTGTCAAAAACAGTATTTTTGAAAGTTCTATACGGTATAAATTAGGCCATTATTATTAAGCATATCTAACATAAAACATATTCTATAATAACTTTGCGTAATTCTTGGTACTGTTTGGAATGCTAAATAACTGAGTCTCCAAAGTTGCTAGTAAGAAAAATACTCAGGAATCCCCAACCATCTGTCATGGGTCCAAAACTGGGATGCGGACTATCAGCTACCGACCCCCAGAAGATCCTTTAAAATGTCTTTAAAATGTATTATATAGTTTATCATTACTTCCTTGTGCTTTACTAGAAAAAAAAACCCTATAGACACCAAATTCATGCAATAAGAGAGCTAAAAAGATCTACAATATTTGGTTATATGCATTTTACGTTGTCGTTTGTGACGCTAGCTAATCTCTACTTGTCCCTGGAAAAGAAATTTGTGACTTCACCGGTCCTTAAAAGAAAAATTGTTAGAGACCGCTGCTCTAATAAATAGTACGCCTGACGGGGTTTTACCAGTCATGGAAGGTACACCTCAAAACGTATGAATATGATTAGAGAACCTGTGTAATACCTTATGCAAAACACTTTATTAGAGAGTGGTGTTCTCCATTCCTGAACTGCATGCCCAAACTCGACAGCACTCTAACAGGCAGCAACAACCCAGAGAGAAAATGTTTCAAACCAAGCTGCTTCAAGTGCACACTTGTTAGTAAAAGAAACCAAAAGTGGGTTAATATACTGTGCTTAAATAAAAACAGAGAGCTTTCTATAGCAGACCACAACATGACAGTGCTGCAGTGGACAGCATTGCAAATCAACTATGTGCATGACATTAATTTCTGCCTCAGTGGCTCTGTGACTGTGTGTTCAGGTCTCACGGTTCCATCTTCCAGCTGCAGAGAGAGTGTTTGGTCTCCAGGAGTGTAGTCCCTCACAACCTCAGCAGACTTCCACACTTCTGCAGCATCAGGCAGCCAGACACGGGCAAACTGTTTTGCACACATTAGGAAATAGGTCAGGTTATCCACAACAAGAAAAGTATCATGGCATTAATATGGAAAAAGGGTCACACGACTGTCATATGCGTGCAATATTGATGGACATGGGTATTGGGCTCAAGGAATAAATGAAATCAAATGTTAAAGACACATGTTAAACAAAATAGACTTTTTTTGAGTTTTAATGACATTGCCAAATTAAATTAAAACACAGCTGTTGTTATGTCTGTAGAATGCTATTCTTTCCCCTTTGAGCACCAGAAAACACGATTCTCATTTACCATATTTGTGGCGTCATATGTAGATCTCTATATCTTCTGCGCTGTTTCAGTTTATAAGTCATCATCATCATCATCATCATCATCATCATCATCATCATCAATTACTATCCTCATCCCAAACTCGTTTAGTGCATTTGTGCATCATTAGCATATCAGGCAAGTGATATTTTCTAATTTTCTTTGCAGCCAGTAGTTGGAGTTCTAAATCAATTCCTGATGTGGGAAAAGTGAATTGCTATGTTTGCTTTATTAAACTTTTACACATTATGATTGCAAAAGAAAGGTTTTTAAGAACAATGCAAATATCATATCATATTTGTTCTTTCATAACCTAACACTAAACACAGAAAACAGCATATTGCTTTGACATCAGCTAAACACCGCAGCATTGCAAATGTAACACAGTGACAATTGCAAAGAAAACCACAAAGTTAAGCAATGATCGGTCCTACCTTGGAGTAAAGTTCAGCCGCTGCCATGACAGTCACGTCTCTTTCTAAAGAAGCATTTAAACAACTTCAAATGCAATAAATTAATACAACGATGACTTCCTGAGATGAGAAGATGAGAGCAAAAAAGTTTACTGAAAATCTCCGTCCACACAGAGCGCAGCTGGATCAGGACACAACTGTTCAAACTTGGTTGCCACATCCGAGTTGAGGATTTCAGCGCGGTGACTTAAAAACCACGTGTCCAACAAGTCGCCGGGATGCACAGGTCCTTTTCCACCACTTCTTAAAACGCCCCATTTGAGTAAACTTCTGTAAGCGGTCAGCGCGTTCTCCTCATTTTTATTTTTATTTTTTTAATAGGATCGAGATTCTAAATGAAAATGAGAGTACTGCGAGCACTATTTTTGGACAGTACTGGCGCTTCTTTTTGCTCATACACCGCAATTGACAACCAGCTACATTTTAACAAAGTACCATTGCTGCTGTGAGTGGCTGTTATGACAAACTTGATCAAACTTCAGAGCACAGAAATTTGCTATGGCAACTAATATAAAAAGGAGAAAATTATAGACGAAAAAGAGTTAGAAACCCATTTGTTCATCAAAAAAAATTAAAGTTAGGGGGTAGGCTACTTCAAGAGTGAAACCGGTTCATGGGACAAAAAAGTTTGAAAGCAATGTCTGTAGATTTTATTTAGTTCTTGTTTTGCGTAGCCTCTGAATCTTTTTGTTTTCACCACTCCACCTACTGGCCATATACGTCTCCACCATGGAAGTATCTACTTTCTTGCCTCAAGAGGGCAATGCGGTAACTGAGCAGACAAATCACTTGCAACTTTTTTTTTATTAAAATTCAGCAGAGGTGGAAGGTAGCTATGCATTTTTACCCAGGTAGTTTAGGCTAAGTTATTTCGAGAACCTATGCTATATTTCAATACAGATGGAGGGCAAAAGGTTGCTTTTCCCCAGCCCTTTGCATGATGATTGAATGATTTCACACGTTTTAAATCTGGTGGTTTCAACCTAATAGGTGTATATTTTTTACTAAATATTATTTAAAAAAATGAACATCGCATATCATTGAGATTTCCGTGGCCGTACCTGATGCCTATCATTACTAAGAATTATTTTTAAATTGATTTGAGATCAATATTTCACGAAACCTTCATGCTATTGAAGAAAAAGTGTATATTTATGACTAAGATATTAATAGAAATAATAATAGGCTATTGCATTTAAAAAATATTTCATTGGCCGTACCTGATGCATGCATCAGTACTAACAATTATTTTAAATTGATTTGGGATCCTATAAGCTATAGAAGAAAAAAGTGTATACTTAGAATAAAAGATTAATAAAATAATAATATTGCATATGTTGTTTATACAGTGCCGTACACTCCGTGACTCTGCGGAACCTGATTGTTCTCGAGCACTTGAATCTCCTCCCATTTGCTTCAGGCGCCTGCTTTCGTCTGCTGAGATTTAGCATCTTGAACACACCTGCTGCGTTTCGAATTGTATGTTGCAATACCACCGCCAGCAGATGGCGTTAGCGCGCTCTGTCTGGTGCATCCAGCATGAAAGACATGAAAGAAGACAAGCCATCACAACGATCACAACACTCACCTGTCTGCTGCTTTGGATGTGACCATGGAAGTATATAATTAATACATCCATGGATGTGACTAATGAGTGAAAACTAAGAATGCACTATGATAAGTAATACAAGAGTTGAGGTAAGCAAGTTCATAATTTATTTCGCAAAAGGAGTGAGGCATTTGTGGTTTGTGACAAAGGTCTTAACTTGTAATGTATGCAGTGCACCAGCCTTGAGTTCTCTTTGAGCAGCTGTAGCAAAAAGTCTCCACCACGTACATATTTTGACAGAGAAAGTTTAATCTTTGTCCCAGTTTTTATTTCGTAGTGATAGGACCAACATTGGGAGAGATGACAAGTTAACTGTTTGCAAGGGTTGTAAAAATACATCGCGAAAAATATAGCCTAGTGAAATAAAGTAGACTAACACGCGAACGTGGCGGGAACAGCGCAAACAGATTACGTTTGTTTTATTAGCTCGAGCCAGATTAATCTGGCGAGAGCTATTGTTCTTCGTTGGTTTCTTATTATTATTATATTATTATTATTTTTTTTTCTGCCTAAACAATCGCGTTTTTGACCCCTTGGACCCCCTGAAAAAGTATGTACACTGTACATCGTCGCGACCGGACCGGCGAAAATTTCGATAATTTCGACATCGCAAGAATGTCGAACCCAAACCGACTCGACAGCGCCGCCTAGAATCAGACCTCTATGGCAGAGGAAACAGGTAAATTTTGGCCTAGACTTATGAAACTCAGAACAGTGATAGAGCTCCATGAGACAAGACTAAAGTTGACTTGGCGCACTGCTCTATGATGCACAGGAAGTCGGCCATTTTGGATTTAATCAGCGACGCCAGTTTGATTTCGTTTTTATTTTAACGAACTAGTCCTAGGTTTTTGGGCCCAGTGAGCTCAGACTTGGCCTGCTGCATCTAGAGGCATTGAATTTCAATAGTTATCCAATTTTTTTGGATACTCCTCACCGTTTTCCCGCAGTACGACGGCGAAAAACACCTTCGTTTCCTGTTTCTTTGAACACCTGTCACGGCCACAGGCTCTGACCTACAGAGCTCAGACTTCAGTCACTATTGTGTGACCCTGGACTTAACATTATGGATTCATTTTATGGAAAGACTCCACTCTATAGCGCCCCCTACCTATACCCTGAAATGTCAACTTTGTGCGATTTCATGAAACTTTGCCCAAAATTCTATGCCTGCTAAGACACATAAATTACATTATCGCTATGGTGCATTTTCAATACTTGGCCAGCAGGGGCGCAATGAATGCTCAAAAAAAAACATTAAAATCTATAACACGCACGTCCTCTGTCAGATTGACTTGAAACTTGAATCACTTATAGACTAGATGACCCTGGTTACAAACATATGTATAACATAACGGTCGGGCCTACAGCGCCACCTATAGACATGCACAAACATTACAATGGGGATAGGAAATTTACTTTGACTTTTATTTGTGAACTTTGCACATTAATCCTTAATGTGCCCCTGATCATAAAAGTCAATCAGACCTATGCTCTATTTTGTACAGTTTTGTCTCCAGCAGCCTCCAAAGCTCCTATTCATAGTCTATGACACTGAGACTCTTATTTCACAATGTGAGATAAAAAGTCACGAAACAGTGACAGACTCACACCAAAGTTGGCCGAATTAAATATAATAATGTACATATCAGATTCATAACTGTATTTTACACACTTTTAACCAAACAGCTCTACGGCGCCACCTTCTGTAAAAATCCAATGGAGACTGGGACAAGTTTACTTTGGAGTAGGACAATGACATTTACCACAGTGACAGAGCTGATGGAGACAAACATAAAACATATTGGTGCAATGCTCCACGTCACACAGGAGTCGGCCATTTTGGATCTAAAATCAGCCGCCACTGTGATTCGTTTTTATTTTAACGAACTAGTCCTAGGTTTTTGGGCCCAGTGAGCTCAGACTTAACCTGCTGCATCTAGAGCATTGAAATGCAATAATCATCCAATTTTTTTAGATACTCCTCACCGTTTCCACGCAGCAGGCCGGCGAAAACCACCTTCGTTTCCTGTTTCTTTGACCCTGTCACGGCCACAGGCTCTGACCTACAGAGCTCAGACTTCAGTCACTATTGTGTGATCCTGGACTAAACATTATGGATTCACTTTATATGAAGACTCCACTCTATAGCGCCCCCTACCATTCACCTCAAATGTCAACTTTGTGTGATTTTTACCAACTTACACAATAAATTCTACGCGTGAGGAGATGCAAAAAATTACATTACAGGTATGGTGTATTTCAATACTTGGCAGCAGGGGCGCAATGAATGCTGAAAAATACCCCTAAAAATCTCTAGCACACATGCTCCTTGTGAGATGGACTTCAAATTTGATTCACTAATAGACTGGATGAGCCTGGTCACAAAACTCTGTCTAACGCAATGGTCTGGGTTATAGCGCCACCTATAGGAATGCAAACTTCCAGAGATTATCCATTTTGCCATTCAAATACTATGGCACTTTTGAAATGGGGAGAGTAAGAGCCCGGGCAGTGGTCGGGAGAGGAAAATGCAATGTTGGGAAGTTGCAGGTCGAGGGCGGGTGTGTGGCAGAGCGGTCGCGTGGCTGGCGAGAGCTATCATCGCCGCTTTAGCGGCTTTTATTTTGACTTAATTTAGTGTGATAGTCTTTGTGTCAAATATTTATCATATTATTACAGCATTTAAATGGCAATTTATGAAGAAATTGACTAACAAAAATAGAAAATTAGAGAAGGTAATTTAGGTTCTAAAATAGAACCCCTCCATATGTTTCATCAAAAAGTACCAAAAATGCAAAGTCAATTTAGCATGGATGTATTTCCATGCAATTTACACACAACTGGCAAAGTTGTTATAATCATTTGTCACATTGTTTTTTTATATTTATGTTGGCCCAGATTAACAAAGTGGTTGACTGGTAATTTGTGGATCACTATCACAGATTTAGGAGGTCAGGAGCCTATCTGTGACCACCATTTGCCTCATACAGTGCAACACATTTTCTTCCCATAGGGTGGATCAGGTTATGGATTGTGGCTGGTGGAATGTTTGCAAACTCCTCTTCAATAGCTCTGAAAGTTGCTGGATATTGGCAGGAATTGGAACACGCCGTCAAATACACCAATCAAGCGTCCCAAACGTGCTCAATGGGTGACATGTCCGGTAAGTATGCTGGCCATGCACGAACTGGGATGTTTTCAGCTTCCAAGAATTGTGTACAGATCCTTGCAACATGCAGCCGTGTATTATTATGCCAACTTACTCACCAGATATTAGGGCTGTACTAAATGTATCGATATCGGGAGATATCTTAACAATCTCATTGGCAATGCGCGTATCGGGATACACATTGAGATACATACTGTATCAGCATACTTAAAGGGAACCCTGGATATAAAGACAAATATGGCTAAAATGCTAGTACTGGTCATGCTTATTAAAATAAATTACAAACAAATATATAACTGCTTACTATTTTTTATAAAATTATTATTTTTTATGTTGTTTTCAAGCTACTGGGAGCCACCATTTTGATTGATGACATAAAATAGTGTTTACATAGTTACATCTGTGAACAGTTGCCACAAAAACACCACTGACAGTGTCCAGTTCTTGCCACTTCCTTTTGATTATCTTCGGTTTTACTAGCTTCTACATAATCGTTCTGTATTTGGCTTTGCTCCGGCTCAAACTGACAAGGTTTAACCCAGGATACATGCCTGTTACCTGACAACACTATTTTATGTCATAACCGCAGCAAAATGGCAGCCTCCATGTCATTTCTTCATAACACTTGTTTAATAAAACTACAAATACTTCCAAGGTATTTGTCCTGTATTTATATAAGTGATGATATTATAAGTGTTTTAGGATAAACATGCGATTATATCCAGGGTTCACTTTAAAGGTTGTATGGAGGATTTTTCAAATCCAACAGCTGCTTGCTGTTTTTCAAACGATGCACAAGTGTTTCCCCTCCCACCTCGCAGGGCCATCAACACTGAGGGTTTGCTTGACAGGTTAACAGGCCAATGGATGACGAGGTACCTTGTTATCATTATTGTACATTATTGTTGCAGATGGGAAATATTAATATATTGCAAAAAATGAAGATTTTAGGAAGTTTTTTAACATAAAATTCTCGTTCATCAGTTCAATAACTTTCACCTGCGTTTTTATTTTTGCCTCGTTGCTACTCCTCACCAGTTAAAGATTTCAAAATAGATTAATGCAATTAAAAAAATAACAAAGTTACATTTTAACACTGATTTTAGACATGCTTATACTCAAAAACATATGATATGAATCTGAAGGCTATTGGCAATGCCCAGCCCTACCAGATATGTCACCCTTTGAGCATGTTTGGGATCCGCTGGATTGGCACATGGCAGCATAAAAAGTGTTGCATTTATATTTTTGTTCAGTGTAATATGTCACTTTATTTTCTCTTCGTCCACAGAATGAACCAAAAACATAGTTTTCTGGGGTTTGTCATATGCCTTATTATGACTTCTTCATTTTTAGTAATCATTAGGCAATTAGTGAGAAGTAAAAGCTAAAACATGCAACTCTCTCAGTGGCCACTGAGCTGGAAAAGTTGGAGAATACATAGTGTCTGTGATGCATGCGTTAACTGTGACACGTGTTTTGTATATTCGTGTGTGCGAGGCCTGCTACATCTGGGCCCATCCCTGAGGTGCTGAGTAGATAGGTGTAATATTTGTTGTGCAAAGATATGCCTTGGTGCCTAAGGGACCATCAAAGGGACTTCATGTTTGATGATGACTAGAAACCACAAGATGCCTCTCTCTGTGTTCGCAAGGAACAGCCCCTGCACCTGTGAGTAGAGAAACCTTTGAAGTATTTAATTGTCTCCAGAATACAGAATTAAAAAATTAGGATACAAAAAAATCATTCACAAGTTCTGCAAGGGAAAATACATTAATAATAATAGCTCAAGTAGGCCTTCAAGATTGATTCTGTTTTCATAGTGCAGGAGGAGGAACTGGGGTGTCGTTAAAAAGAAGTAAAACATTGACAAGAGTTTTAAAGTGGGCAGAGGGGAGATCTCCTGCTATTCAAGAACACAGATAAAAATGGGAGAGGTGCCAAAGAAGCTTAAATCATCAAGTGCAAACTCTGCAGGTGGACGAGAAAGAGCCTGAAAAATCCTGCAAGCAGCTGTTACCTGGTTTGGGCTTAAAAAGTAACTTTAGTAACAGACTGATTGTTTGTGTTGATATGAAAGATTATGAGACAAAACAACAGAAACATAGACTAAGTTGTAGCAAATCAATAGATGGGATAGTCTATTGAAACAAAATAAACCCTGTTGTGTCTGGTTTCTATACTGTGTAGATTTCTACCATCCTATTTTTTTTCTTATAGACACATTTCTTAAATGGCCAAAGAATAGCTAAAATATGAAAAGAAAGTGTCTACTCTGTACAGTCGGTGTGATTAATTAGCAGTCTCATCATGTGGCTTAGTTCAGGCGCCCATCAGAGGTCTCCACGTTGGAATTTGGAATTCAAGCGGGTGAAATGAATGGGAGGACCCTCCAGTGTGGACAGAGCAAAGCAGTGGGGGGTATGGGCACTCAGACGAGGGCTAAGTGCTCCAGTGTTCTACTCACTTTTAACTCCTTCATACAGGGATTAAAGCACTGTTTAATAAAGGCTTATTTGTATTAAAACACAGACCTATGCATAGATTATTATTTTTACTTTTTGTAAACTGCAACATTGTTCTAATTACTGAGAACTGGAGCACCCCTGAACTGCCTTCACTGTGACATTTCATTCCCTGATTACTGATTTTTACTTATAGTTGAAGAAAAGCTTTGTGATCCTACACGATTGATCATGAGTTAGAAGGGTCTGATGCAGGATGATATTCAAACATTCCTGTCCATAGAAACAAAACTCTGCACTTGGAAATATTAAACCCTGCAAAAAATATGCAGCATTTAATCACCTCATGATTTTACTACTTTTACGTGTTTGAGATATTTTTTGATAACATTTTTTTTCTTGCACAATAGAAGTGTAGTAATCCTGTGTTCACGTAGAGGGCAGCAAATGCATGTAACACAATGCCACAATGTCTTGAACTGGCCACAAATCATACAAGAAACTAAATGAATCAAATACAGTTTCATGACAGCTAGACACTATCTCAACTTAATTGAGAAAACATTACAATAAGCTATCTAAGAGCCTATATTTATTTCTGTCAACAATTTAAGTAACCAGAATGAATACTTAAAGTAAAAGTGAAGACCCTTTGTAGTACTCACTGATGATAGAATTAAAGATGCACTCTGTAACTTTTCTGGTAGAGTCTACTCCCTCTGGGACTCCATGGTGATGTTATTTCTTTGCCCCTTCTTTTTGAGTGTAAACTTGGCCTGGTAGTGCCACATAGCTCCATGGAGATGCAAGTTTATGGCCTTTCCGTACATCCTAAAGGCAAAGCAACACCATCTTCATGGAGGAAAAAGTGATTGCAGACCAACCACAAAAAATGTTACACTACACCTTTAAATGTTTAGAAAATGACGTCTTTAGTTGTTCCCTAATTTTTTTCTCTGGTCTGCTACTCATCACTGCCATATATTTGCCGGCAGCTGTTTGCTTTTTTGTGCCTGTTTTTTCACTTTGAATCGGTCCTCATTAGGAATTTTTTCTGTAGAACTGATCTGATGCCTCTGGAGTGCCCTGTTGCCGTCGTGTTGCACTTGAGTGCTCACTGACACTGGCTGATTGCAGGAGGTTGCCTTCTCATATTTCCTCCAAAAGGAAAAAAAGTTGGCTTCAACCCTGAATGATCTATCCAGCCGGGCGCAGCAGCATGAGAAGGAAAAGCATTGGCATCTCCCCTGCCTGAAGATGTACTTGTTAGCTGGGTTTATTCTGGGATGCTTGGCAAAGAGCCATGAAGCTCCCAAAGCAAACATATTCATTGGGAGAAGTTAACTGGGTAAGACATGAACACAAAGTCATAGGTATAGAGGTCCTAAATCTGCAAAACTTTCATTTTAATGAAGGGTGAGAGTCTAGGGCATTGGCAGAAATTCAGCCTCCTCAAGTGAACCTGTTTTGAGATTATTTAGGTCGCTTCATATTGTATCATTCATTAAGTTGGAGCTTAAAGGGTTTTCTCATCGATGCCATTTCTTCTTTCTGTTGCCAAGGATACTACTCTACTACTGATTATTCAAGAAGTGACATAAATGACCAAGTTAAGGATGTATGAAAATATCGAGTTGTCATTGTCAAGACAGTGGTTATATTATGACTTTTCTAGATTTTGGGAAATATAATTTGCACTTAATAATGGACAATCAGACCTGAACAGTGAGTGTTCTTGTTATGTAGTTGAGCACACGTACAGTATATCATGGCGCTGACCACGTGCTGCTGGTCCGCAGTAGCCATGCACACTTAAAAGACTTGTGATCATCTTCAGACTGAGGAGGGTTACCCCTAGCTCAGAAGCTTGGGGTGAGGGTGAAGGCAGTGAGCATGGCCCTTTGACATCACAGCGGGACTCCAGTAATCCAACGCTCTTCTGCACTAATCCACAACTTCACATGCCACGAAAAGGACTGCATTCAAACAGGACCCAAAAATAATGTACAAAACCCCAAAACAAAACATGAAATAAAAGAAATGAACACGGACTCTCAAAGCAGCACCTTAACTATATTGTTCATTATTCGTTCTGTGAGACAAGGAAACGTAGGTTAGCATTTTTACTCATTAGTTTACTCTTGAGTTTTCTTTCACTCAACTGTATTGAGAGCTTTCACCACAGGTGGGCATGCAAACTAATCTGCCTCTGTCTCCACTTACAAAAACATTTCTAATCATTTGCAAGACTCTAATTTGTTTGACTTTCCCTGATCTTTCTTTCTTTAGGTTTTCCCCTTCTATTGTTGTCATGTAATGCCGGTCTTTAGATGGATAAATAACCCAAGGCGGCTCGGCGCAGAGGCTTGGGTCTGTCACAATGAGACTTCAAAGTCAGCCATAGACTTCTGCATTGGGGCCATGAGAAAACTCTTAACTCTGAGATGACAAAAGCCATCCACAGGTGGGTTGTTCTTTAAAATATAAAACAATACTCAACCATATTTGCTCTCTAGTGTGTCGTTAAAATCTGTTAGGACATGTTGATGTACTGTAGCTGAGAGAAAATAAGTATCTAAAGAAGAAAAGAGCCATTTTAAGAACTTTAGCTGTAACTTTCTCGACAAGATTACCTATAAAAGCTCTTAGTTTATCAGTAACCCAAAATAATCTACAGTAGGCTGGAATTTATTATAAGTAAAGCAAATCACAATGGAAAAAGTCTTGTTTGTTGTTTTCCATGGCTGGTAGACTTTTACAAAAAAACATAACGGGGATGTATCTTGAGAATATCCACTGCACTGCAAAAACTCTATATCTAGACTTGCTTAAAATGGCTCTGAATCAGAATTTTAATTCACATTTGGGCTGTTTTAACTGGATAAGATGTAATTGCCTGTGTAATGTTGTCTTAAAATAAGAACAAAAATTGCCAATAGGGTAAGAGCAGTTTTCTAAACCCACTGGCAAACAATTTGGATCAAAATAAGAAGCAATGTCTTAAAATCAGTTCGAAACACTTTGAAACAGGAAGATAATCTAGGTCTCTACAACAAATCAAGGTTTATTTAGTCAAAAAGCTTGAAATCAGGCTTTAATCCCAGAGTCAAGCGAATTTATCTTGCCTTGAAATTCATTTTTTGCAGTGCGCAGTTTTAGTCTATTAACTTTTGTGGCTCAGTTCTTCATTGTGTGTGGGGAAAAGTAAAGGCAATCCATGTTATTTAGATAATATTGTCCAACAATGCATCAATTTTTGCGAGGAAGTCAAGTTTTAATTCCAAGGTTCTTTTCTGTTACTTTATTCTTCTTATATATAGTAATTGTACAGTTCACAATTCCTTAAAAAACAAAACATTTCAATCCCACCAGATACAACAAATTACTCACACAGTGTTTTGTCACTATCAGACGGAACACTTTGTAGAAATAGTTATCTAGTGTGTGGTTGAGCAGGTTGTCAAAGTATGAATCTCTTTAGCCTGAGTCACAGTGCTGAGGATGTGCTGATGACTGCAGAACGGTGTAATTGCAGAGTAGATCAAACGCTGGAGGCAGTGGCACTTGCTAAAGAACAAGTGTACGTCCAAGGCTTCAGCAGTGTTGGGAAACTCAAATGAAAGGCCTGGGATTATCATTATTGCTGTCTTTAGTAGCAATTGGCCCACTGTAAACTGACCTCACCGGCTCTTTATGGTAATGCAATGCTGCAGTAGTTGTCTGTATGTAATTAGTGTCTGAATGAGAATTTAAGGAAATCTACTTTAGATCTAAATTCCTTTTGCCCTTCACATATAAGGTGACAGGGCTGACAGTAATATCTAGATTTATTTCATTGAACACACACATGCCTTTGACAGGTAGAAAGCCAAGACATACACCAAAACAATGTGAAGAGTAGAAGAGCATACACTACTTGACCTGATTCGGAGTCTAGTTTATCTCGTTGTGAGGCATGAATCCACCCACATAATTTGTCATTTGAAATTTACTACTTGTCTTTGACAAGCAAACAATAATTTACTACTTGGAAGTCCTTTGTTTAATTCATAAAAATGTTGCTTTGTCCTCCTTTATCATTGTTTATCTGACTGGTCACCTGACTGGCTCTGCTACGCTCGTGTGTCATTGATGGAGTTCAAATCCTATCGCAAGCACACGCCGCTAGCTTTTCATAATGCTGGATAAGACTGTTTGCTCACTCAAGGCCACCTGACATGTACCTCTTAACTGTGACTTTTAAAACTACAAAAAAAAATACAAAATAAGAGACGCAGATTAGACTATGTTTGGGGAAAAATATAAAAGCAGGCTATTTTCAAACAAATAGCTGATTGTAACAATCCTATATCCACCCAAAAGTAGATAATGAAGATAAATTGGGGTAAGTAAGACAACGTCAAACTAAACTGTTGAAGAGAGGGATACTAGCCAGAGGTTGGGGTGCAGGGAGGGGGCTAGCATCTGTTTCTTTTAGCCAAACTCGAATGGCTGGCTTCTGTGGGCTGTGTGGTATGTAAGGACTAAGGATAACAGAGAAACTATTTCTTTGAGGACGTCATCATTACCTTAGAACTACGGCAAAAATCGTAAAAGAACCAATAATGTTAAGATTAAAGTCAAGGTAACACAATGCACAGAATCTTTCTTGGTAAAAGGTTTAGGGTTGTCACAAACCAATATTTTAGTAAACCACTAGACTGTATTTGTTGTTGTTGTTGTTGTTGTTGTTGTTATTACTATTTTGTTTAGTTGTCTTCTCTACTGTATTGACATTGAGACTTTCAAATGCTTTTTAACTTAATTACTGTTGAAATTATGATCGAAGGCTTCTAGATGGATAATATGTACCAGTAATGTGTTTTATTGACTAAAATCAACCATATTTAATGCTTAATATTTACCAGGATCTATAAGAGTATTGCAGTCTTTTTATATACAGTATACCCTTATTTCTTTGTTTTGTAAAGTCAAGACAACAAACTATATTTTGTTTTGTTTTTTTGTTGAAAGTCACTATTAGTTGATTAGTCGTAGACTTAATCAACTTAGTGCCAATACAGACATAGATTAATAGAACATAATACAAAAAAAATTTGCTTTTTGCTTCGAAAATGGTGATTTTTTTTTCTAGTCTATCCAGTTTGTCACATGGTTAGACCAACCCCAGGTAATGAACAATTTATTAATAAATGTGCACAGCAGACCTATCCAGTTATTACATCGTATTTGTTGTGGTGCTAAAACCAAACTGTCATTGAGTTCTCAATCTGAATAATCTGCTTTTGGTGAATCACTGTTATTTTAAGTCTTCTTACTCCAGAAACATGGTGCCCTTAAGCTGACCCTGTGTGCAGCCTGCAGGCCTTGCAGCACTGTACCAACATGCGTTTTTCCATTGTTGGAAGTGTGATTACAGGAATGATGTAATGCAACCTTTCCTGGGGCTGCACTGAAGCTGCTGCTGCTGCTGTTGTTGGTGTTGGTGGAATAATTTGCAATCTTCTGTTTTGTTTGTTTTACCTCAATGGATGGAAATCCCCTCTATCCAAATCCAATAATTACACAAAGTGGGATGTCAAAACACTTTCCATTATTTTCAGAGCCCCTTTTACCCTCTTCACCCTTTGATGACACAAACTAAAGGTCGTTTTTAGCTCAGGCGACATATCGGCTCAGAACCATTAAGTTAGATCTATCTTCGGGATGTATACACACGCGAACGAGCGAGCGAATGAGCGAACGAATCTTTTCATAATATTTAAAACTGGACAAAAGGAACTAATGTGACTGACTGTGAATCTCACAGTTTAAATCCACTATTAATGTGTTGCCTAAATTTCTAAATCCCCTTCCTGTAAGGCTTTGTATGTGCAGGCACTTAAAACAAACAAATCTAATTGATCTAAACATGCGAACGGTTCCTTATGTAAACACTGGTGATGTACGGTTTGGTGTAACTTTACTCATGCCACAAAGAGTAATTATAACTAGGTTTGTGTGACTAATGGCATGATTGTCTAAAACAAAAGATTAAAGGGCATCACTGACTCTGGCCATAAAAGTATCCATTAATAACTTCATGTCAACAGAAATCATTTTGGATTTTTGTCTAAATAACAGCAAATATTTGAGTTTTGAATTTTCTTAGCGTAGAACTGAGAAGACAATGGCACAGAAAAAACATAAATTGCTGCTGAGACCTCACTTTTGATCGCTAAGTCAGTCATGTCAAAATATTAGATGCAGGCAAGTATAGATTCCTGAAATTGTGCGAAGTGCCAATCTCTTAATGCAGGGGATAAAAAAGTATGTACCTAGAACATTTTTGGGATGCAGATAAAAGTAAAACGGACATCCCTGGGTGTTTTGTATTTTGAAAGAACTACCACATAGGGAAGCAGTAATAGCTTTTATAATTAAAAATCAAGCCTGCTGGGGTCTCTAACAATTAGCAGAAAACCGAGCTTATTCCTCTTCAGTGATTCTTACATCACTTGTGTGATTTAAAAATGTATGTGAATGAGGAAGCTGGGCTGCAAACAGCTGGAGGTCTTTGCTATGAAAAGTCTCCTGTCTGGAGATTTGCTGTACATTGTAATGCAATGTGTTGGACACACTTTAGAGAACTGAAGGCAATCTGGTGTGAGTGAATAGATCCAGAAGTCCCATTCTGAAGAAGAAAAAAACATTTTGCTCCCATTAATGCAATTCAATCGCCTTATGCCTTTGACAAAGATGAATGAGCTCCCTGTATTTAATCAAGCCTTAAAACTGCAGAATGTAAAGTATGATTTCCTCACTATAGAAATGTGAATAATGAGTTTGCTGACATGTCCTTTTATTTATATAAAATGTTATGTTGGAAGAGCAAATTATAGCTGGCTGCTTAATTTTTACTATATATTATTTAAACTCTATCTGGCCGTCTACATAGACTGAAGTGATGTGTCACCTCCTGTCACTGCTCGGCCTCCTCCTTTGGTAGGACCTGGAGTCCCTGCGTGGGGCCACCCTCTGACATCAGCGGGCCTCGCAGCCCTGGGAAGTGTAGCATGTGAGCTTCCCCAGGTCATTAGAGAGAGGCTTGAAAAGACTGTCACCAGGAAGGAGATAAGCCGCGAGGGGCGCAGTAATAAGGCCTTGAATAATAGCCCCTCTGTGGAGAACCACTGAGGACACAGACTCTGGATTAAAGGGAAACTGAAAAGGAGAAAGTCAATGGACAAAATATGAAGCCGTGTTCACCAATCAGTACCAAGCCTTTTCTTGGACTTGCCAAACTTAAAAAGCAACAAACGTTCTTTTGGAAAACACAATTTCTTTGACACACTAGTACAACTAACTGCAGTTGTATATACAGTATTTCCTAACCTAGAAGCTGAAATTAGTGAAGCAAGTTTTACAGATTGACAGGTTAAAAGATGGCTTAATTGGAGAGTACAAATTGGCACAAAGTGACAATAAAACAAATTACAAGTAACGTAGTTTGCTTTTGGACAAAGTAATCAATAGTCTATTGATGTTGAACTGTGCTGCATAAACATGTCTATGAGCTCATCTGAGTTTTCTGCTGCTTTGCTGTTGTAAAAGTTCATCAAAGTCACACTGAATATTGTTTTTAAAGTCAGAAACTTTGGTTTCCCACTCTACAGATGCCCACATTAAGGTAATTTCCCATAAAAGTGGCTGCTGCAATTCTACTTCATTAAGATTCCCATAAATTAAGACTTCCTGAAAATAAGCCCTGATCTGTGTTTATATCCTATAAGGTTAAATGCATCCAGACGGCTCCGTCATGTCAATTCATGACAATAAGACTATGTCCAGGGGCAAACTGTTTTTATCAGGTAAATCTATAAGGGTAAATAACAGGCCACAGGTTTTACATTTGGGCTTAGGGGTGCATTTTAACGTAAATGTGTGTCGAAAAGATTGTGTCAAGGTCAACTTTTAAATCAGCAATATGAGATTTGAAAAAATGTATTTATTAACTTAATAACATGTGGACCTTGAGAGGTCATCTCAGCTTAAACAAACTAAATTTCCCAAAAGCTGATATGAGACAATTTGAAATGAAAAAGGTTAAATATTGAACATTGGGGCTCTCTCACTTTGATATAGCTTTATTTATATTTAATTTGCTTTGCAGTTTATTGGCAGTTTCTAAAAATGACAAAATGTTAAAACTGTTTCATGGTAACATTATCTTTTCTTTTCAAAATAATTTTTTTTCTCATTATAAAAACCAAGATCTTCAAAGTCAACCTCAAAATGTAAAATGTTTACTGGTGTGAAGTTGTAAGTAGTTCTAATAGAATTTTAAATACATGTCTTTAGTGCCTGAATTAATACTCACCCCCCAAACTGCAGCCTTCACTCTCATTGTTCTCTCATCATTGTCAGTGTCAGTGTCAGCTCTATGCACAATACTCTGTGGCCACCCCACCACTAACGCCGCTAAACTTTCCCCTGCACACGTCTGGCCCCCCGACTTTCAGCTGTCAGTTCTCTGGTGAGTTCTACTACTGCTGGTGTATCAGCTCTAACCTTTTCCAGATTTTCATTTTTGGAAAGCTTGATCCACTGCGCGTTGAGATGAGCCGGACAGAAAAAAAATTTGAATGGGCATTTTTGTTCATACAAACTAATGGGTGGTCTCTCTGTATCTCAAAAGCTGCCACAGCAGAAGCAGCGTATCGAAAAGAGCTTTATGCAATGTCATGCCCGACAATAATGTGTAGAAATGCTCAGAGTTGGGACTTCCTGGAAAGACATTTACTTTCACCCTCTCCTTTTCTTGCTTAAATGGATTTTTAAAGACTGAGTGGGAAAGCTGTCTAGATCCCAGCTTCTCAAATCTTTTCATTCCGCTCTCTTTCCTCTTTTCCTTTATTCTTTGCTTTGTTTGCTCAAGAGGTGTCAAGGATAACTGTGTCTTTAACCCACAAAGCTCTACCTGGAGATTTGTCCATCACTCAAACCCCACTTGTCCGGAGTGCTGAGGCCAAGTCATTTATTCACTAAAAAGCAGGCATTGGGGAGTTCCTCGGCTTTCTTTGTCTATTTGGAAATATACATCAGGCGGAGTTGAGCTGAGGTGTCATGTGAGGCGGGCAGGTGAGGGCGCATTGCCCGGCTGGTGTTGTGCAAACATAGGCTGTGGAAATGAAGTCTATAGGAAACCACAGCAGACACATCACAGTCTGTCATCTCACTATGGAACAGACACATTCACATACACTCACACTCACACAAACAAGCACACACAGAGGGGAAGATGCGTGGGACTGACAGTGGCTGCATGCTTTGATCAGTTTCTTTCTGATCTTCCACTGCTTCCCTGCCATTTAGAGCTGTTTACACAACTTTAGCTCAACCAACACAATACCTGGAGCACGAATCTATCAGCCTATACTAAATGTATGCAGCATGTCTGTGTAGACCTTTTTGTACTTCTACTATATGAAGATTCTTTAGAATTGTCTACTTCCAGACAGTCTTTCATCAGCATAATCTATGATATCTATTATTTCTATTGAAAGATTTCTATTGAAAGCACTGAGCTGGCACACAATAATGGATACCTTTCTTCAATGACCAGTATTATATTAGGCAAGGAGGGGTATTTGTGTTATATAAAGGACAGTGATTTGAGTTCTGGTGGGATAGTACCAGACCTTGATAAAAGAAGGATGTCTCTTGAGGAATGACTTTTGGTATAAAAACGTAGCAAGTAAACCGTGAATGAAATTAACTGTTGTGAAGGACTTCTGTCATGTTGTGTCTTGCATTTTAAACCTCTGTACTGTTTCATATGAATTGTAATGCTTACCATGTTGTGAGTTTGATTGCGGCTCTTAAAAAAAAAAACACTTTACGAAGCAGCTTCTACTCCACATTTGTTGTTCAAGCAAACTTGCACAACTAATATAATCAATATTTACTATTAACTGTTTACTAAAATTGCTCAAAAGAAACATTTATTAATTCTGCAGATCTCCACCTGCAACATTTCTCTACACATTAATACTATTGTATAGAGTTTCACATTGTTTCTTTTGCCCATCAACAACTTTAACTTTAGATGACAAAATTCTGTATTAAATGGTGTTTGATCAACGGATCCAATTTTCTTCTTGAAGTTAGTTATCTTAATACATGAAATATCCCAAGCATTTTTATGTAGTTCACGCTTCATATCTGAGCACGGTTGAGGTCATTGGTTTCTGTTGTGGGTAGCTTTAAATGAAGACCACCTGGACTCCAGCTAATCCTGCTCTCTCAGCCCTGTCTCCACTTCATGCACTCATGCCACAGGATTTACACAGTCTTGTTTTGAAACAGGCCGACAGGTTTATCTCTGCGCATGGCTTAAAGCGAAATAAAAAACAAATCTAAAATCACACTTAGCTTGTAATCATAGCTCAACGGGGTGGGATGAGTCTGAAGTTACTCCGTATATTATCATATTTGGTATTTTCTTAATACAGTGTGTTTAGAGTCTGAACAGTCCAGTCCAGTGGACATTTGGTTCCTATTAAGACTTGATGCGCATCATCGAGTCATTTTGCCTGCATCAGATAGAACTTTGCTGCTCTCGGCATGTGATTTTAGTGTGAGACAACATGGTGATCAAATGCATAGTCAGATTACAGAAGTTTATATTTATGTCTGAACAAAATGGATAGCAGTGTTCTGTCTACAGTGCTTCTTGTTTGAGCTGAAAGGACAGAAGAACACAATCTTTGACTATTTAGCATTTTTTTTAGACTTTTATGAGACAATTTTATGGGCTTGTGTGCATGAGTAGCACATTTTTAACTGTGGCAGTCATGTATTTCAGTATAATGTGCAAGTACTAGGTCAATATTTTTGTACAGAGATGCCTTGACAAGTCCAGTAGATACTGAACAAAGTGACCAGTAGTATGCAGTGTGAAATCTCTAGTAGTTTTATCTGGAAGACTAATTTTAGGCATCCTGCTATCTTTAAATATATGTTATCTGTTCTTTAAAGATTTTAGAGGGGCCAGTTCAAGCGTAAGAACAAAACCTTTATCAACATGCACATTTTACACATTGAAAACCAACTATGGGAATTTTGTCACAAAGCTTCATCTGATCCTGATATGTTTTACAGTTGGTGTGGTTTTATTTTAGCTTCAGGTTAAATTCATGTGAAAATGAAAAACAGAAGTGAAAAGGCTTTAGATATAATGGGCTCTTCATTTATATCCCGGCCAAAACAGATGTCAGGACAGATGTTTGTCCTCAGACTGATGTATTTTTCATACTCCTTTGAAACATTACAAGAAACTAGTCCCAGTTATACAATTTACTTGACCTTAACTCTACCAGAAAAAATACACTGTGAACAGAAAAAGTAAAATGTAATTTTTTACTATTTATTACTGTTTACATTTATCAGGGCTTTACAAATCATCTTTAACAAAAAGAGAAAAAAATAAATTAATAAAATAATAAATACATTTTGAATTTACAGATCCAAACTATGCTGTGGAAAAATCACACTATACTCTTGTTCCATAGAGGTTCTCCTCAGAGAAGAGTACACAGTCACTTCTTTGCTGCATCTTTTCTTGTTGGCACTGTAATTTAAACATTGGTAAATTTTATCACTTACAATTGTGAATTGTATACTTACCGTTTATATTGGAATATGATAATTGTAAGCATGGCCACACAAAGGCAAAGAAAAACACCAGCAATGGTCCAGGGCAGAGTTAGAGCAGCACCATGTATTGTAGCTGTTAATTATATTGGATAAAGCATTATAAATTATATGCATAGCATTTTTGAATACTAACATAATTTATTTATTTATTTATTTATTTTACATCATCTCAGATTTTGATGTGCATTTGAAAACAATTGAAAACACAAACTTACCATTGCTATTCAACTCGTTTGAACGGTTGAAGATCCTTGTCAGGTTTTGCGCTTTGAAGGTCTTTGTTGTCTTGCCCAGGTAGTTGCTGCTCACACATGTTATTGTGAAGTTGTAGTTGTAAGCCTCTGACATAAGGACTACTCCCTGTATAGTTTGGCTGTCATTGGAGGTACACTTTGTGTGGTAGAATCCACTGGGGATGACCCACTGTATAGGGTTTCCATGACTTATGCACTTACAAACGAAGTTATTCTCAAGGTGAGCACACTCAGAATAACTTGATATTCTTGGTGAATCTGAAAGAAAACCCTAGATTGAGTTGGTTAGAGTTGGAGGAAAATAACGTTGTTTAGTTCAGTACTTACAATGCACTTTCAAGGTGACTGTTTTTTCAGTCAGTATGTTATATCTGTAATGCAGCTGACAAGTGATGTTGGTGTTGTGGTGCTCTGCTTTTGGGGTGATTTGGACAGTACTATTTGTGGGACTGAACCTCATTCTGTTAAATGTTTGTTGGACAGGACTCACTTTTGGACCTCTCCATGTGATTTTTGGTGTTTCCCTGTTGCACAACATAGGAGCAGTGCAGGTCACAATGGCAGGTCGTCCTTCAATAAGTTTGTTCATGGTCACACCTGGGATTTTTGTTTTTGCTGAAATACAATGAAATACATTTCATGAAATGTGTTGTACAAAAGTGCTTTTCGTTTTGAGCAGAAATAAAGTTTAATAAGTTTTTGCACTCACCAGACACAGAAACATTAACTGTCTCTGGGTATGTGTATGTCTGATTTTGTCCCCATTCAAGTCTGAAACTAAAGATGTGCTCTCCTGGTGCGAGCTGATCTAATCTTAAAACACACTTTTTTGGAAACCGTAAAGGTCCGTTTTTAAATTCCTTATTTTCGTTAAGCCATACCTCTCTATAAGGTATGTTACATTCTTCGATGGGAAAGTATATTCACATAATATTTTTTTGCATTCTCCATAAGTCATCACGACATGCCTTGTTACATTGATAGAAAAAAAATCTATAAAATAACATTTACAATATTTTAGTGACTGAAACATATTACATTGTTTTAAATATGTAGTAATCTGCTATACATACCGTTGTAGTTTTGACAAAGAGTGGTCTTCACAAATAAACATAGAATGCATAGAATGACTTGATAGACTGGATTCATTTTGCCAATTCTAAAAAATGAGAATCACAACTTAACTTATACATTTTCTTAACTTGGCTATTAACAGTACTTAAATGGAAGAAAAAAAAAAATCAGATTTTGTCATAATAAGGATGGACAACGATAAAGATTTGAACCTATGTATATCTGTTATTGAACTTAAAGTATTACAGTTGTTACTAAAAGTGTTAAGCACATCATGGGTAGCCTGATAAACTATTGCTACATAAATATTTGTGTTTATAAGTGTGTGCTCACCTGTGAGAAGCTGTGGTCTAGATTAAACTAACATAAGCAGCCTCTTTTTCTATGTTGTGCAGGAAGTGGTCAGTGCTTCCTCATTCTAGTTTTTATTCATAAATGTATAATTACTCGTATTTTGTGGAATCAAAAGAAACAGAAGACTCTGGCGTCCTCAAATGTCAGTTGTTTTTACAAGCTGTATAGTGTACAAATCTTTTATGCGAAGAGTGAACTGATTTTGATTTTCATCTTTAACCCATAAAGTCAAAAGTACTTTTATTAGTGTGAGATACGTGAAAACCATCTATCACATAAATTATTAGATTTACGAGCAAGTGAAAAATCTGCACTTAGTTGTTAAAGACAATGTCTGAGATCAAAAATTGCTTTTTAAACCAGATTAGAGAATAAACAGCTAACAAAAAATTTAGAATAATTGTCATAGTTAGGATAATCATTAAATTTACAATGATATACAAATACAGTGCTATACCAGATTACCCCTGTATTGTGATGCACCCTTTTAAGAAAACATGTAAGTTCCTTAGCTGTTAATATTTCCACTCCTTCAGACAGCTGCCTGTGGAATGGGCTGCTCTACTTATCGCCGGACAGGATTAGTCCACAGTGTGACACGAGGAAACGCACAGTGAAAGGCTCTCCATCTTCAACCCTGGTGTTGATGAGCTGAATGGCTTTAGGTTATCAGAGCTGGTGTCCAGTAGCAGATTCATGCTGCTGTGGAATCTAAAGCAGCTCTGTCTGTACAGCTGTCAATCTAAACAGGTGATGAATACAGTCCATTCTGCACTATAAGGCAGCATTTACATTGCTCCGGCACCTCATATTTAAACTGATATTGATTAATCATAACTGTGACTACACACAATCCAACCAGGACAATTTCTGACATGCACATTAACTCTTGAAAGTTGAAGCTTTAACCTAAGGAATCCAAACTGTTAGATCTCTATATTCTTTTATACTACTGAAACTAGAGAAAGAGAAAGTCTGGACAGAGCCTTCAGCAAAACAAAAAAAAGGTTTATGCTTTATGTTGTTGTGATGTCTTTTAATACTATAGTTTTGATAAGATAAACAACAGCAATGTTCTCCTGTTGATGGATTAACAACCTTAATTCTTAGTAGTATTGGTATAATGTCTGACAGCATATTTTTACCTCTACTCAAGTAAGATTTTTATTTAATTAACCATTACAATTAAAGTTTGTTGTTGTTTGAAAAAACATTGTTGTGTTCCTTTTGTAATTTTGTGTCCTAATGTCAAAATGTGTGCACTATTTAATGTTTTGTAGACATTAATCAGATTTTTTATACAATAATTTATTTATTATTACAGTAGTGATTCCACGTTATACTTTTGCTTTATGCTTCTACTTGAGATAACTTGAGTACATACTGCATGTTGGCTACTCAAGCTATGAGTTGTGGTCAACCTTCCAGGGGAACTAACTTAGCCTAGTGAATGGTAGAAGATAATGAATGTTAACAATTTACTAGTGACAGACATGATATCAGCAGGTGAACAATAAAACCTTAAAAAAAGAAAGATGTGGCTGTGAACAGAGGTGGGCTGTGGAAGCTGAACTGCTGAATGAAGTGGAAACTGAGTTAAGACAAGTAGGCTGAGTGTTGATAGGCCCAGCTGAGCCTATGACTGTGTAGGCAGTAAAGCAAGGTGAAGCTGATGAGACATAGATGTAGAATTTGCCTTGAAAGAAGACCGAGCATCAGCACAGCTTAAATTAAGTTGAATGAACTGTTAAAATGAATAAATGTAGGTGACAAATCTGATAGAAATGATCTGTTGAAAATGTATTGTCCATGTAACAAGGTAACATTCATGAGTAATTTTCCACTCAAAGATATACATGCACATAAAGTGGACTTCAGGTTCATGTTAATTGCTCAATTGCTCAATTACAGAACTTTTCTTGATTCTTTGATTACAACAATAATCATCAATCAATCAAATCAAACTTTGATTTGTTGCACTTTCCTAATGGTTGTTAGTTACAGAGTGTTGCAATGTAATTCATATTCAAGCTTGATTCGGTTTTAAAAGTAGGTTTATCAATTTTGATACCACAGCAATACAAAAGCGAATGTTTTGTACATAGATTTTTTTTTTTCAAACTGAGTTTCGTGCTTTAATACAGACTTTAGTACTAATTCTTTTTAAAACTGGGGCTGGTGCTTTTTTAAACTGGGGCTCATTGCTTTGTGAAGGACATGCCACATTAACTAAAGAAATAACAGAACATTAGAAAATGCCAGCACACTATTCCCAAAGCTTTATTCAGTGGTGTGGGGGAGGTCTTTGGAGTGAAATCCAATCAGTTTCACAGTCAGTGAGGTCGACAGTGTGGTGGAGCTATCTCTGGAGTCACATTTTAACATAGCCAGCATTTATGTGATCATGCTGAAGTCATTTATAGTTTACTAATATAATTTCTGTCTCATTTCATTTTTTAAGCATGACCCCAACCCAAATTTATGCAGTGATGGGAGGGCTTATTTGATGTCAATAATGGCGACGAAGGTTCTTGTTCAGTCCTTGTTTAGACACAATTAAGTCATGGTTTAAGTTCAAAAATTAATTCCTGTTAGAGATCGGTGTTAACTTATTTTTTAACTCAAACCGTTATGGTTGGGGTTAGGGTCTGCTGCAGTATTAGTAGTTGTAAAACCTTGCTCAAGTGGATCAGTTTTGGTATAAAAATAGATCTATTTCAATTTTGTTTCTATTTTTGGCTCCTCACACTGTTGTCATGTGGAGTTTTATGAAGTATTACCAGTTCAATGGACCTTAAGTACTGAGGAGTTCAGACTGGTCGCCTATAACTGGCAGGGTAACACATATGGTATGAATTGGAGCCAGAAAAAGCAGCAGACTTGCTATTTAACACCTCTGTGCTTCTAAGGTATTTTAAATGGTACAAATGCACAAACTGTTTTACTGCTGTAACCCAGTACAGTAGCACGTGATGACTAAAATGAAGATATTGAGGACATAGCATGATTCATAAGATGTAATTTTGCTGTCTGAACTGAACATTTCACTGGGACACGAGTACTGCCTAAATGCTGAGCAAGACAAAAGATAAATGACTCCTCTCTTAAAGAAAAAAGAAGCAAGCTCTCAACAAAGTTTTGGTAGGTTAAAACTTCCTGTTGAACTTTTAAAAATGTAATGATTAAAAAAAAATTATATCAATTAAAGTTAATTTAAAACTGCTAGTTCATGTGAGTATCCATAGAACCAGAACAGTACTAGCACTTGCAAGTAGGGTTGCCAAAATTATCAAAACTCAGAAAACAGTTATTACAAATATGTTATCAAAACTTTCAGAAAGTATCAATATAAAGATAATTATATCAACACAACACAACACATCTAGAATTTACCAGTTCTAACTTTACCAGAACTACTTAGGATCACAGGGTTTCATTAAAAAAAAGAAACTACAATTATATTATGTGAACAATTTCTATCGATTCTCAGTCTAAATCTTGAATCAAAGTATTTTGTTATATTGTAGTATTCAAATTTGTATAAAGAATTGGGTATATTCGTATGTGACAAAATCAAGTCAAACATTAGGTTTGTGGCAGAACTACTTACAAGTATGTATTTACTCTGTATTTTATAGAGTTAAATCATTCCTTTTGAGTTCTAATTTACTGTGTTATTATAAGGCAACGCTTTACTCTTTACTTCAATGCAGCATTGTTGCTGAACCACAATATTGCTAATAGGCTCTTTGACTTTTTGCCAATCTGTTTGTTTTTGTTTTGGCAGCTCATCCATAAAACAGCTCTCAGGAGAGTGATGAGCGACTGCTTTGACTTTTCGTGGGTCTGTCTGGAATGCCGTGACGGACAATAGAAGCTGAAAAACAAGTTGACTTATACCACTATGTTCAAATACTGCTTTGTGCGGAGACTTATGAGGCTCTGTTGTGGCAATGGGGGAGTGGATGTGTCTTCTTTAGGGAGGGGAGTCTTAATCTGTCTCCACACAGTCTCAGGTGGCCGAACTCCTTGATCACTGCAGCATGAGAAGCACCTGAATGGGCCAAGGCCAGGCAGGACAACGTGGTGGAGTGGAGGAGGGGCAGCGTGCTATGGTAACTCCATCAGTGACACAGTAACCTGCTATGCACACCTCACTGACTTTTCATTTATCCTCAAATGACTTCAGAAGACCATGTTTACTTAGATCGTCATAAAAAACTGCATAGATCAGACTTGGTCATCACCATATAAACAGTGGCTTTGCCGTAAAAAAAAAAAGTTTTTTATCTTTTGATTTAATTGCTGGGTTTCAGATGACATCACAACATTCTACAGTCCAATGTTATTTCAATCAGACTGGGGGCAGGTAAAATGAAGTTTGTTTAAACGCAGTTTATTTTTGCAATGCAAATGTTTATTGGGTCTAGTCACCCCAAAAATCATCACTTTTTAAATTTATTAAATAATTTTTGAAATATTCATGGCAAAGTCAATGTTATTAATAGGAAAAACTGGCTCTTGCCCCCAATCTGGCTTTTAACTGACAAGAATTCTAGAATGTGAAACCCAGCAATACTGAGAATATTTAAAGAACAAATTAAAGACAGAAAGAATTGCATTGGCACCTGTTTTATATTCTTTAGCGTTCTGCAAGTTTCTGTATTTTACTGTCTTTTTTTTACAACAGCCAGTCTGTCTCCGTGACTTTGATTGGCAGCGAGGAAAAGACTTGGATATATATATATGTTGTAGTAATAGTATAGATGACTGTTATGGCTGAGGAGTTGAGACCCCATGAACCAGAGAGGGAAGCTGTTCTTGTGTTCAGGGGAGTTGAAGTCTTGCTCGTATATCATCTGTGTGTCAGAGTGGAGAGGTTCCACTGCTGCCTTTACAGTGGGAACGATTTACATTGAGTCCTGGATATTTTCAAACTTGACCGGCTGCAATCTCAGTACTTATTTTGTTTCTCTACTTTTTTTTTTGTTAGTTGTGTGAATAGTAGATAAGACAAGCTCAATTTATTGTCATTCACGGGGTACTTCCTAGAAAGTGCAGAGTATTAATTTAAAGACTTAACAATTCTGAAATAAATTATTGGAACAACTTGAAACTAAATAAAAAAAAAAGTGGGCAGACAGCTCTTCGGGTGAAGCAAAGATATAATGTTACAACAAACTAAAATTCTTCTGTATAATTAGAGCACAGTGCAATAAATGACCGGATAAATAGTTGATAAAGTGGCATAAACATATTATAGAATACAATATGTGACTATGATCATGAACAACTGCAGCACATGAACAAAGGAAACAGCTAGTGTCGTCAGTAGGTTTGATCATATTTAGAAAGCAACGTATGATGTATTGTATATATAGTGCACCCTTGTCTACTTGACTATACATGTGGATAGCACATTTTGTTGTTTGGAGATTAGGAGGAGCCAATTTGGGTGATCACCATTGTTAAAATAAGCCTAAGGATAAAAAGCCACTTATAGCCTTGTTAAATGATGTTTACTGGAATCACACCTGCGCTTGAATTCCCTGAGTGGATGATCTCACCTTGTCTTACCACAACATAATGTACAGTATTTTAAATAATTTGTTTGATTTAGAAAATGTGCATTCTTGAGTAGTTAGTTCTATAATAACAGTGACAGTGATAAGAGACATGAAAAGCTTTATGGGAGGCTGAGCCTAATGAATAACCCATCAGGGAGGCAACAGATGAGCTACCGTCAGGAGATTTCATTTACACATGACTTCATGTCTGGACCTTCTTCTGATTGTTAAGCCTTATTTGTCAATTTAGGACTTTTTACATTATAAGTCATGATTTTACAGTTTGCAATATTCTGATTCAAGAAGTGCAGCTTCTGTGAGAATCGTCTTGTATATTTTGCAGCTAAAAGACAAAAGAGTGATGTGACAAACCAGTTTGGTTCACCACTGACCACAGCTAAAACATCCCAGAAGCAGTGACTTCCGAAGGAAGAGCCTGAATATAAGGAGAGTTAAAGCCTTGATGTTTTATGTAAAAAAGGAGTTTACAGGAACCAACTGTGTTTCCGGTGAGTCCACCGAGTCTAATCACTCACAATGCTGTGACATTTGTCCTCAAAAGATGTGAGGAACAAGGGTCTTTTCACATGTCCATCACATTTGTGCTGGACTTTAAAAGGCTGAATGATTAACGAGAAGTTGACCAGATCATGGTCAATGGAAGCTGACTTCTTCCAGAGAAGAATAGTAAAACATTGGATATAATGCAGTCACAATGGCACACTCTTCATTATTTTCTGGATGCATGTGTTTGGAATGAGATCAGATGATTCCGAGCTTTTTGTTTCAACTGATCATTTAACACGTGCAACATGCAGACATACTGTTTATCTTAAATAAGTCTTTGTCCTATATCAGTTCATGACCATATTTTATTTAACCAGGCTTAGAACTGCACGTGTTATTATGATTGCTATGATAACGACTTTCTTCCTGGACAGTATCAAAAGTAACAATGGTCAGCTCTTGTCTGTTTTTCTATAGGTACTGATTTTTCCAAGTTGTCCACTTCTGTAGTTCTTGTCTGTTTTTCTAGTACTGATCTTTCTAAGACGTCCACTTCTGTAGCACTGAAACTGCGGTGGTCGTATCGCCACTCATCATTGGCTCCAGAGCCTATAGGGGCGTAGCTTCGTAGTTGGTGAGTGCTCAGGGTGCAACGGGGGTGTTCAAGGGATGGCTAAGAGAAAGCGCACTTGGCACTGATCCCTCCTTTGAGCGTAGACTGTGGTTTACATTAAGCAGCGATTTATTGCAAAGGAGGGGGCAATGGTTCTATCATAAATAGCTCGCGTTTATAGAGGGGCAGTGGATGCATGTTTAGAAATGCGATGAGGCCAGTGCACTTTGCGAGAGTTGCGCCGCACAGAGTCTCCGCGGATCCCACGACCTGTTGCTGACAAGCCGGGTGAAGGAGCCTGGGAGACGGGGGGACGCGTTTGCCTTGGAGAGAGCGCACAGCCAGGGCTTCTTCGCAGAGGAAATCATGCAGTTTGCCAGATGGGTGGTTGGACTAATATGTCATCTGTCAGCGCTTGTCATGGGCACCGTGCAACACCGATTGCATCCAAAACAAGGTAGATTTCTCTTTCATGCTTTCCTTTAGTTGTGTCAATGCATGCACAATGATAATGCACTCCAAATCTCTCTTGCAGAAGGCTTCATTAAACAGTTATCCGCGTATGAGATTGTCACCCCGTTACGCATAAACGACTTTGGAGAGTCTTTCCCTCACTCATTGCACTACAGACGGAGGCGAAGGAGTTTGCACGATGACCTGTCAGTGTCTGGCGGTCGGGTTCACTACCGGATCGATGCTTTCGGAGAGCGCTTTCATCTAAACCTGAGCGCCAATTCGGACTTCATCGCGCCTTCTTACGCCGTAACGCACTTGGATTAGAGCAGAGCGGCACCGGGGACCTTAGCACTGACCACAGAGATATGCGCCACTGTTTTTTCCGCGGACACGTCAACGCCACGAGCCAATACCCTGCCGTGTTCAGCTTATGCACTGGCCTGGTGAGTAGTTCTCTTTTCTTCCATTCCAGCTGGTCCCATCCATGCGTGTGGTAATGATGTGTGTGCGTGTGCAGGAGTTGCAGCAGTTGTAGAGTGTTGGGAGACAAATGTCATTGACAGTGTTGCATGACAGGATGGGGAGATGCTGTACTTGCTATTTCTATTTATTGGTTTACCAGGCCTATAGATAATGTAAATCTATTGCATTTTGGCCAGTTTTTTATTATTTTTTTTACAAATTCCAAAAACAGTGTTTTAAGGATTATATTTTGGACATTTTATAGTGTACTATAACATTTGTTTGGGGGATGTGTGCAAGTAATTGTTACTGATTAGTATTAGAGAAATATAAACATAAATTTGTTAAGGTTAGACAAGATCTCATGCCCTTAGATACATTGCCACAGATTGTGCGTACTTAAGTAAAATGATGTCTACTTTCTTCTCCCTTGTGTTTACATGGAACTTGAACAAAAATGGTTAAGCCCTGGGGAGTTTTGAGAAGATTTAGAAACAGGGCTAGAATGACAGCAAGTATTTAGAACAAATAGACCAAATATTGGTACCATTTGGTACCATTATAACATATTTTGTGCTTTGTCGTCTGTCTTGTGGGAATTCTGTCTATTTCCATCCCTGACAAAAATGTATATTTGATCATCTGCAATACAATACATCAAACCATATTCAATTATTTGCATTCACTTTTCTATATTTCTACTTTGACAAATCTTCTGCTTCTTATTATAAATGTGAATTAGCTGATCTTGGCAGCCCTTTATAAGATGTTTATGTTGCCACAATGCCTTTAAAACAATCTTAAAAAGGTTGTCTTCTTTTGAAACCATTTTATGGAACAGTTCTGAGTGACAGAGCGGGTATTCTGACATTGTTTTATGGGTAATTATGTCTTTCCAACCTTTTTTTTTTTTTACATGGGGATAGATTTGTGCCTTGTAGTTTGGTGACTGCTGTTAGGGAGAATCTGATAAGACCTGAAAGAAATGACTTCATGGGTCACATAAGGTTACCAATCCAGAGGCAGGGGGGTTGACCTCGGTCTTGCCAGTCAATTTCTGGCCTGTTTTGGATGGGAATTTTGGTCGATGTGTTCAGTCTCTATTAATGTGCCGTGTGTCCATCACAATCTCTATTTTAGATTTGTACAGTACAAAGTTAGTACTGCACAATCTGCTATGACTATGTTGTGACTGGTCTATTAGTAAAGCACCATGATTAGCATTTGATATCCCTTTCTACTGTGACAAAATACAACCATAAATGGGATAGTATGAAGAGAAAGCAATATAGAGAAATAACATGTTTAAATTGACCTTTTTTTATATAATGTAACTTGCTCACAAGTGTTTAATTGCGTCTTAGACCAGCTTTTGATGCCTGACTTCTAATAGATCATGCCCCTATTTGTGGGTTGGTTATCTGCACCATTGTTCAAGAACAATTAGCCTATGGACATTTACCATTAACTCTTAGCTGCCCCTATATGATCACTTGGGCTAGCAAATTTTGGTGTTATGAGGTCATTACAAAATAATATAGACCAAAACAAAAGAGTCATTCTGTGGAGAAACAGGTTTGCATTTGGTCCAGAGTGGCTCAAAGCTGTCCCCAGGAGGGATATTGGGGGTTGTTGATGGTAGTAGAGTTGAGAAGCTTTTGGCCTTTTCAAAGGGAACTGTGACAGAGAGATGCTGCCAGAGAAGTTTAGTGAAAAACCAGAGGAAACCGTGGGAAATGTTAGCAGCTGAACAAGCCCAAAGTTCCACATAAAAGAAGCCTAGGAGGTTAGACAACCTGACCACATCTTCAGCCCTTTGGGAAGTAACAAGGACGAAACTGGGTCAGCTTTTTATTAGTGATTTTTTTCGCCCTTGTATTTCACTCAATTAGGCACATTATTTATTAAGCAAACTACAACTGATAAAGTAATCCTGTAGGTTCTTGCACTTAAAGGTGTGCTGTGTAGAAAAGTGCGCTGTGTAGAAATGGAAAGTTACTATTAAATATACAGACATTCAGAATAAACACATCTTATGGAACAATGTGAAGAAAGAAGATAAAAGAATCACTTTTCAATGGTTAACCCCCTAATATTCCGACATACCTCTGGAGGGTCGTCCATTTTTTTTGATAAATTCATTTTTCTTTTATACTGATTAAAAAAAATAAAATAAATAAACACCTGCAAATAGTAAAGATAAAAACAACATTGTAACCTCTTTTTTATAGTCAAATCAGACATTCTGAGATAAATCAGACAGTTTCTACTCTAAACTTACAAACAAACAAATCTCCCAAAATTCAAAAATTTTAATATGGCTTTTGTATACGCTCCGCCTAAATTTCTTTGAGTAATTTCAGGTCCCTAAAACTGCAGGGTGTCAGCTTTGCAAAGACCAAAGGTTTAGAAACAGTTCTAGTTTGAATTTTAGACTATTTTAGTCAGACATGATAGGAATAGGCCGGAATGAGAAAGGACAGTTATGTGACCATGTAAGCCTGCTCAAATTAAAGATGCAGATTTTTATAATTTCTTAGGAGCTAATAAAATAAAATAAAATAAAACAGACAAAGAAAAAACACACCCTATTATCAGGATACCCAAGAAGAGCATTAAAATACACATTTTGTTTTTTCAGTTATGCCCAGCCTTAATATAAATTGAAATCAATCAAAGATTAACTTTCTCTAATAATATTAAAAGAATCAACTTGTTTAAGCCTGGAAGATGCATACTGACAAATATCAAGACCTTGATTTTTATTTTTTGATGTTTTCCAAAAGAAAATTGAGCCTATATAAAGTCAATTAGAAACAAAATTGTCTTTAAGCATTAACTCAGGTTTAACCATTTGAAAAATATAAACTAATATTTACAAAAGTTCAGAAATATCACCTGGCTACCCTTTTTTACAGCGAAGCTTTTTTTAAAAAATGTATATATTATATAAAATATAATATTTAATATTTTTTGTAGCATAAATTATTGTAAACAACATGATTCTTTGAGAACTTTCCAAATAATATTTACAGTATGATTGAAAATATATCTATTTATTGCTCATTTATTGTTGCCAAATAGGGCCTGTCTATAGTTGCCAAATCAGTTCATTGTCATTCTATCTCACAATTTGTAATCTGTAAAACGACACATTGAAAAGTATTGTAAGTTTGTAAGTTTTGGAAACAGTCCGTATCACTTTGCTCGTGCTTGTGGTGTTTTCCTTTGCTAGTTCATACATTTTAGATGTGAACACATGTTGCACTCTGAGCTTTTAGAGAAGTTTTGTATATACATGCCAGCTGACTATAATCCCTCACTCTTCGAAAGATGGAGAGGAAATGTACACAAGCCTGTTTTCCATATCCGATTTCCACTGTCAAACATCTATCACTTCAGAGGACACTTGTGGAATAATGCTGCCCTAAACATTCCACGGTTCAATATCCTGTTTAAGTGCACGATCACCACACAAACAGCCTGTGCCTCATGGCTGACTGAGCTAAGGAGCTTTGTAAGAGACCAAACAGCCAAATCAATATTAGCATTCTTCTGTCAGTGACTTTGTCTCTTTATGATGAAGTCACTCTTATGTCAAGCTACAGACAATAGTATGTTTTACTATCATACACTGAAAGAGTTGAAGGCAGTAGTGGTACTAAATAAATAGTTTGAGACTAGGCATTATTTTTAATCACTTTAATTTGTCATTTGAGTTTGTCTCATTAATGGGATCAACTAAATTGAGTTCTACTTATTTAATATCTGAGCAATTCTTGCTGAAGTGGAGTTTTGAAGAAATGGACACTCAAGTGAGAAATCATTTACCAGGGCCAAGTTTAGGTTCAATCATATTGTCTAAAGTGTTTTCCAATATAATTGTGTATTGAAGTTGAGTCTTGAGCTATATTTACATTAAATTGTAGGTAAGGTAAGGTAATGACAATGTACAATTACATTAAGCACAATGGAGAGATGCTTATACCAGATTCTAGCTTACAGCTATTTCCATGTGTAGTCCTGGGAGGGGAGAGGGACGCACATTGGACATGTTTTTAGTTGTAGGAGGAAATTTCAGCACCTGTAGGAAACCTATGCAGACACAGGGAAACCATTCATACTCCTGGGTCGCCCGTCAGTCGAACCCAGGACCTTCTTGCTACGAGGCCAGAGCGCTAATCATCGCCCACATCTTGATTAATATGCCTCAAGCATATAATTAACACTTATAAATAATGAACTTTAATCTAGCAATTAGTACTTTGTTTAATTCTAGGTTGTATTTACATTCTAGAATGTAGATTGAACCTTTTTCTATTAATAGCGTTACACTTTGTTTTGAAATACTATGTTAATTTGATGGTTCATATTAGTACCTAGACCAAGGGTCTTCAACCTTTCTCCCCTGGCAAACTATTTTTACTCAACAAAAATTATCATGAGTTACTACTTTAAATTGTTTGCAAGCAAATTGAGCTTATGTGGGGTACAGTGAAACATTAGCCAATGCATAATACCCTATTATGCCTTCACAGTTATATTTATACTGGTAATATGCATGTAGTTGATTCAGTTTGCATTATAAATAATATATAAATCATATAAAGATGTATGATTCCAAAATTGTATGGGGAGCTACTTGAAATGTGGTGGAGATTTGCTGGTAGTTTTTCAGCTACAGGCTGAAGACCATTGAGCTAGACCATTTCACTTTTTCACATATCAAACACTGCAGTTAAATTATACTGATTTTGCTGCCCTACATCTGAAAATGCATTTAGACAATGTTAATTAAGCTGCCTTCCATCTTTATTAAACTTTATTGGCCTGTAGAATGTTGTGCTGTCACATCAACATAACCATTTGTAGCCCCTCTATTGGGTACCGTTTGATACAGAATTCTTGTTTTTTAATTTTTGCAAGTTGTGTTATTATTTTCTCTTTACATAAATAAAGAAATGCTTGGGTTCATGGTTACACTGTCACACAGTGACAATAACCTGTAACTGATTTTCTTTGACCTTTCTGATTCAGCATGTTCTTTCCACACGTTGCCTGTCAGTTCGAGCCTTTAACCTCATGTGATGCCTGAGGGAAGCAGTGAACGACAGCAGACAAATTACCAAACTATGCAAAGAGCAGAGTGTGAGTGCTGTCAGTGACGATCCTTTTTTCTCTGTTTGTAGATTGGGACTTTTACTACACAACATGGAGAATACTTTGTGGAGCCCCTTATGCACCCTGAAGGGGAAGAGCAAGACGAAGAACACAACAAACCTCATCTTGTCTACCGACGTGAGAGACAGAGAAATCACTCCAGGTCTGACCTCAAGCCGGAGCCCTGTGGAGCCTCAGGTAATACATTTTCTAACCACATTTTGTTCGTGAGCATTTTGACTGTCTAACTTTTACCTCAAACACTTACCTCTTCGTAACCTGCTTTGTCTACGAGGCAATAAAGCAAATAAACCATAGTTAGTCACGATCATTGGCTTGAATTTCTCCCTTGAGATTTGATGAAGTGGTGTTATAGTAAGTGCAGTGTAATTAAGCAAAACTTTCTCCCAGAAATGCCTGGTGGTTTTTTTCTGAGGGATGGAATAATTATTTAGCAGTTTGTAGTTTTAGATTTTTATGGGTGAGGTCTTTAGGCGGTGGAGAAGCCCTTGAGAAAAGCAGGGTTGACTGATGGGAGTTCGGAGCAATTGAGGGTCCAAGAGGTGTCTTTGCAAAGAACACTGTGGGTGGGCTTTTGTGGGCAATGCTATAAATCTTTTATGTGAGAGCTGCTTGATTTGCTTGTTGTCTGAACTCTGCCATTGTTGCATGCTCAGACCATTGTGTTGGGTTGTTTTTTAAAGGACTGGCCTGATGGGACTTCTAAATGCCGCCTTTTTTCTTTAACTCACTGGCTAACTACGTGGATAGTGACAACTAAAGCTGGATTATATCATTCTTATTCATGGAGTTTAGTTTTTAAATGCAGCTTCACAATGATTGTTTTAATGGCACTAATTTGATTTTGCAAATGCATCTTTCAACCTTCAAATATGACTAACAAAAAAAAAGTAGCACGCAGAAAACTTGGATCTGTGCCAGAGATTGCATCCAAGATTGCTGTTTGATAAAGGTAATATTTTTTAATCTGACAACTGTTCATATTTGAAAAATGGATAGAGCCTACATGTAAAAGAGTACTTCCACTGAATGAGTTATTGAACTGAACTATTTCAAATGTTGCCACTGCGGGTGAATTCTTTGCCTCAGTCCTACAGAGGGACAAGCGTTTGTTTGATCAAAGGGCAGCAGGTAAATACAAGAGGATTCAAAGACGCTGAGGGCCTGCGTAAGGACTTGGAGGTGTCCTGAGCTGCGGCTGCCTCTACTTATCAGATAGGCTTCCCTCCAGATCCACCGATAAATGGTGTCTTTGAAGGCCACACGGAGCCTAGACTAACAGGTCCTCTGCCTTTTTATGGGAAGGAGAGCGGCGCACGCTGCTACTAGCAGGTTAGATATAAACACTGGTCTCTGTGCGTGTCATCCTGTCTGAAAAACACTTGTTTCTTCTGCTCTGCTCTTAAATTTAGCATTCGGCAGCTGTTTGGTGGAGATTTTTAACGATAGTGTCAAACATCTAAGTAAACATTTCCCTTGTTAGATGTTTCTTTCAGCTAAATTTGAATTATAGACTTAACGTGAACTAATGCACTCATTTTCAGTGTTTTTACTGCTAGTAGAACTTTTTTGTTATACTATAATTTACTTTATGGGTTAGCATAACATTTTTAATGTTCTTTCTTTTTTTTTTAAATCTTTACCAGCAAACGTGACCATACAGAATGCCAATGAACCACCATCATTTATTTTTGTAAAAATACATACACGGAATACATAGCAATTAAATTAGGTACAAAATATTTATTGTGACTTGATGAAAACATGAAAACAAAATGAATCCTACTCAATCAGTGTGTATCAAGTGTAGATACAGAAGTGCAGGGACTGAGATAATCCTTTCCTTTAGATATGACTGTGTGGCTCATATTTCCCGACAGGGCAGGAAAAAACATGGACTCTAGAATGTAGAGGCAGTTAGAGTTTCCATAGTTTGAACAGTGTCTTTAAAACTGCCCAAGACGTGCTGAAAACAGAGGTAAGCTCTGTTTACTTCTCTTTACATTTCACAAGATGAACTTCTGTGCACTTGACAATGGTGACACACAAAGACACTTGAGTTTGCATTCATGTGTGGTGTAAGTGTTGGAAACATAAGTGCTTGACAGGGGTCAATGTTGTGCTGATGAAGGGCAAATATTCGCCAATAAAAAGTACACATTTAACGTACACATTTATATGTAGGGTTAGTTAACCAAAGAAATTCTTGATTCACTCTCCTTGATCAATTAGTGAAGTGAAAAGGGGATTTAAAAAATTCATAAGCCCAATGAATCACTCTCAAATCTTTAGCTAACTCAAAGTTGATGTTTTATCAATGTAATCTTATAAATCCTTATAATCTGACCAAAACACCAATAATCATTTAAACAAATAGAGGACTACTTCCTTACAATCAAAGTATATATTCTCATCACAAGACCTGAAAACTGAAACAAAAAAGTCTGCCCATGCTACTACACTCGGATGACTTTTCTTGTTTGGAAAGTCTTTATAGTGAGTTTAACATTGATGTTTCAAAGATTTTGTTGTAGCCTACTGGATAGTTCTAAAACACTTTCTGCATCGAAAACATAGCTCTTACTGATTCTCTCTCTTTCTCTCTTTCTGTGCCTTGCAAAATTGAGATTAGATGAGGGTAGCAGGATAGGGGCAGATTCTTCCCATGGTTCTTCAATCTTTTCTTTACAATAAATCTCTGTGAAGACCAGCTTAAAAAATGCAGCAGGGGAAATTGTACAGTATCAAAAGCTGCCTGTGAAGTCTCTTTGTGTCAATTTTGGTTTGAAACAAGGATTGAGATGATTATGACAAGCGTGACAACAAACATTAGCGGCTAAAGTTGTTTCTTTCATACACTGATGACTAGCTGAGAACAAAGTGTCAGTCTTTGATAGTCTAATACTTGGCACACATGGCTCCAGCGCCCCCTGACCTTCATCATAATCATTGTATAGGATTCCCCTTTGGTGCCCACTGTGTATACATGGAAGTTGAAATGCTACCATCAGGTTTTTTGGTCAATGGGTTCATTTACATGGAAAAATGTCCTCCCCCTGCTTGCGGTTTGAACTAGCCGACTTGAATGGTTGCCCGCTCTCCCTTTGCTCTTTCATGTATGTGAATGGGAGCACTTGTTGCTTGTGACCTCACTTCCCACTTTGTTTGGAGTCACTTACTGCACTGGCTGGAGGTGACCTTGAGTTTCTTCAAGAGATGAACGTTGTATTTCGTACATGCCAAACACATGTCTCGATCAGTCTCATTGAATTCCCCTGCTCTTAACTGGGGTCAAAAAAGGTGGCTGCTTGATGTGTGATGGATGAACTTTCACCTTTTGGATCCGGCATTAGGTGGCGTTTGGTTTCAGAATCTCTCATGTCTCCAAGAGGATTATAAAATGGCTCTACACCCTCAAGATAAGCCAAATCTCCCATTGTTGGAAAGCAAGAAGATTGTTTGTCTTTGCTAAGCAGGTGTTTACACATCAACGACATATTGCCTAAATGCAAAAGATTCTGCTATGGTTAAGTTTTTTGTGTGGAAGCAGCTCAACTAAAATGCTTCATTCTGAACTAATGATTATATATTTAAACCTTGAAATGTTGAAGTGTGGTTAGTCAACTACTTGTTATAAATGTAAATGTTCAACCAATTAGCGAGCACTTTAATGGATAAATAGGATGTTATGTAAGATGGCGTACCTGTTTTTTAAGCATGGTTCCATCCTTGCTTGTCTGCCCACTAAAGTACAAATGTATGACAGTACTTTTCGCAGTGGTTCTTCATTGTCCAGAAATCAAACCGACCTTGTCTTATAACCACCATTATCCAAATCGCTGCCATGTGTCTGATGTGTCTGAGCCCTATGGCCGCAGTCCCATTAAACTGACTATGTTGTGTGTCTCATTACTTCCTGTGACATACTCCAGCTGGTGGGACTATTTCTGCCTTGTACAGATATTGAGGCAATCTACTCACTGTTAGCCCAAAAATACTTGTAAGCCCAAGTATTCGTCACCAAATAACCTGCTCATTTACTGTATACGTAGACATCCACATGTCTTCATAACATTTTTTTCAGTTGTTCTTCAGTTCATAGTACAGTCTTCTCTTGTTGATGTGTTCAATGTTTACACTAAAAACTGAGTCTGAACATTTAATTATATGTTTAATTATAATTATATATATGCCAAAAATATGTTTCTCAAGTACAAACCATAATATTCTTTCTTTTAGATTTTCAATGTATTACTTTTTTGTAGTGTCTCTGTCTGTCTTTCTGTAATTTTTATTTATTTTTTTTTGAAAGTCTGCTGTCTCCACAGATATTTTACATGACCGATGAGCTGTCTTCCGTCATAATCTTAGTGAGGTCAGAAGCCAAGCCACATCATTTTTAAAAAGCCTCCTTCAGCAGCAACAATTAGCTTCATTTCTCCCTGTCTCGCCACAGAATTGCACTTAATTGTGGTTCTGTCTGCAGTGTTATGAACTGATCTTTAGCTTTGCATCAGTTAAAGCCAGGCTGAGTTTAGAGTGTCTGGTGAGGGGTGAACCGCAGTACCTGAGCTCACATGTAGGGTCTACTGTCCGTTTAATTGGCACCCGGGGAACAGGGCTCCACAGATCTCAGCGGGCTATTGTAAAAGAATGTTAATTAGTTCAACAATGAATTGTGTGTTCCCTATTATTGAGTCTCCGACATTGATACTTTTGACAGAGACCCAAAGGAGAGTCAAAGAGCATTTCTTTGATGTACCCTGAAATCCGTATGAGATCATTTTAGAGGGATGTATAGAAAAGATGTCATGCAGGTCAGCCACAATGAAACGCCTAGGGAACCGTCATGACGGCATTTGTAAACACTCCCAGCAGACTTTGATGATGGTTAGCATTGGTTGTCCATTTGTGGTGATCTAAAAAAATGTATTACCTTAAATACAGTTATACAGTTATTAATAATACAGTTTAAAAAGCTGTAGTTAAACAAAGACATTCTTGGTTAACTAAGTTACTGTCCAATCGACCGATTTGCTCTTTAAAAAGCTGGGAAATGCTCTAAAAATAAATGGTATCTTTTTTATTTTAAATAGCTTAAAAAGACTAAAATGGAAATGTAAAAAGAAAAATGTATGCAGAAAATGATCAGTAAGCAGTGCATTTGTATAAAGGGCAAATTACACTGCAAAAGAAATATCTTTGCAATTTACACATTCTTGAATTAAAGAGATGACACATGTCATCTGTGTATTAGATGAATCAACTTAAGCATCAGAGAATTAATCAGATGCACGGTGGTTAGAGCTCTGGCTTCCCAATAAGGAGATCGTGGGTTCGACTCCCGGGTCGGACCATATCAACATCTCACGATCTCTCTGGGTGGAGTTTGCATGTTCTCCCCGTGTCACTGTGGGTTTTCTCCGGGTTTCCTCCCACCTCCAAAAACATGCATGTTTAGGTTCATTGGGCATCACTGTAAATTTCCCTTAGTGAGTGAATGAGAGAGTGAATGGATGTCTGTCTAACCCTGCGGCGAGTTGGCCACTGTCCAGGGTGTTCCCTGCCTAAGGCCCAAAGTCACTGGGATAGGCCCCAGTCACCCGCGACCCCTAATGAGATTAAGCGGTAGAAAAAAAAAAAGAGAATTAATTAGACTGATCTCTTCCTAACAGCTGTGAAAAAAAGTTTATAACAAGTCATGCTGAACATTTCGGAGGCTCAGAATTTGTTGAGTAAGTGCGTAAAACATGTGGACTGGTGTAGGAAGTAGGAAAATAATTATTTCTGTTTACATTTGTAAGAAAACAAAAATCAGAACTTATAATCTTGATTTAATCATAGTTGGCACGTAAAATTTACCAATGAAGCAAGACTTTTTATGCTTAAGATTTGGAATCACACCTTGTTCTGCTTACACAACTCTTTTAGTGTGAACCAATTGGGTGATGTGAGACCCACTCTTTACGTAAAAGTATTTATTATCCACATATTGAAATAACAAAACAACAGTGCCAAAAAGTTACCACTGACAAACAGCTCAAAATTTTCTGGAGGAAGAACCCCAGACCGCCTGCTAAAAAGGTGTCCCCGTCACTTTCAAAACTACTGTGATGTCCATGACTACAGCACTAGTTTGAAATCATTTGCATTATTTGGAAATTTAGAAATTATGCAAGAAACATCTGTGACTAATTATAGAGTGACCTATTCAAAGAAATACAGCACAGTCCATATTTTCACTTTCAGCTCCTCTTCTCTGTTTCATGTCTCAGAGAATCACACCATTTCTGTGGATGGAGGGACTTGTCTGCGCTCCACTAATCCCTTTGATGTCCGACCGTCTGCAGTGATGAGTCTGTTTAAGGGGTTTAGTGTCAGCTTTTGGCCTCCAACAGATTTTTCCTTCAAAATACAAAGCTGTGTTCTGGTCCAGCAGCCCAAACAGGCGAGTTAAGCGCTGATTTGGACACCAGCGCTGGCACGGTACAGGGGATCCTGGTGGCAAAGGCTATGTGCCACAATGCCAGGGTGTCATACTCGCTTTGTTTTCTGGAATCAACACTTTAGTGTTGCTCTGTTGGTTGTATGTGACAAATTACAAACAATACAATAGACAGCACTTCTTTTTCTTCCTCAAGCAAATGAGGTTGACTGGGATCACTGACTTTAAAGTAGGCCAGAGTCATAAACACGTGAACATTTCCCAACCACTGTTGGTTCATTCTGCTACATTTTAGTACTCGCATTGTTTTGGCAATCTAGGCTTGAGCAGGAATTTCCATAATTAAATTGAAGAACTTAAAAAGTATCTAAAACTGGTTGATTTGTGTACAATGTTCAGTGTTGAATACAACTTTGTAGCCTATGTACAACTACAATTTTCTGTTGAGATTGGCAGCCTTATTCAAAACAATACCAGTGTTAGAAGAAACACAATAGCATCATCCATGGCATTTACAAGACAGCTACAGTAGAGGTAAACAGCTTGAGACATGACCAGTTTTTAGCTGTCAGTTCAAAGTAGCATCCCTGCAGTCTGTTTTCGTTGGAGGTAATTAACTTGACCTGAAGCTATTACATGCATATATCTGCCTTTCTCTCCTCCAGTGAATTTTGTTCTTAGCACATGTCAGTGTGTTGTCCTCTGTCTCCCTGTTTTAACAGCACTCTGTCATGGTGCAGGAATCTTCCACTGTAGCCAGGTCCACACGTGCACTTCAGCTGAGACCAGTGCTTCATTTTACGCAGCTCAGGGCACTTAGAATAACCCTTCTCCATGGTTGAACACTGGTGTTTCTCTGGTTGCATAGTTTGCAGAAATTATTTATCATAGGTTTATTTATGTATTAATAAGTTGTCATGTTCAAAGATAGGTTTTAGTTAATTCGAAGCCAACAGAGGACGCACAATAAGCAAAGTCTCCATAGTTACAGGCAGATATAAAGTCTGTGTAGAGTACAATTTGACCTAAAAATTCCAAAAGCTCAGAACTAAAGCACTGACCCTGTGTCTATCGGTGCAACTGGTTTTGAGGACTATGGCATGACACACTTTTCCATACATGACCAGTGCATTTTGTTATGTCATTGGTATTTGCCTAATCTTCAAGGCACGTTTAACTCTAAATATGCCACAGGCCTGTTACTTACTTTTTGCGCTTTAAAATATCTTGCAATTTTTCATTTGTCCCAACAGCAGAAACTAGAAAACCAGGTAACATGGCTGCAGACCAAGACTACTTTAAAGACGTCATCACAGTTTCTGACATCAAAAACAACAACATCACTACAGAGAATCCCAAAGTCAGAAGCAGACGAAAGCGCTTCCTGTCCTACCCTCGCTATGTGGAGCTGATGGTGACGGCTGATGCAAAAATGGTGCGGCATCATGGACACAACCTGGAGCACTACATCCTCACAATCATGTCAGTAGTAAGTAAAATAATGTTTTTACAATACATTTTAAACAGTGTGTGAATGAGTAATTCAACCTCTTTCATTAAGGTTTTTTTTTTTAATTTTGCATCAAGCTGGAATTATTTTTAGAAAATCATGGAACAAATGGTCAAGTATAAAAACTATATAAACAAGTGCTATTTCTACTCAGCAGTTCTTTTTACTATTATACAAATATAAATTAATTATGATATTGGCAATAAACAAAAAAACATAACAAAAAAGGAAAGAGGAAGAGGTAACTAAAATGTATTTACATTTTCTACAATATTATAAATGATGTATTAGACACTGTCTGCATTACTGCACCATTATTAGGCGTTACATTTAACTTTTACTTTTAATCGCAACGAAATAGAAATAATTAGTATAGATTTTACTCCAGGTTTGTGTGTTTGTTGCTAGGTATATGTAATATGAATGAATTCTACTAGTTTTATACTGAATGTGCAGCATTCTGGTGTTCTGACCTTTTTGGTAGTAAACCCTTAAATGACCCCAACTCAGCTCTGCTGGGTTACCAACCAAAGGGATGCTATAAAGTGCTTTGGAACTTAGTCAGCTCTTTTTATGACTCTAATATCCACATGTGTCAGAACCACATGTGATAGTGATATCTAACCAGTCTGGGATGTAAGTCCATCACTTATTAATCGAAGTAAGTAATGATTGTCAATTCTGTTGTGCTTACAGTAGATAAGGTACAATCTGTGCCACGTTCACCACTGTCCACTGTCCAGCCAGTGGTGAGCAGACCCAGGTTTAATAGTTTCCCTCAGGCTAACACATGCTAAATGTTTACAGTGAGCTAATGAGTTCCTGTCAAGAGGGCGCACATTGCCTCAGGAGATCGTTGACCGAGCAGGACAGCAGAGCTCGAAGAAAGACACTATTTGAATATCTTCACTGATAAAAGTTGACTGCTGGGTTTGCCCCTTACAGTTTATTTGGTGTAGTGTGTGTTTTTGGCGGACATACTAGGTAAACACTTCAAGTCTTTTTGATGAGAAGAGCACAAGCTTAAGAGTTGTTTCACTTGATGTTGGTTGTTGCTCTATTACTCTATTGAACAACTTCTGATAAAGTAGGTCCAGTATAATAAATATGTATTTCAATTGAAATACAATTTTGTTTTAAAAATCTTTTATGATACTAATAAGTACTGTTCAGCACTTTTGTCGTCTTGGTTAAGACTTGATTAAGAAGAGTTTTATTTGAGAATACAAATTTAAACAAGTAAATTGAATTTTATCTTTTGCAAATGAAGACATGTTTTATCTCTCCTCCATATTTTAAGTGCAGCTGGGTCAAATGGATGGTCAGAATTTTGAGATACCATGCTATACCCTTTTTGGGATGACTACGGAGACTTCACTCTTGATTGAAAACATTTTCTTTAAAATATCTTCCGGGCTCATGGTATAGTCTTGGAAAAGATTTGCTTTCCATAGCTTTCCATAATTTCAATATTCATTTTTGCATGAGGCAATTTCATATAGCTACAAGAAAATGCAATTTTTTTAGGTGTAGATGTTTTTTTTTTCATTCATTGTATATAGTGGTTCCAGACTTTAGCGACAATAGATAGAGATAGATACATTATTGATCCCCTTTTGAAGAAATTCATGTGTCCGGTAGCAACAAAGAACACTCAAGTCTCACTACAAAAAAATTACACATATTTGACCTGTCCAAGTACAACTCTTTGCTTTGCGCAGAAAAAATTGCACTGCTGCTAGTTTATGCTTTTTCTTATATATCAATATTAAACAAATAAACATGAACATCAATATCAAGTGTAAGTGTAATGTCAACTGTATGATTTAGGAATTATGAAAGTAAACTTCTATGTTATAACAGTGATTTTGATGTTTGTGTTACAGGTAGCAGCAGTGTACCGAGACCCAAGCGTAGGAAACCTTATTAACATTATGATCGTCAGACTGATCGTGGTTCACAATGAGCAGGTGAGCCCTAAGTCCAGGCTTACGTGAGCCCAGCAGGTGTGTGTCACTGTGAGAGGACACTGCCAGCCTTGTGTCAGTCTGAACTAACAGAGGTTTCATTAAGAAAAACACAAATGAACTATAGTAACAGCAGGCCACCTGCAAATGATCCAAGGGGAGAGAAAGGCCCCAATTTAGAACAATGTATTATTTAGGTTCACCAGAATACAAACAACTGATTGTCAAAGGTGCAATTAATTATGGCAGTGTTGAAAGATAAATCTACATCACTGAAATTTATGTAATAATGACAAGGAATGTAAAATAAACATCAATGTGTTGACTAAGAGGGAGTACTTTTGGGACATCTAATAGGAGAATGAGTACCTTATAGCTCTTGTCTGTGCGTACTGATAGTAGCTAATGGATGTTTTTAGTAATAAACAAAAGAGAGAAAATGTGAAATAGAATAGGTTTGTTACAATTTTGACCTGAAAATTGCTCCTTTGCTCAGTTTGCATTAAATTGCCAAAGAAAAAAGACTCAGACCAGTAGGCAATGCAATTTAAAAAACATATCTACTAATACCATCTGTGGTATTGAAAGCTTGCAGTGAGTGCACTCGAGCTTAACTTTGAGTGACAAAATGACAAATTCCGACACTTGTTTGTTTCTTCTTCTTCAGGAAGGCCCCACTGTAAGCTTCAATGCAGCCACAACTCTTCACAACTTCTGTGTTTGGCAACAGAGGCAAAATTTGCAGGATGACAGCCACCCTTTACACCATGACACTGCCCTCCTCATTACCAGGTGCAATTACATTTATTCACTGAAAAAGTTAGTTTCAAGCTGTTGGGAAATAACACGTTTTTGTTTTGGTGTATTGCAGAGAGGATATTTGCCGTGCAAAAGATAAATGTGACACTTTAGGTAAACTTTAACTTTTGTTTTCTCACCAAATCTCTTTCGATTAACTTTCCACTCTGTGTAGCACAGCTCATGAACTGAACCCTAATGAGTTTATGGCAAGCTGTCAGCTAATAATATTATAGTGACAGAGCAGAGTGGTAGAAAGGGGAGGAGGGCAGCGAGATCGAGGGTGCTAATCTGCCTTATGGAACTGAAGTTTTGATGGTTTAATCTCCTTTAACACATTGTTATTTAGCTGTATGTGTTTGTGCTTGTGTGTGTACGTGACAATGTAGGGTTGGCCGAGCTGGGAACCATGTGCGACCCATATCGGAGCTGCTCCATCAGCGAGGAGAACGGCATCAGTGCCTCCTTCACCATTGCTCATGAGCTGGGACACGTGTAGGTTCTTTTCATTCAAACTATATAGTATACACACATACAAACAGTATATCAACAAACAGTACTATATTCTCTGTTTAGTTTTGTGACAAGGCTACAAATTAAATACATTCTCTCTATTTTAGGTCAAGTTGTATAATTTGATTACATTAATTATCGAACCACATAATTTCCTATCTTATTCAGTGCTAACATAAAATACAGCCATGGCTTTTACAGCTAGCAACCAACAAAAGGGCTCTTATGCAGGTTGCACTTCAGCCGACACAGGTGCATAATGGGAAAGAACTGACTTTTAATAACTGGCTTTACTTTAATACCTCTCTGTACTGCTCTGTTCAGCTGTTAACCCTGTATGCCTGTGTGGCTCAGTGCACACATGAAGCAGGAATCACGCATTAGTTTTTGATATGTGCTGCAATATTGCAAAACTTTCTGTATTGTTAAAGGTGTAAAGAGTTTCAATGCTTGGATAAAAACACATGGGATATGGGTCTGGCTTTATGTTTGGCTATGAAACTTGTTTGGCCTTGTCAAGTTGTCAAAACTTTTAAGCGAATATCACACACTATTCTATTTGAAATTTTGAGTGGTTTTTTAACTTATCTTAAATCTGCCGGCTAGACAATTTTTCTCTCGTGTGACTGTATAGTCATAATTTCAGGAGTGAGACATCAGACTAAAAATGAAGATGGGGAAGATTAGTAGGTGAAGACATGTGATTTATTAAAAAAGATTAAGGGGATTATCAGGTGATGCATGTGCCACTGGCCATCATACATGCTTGGACAATGTGGACTCATTCAAAATATGTACATTACTAGGTAATCATGTATTATCTATGGAGATATGACTTGATATATATGAAGAAAATATTGCTTTATGGATAATAGACACAGTAAGTGTGCTAAGGTTACTGAGAAAAAAAACACATCGTAATGTGTTGACAGTCTGAGTTATGAGTTGTTTTTGGGAGCAGACAATAGTGATGATAGTTTTGTGCCAAGGTTTAATAAATGAGTTGGTACTTTCTTCTAGTTCTTTTGATGTTTGACTTACATGTTTTTTTTACAGCTTAATGACACTAAAAGTATTTGGTTTCTGCTTTTGAAATTCTAAAACAGAATGTTCCTATTTGCCCTGAGTGCATTTCACTTCACAGGCTTAAATCATTGTTGTATACAGTAAACAGTAGTGAAGGAAGAACCCAATTTTATCTCTAAAGTAAAAACTTTTCTGGGTGAAATTTTACTTGTCTGATTTCTAAATTTGTTTCGTATGTATTGTGCGTTCAAAAAAGGACAGCACACAGCAACTACAACAAAAGCATGTCTCTTTACTAGGACGTGTTTTATTCTACAGTATACATTTGTTCAAACCTCAGCCAGGCATATTACCAACCCAATAGCCTGATTATTGTCGAGTGCTCATTTTGTACTGGATGCTTCATTATTCAGGGGGTGTTTGCTGTTGGGCTCTTGGCCCCTGCTGAGTGGGCCTCATGCCAGCCGTGCCAGGTCTTGTTGTGCACATGTATGAATTGACCCTCAACAACAGTGCAACTCTGCCCACATCCTGTAGTAAACATCCCAGGCATAACGTACCAGTGTGCCTTTCTCTGTGAATGTGCTTTTCTGCAAATGCTTAGTGTGCATGTGTATGTAGTGAGCATTTATTAGGACTATACCATTGGGTTTAAATAGGACAACATGCTTTATTACACAGCCAACAGCGGCTCACTAAATCCGTCAGTCCATTAAAAAGCAGATGTTAAGTTGTGTGCTTAATTTGTTGCAGCTGTTCTCTTTGCACTGAAATTGTATTTGTTATGCAATGTTATCTTGTGATTCTTTAGTTGAAAATAAACTTATAAAAGATTTAGAATTTAGGAATGTGCCTGAAAATAATGGTGCAACATTATAACTCCTGTGTTTCCTTGGCACATTTTGATACGTTTAAGTTATTATTTTAGCACTATGAAACATTTATTGGTATTTCACTCATCTTCTGGTTCTATCAATGTGAAATTTCAATGTATTATAATTTTTTCAAATCAAAAAATAGACCGAAGTCATTTAATAACATTGTAAATTAATCTCGGAGAGTTAAACAATATGATGATAAATCTCTTAATGCGTATGTATTTGCATATGTTGTAGTGTTGTAGACTTGCTTCTCGACCTCACAGTTTGAGCAAGGATCAAGAGGAAGCTTGCTCATTGTTGTATTTATATGAGAACACATGGTCAACCTCCTAGCCCCCCCATTGTTCCTTTTTTAATACATATATATTTTTAATGGCTTGGAGAGGACATTCTTTATCACACACGTATCCATAGCAGTGTTGGTGTGTGGTGCTCATTAAGATGTGGAGTAAAAATGGCTGAGTGTAAATCTTTTGACACTTATCCTGCTTGCTTTGGATTGAGCCACTAAGCAGCTGATAATCACTTTGTGTGTGTTCCTTTATGTCCTGCCCTACATCCTTAACCTTTTTTTGTCTTTCCCTCCTCCAGGTTCAACATGCCACATGACGACAACCCAAAGTGTCGGGAATCAGGTCTCAAACATCAGTATCACGTCATGGCTCCTACACTGAACTATGACACAAGTCCCTGGTCTTGGTCCAAATGTAGCCGCAAGTACATCACAGAGTTTCTAGAGTAGGTACAACTTTAAATGTACAATAGTAAGCCAAAATACTGCAAACATGCAAGTGAATTTAACCATCTTAATAACCGTAAGCAGTGGGTTATGGGTTATATTTGATTGATTGTATTATTTTGATTGTATTATTTAATATTGAATTCTAGTTAAATGTGAATATTTAACGTAGATTACAGTGAAAAATTGTATTATTGAAAAAAAAAACACAAAGCAAACATGCACCTCCTTAAATTTAGCATTTTAACTGTGTGTAACTCACAAATGTCAGTTGAATAAAATTTTTGCTCTTCTTTAGCTTGATAAATAAGATCCTCTGTGTTGTTTCTAAGCATCATCATGCAGGTGTTTCCATAACGGACCAATTAATACCATTATTTAAAAATGACTTGTTTTGAATTGACTATCTAAACAAAATTCACTATTCCTTGCTGCACTTTGTAGATCGCTCAACACAAAGTAAACTGTGTGCATTTGTTGTTGAAAGAGAATTTCCTGTTTGAAAGTGCCTCAGTTGACCTCATGCAAAGGGCGTGTAATATTTCTCTTTTCGATCTTGCTTCTTGTTGAAAAACCCTGTTCATTGCCCCCATCTGAGCACCGCAGTGTTAACTCAACCATTACACCCCAAACACTGATCGCATGTTGGGGTCTTACATCGAGGTGCTCATTTATAATTACATCCTGCTTGAATTTGACTCTTGATCCTTGGGTCCTTTTCTCCAAGCATTTACAAAGACTGCATTGTTGGTCATCTTTGGTTGCGTGGTTTTTCAATGACTCTCGTGTCTCTGCTTACATAGTTTCCAGCCACCACTGACCTTATCATAGACCAGACTGGAAAATTCATATCAGAATAATTTGAAACACCAAATATTCTTTTGTTCAGGCGGTAAATTATTCTAGCTGTGGTTGCAAAGGGATTGCAGCAATACATTAGTGCTTTAATGTAGCAAAAAAAAATGCTATAGTAAGAGGTAATTTAAGCTTTAGTGGTGGGGAAAACCCTTGAAAATAAAGTCTTAGTGCTTTTGACGTCTGTCTTAAGCCAACAATGAGGAGCATTGATTCAAACTACTACTTGTTGTCTTTTGTCCAGCTCCTTGGTCAAGCCGGTCAGTGCATTGACTGTTCATTCTTACTTAAAAGCTAATTAAATCTGTACCACTCTTAAGTAAATCATCAACAGTTGCACCTACTATTGCTTATTGCTTATTATGCAGGTTTTAAATGAAGCGAATGAACAAGCGACATATTTGACAGAATTAGACAAGTAAAAAGGCACGGAGAGCTAATTTTTACTATTACGGAAACCCATACTCATTCACATTGAACACCCTTCAATGAGAAGAGTTCATGCTAATAAGCTGGATTGTTCGCAACCACTAATACAAATAAGCAGTAGAAAACAAACAAATGAATGATGAATGCATCTTGATTGCTTGGTTATGTTGTTACTGATAAAGCTGCAATATTGTTAATTGTAAATGAAAAATGCTGAGGTGTACAAAACTTTTTAGTTCTCTTTTAAGGTTTTGTCTTTTTTAGGGGCGGTTCACCAACCTCTATGATTTCTAACTCTTATTTTTCTGTACTAGCTATACAGAACTTATTACAGCTTGGTCAGACATTATACAGTGACAGCCTGTCATTCAAGCTGTAGCAAAACCTATTTGCCTGGAAAATATAGACAATATGTAAAAAATACTAAAACATATATTGTCTAGCCATCGTGTCTCTCTTTTGAAATTCAGTGGGCGTGATTGACAGATTATTTAGCCAATCAGGGACATACATCGTCTTCCGTATGAAAACCGTGGTGGTGACCAGACCACTTTTCTCAATTTGCTGAAAACCATCCTATGACATCTGAGCAGATTTCATAGACCTTGAACATGAAAGAATTGTAATCTCTTCACAAGAGAATTAGACAAATAAACCTCCTCTTTAATGTCTGCCAAGCGCTGAATATTGACTGAAAGGACACTGACCTATTCTTCCTCTTGTCTACCTGCCCTGTCTTTTCAGTAATGTTTCCAGTAGTTTTGAAGGCATAATTACTTTGATGACCAACTGCTGAAAGATTTTACAATATGTGCTATCTGTGTTTTTTATAGAGCCCTTCCCCTGTTATCCACCAGGTTTACATCACTGGTGAAATGGAAAACACTGGTTCATTTTGTGTATAATTATTGCCCTGTGACATCAGCCTGTAGCTGTATGGAGCAGGTGTGTGAGTGGCTTAACATGGGATAATGGTTGTCAATGGTGCAGACTTTTTGTCATACAATGTACTAAAGAGCTTTTTGAATAGGTTTCCTTGTCTTATTTAGGGTCTATGTGAGCTCCACCTGTGCTTTTGTTGTATCTTAGACAGCAGACACAAGCTTTGTAGTTACTTTTTTGGCTTCAGAAAGCATAGAGAGGAATTATAAAGTTTAACTCCCACATTTAATAGTGATGTTGTGTCCTAAGCAAGACATTTTAAATGGGACCTATTGCATTTTTTCTATGCTTTTAGGAATAAACTTTTATATACAGTATGTAGATCAGTAATTTACATTTTGTATTTTGTAAAACACAAAATGTATGTAAAACAGCTTAGAAATAGAAAGAGGTAGATTTACTTCCTGTGCAAAACTGTAAAAATGATAAGTCCCTAATGCTGATATAAGGCTGTTAGAACACTGTTAAAAAAATATTTCACACATTAAGTTTCCTTTAATCTTTAGTATTGTTATCGAGTGTGATGAACACTTTATCCAACTTACATGTATTCAGCAATAAGTATTTCACTTTCAAGGAAAGATGTTGATTGTTGTTGCTTTTTTTTTTTTTTTTGCATTCTTTGTTTGCTGTTTTGTTCAATGACCAATATTTGCTAATACCAATATTTAGATTTTAAATCTATTGGTTAATACTTTACTCTTACTATTGCTGAACTGCTTCACAGTGCAACAAAAAGGATTTATTGAATTATACATTGGTAGAGTATGTTAAAATACTAGGATTCTTGCTGGGATTGGGGTTGCCTCTTGACAGATTTGACCTGTAACCTGCCATATTATGAAATATTTTCTGCGTAGACATGCAGCAGACCCGTCTCTAGAAAAGTTGCATCATGCACTTTTAAAGTCATACTAAATGTGCTGTTAAAACAATAAGCAACTAATGTATCTAACTCAATGCATTCTGAACTTTCTAATTATCCACAGCACTGAGCTGACACACACTTCACAACGTTGAAGCTCAGAGCGAGTTTTGCCATCACATCTATCTATCTATCTATCTATCTATCTATCTATCTATCTATCTATCTATCTATCTATCTATCTATCTATCTATCTATCTATCTATCTACTATCTACCTACCTACCTACCTACCTACCTACCTACCTACCTACCTACCTACCTACCTACCTACCTACCTACCTATCTACCTACCTACATACATACACACACAGCAACTTAAACAATGTTGTTATATTGTTAGTGTTTAGCTTACTTTTCTGTTCTGTACACCTTGTCAAGTTGTGACAAATACCTGTTGAGAGATCTCTCAAGAAACAACACGTTGGTGAATGTGTGTGTATGTGTATGTTGTTGTTGTTGTTTTTTTGTTATCTCTTTCCTCATTTTACATACTAAATTTTACATCTTTGTTGTAGCACTGGCTATGGAGAGTGCCTATTGGATGAGCCTGTGGGAAGGATTTACGAGTTGCCCACTCTGCTTCCTGGTCAAATCTACAACGCCAATAGACAGTGCGAGCTAATGTTCGGACCTGGATCCCAAATTTGCCCATATATGGTAAGCTGACCTGCAAATAAACCCTCATAAAACCAGTCAATGTCTAAATGCAAATTAAAGCCTTATTGTGGACTACTGAAACTGGATCGCACTCCTTTCTGGAAAGCAGTGAAGTAGTATTAACATGTCAGTCTGGCTCTGAGAGTGAAAGAAGATAGCAATGCAGCAGGAAATAGCTGCTTGGTTCTTATTTGAAGATACAGATGTGTTTTGGCAGGTGATTAAAGTCTGTTGTGACAATTGCTGACTTGTCATTTCAGAAACAGTGCAAAAGATTATGGTGTACAAGTGCAGAGGGGGATCATAAAGGCTGCCGCACACAGCACATGCCCTGGGCAGATGGAACTGCATGTGGGAATGGGATGGTAAGTTGTTCAGAGTCCTAGCATTGTTAATGAACGATAGAGAGTGCATATGTGCTTACAGCTTAGTCTGCTGTTTACACTTTTGGTTAAACGCTGAAAATGTGCTGATTCAATGCATCTCAAATTGAATGCATTTTACTTTGGTGAACTTTATGAGATGCTGACATGTTGCACAAGGCAATGATGTTATTGTTAAGACCACCCATGTGAAATGTGAACCCATTTATAAAAAAGAAATGCAATCTTAAATGTATTCAATATTCAATTTGGGTTTTGAAAATTTGTAGTGACAACTTTCTGCTGGTCTCATTGAGAAACCATGTTTTTTCATTGCTTAGCCTTTGTATTTTTTGCCTTGATTTTTCTTGTAAATATTTTTGATAACATGATTTTATGAAATGACTTCAGTTTATAATGCCTGGCGATCAAAAAGACTCATTCCCACTTTAAACGTAGCTGTTAGTGCCACACACCAAAACCTCACATGAAGTGATTTGAATCTTGATGCTGGTTCCTTTCTGGTTGGCTTCCTTTCACTGAGAAAAAGCTGGAATAATTTATCATGCATTACGCTCGGGGGCTGTGTTCTGCTTGTAGAAGCCCATGTAAATGTGGTCAGGTGATGGCCCTACTTCGAAACTTGAGGCTCTACCCGTGGTGTTGTTACGGGGCCTCAACCCCCATTAGCCTTCATGTTCTCTTCGCTATGGGATGCTATGCTAATTAGGGGCTAAGACAGCGGGTCAGTTGCTCAGGATGCATGGAGTGTAGGGCTTCAGCTGAAGAGGCAGGGAAAGAATTAGAGAAATAGAGAAGAGAAACAAATAGTGTCTTGAGAAGGGAAAGGTGTAGACTTTAGGGCTGCAGCCTTAGGGCATTGAAAGAGGATGCCGCCTGCTGTTCACAGTTGAGTTCCCTTGTTTTGAACTTGTGACCCCAAAACCTCTTAAAAAGGCGGGTGAGTGAGTGGGTTAGTGGACTGGCCGTAACAGAGCAAGGGCCCAAGCCTGACAACTACTATGTTCACAAAAGAGCTCCCAGCTCCCGTGATTCAAGAGGAGGGTCTGCTAAGATGTGACGACAAGCTGCTTATCAGTATTCATACTAAAACAAGAAGAGAAATTTTGATTATTTTCTTCCTTTCTTTCCTTTCTTCATTACTGAAAGAGAGGAAGACAATATTTGTAGTGCTGTACAGGTCATCTCCTATGCCGCTATCTAGTTTAGCCGAAATTTGAAATTTTCTTGAGTAACTAAAACACGTCTAAAGTAAACTTCCTTAGAACATAATCAACTACATCCAAGACTGAACTTACGTCGTGGATTCATCACAGTATTAATTCAGAACAGAGACAGTAATGCTACTTTTTGAAAAGCACTGCTGTCTGTCCCGATGATGACTGTTTCGCTAAAGAAGACACTGGATGATTAGGACCATTAGACAAACCCTTTGCTGAGGTTTGAGCCAAGAGACGAAAGAGAATTGAGCTCATAAGACCCTGTGAGTTTAATCACCTCAAGTGGCTTTAATAAGCTGAAGTGAAGCATGACTTTGGCAGATTGCTCTGTATGTGTGGTCTTTACTGTTATTCTAAACAGCCGTTTGGATCCTGGAACACATTCTTACTGTATAGATTGTAGCTGCGTAGCTATTTAAATGACGTAGGAAAGAAATGTATCTTAGAAGTTTCTAGTGACACCAGCAGCTTTGTTTGTGGTGTCAGTTTGAAGTTGAAGGAGCTACAGTCACCTGCCCACACAAGAAATCTTTAATGTCTTCTGTGTAGTTGTTGCATTTTAGAATATTTGTGTTTATTAAATTTCTTTACTTATAAGCTCCACAGCCAGATATAATGGGAAAACACCGCCCTCACACTGTGTACATTTATAATATTTCTAGGCACCATAGTGTATTTGTCAAATAAAGTTTAATTTTCACTGGAGCAGCCTTTAAAATCAAATATGGCAACTAAGACAAACTTGAGATATACTCAGGGAATTATGCACATTGAATATTTACACATTTTTGTACAAAACCTACCTAACACTTAGTAGTAACCATCGTAGCACAGAGATAATAGACTTGTTCTTCTATTGTAAAAAGTAGTGACTGCATTGAGGTCATTGGCTAATGTCTTTATAAAGATGATTTGTTTTATGGAGTTAATTGAAACAAGTAAACAGTCCCTCTTGGTTGAATCGCTTCTGTCTTCCTGCGATGATCGGCCTCTCACTAGGCGCCAGAGTGAGTAATGCAGTCACATGACCTCTTGGCGGCATGTCTGTCATCTGGTTCAGTGGGCCGTGCACTAACCAGGGCATCCCATCACTTGTTGCCTATAAATACTGCCACCACCCTCCCTCTCCCCACTCTCCTCCATCCTCCCGTGGTCCCTTCTTTCTGATGGTTCCGCTTCAAAGGGTCCCGCCTGCGTGTCCCTTTGTATGCGCGGGACATGAATGTGAATGACTTTGGTGTTGTGTTTTGTTTCCATATGCTTGTGTAAGTATTCATATTTGCATGAAGTACAAAGAGCCATATCAAGATTGTTCAGTATGTTAATTAAATGCTAACTAATGCTGACAATACCATTGACATACCATGCAGTCCTTATTCAAAGTTTGTAAATTTAGAAACAGAATGATTAAGGTTATGGTAAACTTAAATTTATTTCAAGATCAAGCTAATCTTTTACATAGGCATTCTTTAAATCTTTTTATTCCTATTAGAGTTTAATTGAGTGGCTTTGTGTTACTAAATAAAGAGCATTTTTAGTTTTAATTTTCTCTAGAACATTCTTTGGAAAAACAGAAAGACATGCTCTGATTTTTGCAAATTGCAATAAGATAAGGCCATGAAAATTAAGACAGGAAGGAGTTGAGTGCGTTGCCAAAACTCCCTGCCTTAATAACTACCAGTACTATGTGCATGTTTGTGTGTGGAGTCTGGCACTGGAATAAGCAATGGTCTTCTATTTATCAATTCAGAGCAAAATAGAACGAAACTGTCCTGATACATTATAATACAACATTTTCATTGATGTAAAGTGTGATGGTTAGTGCAGAACAAGTGGAAAAAAGTTAGTGTTAGTCAGCTAAAGTGTTATGGTAAACAATAAATAAACAGAAAATGAATGGTAATGTTCAAGATGGAATATTTGGATGGCATTCACATTTATTTTTGAAGTAGTTCTGTTTAACAAAGGTGTGAGTAAATAAGTATCTTTTACCTCTCACTCCCTGCGAGCATCATGTCTTTCGATGAGCAGCTTGTTTCATTGATATTGTGTCCTTTTGATGCAAAAGGACACAATATCAATGATTTTTTTGAACTTTGAAATAAATAACTGAATTTATGCATTCATTCAAACTAGTGAGTGTAGGCAGAGGCAGACTTGTTTAAGCTCTTGGTTTGGGGTGTCCAAACTCTACACTCTATGTTGTTATGTTGTAAATAGAAAATGCAAACATAAAATTTTGGCAACAAATACATATGTTTACATACAGTGACGTTACGTAGTGGGTAATGTCTTCTTCTCTTTGCTGGTCTTGCCTTTTTAGTTTGCCAAATGATCAGATCGTGCATGTTGCATTTCAAAGCAAAGTTGCAATGGAAATCCACATTGTAATTAAAATATTTCAGACAGCTTTTTGTGAATAAACAGTGTGGTCAAAATGTGTGAATGGAATAGCTTCAAGAGCCAAAACTACTCATTCGTGGTAATGACAGCCTTTATACATCCTGGAAAAGTGTTGAGCACACAGAAGGTGTCGGAAAAAACTCTGCGAGCAGTGTACAGAAGAGTGGGGAGGTTGGATGGGGTCATGGTTGCATCATGTTGCCTCCTTTGCACCCTTTTCACAACCGTGCTTCTGTCAACTCTCTTCCCCTGTTATGTAAACTAAAAAAGAAAAAAGAACATGGAAAAATGCATGCCCAGTCAAAAGTCAGTGTAAATCATTCTGTAATAACAACTGTCATTTCCATTTCCGCCTTAAGACTACTGCTTAAAGCGACTTTTATTGTGGCTCTTTAGTTTAGCATTATTATAATAAAAAGTAGGTGTGAATGTTGCCTTTGTGTGGTGGCCTGTGTGGTCCCTTACATTGACGGGGAAAAACACATGTTTCTGATTCTACTGATGAGCGTCATGATTTGGTATTGTGGGGTCTTACTGCAGGGCATTGGAGAGAATCCACTAAGCCCTCAGGAGGTCAAGGCCAAAGTGAACTTTGAACCTAGAGCCATGAGAAAAAAGGGAGTACAATATTAAAGGTGATGCCTATTGGAAATGACTGTGTTAAAATGAAAGAGCGGCGTCTTTCTAAACCTGCACCTTCTCATTTATGCAGTGATGTATGGCTTCAGTTCAGAAATTAGGTGCTCCCTCTTACAGTTTCCTTTTCAATTACAGGGCGCTATCTTCCAAGTTGTCCTGCCAAATAGTTTCAGCAGATGATGAAATCCTTTTTGCATAGCAGAATATATCATACCACTAAAAGGATTAATCTTAAGCCAACAAAGACCATGTAAGTGCTTGTTTTACATACAAAATATATAATCCATTAAAACAACAGCAGAGGGAGTTGTGTGCAGAAAGATGAACCTGGTTTAGTCTTTTTATTGTGTGCGATGCTGTCTCTTCTGTAGACAGCTGCCCATACAAAATACCACCACACAAGCATACATTTGTAAAGTTTAAAGCTGATTTATGGCAGAAGCTGTGTTAACCCACATCTGTGCCTACTTTTTCCTTAATCTCACAACACTTAAACCTTCATCAGCATCAATCACTTTTATCTATCCATAGTAATGAGCACATTGTAGATGACATCTTCCACCTTTATTGTGTACAGGAACTGTCCATTTAAATTAACTTGACAATGTTTGGACTTTGGAGCAGCCCATAGAGACTTATCAGTTGTCAATTGTCCTCTGCTTAAACATTGTCTTTTTGAAGTTTCCATTGATGTATGTGTATCTTAGTACAGATTTGTGTAAAAATCCTCAAACATAATGTATATGTAAGCAGATCTACACCTCTGTACTCGAGGGTTAGTCAGCGTGTGCCTTTCTGAAATACCAAATTTGAAACACATGCTAGTCACAGCTGGACAGGTTTCTCTCACAAGACCTTCAAATTTCTCACCACAATCCCAATTGAGTGCAAATTTTCAAAACCTGTTTTCAAATGGGGGCACGCTCCACTGTCCCGTACCCACTCTAATACTATATTAGCTTTGCCAACACTGCCTTTCACCTCGCCTTGTGTTTGTGCACTTCAGAAAGGAACGACTAATTGGAATTCAGAGTGGCCCCCAGATGCCTCCAGAGCCTAATCATTCTCACACTTTTGCACACATTTAGCCACACTCAACATACACACTCGCGCGCACACATATATCATCTCACACAGATGTTTTTTTCTCTGACACACCCACTCCCCCTGCTCCAAGTCCTTCTTCTTCTTTTCACCCACATCACCTTTTCAGGCCAAACAAAACGGTTGTAAACACAGGGTGCCAGTGGAGGGTGTGGAATGCCTCTGAGGCTTACACAGGCTTTTGGTGCACCCCTGACAGACACTTCGCCTTGTGTTTGACAGTTCCTCAGGTCCTGACGCCTGGTCGCACTGCGGTGGTCCTCCTCACATAGCCCTTAAACTTTTGCATAAGAGGATAAGGGGGATGGGCAGCAGAGAGGTATAGAAAAAAAGAGGGATGAAGGGGAGATACTTAAGTTTAGGGTGAGAGGGGGCTTTTGAGTGAACATTTGAGCAGAACTTTTTATTCGCAAATTTGTTGCGTAAGTGTTAACAGGAGTTTCTGTAAATATGTATGAGTTTCCTGAAAGTCCTGAAGTGGTTACAGGACATTTGCTGGACTCATTGATAGTTCTCTAACCGGTCATTTCTCCTCCTACCGCTTATGTTATGCTTTAATTAAAATAAATCCCAAATATAGAAGACAAATACAAATGACACAAATGCACTGCATATAGCACATTTTGTAAGTGATCAAGTATTCTTTTGTTCTGATGGTATAGTTTATGCTGTCTGAAATTTGCACCATTAATTACAGCGCAGTTTCAACCTCAAAAAGAAGATCGAATGTGTCAAAAGCAATCTACTGTAATATTTTATTGTTGCCTAAATCAGCTTTGGTACTGAAAAAAAAAATCAATATACCTTTATTAACAACATTTTCCTTTGTCATGAATCTGGGGTAAAATCTACCAGGCTAATACTTAAAGTGTGTAAGAATGCATTATCTAAATGTTTGTGGCTTGTTTAGTCTGTGCCCCGCGGCTGTTAACACCTGTCTGTCATTGTGAGCACATTATACACTTTATCATTAGACCAGTGTGTAAACTAGGCCAGGGCAGTAGAGCCAGCCATGCCAAATCGTGTCTGCTTACATGTGTTTGTTATTAGTATAACTCTGCAACTTTAAAGATGTTCTACCTGTAGATTTGAAATATTTTACTGAAATATAATATACAGTGAGAACCACTGTATATTACACAATAGTCCAATAAATCTTCAGTTAATTATTTATTTATTTGTATATTGTGTTCTTGCTAGTACATGCCTTGATTTATAGAGTGACATGCAGTGAAAAATATAAATCAGCTGTGAAAAAGGTTCTCAGTTCAGTTCAGTTGCAGTTTTTGAACTTTTGTTAACCATGCACATGTTAGCATTAATATTGCAGTTGCAACAGTATACGTTCTTGTTTATTAGTAATTTTTTTTCTCTGACTGCACAGTTGTAATGTTCAGAATACACAGAATAAACTATGTTTGATGACAATATAATGAAGCCAGTCGGAAATATTGTTGTGTTATCACAGCTCTAGAGTTTCCTTATCCTTGCATAAGTGCTGCCTACCCAGACAGACGCCGGCTTGTCCTGCATTCTTTCAATGAACAGAACCCTGATATCTCACTTTGTAAGATTTGGTTTCTCTGTAAAGGAAACGATTATATGCTGATTTAGCTATGAGAGTTTCCAGCAGTAGTTAGTTAATAACATCAGGATTGCTCCAGTAACTAACTTTTGGGGTGCTGCGCTACTACTGGCGAGAGAAAATATTCTGTGTAAAGTGCTTGCTTTCACTGAAATCCTTTTTCGCATTTTAACACGTCTATTTGTGTCTGTATCAGTGTTCCTCCCTAAAGATTCTGTTTCTCTTTGGACAGCTGGAGGAGTTGGACGCTTTCCCCTAAGGCAAACAATAGCTGAATTAGGATGTCTTTCTTAAAATATACTCCGAGATGTAAACAGAGGATTAGGAAGGCAAAGTGGAACACTGCTCCCAGCTGTTGTCACACCATCATCGCATCACTACACTCAGTGTCTTCAATGGCACAGTGCCACCCTGCCCTAATGAATCTGTTTGTGTGCTCACAGTACTGCCGCCATGGAATGTGTATCAACAAGGAGATGGACCTGCAGCCTGTCCATGGGGAGTGGGGTCCCTGGGGGCCATACAGTGTCTGCTCAAGGTCCTGTGGAGGGGGTACTCGAAGTACCATGAGAGAATGCAACAAGCCTGAGTAAGAACCAAAAAAAAAATATATTATTTTACAATATCACATACCGTATAAAGCTAACATCACATTGTTTATTAGGCCAAGAAATGGTGGTAAATTCTGTGTGGGACGGAGAATGAAATTTCGCTCCTGCAACACTGAGCCATGTCCACGAGGACGCAAAGATTTCCGTGAAGAGCAGTGTTCTCAATTCGATGGCAAACACTTTAATATCAACGGTCTACCTCCTACTGTGCGCTGGGTCCCCAAGTATAGTGGAAGTAAGCTATTCTGATTATTAACGAATACATAAAATGGACTAAGGTGATATTTGTGGAATGTTTTAAAATATATATTGAAGAAAAAATAAAATTAAATAACATGTGTATAGATTTAGATATAGCATTTTTTAAGTCTTAAATCATGGACTTCATCCCTTTTGAATCTTTTTAATGTACTGTGCAGTATGAAAATGTGTGAGTAGATTAAATGAATAACATATTTGTTCTCGTGTACACTTCTCTCATTTTATTCTCATTTTGGATTTATGCACATTAATCACAGCAGCACTCTGAGCTGCTTGGCAGCTTCTCCACTCCCTGTAATATCCAAGTAGTTTTGTTTCTGTGATGATTTGCCCAGATCCCAATCTCTGCAACTCCAAGTGCTGCATTCATTTATGTGATGCTAGACAAGCAAACAGACCAACCCCTGTAGCAAGAACTATGCAATTTTTCCATACAAGAAATTGCATTCGTCAGACTTTTTTTTGTATTTGTGAAGCATGTTAAATATTCAACTCTAGTTGTATTGTTTATTTCATCAACTTTTGTGCATCCATCATACGTATACCAGACAGTTCTTGGAAACCTTAATTGTTTTCATATGTTTCTTTCTACCCAGTTTTAATGAAGGATCGGTGTAGGCTGTTTTGCCGTGTTGCTGGGACAATGGCGTACTACCAACTGAAGGATCGAGTCATTGATGGCACCCCTTGTGACCCAGATACATATGACATCTGTGTTCAAGGCCTCTGCAGGGTAAATATGACAACAGAAGTAATAATTATAATAACTGCTACTAAAAAGTCTTCTTTATCAAGTTGGCTTTGACAAGTGATGTGTGGAGGTTTTTACACCAAGTCTCAAACTAAACTCAAATAGTACTCTGTCATTAGATTAATTTATTTTAGTGACACACTACATGCAGGAAGGCTCAGTGATCATTTGTAATTACAAAAATAAATAAATAAGACTTAGTAGCTATGATATTTTCTCGCTTTCCTGTTTAAAGCAGCGTTTTTGAAAATAGCTCAAAGCTGATGGAAAAAAATGAATGGGGTCTATTACATAAACAAATGTTTGTAGCATAACACTATACTATACTATGCTAAAAAATATTATAGATTATGTACATTTATTTTGCAATTTCATTTGCAGTTACATTTTGCCCCAAATGCCAGTTAAAATAGATAGTCTTCCCCTGATTTGTCTAAATTTGCAAAAACTCTGTTTCATCTCTAGCAAGCAGGCTGTGATCATGTTCTTAACTCCAAAGCCCGAAATGATAAGTGTGGAGTGTGCGGAGGAGACAACTCATCATGTAAAACAATGGCTGGGACTTTCAACGATGCTCAGTATGGTACGTTATGTTTGTTTGTTTTAAGCTTTTAAAGATAAGATAGTCAAAACCGCAATACAAACAAAAATACACCACATAGCAAAAAAATAGCGAAAAAGAGGCAATAAAAGAAGCTAAGACAGAACTTGTCAAATGTCTCAAAGTTTTCAAATAAAGACCAAATATATGTTCTCAAATTTTCATGATGTGAAGCCAGATCTTATTTTTACAGAAGCTCCTAAACTAAGTGGATATGTATTGTAGCAGTCAAACAGAAAATGATGGTCACACAACCTTAAACTGTGTGTAAAACCTTGTTTATTTTTTTGTGCATTATCTGTTAGACAAAAATATGTATGACAAAAGAATGAATACAAAATAATAAAGGATTGTTAAAAGGGACCTTATGTCAGATTCACTTTTCTAAGTTCTTAACCTTATGATAGCCTTCCTTCACCATTAGTTTACTCAAAGTTATATTTGAATTAATTCATGCTTGTTTGAGTAATCTTGTATTGTTCTTCAATTGGAGCTCAAGTGCTCAGAAATCCCCGTTTTCACCTATCACCTATCCCCTCCCACTTGTCTGTATTTACTAATTATAGTTCAAAAGATTAATATTCAAAGTGAAGCATATATTGTTCAAAACTGTTCCCTAACCACTTTCCAACAATAATAATTAGTTACTGTATATAAAATCTATTGCTTTTTACAGTTACATTTCAAAATGAAGAGGCGGGGCTTATCAGTTATGGAGTTTTGAACAGGAGCTGTTTCTATTTTCAAGTTGTTTTGGATCAATTTTGTGTTTTACATTGAACAAAAGGTAAATTACTGATCTGCATATGTTCTAGTTTCTTACTAAAAAGTTGGAAAAAACACAATAGTTATCCTTTAAGCTTCTGCAGGTGGCTATAAAATTGAAATTACAAAGATCAGAGTCCATTATTGATAGAGACATCTCCCTGCTCTTCACGTGTGCTCTGCTTGCCACAAAATTGTATAATCTCCTTCCATAAAACATACTTTATCACTGTCACTGTCATAATCTTTTGACACATGTGAAACCTGGTAATCACCAAAACCTTCACGTGGACCCGCTGCTCACATGCCTTTCGTATTAAGAGCTGATGTCATGTCTGCTAATGTTTAAGCGTTTTGGGGATAACTTTTAGGAATAACTTCCAGTTCGTTTCAAATGAGAGGACTGTTGTAAATGATATTTTTGTGGAAGATTTTCTATCTATTGTTTGAGTATCACCACAAAACTGACATCACCTCATTCAACTTTCCTCTGTAATGGATCTTGTCAACGAGTGCCAAATGCTGATTGCATTCGATCCTTTAAAGAAGCCAAATTTGGAAGCATTAGCACAAAAGCTCTGGGTGTAGGCCCATTTTGTTTAATTATTTTGGAGTAGAGCGTCCATCACCAACCCTCTGCTTTCTCTTCCATGTGTTTACTAGCAAACACTGCAAGACTCTATTAAGCAAAAGCAAGCGCCCACATCTTGAATTGAAATGGTGTAATCCTAATGAAGATGACTTGGAGGATATCCCTGTGCTTCTGGGATTTGTCTTATGAGCCATTTGCCAGATACAGCATGTTTTTTGGGAAAAGTTCAAAGGAGAACAGATAATGATTTTAATATGCCTACACAATTGCCTGCGAATGGTTACTAATAGCTGCTGGAGAAGTAATCAATCCCCAGATCAATCCGTAGATCTCAGTACAGCAGTCAAGTGTGAGAGATGTAAACTCATGTTTTAGTTTAAGACATGTTTTTACCTAACACTGCATCGTTGTTATGATTCTGTGAAGTTCTGGCTGAGAACCTGATTTTGTACTAGTTTACATATTGATTTGTTATGCACTGCTGTTTCATGAGTACTGCATAGAGTATTGAGAACCATAACTGGTAGCGTAGAGTTATAAAAAAAGTATAACTCAGGCCAGTACCACACAGTGTAACTTATTGACTCGCACTCTCATGCACAGCAGTTTGAGGTAAACCCCAGCGTTCTTTAAGTGCAGCTTTTGGTTTGCGTTCTTTCTCTTAAAATTGTGTGTTTACTATTCATTCCTGGGTTATTGTGTGGAGGAGAATTGTAAGTGCACTCAGTAGCTAAGCTTTGGGAATATCACTGAACTCCGACATACTTGTGGACATTGCATCCTCTTAACTATGGAGTTTTTGTTATCTTCAAATGTATATATCTTTTTAGACTTGTTTTCCAAGCCTAGAATTTAGTTCCTTGACTTTTGAATTTGGACATTAACAAGCTGGAGCTGCAGAATGAATTATTTGTAACATTGTTTACAACAAGAGATTTCAGTAAGATGCTATCTGCTAGTGCACCAATATGCTTAGGTGATATGTTTTTTCATAACTGACACCAATAAACTGTGTAGTACCAAACTAAGTGCTGCCCCCGAGTGGCTCAAGGTGTCAACTGCTAATCTTATGCCCAGTCTTCCCTCTGTCAGGAAAAGCTAAATTCAGTGCAATAGATTTTAGTGTCCCAGTTGGTCTCACCTTTTGGCTTTCCCATGTTTCCCATGTTTTTTGCCATTCACCATTGCTCTCCCTGTCAGTCTTCATCCATAAGCGTACTTGTTTTCTCTGTGTTCGTTTATCATGGGACAACAGAGCCAGTGTAGTAATTACAGGCCAAAGGTAAGTCCAGGGAATAATTACATATCATTTGACAGTCGCTCCTCTGAGGCTAAAACATGGTTTTTAGGGGGATATTTGAGAACACTGAAGCTTTTTGTAGTTTTTGAGTCCCCAGTGTCACATTTTACTAGCTTTTTCCCCTTTGTTCTTTCTTTTTTGTGTGTGAATTGGATGCAATTGATGGAATTTATAATGTGTTAAGGTTCTATTTGCAATATGCTCTTCAGATCAAAAAGACCAACTTCACTACAGATTAAATTTTTCTTACCAGACCAGGGGTCTGCAATCTTGTACAAAAGCCACATTTACCCAAATCAAAGTCAGAAAGAGACACATCTGTATTTAGTCCATACAATGGTTAGACAGTGAAGTGAATTTACACGTTGTTTTATAAAATCAAATTTTGTGTATATTCAAAAAATGATTTTGATGGCAAGACTAATCAGTTTGTTTCACTTAACACCTCTTTTCATCATGTAATACAAATGTGAGTTTTGAGAAAAGTGAACACCAGATATGGCTGTCAGTACATCAAGTCTTAACAAGCTGCACTGATGTTTTGGAAGAGCAGCGTGGGGTAGCTCTTAAGTCGAAGCTTGCAGACTCCTATACCAGAACATCTTAATCTTTGATTGCAATTTCTTGAATTCTTTTTGACATTGATTTGCTCATATTTTTCACTTCCATAGTTTACATAACATCTACACTGTATTTAATGTGCGTCTAATGTTTCTTTAGGTTATAACACAGTTGTACGGATCCCGGCTGGTGCCACCAACATTGATATCAAACAAGTCAGTTACTCCGGAAAACCAGAAGATGACAACTACCTCGGTGAGTTCACTTTGTTATTTCTAGGATGTGGTTTGAAGCACCAAGTATTAAATTACATGTTTGCTCAAGACAAGCCATTCTTAGCTTGAAGCAGAAGCAGCTCATAAGGCATAGTATATATCACTAGCCTTCACTTCTCACTTCAGGTCAATGCCATTATCCCCTCATAAGACTCAAAGCCACCCAGAGTTAGTGACCTAGACTTGGAGGGTAAAAAAGAATCAAGCTGTCTGAGATTTCTTATTTTATGTTTTTTTAGTTTGTTGAAGGAAACCACGAGGGGCGTTGGTGCATATGGTAATGGCATGGAGAATTTGGTTGAGAAAGCAAATTGAGTGTCAACTTCTAGGAAAGATAAATGAGGCGGCAATAGGTGCTAATTAGACACATGTGGAGGCCAGGTCACATGAAAGTGGATATTGGGATCCAGGGTGAGACAGAGGTACCAAGTGTAAGTGTGTTTGGGTGTCATAGAATAGGAGCGAAACTCTCTGCAGGGGCCTTAGACTGGCTCGTGTCAGCCATCAAGGTGTTCTCAACTCCAAAACACATCTGGTCTTCCTGCAAACCCTTGTCTGGCACCGATGCGATTGAATCATACCTTGTCAGTCTTAAGCCTGGTTCATATTTGTGTTACTTTGTCAAACATAATATTGGGCAGTAGCAGGTGCATTCTGTGTTTCAAGAAAAAAAATTGTAAATAAAGTATTAAAAACTTGCCTGTTTGTGAAATATGTGCTGAACTCAGTCCCATTACAGCTGTGTGGTGTTCATTTCAAATTCATTATGCTGTCCTGCTACTTGCAATGTTTGCATAATTGACAGTCCAGTAAAAAAATAATAAATCAAAAACAGTATAGTCAATTATTTAGATATGTTGTGGTCCATAAGGTCAGTGATATATTGCAATGTCATGTTGTGAGATTTTTGGCTTAAGGACATTTTTATGGACGGCAAAGTGAAACTGAGTAGGCCATTCTAGGATAGCCAATCAGTGTATTGCTTTCGGCTATATATTTTATATATTCAGCTGATAGATAAAAAAAAAAAAAAACATTATTATTTATTCAGACAGTACAAAGCAGTCTGACTTTGCCACAAAATCCTGCCTTTACCATCTACTTTTTGATATACTTTATATGTTTTATTGGTAAAAACAAAACAAAAATCAAAGTTTACTTAGTCACAATAACATTTAGGTAAACCAGCTTTAATCAACACAAATTACAACTATCAACAATTAAAACATTTTATTAGTTTGTGACCATCAACTATTTACCTTTTTCTACACAGTCACAGTTTGCAAGCTAAAGGCTAGTGTTGTGGCCCAGGAGAAGACTTTTATGTAAACAGCATTGTGACTAGAGAACTAATCACAGACATTGTTTCTGGTATGCTCTCAAACAATATAATGAAGTACATTTTTCTTAGAAGTTTATGTTTTGAGGCAAAGTAAATATGATCATTATTTATTCTAAGAAGTGAACCATGTCAAATGTTTATGTACTTGTTTGGATTTGCACTAGGAAATAACGTTTGCTTACAGTTCAGTGTCAGTCAGACAGGCTAAGCACAAATTACACCACTTTAGAAGTTTTCAGCGTATTCCCTCAAACAAACACACTGTCACAATACTGCTCAGTCTGATTATGTTTATTTAATAATGATGTATTTCACATTGTTTAGAGAATAGTCTAAAGAATGATGTTTAACTAGACATCACTTATGTAGAATTTTGCTCCTGACACTTTGTTTGTTTGTTTGTGGTTTCAGCTTTATCTGACAGCAAGTCCAACTTTCTTCTGAATGGAAATTTTGTAGTTGCCATGTTCAAAAGGGAAATCACCTTCAAGGGAACAATTATTGAATACAGTGGATCAGATACCAAAGTCGAACGAATCAACTGTACAGACCGTATAGAAGAGGAGCTCATCTTGCAGGTCATAATCATTTGCTCAAATCAATCCTCTATTTTACTTTTTTGACAAACTAGACAAAACAAGTACATACTGTATAGACAAAATAGGTAGTCTTTTTTAACTCATTTGACATTACTTTTCCTATTCTTAGGTTCTTTGTGTGGGAAACCTTTACAATCCAGATGTGCGTTACTCCTTCAATATTCCCATTGAGCAACACAAGGAGCAATTTTTGTGGAATCCTTCAGGGTCCTGGCTTGAGTGTAATCGCATTTGTCAAGGTACTGACATGATTCTATCACTGTTAAAAGAAGAAATAAAGTTAGTTAACATGTACTCCCCGTTAGTAAAAGTAAAAAAAAGCTAGTTCATTTTAAGCAGTTTAGATGGGTCCAAAATGAATTGTATTAGGAGGAACTTGTTACTGACAACAAAGCTAGCAAACATCAGCCTACCAACAATGCACTTTGCTGAGAAAACTCCCCAAAACACTACAGTATAATAAAATGCAGACAACACAACAGTCACCTTAAACTGAAGCTTAACACAAAACAACTTCTTTGACTGTTAAACTGTGTGTATCATGTTTCTACCGGCTAGTGTAATTTCTTTTGAACGCCATACCTTGGCACTGAACCTTTGCCATCAATGCTCTCACCCTCTGGACCTCCCTTCCCTCCACATCAGAAACTCCAACTCACTAAACACTTTTAATAAACTGCTCAAATCTCACCTTTTCCTCAAAACATACAACTAGGACTAATTAAATGCACTTGTCGGCCTGTTAGCCTTGTTTACGTGTTTTCATGTAAAAGATCTTTGCAATATCTTGAAAAGCACTATATAAAACCAGTGTATTATTATTTCTAGGTTATGTGACATCAGAGTGGATTGCCCAATCACAAAATGATCACAAACACTTACTTTCAAACCAATCACAATGCCGCTTTCCTCCCTCATGCTTTTTTCATCAGAAAGGTTTGTTTGAAATGTTATGTGAGAGGAGTTAGTAGCTAATTTTAGAATATATACTGAGGTAAATTGCACTTTGTTTTATTACATGACAAATTGGGTACAACCCCTTTCTGTGTGAAAATAAAAATCCAATTATGTAACTCATTTATTGTATAAAAATGTCCTCGCTCCCTCACAGTCACCCTGTAATGACCCTGCCCACATCACATCATGCAACACCTTCACACAGACTCTGTAACCCAGTTAAGCCCCTTCAGTTTCTTTACTAAAACTTAGTCAGTCACTCAAGCAGCAGCTGGTCAAGCCCCATGGGTCAGAGTGCACTGTGTGAGCGAGTAAACAGACCACCAAAAGCTCTGTGATGATAGAGTAGCTGCAGTAATTCTGGTTAAAACGGGTCTCATTTTTCCTTGTGTTTTTTTCCCACAGGTGAGAGAAGACGAAAAGCTGTATGTGTGCGGAAGAGTGATCACCTCGAGGTATCAGACCAACGCTGTGAACATTTACCACGGCCAGTCGCTGTTACTGAGCCCTGCAACACTGACTGTGAACTCAGGTAGGAAAAATATTGTACTTAATTTTCAACAGGGCAGTTACATTTTAATTGAGATTCATATTTAGTCATTTTTATATATAAACTCTGATCCAGTTTAATTTCTGATGTAAAGATCAGGCTTGAACAAAGTCTTTTTTTTTAGGTGGCATGTTGCTGGCAAAAGTGAATGCTCGGCTAAATGTGGCCCAGGTTATCGAACGCTGGATGTCCATTGTATGAAGTACAGCCAGATAAAGAGACACACTCAAAGAGCGGAGGCCAGTGCCTGTGGAGAAGTGTCTAAACCTCAGACCAGAGAACCTTGCCATGGCGACTGTCTTCTCAAGAGCTGGCAGTATAGTGCCTGGTCACAGGTATTATTTTTTGGTCATTACCTAAAACAGAATATGTTTTATCACTTTGGTATATTGCATTCTTACATCTGATTTCTTTTACAGTGCTCTAAGACATGTGGTCACGGGACGAGGAACAGAGAGTCTTATTGCATGAACAATCTGGGTCGTCGACTTGTAGATAGAGATTGCAATGAGTATCAAAGAGTCGTCACTGAAGTCTGTAATGATCATCCATGCCCTAAATGGACCTTCAGTGAATGGAGTGAGGTTAGAAAACCACACAATAATTCAAATTATATTTCCCAAACATTGTACATTTTGTTGTTGCAATATGGCATTTGCAAAATAATCATTGTATTGACAGAGTCAAAAACAATATTTTTTTTCCTCTACCAGTCTGGAGTTTACTTTTCATGATAACATTGTATTTGGTTTCTGCACGTGTCCTTTGTATGACAAAACATGAGGCAGATTTTGCATTTCCACACTTTGCTCTCAACTATAACATTCAAACTTTAAGATTTCTGCTTTGAGAGTTAAAATATTTATTTTGAAAGAAGGATGTGATAATTTACAGGCTCAAAGATCTTTTTTAGGTTTACAAATGGCAACACTTTACTCTCATCAGATTAATTTTGTTTATTTATCCCATTGCACAATATGAAGTTAAACTCATGTATCATAAGAGCAATGCAGTCACAGTGACATAGAAAAATACCGTAATTTACGTTAGTTTGTTTAACAGAAATCTCTCTATATTTCTATTTCTAGTGTTTAGCTACTTGTGGCAAAGGGATGAGACACCGGCAGGTCTCCTGCATGATGCCGAGTGGAGGGGAGAAGCTAAGTGAGCACCTCTGTGATCAGTCCAACAAGCCTCCATCTGTGGGGAGCTGTGAGCTGCCAGAGTGCGCGACCTGGCAAGTCGGTGTCTGGGGAGCGGTGAGTCTCACAAATTACTCCTTACAAAATCATTCCTCTGACACTCCAAGGTTTAGGTTAAGGTGACTTGATGTGGAGTAGGACAAAGGAAATGGGTTTCGTGTGTGTGCATGTCTGTATTGGTGTGGTGTGTGGTGGCAGCAATGTATATTTCACGTGTCTGTATGTGTAACTTAATACAGTAGCTCATAACGCTGGAGTGTGCTCTAGCTCCAGCTGCTATTTCCTCCGCTGTGCTTTCACTTTGGCCTCATATCCTGTCAGACTAAACCTGACCTGCTGCTCAAACACACGACTTCCTATACGGGGCTAGTTTGACATGGTTAGCCTAGCTAGGTCTTAGTGCCTTAAACAGATATGAATGGGTGTCCTTTCATTCAAAGTTTATGCTCATAGACTTAATGCCCTCCCTCACGCGTTTGCATTGAGTCTTATTTGCAAAGCTGGGACATGTATTGACTTGTTAATGCTGGTGTAATTATAAATTGCAGCTCAAATAAACCATTCTGGTGACACTTCCTCTGCTCTCAAATGTGGCTGAGGTTAATTTTAGGAGGTGAGGGTGGGGGCCACATAGGCAAAGGGTTGAATTGTAGGGTGTGCAATTAGCAGCACTATGCACCATGTCTGCATGTGTAGCTTCAGTAAGCCCTGGGCTTGACTCAAGCTTAGTTTAATTAACCTTATCTGTACAATCAAGTAGTGTCATAGTACTTGAGACCAGTTGTTTTTTAAGGTCTTGATCTAGTCTCAAGACTCTAGCACTCCAGGACTCGGTCTTGTGTGGAGGTTATCATGTCACTTGATTGACATGAAAGTTGTTTTTTTCTGGTCCTTTGAGCTCTTAATCAACCCCACCTTCAGCTACTCAACCTGCTCAAAGTAAAGCCAGTTTTAGAGCATCTCTAACAAGCTAAACTGTTTTCAACTGTGCTATCACAAGTGTGACACACAATGAGCAAACATAGTGTGCCATTACAACACTGGAGTGATAGTTGCTTAGGATTAGGGCTAGGGGGTTAGTTTGGATGGTTAAGGTTAGGGTAAGGGGCTGGGTAATACATTATGCCTATGAAGGTCCTCACTAAGAAAGAAAAACAAGTATGTATGTATGTATGCATGTATGTAATAACTGTGCCAAAAGTTGCAGCTTCTTGACCAAGATTTTAGTTTCAATGCTCTTTAATGGTCTTTTGATTAAATAAGGCACACACGCAATAGTGTAGTCTGTATTATAATGTTTTACTTTGCAGTGTGCAGTCACCTGTGGCCATGGCTATCAGATGAGAGCAGTCCGGTGCATTTCAGGAAACTATGGGGATACAGTTGATGACCACGAGTGCAATGCTGCTGCCAGACCCAGAGACAGTCAGGTACACCTGTTAATTATGACTTAGAGACTTTGCCAGTCAAAATGTTATAACACTATAAATGACCTCATCAGTAAATCTTACTTGTGGACCTAAGATGATATTCACTTTTCCAGTTTTAATGAGATGATTCAATAAACTTTAGATAGTTTTGGAATGCTGTGTCCCATTTTGCTGCTGGTTGTATCTACTTAAAGTTGACGCGACAGACCGAGCCGCCCAGATGGGATATATAAACTTCTCCCTCTGACACCACTGCGGTGGAGAGTTGGAAAGCTGTCACTAGCTGCGTGTTAACTTTATCATTTGGCTCAGTTTGTTGAGTTAGTGGTGCAAGGGGCAACAATGCGCAGGTTTGAAACTCGTGTCAGTGGAGAGTTTTTCATTTTAAATTTTAGAAAATACATACGCATATATGTTTTGCAAAGTAAAATCCTGACATGCAAGTAAGCAAAGACTTAGTGCTGTACAGCTTCCTCAGCTACAAATCTCACGTCAGGACCCGGACCGCTCTGACACTAAACTTGCATCATTTGCCAAGCTCACTGTCCATATTTGGTGCTGTCAATCAAGGTCTGTTCACACCCCCTGGGCGTCTCTTAAAAGGCCTCCGGGCATCTCTCACTTTTGTGAGACTGCTTGAGGTGCAGTTGTGGGCGGAGTTAGTTCCTGACCGCGTGTTTAGCCTCACTTTAAGTTCTTTAACCGAGCACTAAAGCCTCTGTGAACTACTGAACAGAGGTCATGCAATCTATTGCAGATGTGTGGATTAGTATTACCTTAATATACAGCACGTATATTTCAGCATTCATTATGTCTACATGCTTCATTAATGTAAAAGGAAAACTCAAATAGTAATTTTATCATTGTATGTAGGATTGTGAGATGCCAGCATGCCCATGGGCCTCTCCTCTTCAGAGCACCCCACGTCCAGAGAACACTGTTCTGCTCCTGCCCCAGTGGAGATATGGCTCCTGGACTGCTGTAAGAACACATGACTAATTAACCACCATGTAGGTTTAGTTAGAAGGTTGATATAAAATACAACCAGTTACAATCTCTTTTTTAAGGTTGAGTTTTATTGACACAGATAGCTTTAAAGAATAATTTCTACTCTCTATTCTATTCTATTCTGCAATTCGGCAATCTTTCTTTTAACAGAGCAAATGAAAATATATGTATGTTTTTCTGTCTGTATTTCATTTACCATCAGTTCAGCAATCATAGTTTCCCTGTACATGGTTTTGTTCACCAGTAAAGCTGGCATACAATATTTATATTGTTTATATCCTAGCATTCCTTCCCAAGAAGACATTTTATACTGAGCCGTCATCCTGTCTGGCATTGTCTCTTCTACCCCCTACTGCATTTGAACATTTAGACCCACATACACTGGCCCTGCTGTCTGCTGCTATGAGGCCCCTCTGTCTCACTGATACTTTTGCATTGTTACTCGCTGCAAATGAAAACCAGATTTCATCTAAACACAAGTCTACGGTTTCTAAGATTGAATCCCTGTCTGTCATTCAGAAAGTCAGTGTGAGCTCACATGTCAAAGAGGCCAGCGCCAGTGTGGTCCAGAAACACACACATGTACACTACTGCCATCCTGTTTGTTTGAAATCATGCTATTCAAAGTGTTACTGATACCACCAGGATATTAGCACTTCCATTTTGCCTGGAGCCATTTGATTGCATTAGGCATGCATCCAGTCACAAATGTTTGCAGTCTATTCTCAAATGATGGAAGTTTAAAGGTGAAAGTTTATCAGGAAGTCAACTGAGGACAACACTGGCAAGAAAAAAATCCCCTCAAAGTAATCTGAGTGTAGATTAATATATTTGAAAATCTGTGTTTAAATAATAACAATTGTTGAAACAAATACAAACACAGAACTAAAATTACAAACAGACAAGGTAACATTAAGCAGTGATGAAGGTTGGCTGGCTCAGATGAAATTGCATCCAGATCTCGTTCAATCACACTATACTATAACAGTTGAACAACAAGTGTATTGAAGGTATATTATATACAGTTCAATGATAAATAATGTTTGTGGTATACATCATGGCAAAGTTTCATGTTTAATTATTTTTCTGTACGAAAATAAAATAGGAGATTAAAAATGAAAACTAGAATGCTTCTGAAAGACTGGTTTTATCTGGACAGATATAGAACCCAGACCTAGACACAAAGATCTTTCAGTTCAGGGATAGCTGTATTTTCCATTGTGTCAGAAACCCATTGTGGCATAAAAGCAATGATTAGTTTAAGTGGTAACTGCTTTATTTGTCATTACGCATACCTGTTTATATTTATATTGTTTTATGGCTTAGCCCAGAGCTGCCCCATTTTTTAAGAGGTTGCCTAAGCAGGAAAGTCACAAGGATGTCACTGTTTACATTTGGTTCATATCCATATAAAATGTGTATAACGTGATAAAACGTCATTAAGGTAAATCATGAATAACTTGCTAAACAGACATTAATTATACAAATTGCAAAATGATTCATTATGTCAAGCACTCAAACAAGAACCAAAAAGTTAAACTTCTGCATACTTTTGTTGTTACTAGTGCTCGGTGTCTTGCGGCAAAGGCAAGCGTGCCCGTTATGTCAGCTGCCGGGATGCCCAAGGAGGCGTGGCTGACGAATCACACTGTGCTCACATGCCACGCCCCCCAGAGACATCCTCATGCTTCAGCCCATGTGGACAGTGGCGTGCTGGGGAATGGTCCTCTGTGAGTAACTGCTACAACACTGTGTTCTGTTAATACACTTTTTTTTTTTACACAAGTAGACCCTTTTTTCTGGGGAACAAATGGAAACAGCTTTGAAAACAGAACAGTATTCTACTGGTACACCCCACACGACATTATGTGTCTTTCTGCTTTTAATGGGCAGAATTATGATTTTAAAAACAGCTGATATGTCTGCAGATTTGATTTTGTGGCAAAATATGACTGATTTCTCCAAATTTCAGTTTAATTATTTTAGAAGACATACAAAACATAGACGTTAGTTTTTTTGTCCACAAAGGAGAGGAGCAATGAGCTGCCTGTGCACAGAGAGAGCGCATTCTGTGTGCGTGCATACACGTGTGAGTGTGTGTGTAGCTTCATGTACAGGCACGCTGTGCATTATCTAGGAGTTGTTATTAGAATACCGTTATGGTTAAAAATGATATTAGTGCTCAGAAAGGAATGCATGTTGAAAATGTAATAAATACATGCACCACTTCTCAAACTTAATGTTTACTTCATAAGTTTTATTTTATATTTATAAAGGGCTCTCTCCAAAACACTTGGCTTTTTATACATTTGTGATAACAATATAAAAGCATCTTAACCATTTCTTTTATATTTGTTTCAGGCTATTTACAATATAGGTTTTTTTTGATAAATTATTCATGTTTAGCCTCTGCAAAGTCTCCACAGTCTGTGCTCTAGTTAACAGCATTAGAGGGAACAGACAAAATTAAATATTTAGCCACACACAGTCTGTCTTCTACCCTTGAAATTGAGAGGAATTGCATCTTATCCACATGCACTGTATCTCATATAGGATATTGCTCAGCCCTAATTTAACTGGCAGTGCCCTGGGAGGATCTTTGTGTGCAAGTAATTTGCTGCACATTAGCCATGCGTTTTAGTTCAGTCATACCACTGGTCATTTTAATTGCGGTTAGTTTACAGTATATATATTTCATGTTTGCTATAAGCGGTCTCGGACCAGCAACCAATATTGTGGCTTCAATTCCAAAGGCTTGTTGAATGCTGATTTGTTTAAAAAATCAAAGATAAAATAGTTGATTGCATAGCTCCATGATGAAAAGATCCTAATGCACGATATGTCTTAGAGAAGCTCCACAATATTCTTTGCAGTTTGCTTTGATTTTCTTCTCTTTTGCTTGTAGTGTTCGGTGACCTGTGGCACTGGTCAAACCAGCCGGCAGGTGGTGTGCTCAAACTACCATCGTCCAGTGGATCAGTCTTTCTGTGACCCTGACGAGAAGCCGTCCTCTGAACAGGACTGCATTGCTGCCCCCTGCCCTTCTGTTTACCAGCGTCAGCGCATCGACCAGCCCTATGGATACCCCCAAGACCCAGGACGCCATCCTGGCCACAACAGCTGGAACGTGCCTTCGGCAGACAACCAATGGAGAACAGGGCCATGGGGAGCAGTAAGTTGTCTCCAATGTGTAAACACATTCTTAGGAACATTTTGCATAATTTTTGGGGGCGATCCGTGGTTATGTATTTTAAGAACAGCAGCAAGTGATACACAACAGCTTTTTTTTTAGTTTGGCCATATTGTGAGTGAAGTGTGATGTCAACCTAGAATAATGGATCCAATATTTTGGATATATTTTAGACAACATCCTAGTATGTATATTTAATTGTATGACGGCATAACAAGTTTTAACATTTCCTTTAGAATCATTGTTTTTGCAGCAGGATAAGTAGTTCATAAGAGGACCATTGTTCTCATGTGATCGTTACAACAGAGGCACTGGTAGATCTCATGTAATGAAGCTGACCACAGGCAGTACTGTTAAAGTTTGTTCTCTCTTGCTTCACACCGGGGGCACTGGAGTGTGCTCACCACTGGCTGACAGTGGAGATGTGTCATGTTAATTGGATGCAGAGTGTACCTACTTCTTTGTTCAAGGCTGTAAAACTCAGTGTATGAGACTGTCCTTCGCGCCTGATGTTTTCCAGCTTACCAAGATAATGCTTAGCAGTACATCTAAACTATGCCTTAGACATAAAATGAGACATAAAATGTTTATAGGTGCTGGCAGTTCAGTTTTGTGACTGGTCATGGTTTGAATATGAGGCTAATTTTCAGTTAAGCAAAAAATACGGGGTATACTATGTACACGTTCTCATTATTGTTGTGTAAAATGCTAATGCCTTTTTGTCTTTCCAGTGCTCAAGTACATGTGAAGGAGGCTTTCAGAGACGAGTCGTGGTGTGTCAGGATGCAGACGGGCGAAGCCACAGCTACTGTGATGAAAGAGTTAAACCTGCAGAGTCCAAAAGCTGTGATTCTGGACCCTGCCCACTCTGGAACTATGGCAGCTGGGGAGAAGTAAGGCTGGATTTTTCTTGAGATATAAGGCAAATTCACAGTCATAACCACTAATGGAACATTTCCAGACATTTTCCTAAACTTTTCTGGCACTCAGTAAAAATGTCTGGATCATTTCCGGACAATAGCTGTGTGGGGCTGTGTGTATGAATTTGCTTGTAGCCACCAGCGTAATAACTCTGTGTTATTGTTTTTTACCCATCAGTGCACCCAAACCTGTGGAGGCGGGAGGAAAACACGGCAAGTTGTTTGCCAAAGGCCCAGTGGTCAAAGGCTGAGTGAATACAACTGTGATGTCCTGGACAAGCCCCCAGACATGGAGCAGTGCAACCTGCAGCCCTGCCCAGGCTCCGCCTCCTGGCACCGCAGACCATGGAAGCCGGTACGATAGTACTACCTTACCTTTATACTCTTACTCTCACAAATGCCATTGTTGGCACAGGGTCCAAATGTGCTCAGATCACTGCTGGTGTCTATATTGCCCAAAACTGTAGCTAAAAGGGCTGAACACTGGGTTAACTGTAAAACACCACTAGCAGGTCGTGGTCAGCCAATGCAGACTCCCAAAAAAGGTGCTAAAAAGAAACAAATTGCTGCTTCACATTTCTCATTGGGGCTGCAATCTGTGTGGGCTTTCAGGCGTTCCATACATTTCTGGACATTGTTGTCCTCCACTGTGACATATCTTATAAAGCAAAATTTGTAAATATTTATTTCATATGTTTAGTGAAGTAAATGTTTTAATGTTATTGCTGTCATCCCCTTGTATCAGAAGTACACAATTGTACATTTGTGTATAAGAGTTAATATTAAGACGTTTATTGATCATTTTTGTGTTTTTGTACAGTGGTAAGATAGGTTTGAAGTAGATAGTTCTTAATATGGTATTTAATATTTGGTTTTTGGTGCTTTCTCATTCAGACCTCTCGGTTGTCTCTGCAAACAATTTCTAAAGACAAAAAAATGTTTTTTATCGCACATGATACATTTTTAAAAGTAATATTCAATTTGAAATAGATGCATTTTCATAATCAGTATTCAATAATAATCACATGTGACATTTTAGACTAATTTTACATATTGTAATAATCTGTGCATAAAGCCATACCTTGTAAACCATAATGAACAAACATCACCAACCTCATGTTTGCGAACATCGCTTTCAGGTGCTATTTTTTCCATTAAACTAGTTGCAGTATGGAGTCTCTTCAAATATATTTGTATAATTTTTTTGTAATACAATACAATCTTCTAATGAATAAGACACATTTCTGTTCACATTCCTTCATCAGCCATAAACACACACATGGATACCTCCTCCAGTTTCATTCCTTTGGCCAGTTTGTGTATTTTTGAAGGATTTATGCAAGACATAACTTTTATTTATTTGTTTACAATTTGTTTCTACGCTGAAGCTTTAACTTGGTCAGTCTAAAGTCCTGTTTTCATAAATATGAAACCAAAAGTATACAATATGTAATCACTATGGCTCTAGCGCCAGTCACTGGTTGTTTAAATGAATTTGAAAAAGTATCTTATGCAGTTACTTAGCACTTTCCGACTTACATGGTGACGTAACAAGACTATTTTCACTTGTTCTGTTTTTATGATGCTTTGATATGATGAATCTGTAAAAGCAGCTTTCTTTTGATATTTGTAAACTGGTGCTCAGCTTAGCTCATCCGTTCTCACAACGGCTACTACACACTATGCAGTGATTTAAACTGTGAACTTTTTGCACCAAACGAATTGCTATTAATTAATTCAATTTATGTTTTAACGTCTCAAGCAGTTCGCCACTCTCACAGAAAAAAAAGTCCCATGTTGCACAACTGCAAAATCTCAATATTGACTCATCTTTTTATTTGTTGTTTTTTTTTTCAATGTTTTATTTTGCTATTTATTTTTAGAACAAAACAAAAACTCTATCTGTTGATCTAGCCTTGTTGTTGTAAATATTATTAAAGAAACATAAATGTGACATTGGTGTTGTTTTTGCAATGTGTGCTCCTTTTTGTTGAGGTGTAATAAGCGACCGTAGGCATGGTGGAGTATACTACTTACCAGTACTAAGTACCACTTTATTAGCATTGGCTTTCCAGCAAATGGCTTTGCATTAGTTCTACAACAGAAGTCTATGCAAATAGAACTTAATTTAGTTTTTTAACCTTCAACAGACCTAGTATCTACACATAGCATAGTGTCCAATGAGCACATAATATATTTTCAAAATGTACCGTAACCTTCCCATCTTTAGCCCAGTTTGACACATCTGTTCCCCATTGTGATAATTGAGTTCTCTGTAAAGCGATTGTTGAAGAGTCACACATTTTTATTGCAGCAGCAATTATTGTTAATTTAGACGAGCAAGAATTATATAACTTTAGTCAAACAAATTAACAAAACAAACTCATCGACTTTATGCTCATGTTCTTTGTTTCCTTTCATATTACTGTAACTCCAGATTGTGCAGTTTCAAAAAATGTGACTCAATTTTTTTTTTTTTTTTTTGAAAAAATGTTTTATTTTTGACAGCTTTAACTTAATCATAAACTTAATTTTTAAAGCAATACATAAGTAAACAGTTACCAGGTTTTATACAGTCGCTATTATCAGTAAACCGAATGTTTCAGTTTTGCTTTTTCAAAGTTTGAAAAACTTACCTCATGCAAGAGCCACATTCAATAGTTTAATTTCCAAAACCATTACAACCCCCAAATCATATTGTATTATATTGTATTATACCCTCTGTGATTATATATGTTTTCACAATCTCAAAACAAAACAAACAAAATTCCCATCTTTCTATTTAGTCTTAACTTTGTCTTCAAACTAAGTGTGATATACAGTATATGTGTGTGTGTTGTTTTTTTTTTGTTTTTGTTTTTTTGACAATATTTATTAGAAAATACACAAGACAAGGGACATATTTATTTACTCAAAGAAATCAGACATGAAAACTACCGGTATTAGAATTACAAATATCATTAACTAATGGAAACTTCCTCAAAAACACATTTTAAAAGTCAACTGCAGGACTGTGTATGATTCATTGGGGCTCCATTATAGGAATTTATGTCTGTTTGTGGCTTAGTAAAACATACCATTTCCTGTTGGGAGTGAGTTTCCCATGCTGCGAGTGAAGTTTGGGGGCGGGGAAGAGTGGTGTCTGTGGACCAATCAGGCTCTAAATGAGACACACATGCCCCACTTTGACATACTTGACTCGGACCCAGGGCAGCCCTGTTGTCCTGAGGTCACTTGTGATGGTTGCGGCTGGCACATGTGTTTCTTGATGATGCCCATAAACCACAGCCCCCCCCCCCCAAAAAAAGGCTGGATCTGGTTATGACTTTAGTTTAAATCTGAGACAAAAAACAGTGTTTCATTTGAACTTTTAAGAGAGAGCAAAGTTGGTGATTTGCTGGATAAAAAGTCAAGCTTAAGACAAATAATAATAACTTCGGAAAAATAGATGTTGCAAAAGGATATTTGACAATTTAACCTTGGGTCAACCTTTTGACACCCCAACATCTTGAACGTTTATTCAAAATTTAAACAAACAAACCAACCAACTATGAATATATACTAAACAATACACAAAGGCTAATCCAGAGATTGAACCTTTTTTCCAAATCATAACAAATACCAGCTCAAAACTACACCTTTTACATAACATTCTAAGATAAGTTAAAGCAGCCAGCGATGTCCTGGTTGTTGTTTAGTGGGTGATCTAAGCTGCAAACAGATGCAGCAGGACAAAATGAAAGAAGACAGGGCGTGAAAGCCTGGAAACGTTTAGGTCTATCCCAGGCCCATGCAGTGATGGTGAGCACAGCTGTACTCTGACACTGCTGCTGTGTCTGCTTTGCCTCAGCTCTGTCAGCGAAGTCTTGCAGAGTGCTTGTGGAGTCGCGTCTTGGGCTTAAATGGAGATTCATAATGTGACCTTCACAGACTCAGCGGGGCCCGCTGCTGTTTGGACTTGTCATTGTTATCGAGGTGATGGAGTGAAATGGAGACGGCAGACCTGAGGAAAAGAGCATTTTTGTTATTTTGAGTGGCAGTGATAAATGTTGGAAAAATCACTTAACCTTTAAATTGTTGAAAATTTACCTGTTGAGTCCAGATTGGTCATCTGAAATTGTATTTTAATTTTAAAATAAAACCTTGCATAGATTAGTAATTTATAATTCATTAGTTGTAAAACAGAAAGTTGTTTTAAAAAGCTTAGAAATATAAACAAGAACTGATAAGCCTTTACTTTTCATAGTAAATTTAATTGCAACAAGTGTGCTTGTTTATATTGGTTGAAATTAACTCCATGACAACTGTGAAACGTGGTCATGCCTTACTGGGAATCTGATTTTTTGGCGTAATCTCAAGTGAATGCAGACAATGGGAGGTGATACTGCATTAGTTAAAACTTGAAATTTCTGAGCTCTCGAGCATCAGCTACAGGTTAATACAAGATTACTTATTCAAGTATGCATGAATTAATCCAAATACAACTTTGAGCAAGATAATTATGGGAGAACACTGTTATAACATGGTAAAAATCTCATAATTTGTTCAATTTACATTTAGTGGTAGCATTCAGAAATTTTTTTTTCTTCTTTTTTCAATTCGGAGTTGCTTTGAAAATGAATGTGAAAAAGTTACTTTTCACCTCCATAAATTGGCTATTGAATTACTTTTGTTTTCTTTTTCCTTCTACTGCTTAGTGGAAGCCCATGTTATAGTCCCCTTTGAGCTATGACATTTTCCTTTGGGATTCTGAGCACACAGTATTTTCCTTTTTGGCCAAATGTCAGCTCACTTTTATGTCTCTATTTAATGCCTAGCTTTCCTTTTGAAGCAAACGCAGGGTCAAGAACTTGTATATTTCTCTGAACTTTCTTATATTCCCTAGTGATGTCTGATTACCAATGCAGCTGTGTTACATTTTACCTTTTCTTGTATGTTTAAGTAGTGAAAATCAGCTTTGTTTTTGCTATAGTTAAAATGTTTTTACAGAGTGCTATGATCCAGATCTGATAGAAATGTTTTGGAGCTGTTTTGTCACTTGTTGAAGTATGTTTGCTGGATGTATCCTTTTTGAGTGGTGTTGACTTAAAAAGAAACATAACTGAGGAAACTGTATGTCTACTTAACGGCAGGTTTATTTAACTTAGTGGTTATTGCAAAGTCAAGCACTGGCATCTTAGTAGAACATGTTTTTTTTCACATTATTTTCATGCATGCTAAAGGTTTTGTGAGCTATGTGATTCCCACCAAGGCTCTGGATAGTATGCACTGGTTTCAATTGTGACTTTGTTCATGTCAAAGGTGATGTTTTTAATCAGGCTCAGATCGCTTCAAGATGTTTATCTCTTAATCAGAATCAGGATTTCCAATTGTTAACATGCAATTCACTTCGCAAGGAACACAAGTCTTTTTAGCTCTTGTGCCACTTCTAAGCTCACATAAGCAAAAAAGTTGACAAGTTGTGTAAAACTATTGTATCTTATTTTTTCTTTCTTTTGGTGCATGTGTGTGTCTGTATCAGTTCTTATTCATACTGTACCTTTATGTTATGACTTGTGCTTCTGAAAGCCTGGATGTTCAGTCTCTGCCACATTGACTCATCTCCTGTTTAAGAAAACTGAACAGTGTGATCCTGATAATCTTACTTCTTACCTCTTGCTCCAATATCAACCAGATCAGATTGTGATGCTTCAGTCTTTAGCTCTGATAAAACAAAAAGCACATTTAGACTCCTCTCTGTGTAGGCTACGGTTTGTGAATTTCTTCTTGCTCCAGGTCAGTGCTCTGTTCCTTTGAAGAGTCACTGTTGCTGCGGAGGCAGACACCATATGCCTCGTATTACCCTGCACTTGCCTTACCATCATTGGAATTTAACCCTGGTTCAGTCTAAGTCTTTAGGTTAATGTGGTAGTTCAATGATTTATTTTGATTGTTGGCAAAAACAGCATAATGTGGATATAGTTTTAAAGATGCGATGTTCATGTTTTGATTGTAAATTGTAAGCTTGGTCTTTTCCAGCTAAAAGTATATTGTAATCACAGCGCACTATGACAAAACCAGATCACTGCGTACATTCTCAGTTCAATTATTTAGCATTTTAGTTATCAGAGATAACCAAAAGTAGTGGTCTGATTGGCTGGGCTTGAGTGGTCCATTTCAGTTTCACTTTGCTGTTCGTACAAAGACGTTCTTAAGCCGTAATTACAAGATTTGTTAGTGGAAGTAGATGAATTGGCTAGATTTATCAAACTTAATTGTAGGTAGTAGATGAAAACATTTAATTGTTACTATATCAATGTCAGACACAGAAATTCAGATTTACATAAATATGCATGAATCAATTGAAATAAAACTTTGAGTAAACAATGGTGAGGAAAACATTATCATAACAAGTTTAAGTTGATTTTTTTTCCCTTTATTAGTTCTGTACAACATGCACTAACTTAATATACAGATCTTTGGATACATCTTTATAAAACATTTATTTAGTAGTTTTAAAATTGTAAGCTTTTATCGGACATAACTAGAGGTAAATGTATAATTCTGTGTTACACTATTAGCGGTTCCAATTCTGTCACAAAGTGCTCTGCCCCTGGTGGTTCGTCCTCCACTAATGAAAACAATCAGCTTGTTAATGTAATGTTATTCTAGTTTTGCTTTATTTTTATGGCTTCACCATAAAGTTGGGTAACCCCAGCTTTCATGCCCATCCAAACATTTTACAAGCACAATTATAGCACTGTGTCTTAGATGTTTTCATGCATCTCTCAAGAAAACACATGTGAACCTGTTTGGAGACTGCTGCTTTTGTGAAGGTGCATTGTAATAAGTGCTTGTTCTGATCACCATGCCGGCTTGATGATGGATATTTAAGCTCAAGTCCTGGATGCGTAACACTTTCCATGTGTGGTGTTGGCTTACCTGTTTGCAGAGGGAGGGGTCACGCTGAGGTTGCTGCCTGTCAATCCTGCAGAAAGATATGGATCTCAAAGAGTATATGATATCAGAAGGGATTATGTCATTACATGTATCAACTTTTCATTCATAAATTCCCCCTGGGATTGTAGTACAGAGTTAGTTCAGCCAATTATTGCTTTCCTCACATATTTAATACTTTCTTTGAGTATGGAAAATATTTGACAAAAGATTTTACTTGGCTGCGGTTCAACTTTGTGCCAAACGGAAAGAACTTATGTCATGCCATTTAGTAGTAATCCATTTAATGTCTAGGATTTAAGAAGTTTAAGCCTCCTAATCATGGGAAATTAATTGCAAGGTCTGTGTGGGAGGTCAAATGCATCTCAATTACAAAGTGAGTTCTTAATTTTTATACACTGAAATATGCACGGCACATATTTTAAGCCTAAGCATTGCAATAGTGTCTTGTACCTATCTATTCTCTACTCAAAAGGAAACTTATGGCAGTTTTTCCTCCTCCTTTTTAGAAATTGATTTCACATAATTTTTTTGTTTGTTACTACCTTTCCTATAATATCTAGATACTTAGGTTTTGGATTGACTAACAATACAAAAAGTAAATGTTTTTATATATATATATTTTATATTCGTTTTGTCATTTTATTTTGCTATTATCATTATTTTATTATTGTTTTCAGTTTAGTACAACACAAAAAAAACTAATACTTGCAACAAAACCTACATTAGCTGTGGAGAAATGCACCTTATCGCTGTCAGAAGTAAGTGAGAAGTCTTACCTGAAAGCGTGGTGTTGATTAAAGTGCTTTGGGCTGTGACAAAGCAGCCAGGGTCCTGCATTTTTGCCCTCTCCCTCAAAGCTAGACCTGTCCCGTGCACCCTGTCCCACTCGATGCCAGTCCTCCACTCTCCTGCCCCTGCCTTGATTAACTAATAGCTGACAGATGATCTTAGCAAGGCTGGTAGGAGGAGCACTTCGATGTATAGCCTTTTTCTCATAGATACAGTTCAGCTCCAGAGCGCGTATGGCTGCGATTTCCTTTTTCCTGTCTGTTTTTTTTCCTCCTCTCTCTTCTACTTTTACAGCACAGAGGAGGGGCCAACCCGTCTCACCCCCTCTATAGTGTGTCTCTGCTCTTGTCCATAGCAGAGTTATCAGTTCTTTGCCTGTGCACTGCGGGTATGTGAATCTGCCTGCTCACTCAGCTCAAGGGATGCTTTGATGTTTGTCGTCAGCTGAGTCGGCCCTATGTTTAAAATACCTGGGTAATTACAAAGTGTATTGAGCGTGTGTGTGCGCTGTGTCAACTTGTGCTCGAACAACACTTAACAGGCTGCGGAAATGCCTTTAATGGATTTTGCAAACATAACTTTAAGCAGTAAAGAAAACAAAATGGGATTTCTTCAGTTCAGACTCTCCTGCAGTTCAGAGGTGTTAGTGTACTGCTGAATATATACTATTATGTTCACTACTATAAAGACATTGCAGCAAGTGATTGTTAAAAAAGACAAGTGAAAAATAAATTAAACCACTAAAAGTCATGCTGTGCAAAGAATTGGAATATGATGAAATGAAACAAGAAACTGATTCCATGGAAACAAGACCAAATGAGATTTATTCTAATAAATACGTATACTGTGTATTGATTCTGTCTTGTACGATTGCTTTTTAAAGGTGTTGCTTCTTATTAGATGCAAATGACCAGTTTTTAATCATTTTTTTGTCCAAGCCAATTTTAAAGATGCTTTGTCATTTTCTTGTTCTTATTATTATGATATGAATATATAGTATAGATTTTTTTGTAATCTATATTTAACCAGAAATATGGTTAAATTATATTCCTGATTAAATACTTTGATCAAACATGTTTTCAGAAGACGAGAGTGGTTTGATTCTTTGTGTCAAATAACTTATAAATAAATGATTTTAATAATAATAAAGTTAGTTAGTGTCCTGTCTAGATCCAATAATAGTGGTATTATTGTTGTCATATGCCTAATATTGTTGTGAGTTATTTGGAGATGTGTAGTGTTGTAAAAGTTTAAAATGAAATATAAGATGGCAAAAGAAAATAATATTAAAGGATTTTACATGGTTTGTATTTTGTGTATTCATCACATTGTGAGTACCAAAAGTTGTATAAAACTATACTCACTTTCCGGGGACCTGCCTTCCTTATGAGGACAAAAAGCTGGTCCCCATGATGTAAATCCTTCATTGTGAGATCAGCAACATGGTTTTAAGTTCAAATAAGGTTAAGGTTAGGATAAAGGTGAGGGTTAAGTTTAGGCAAGTAGGGTTAGGGTTAGGGTTACTAACATCCCCATGAAATATGAAAACACAACGTGTGTGTGTGTGTGTGTTTTTTTTTCACATTTGACTAAAAGCTGTATACAACTGGTTTTATAATCCAAACATTATTGTATGACCATCGCCATTAGCACGTACCAGCAACAAACATATTGTGTCACTGTTATGCAACACACAGCTACCCTAATTAATAGACAATGAAATATTATGTTTATTATTTGGACTGGAAAATATGTGAAAATACATCTTGTGTACTGTATTCAGCACTCATTTTGTGTTGGGGTGCTTAGTCACAGAAATAGCATGTACCCTAGTTACTGTCTGACCTCATGAAAATGTTTTGAATATTTTTTGTTTTCCATTACCAGCCAATTTGAAGGGTTCATAATGAATATTATTTCTCATAATTAGTACCGTATGGTCCTTTGGCCAGTCACTTGTACAACAGTGAGAGGAAATTACTTTTTGCAGATTAAAAAATTGCCTACATTTCTGCATTTGCATGTTTTCTATATCAATGGTTCTTTTGAAATGAGGTTGTTGTGCTTCTGTATATAGCCAAATTTACATTTGCATATGGTGGTAAAAACTATCTTGTCTCATCCTTTTGACAATCAGCAATTTTGGTTTTCCCACTTTATTGCAGCTTTTATTTCCTATTGATTAGCCTCGATAATGAGCGTCATCTGGATTAACTCAGTCACTGCGAAGTGCAAGCTTTCAGAAGAAGCAAATTAACTACTTTGTAAGGGAAACAAAAAAATACTAAATGTCACCTACTTAAGCTTGAATAAGTCAGAATCATAATCAAGTTACAAAAAACTGTGACACAATTTGCAATATTTAGTCAAGGTTTCAAATTTTGAATTGGTTGGTATGTTTTGGGGTTGCATCTTTCTACTTTGCAAAGTGTATCTTGACTTCCTAGGGCCATCTGAAGGTTTTGCTCATTAAAATCTTGTTTGTAAATGCACCTATGCTGAACAGAACATTAATAGTGTTTTCAGTTAATTTTGTTGTTGTGTCAAAGTGTATTATTATTATTATTATTATTATTATTATTAGTAGTAGTAGTAGTAGTAGTAGTAGTAGTAGTAGTAGTAGTAGTAGTAGTAGTAGTAGTAGTAGTAGTATAGTAGTAGTAGTAGTAGTAGTAGTAGTAGTAGTAGTAGTAGTAGTAGTATTTTACATTTAACATTTTTAGATTTACTAACTAATTACTTGTCTTGCTTTTTAGTGTTCAGTGAGTTGTGGACATGGCACGAAGCAACGGGAAGTCGTCTGCGTCTATCAAAATCAAACCAAGATGGAGGAAGACCAATGCAAACACCTTCCACAGCCCCGCACTCAGAAGTCATGCCGGGTGCGGAGATGCCCCATTTGGAAGGCCAACAAGTGGACGGAGGTATGTACATTTAGTTTTTGGACCAGCAACTGCCTGAAAATAAGCACAAACATTGCAAATGGGATGTCCCAGAGGCTGCAGATGTAGGACGTGTACACACATGGCCACCTGTCCAATCATGTTGCGGTTTATTTTAGCAATATGTCATTTCCTCTGCTCTGAGCGAAACACCCCAGGCTTGATTTAGAAAAGTGTTTATGTTGAGGTTTGACAGTTGGGTGAAGATTTAAAACACATGTGACAATATTAAGAAAATACAGAGTTCTTCATGTGGAAATATACAAAAAATAACTACAGCATACACCCATTTTAAATTATGCCGTCATTTTCCATTCTTTTTTTTTTTTTTTTTTTCATTTAAATGTTATTCTTTTCAATTATCTCAGTTGTTGAACATTCTTTTTTCTCTATTTGTACATATTTGTACAAAAAGCTACACAGAATGCATAACCATTGAAAAGAAACAGAAAATGTTGACACATTTCGGTTTACTTCTTAAGCTTGGGTCATTGATAATGTTCTATCAGTCTGGAAAACCTCAAACATTTCAATTAATAGTAATATTATAGCACTGCCATATGATCACTCCAACATACAGAGGTCTTTTTATTGTGTTGAGCTCACACTTTTCTAAGTTACCAAAACGTATGAGTAAACTGAGAACTGAGTCTGCAGATGGAGAGGATGAATTGACTTGGTGCAGAATTGTGACTTAAAAGGCAAGTTAAAGGGTTAATTAATTATTTTGTCAATTTTAATTTACATACATAATGGGCCTATTTAAAGCATTATACACCTCACATTGCGGTGCTGAAAGACTTAAAGTTACCACAGGAGAAATTCTTTCACTGCCAGCTCTGCTCAGACGTTTGTCATTCATTTTGCACTATAGTACGTAACTCATTATGCAAAAATTTTTTTTTTTTTTTTCATTTTTTTTTGTTTTCTCACAAATTCTTTATTGTCTTTTTTTTTTGTGCGTGAGCTTGTCATAGCGGATTGATAATGGCTTTGTGAACTCAACTCACACATATTGCAAGAATGTACAGTATCTTGCTGGGCAAGTATACAGTAGAATAATCTACATTTTAAAGATCTTTCCTAGAGGTCCACAGAGACCTGACCATAGCTGCCCCCATCCACAGACCCCCGGCACTCCCCACTCACTCTCTGAGGGTGTCCTCTCTTTCTTTTCATCTGGAAGCAATCATCTTCCCCTCCATACCACCAGCAACCATGAAATCCTCAACTAGAGCATAAAGTCATGTTTTATATCTTAATACCCATGCATGTGACAGCTCTGAAACCTCAGCACCCACTGTGTGTTTTCAGGCTGCTAGGCAGGTCCTCCAGATCAACTCTGACTGCTGGTGCACAATGGTCACCAACACAAAGCATTATGCAAGTGAATCATTTGAAGCATGGCACGGTAGTACCATGGAAAAGTTTGTTCGGCCATAATGTAACAGGACACTGACAGGCAATCATTCAAAAAAAGTCCCTACAGATATTTCAAACTATTTCTGTGTGAGTCCAAGCAAGGAAGAAGTACGTAGGCAATGTTTTTTATCAGTCTTTGCTGCATTGAGCTTGAAGCTATTTTTTAAAAGGAGTTTGTTTATCCACCACTTGACAATATTTGAAAGATGTATAAACACACATCCAAAATCCTTGTTTTTTCTAGTGTTTCTTGTTTTCCATTTTATCTTAAGTGTATTGACCACACTGTGGTGTCGAAATCTGTACAGGTATTTTATAAATTGCTCCATGACAAACATACCGGTATTTGGTTTTGATGGTCAAAAGGCCTGTGATGCTTTTTTGTTCTCTTTCCAAATACTTGAGCTTTCACTGAGTATCTCTCTTACCTCTCAAATATAGCATTTGACAAAAAAAAAAAGCACCACAATCCCATCTGAATATTAGGGAGTTTGATAGGTTCAGTATTTTCTGACTGTGAAAAGTTGCTGGGGACTGGCACAGTCTTTTGTAAGAGAGTGGAGTGCTTCTTCAGTATGCAGGTATGCCTCTTAGAGAAACTTCAAAGAGATGTTTCAGATAGACCCCTTTGTGACCCCGGCAATACACTGCACTGAGGGAAGCGACAAACGGTCTTTTGATTTACAGTGCACATTGTCATTATCTCTGGCACTGCAGACCAAACAAACATGCTACATCTGCTGCCTTTAACTGCACTGTAAAAAGAACACAGAGCCTGCTGAAATGGTGGATGGCTCCAAGAGTCCTAGCTTATACTGAAGAAGAACCTATAAAACAACAGCCTGCAATGGATTTTATTTTAGTGTTTATACTGTTTAATCTTTACAATAGTGGCTAAGTGACGCAATTAGCTACACTAAAGCATTTGAGTTAGCAATTGTCAAAATAATTGTAATAATATTTGTTTTACAGCGCTTACTAGATTTCCTATATGTAGGTAAATGTTTTTGTAATTTTTCCACTAATTATCCATATTTCCCTCAGTGCTCTGTGACATGCGGTATGGGGACCCAGAAGAGAAATGTGTATTGCAGAGCCAAAGGCACAGGACATGTCAGACAGGACCTGTGCGATGCCCGCTCTCGTCCTGCTGCTGTTCAACCGTGCCAAGCCCCAGAATGTGCTCCTTACATTTGGATCGCAGCTGAATGGGAACAAGTAAGGCTTTCTTTTTCCATCTCTTTAACTCTCCCTCTCTTTCCTCCCATTTCCCAGCAAGATACAGAGTTACAGATGTTCCAGCATCCTATTAGGTTTTTATTGGCTGAGATCTCCTCCAGTCTATATACCATTTAACAGATGACCTGCAGGTAAACCTGCCCTGTTGCACCGGTTTGAGCTGAGAGATAAGCATCAGATGCTAAATCAAATTAAACTTCAAGGCTGCTCTCTTTTAAGGACCTTTTTATATGCTCATTTCTTTTCAATTGAAAGAGGGAGCAGAATGTAGAGACAAAACTACGTATTTTTCCTTCTGCACCATGAATGATTTTTTTTTTGCATGTTAGTGCACAGATTTCTTTTCAAGACACTTTTTTTCTTTAAAGCTGTTTAATCTCTTCCGTTTCAATAAAAGAGCACATGCAGGGAAGCAGAATCCCATGAACTAATGTCAGGGTTACAATTGCTGTAAATGCTATAATAAACTTTAACAAGGCACAAGATAAATCAAATTAAGTAACTTAATGCAAATAAGCCACATGTGTCAGTTTAGTGAAAATGTTTGTGGTCACTCTTGTGTAGATTTCACAACATCCAACAAAAGAGAAAAATGCTGTTTGAGGACATCTGGCATCAGGGCGTAACATGTCATGCTGTAAGTTTGTAGTTCTTTGATTTTATATTTTATTTTATAGTGTAACACAACCTGTGGTGATGGGGTCAGGAGCAGGAAGGTGCACTGCATGGGGCCAGGGAGTGCAGAAGTCAGTGATGATTACTGTGAACGTGCATCACAACCAGCACAACAAGAGCAATGCACAAAAGGTCCCTGCCAATATGTGTGGTCTGCTGGCGAGTGGTCCCAGGTGAGAACATATTCAGTGTGTTAAGTTATAAATTAGATGCATACACAGTGACAAAACGTTACTACTTGGGCCAGTCCCAATTGGATCATTTAAAAAGTGCTTCTCTTCAATCTATGCTAAAATGGGCTGGTAAAATACCCCCCAATCAGTTGCTTAATATCATGTTATGAACATTATTCAGTGTTATGTTGTATTTGGGTGATTTGTGCATTTAGGTTTTTGATTTTTACGTAACTACTATTACACAGCTAAATATACCTAGATTTCATTCAAAAGTTGCCGGGCCAAATTTTCAAACATTAAATGATAAAATTGAAAAAAAAAAAAAAGTACATTATTATTTTTTGGCTTTAATTTTGTGACTTGTATCTTCTCAAGACTATTTAGTTTTTCAACCTCAAAGTGAGCACTTAACTTAAGCAACATTTGGTACAAATGGTGCTGCTCACGATTTACCTTTTTTTGTTAATGTTGTAAGTGTGCCTGTCTTTTCAGTGCTCTTCCAGTTGTGGTGTGGGTTATCAGCAACGTTTTGTGTCCTGCTCTCTGGTGCCCACCTTATCCTTCCATCACTCCTATGGGTCCCATTTGTCCGACAGCAGTGATACCCTTTGCCCTGAGCCCCGGCCCTCTGGTACCCGCTCGTGTCTCCTCAGGGACTGTCCACACACTGTCTACTGGAAAATTGGACCCTGGGGCAAGGTAGCAGAATAAACTATTTTCAAGCAAATACTGCGTGAATTTTTTTTTACTTTTGAGTTGTTTCACATTTGATATTTACCTAGCTAGCACATTTTATCCTTGCTTATTGATTGATTATTAACTTTAATCTATCAAAATCTTGCATTTTCAAAGTTGTGATCGATTCAGTAGTAGTGTATTTAAATGTAAGTCAGTGGTGGGGAAGTTCATTTTTAAAAACATATTTTCCTCCATTACTGTCCCAAAAGTGGAAATTACCAGTAGCAACATTGCTCAAACATTACTTAGCACGTGATACTATATACATTAAGTGTGTCAACTATGTGTTTTTTATGTTTATTATTGGCATTTAAACAAAACTATACCATAACAAAAATGTTTAAACACGCTCAAATTTTGGGATTTAAGTTTCAAGTGACAATATAGTATTTTGTTTTTGTTGTTGCACAGTTTTCCATTTTAACAGTTTGAAAAGCCTACTAGAATTAAGATGTTTTGATATTTATTCATGACAGTTGTTTACCGTTCACAGTGCTCTCAGACTTGTGGGGCCGGAGTGATGGAGCGCAGAGTAGAGTGTCTTACGTCGAAAGGTCAGCCGTCCAAGCAGTGCCGTCCAGCGGAAAAACCGGACTCCCAGGCAGCATGTAAAGAGCAAGAATGTAGGTCCTGTTTCTTCTCCCTCTCTCTATTATGGCACACATACTGCCAAGAAGGAATTTGTATAAAGTAATGGTATTAAATTGACTGTGCTGAGTGTAGCAGCCAAGACTGTATCTGATTGTGTTTGTGCTAACGCAGCTTTTTGCTTTGTTTTGACACATTAGGCAGAAACTTCTTCTGTGAAATAATAAATACCTTAGGGGTTTGGTAAATTTGAAAGAAATCTTGCCAGTGAAGAAAAATGTTGTCAGTTGGCCAAACTTTGCACATTGGCCCCAAAGTTATTTAGATCCCAGAGCTGACGCACTTGGCGACTACTTTCTGACCCCATTACAGGCAAGTCAGGCACGAGAGGATTAAAATAATGAAGTATTGTGAAAGTCCATGTCCCATCTTAGTGATCAGTTTGTCATCGATTTGTAGCAGTGTAGGTGAGAAACTAATCACGCAGTTAACACCTGCTACTCACTAGAAATTCTACTTACGAATCCTTTTGTATATGTTTCTTTAAACAGCATGAAAGAAGTCACAAAGCTATTACATTTATTTAAAAGCGCAATATGCATGATACAATATATGTTAGATACAGTTGAATTATAATATTAAACTAATAAATCAGTGACTATTATAGCCCTATGCAAATAAGGAAGAAGTTATTGACATACTGTAGAAAATGAGTGCTTGTAGTTATAATTTTTACTGTGTATGCAAAATGGTTTCATTGCAGGGTGAATGAACTGTTCCTAAACCTAATTTTGATTCTTATCATAACTATACCCTAATTGTAGATACATACATACATACATACATTCTTAAAATGTTTAGAATTGGATGTTGAAATAAATTAACACAGATGTCTTCCCAGGCCAGCTGTTCAGTTCCTGCAGAGAAGTCCAGCTGCGTCAGGGCGTGAGGATGGATGGGGAATACTATCTCAAAGTCAAAGCCAGGATCCTACAGGTGTGTATATCACACATACAGTATAACTCTCCAACCAGAACTCCCTGCAACTTCTCTATCTAAGTTTGATGTGTTTTTGAGCACAGATTTACTGTGCAGAGATGCAGACTGACTTTCCCAAGGAGTACGTGACCCTGCGCAGCGGACAAACCGATAACTACTCCGAGGTGTACGGACACAGGTGCGTAATTCACTGATGATGGAAGTTCACTGAGACGCCACTGCACTGGTCTCAGATAAGATTACTTAAAATAACTAGTACTTGGTCATAAAGCAACTGTGCTGTCTTATCTTGAAATGACTTGGTACTGAAAAGGTGAGCTGTTTTTCTTGTTTTCAGGTATTGTTTGAGCATTGCTTTTTAACACATTTTAGTTTAGAGTTACTGACCAAACTGGTGTTTTAGAATTGGCATAAAATAATATACTCTCAAGGTTCAGCTACTGGGTGGCTTGTATGTGGAGTTTGCGTGTTCTGCCTGTGTCTGTGTAGGTTTCCTCCAGATGCTCCGGTTTCCCGTTTCTAACATCCCACAGAATTTCCCTGTAAATGACATTCAGGTTTCAGTGGGACTTTCCTAATTAAATAAAAGTAAAAAAAAGAAAAAGGAATGAAAGTCCAATAAAATCCACAACTATGCTGTTGTTAGCTATTGTTAATGATGAGTATTAGATAGTGTAAAACATTAACAAACAAACAGGCAAGCAAAGCATATTTAAAGGGACTGTACCTGATTTTTGCATCCTTAAAAATGTAAACAAACAGAAATAATTAATTTTAAACTTCCTACTTCAGTCTACATGATTTGCTCACATAGCTATTGCATTCTGACCTTCAGAATTGCTCATCATGATGAGTTTTAATGTTTTTTTTTGCAGCTGTTAGCAGCGAGGTGACTCACCATGCTAACAACAGTTAGCCACAATGCTAAAAACAACAACAGAAAAAATTGGACAAAAACGGAATTTTATTAAACATAGACAGGACTTTGTGGACTAATTTCCACTTGAATAGATACATCAACAAGACATCAATGCTAGGGGGAAATTGTTTTTAAGTTATTTTGTTGCAAAAAAATCGAGTATAGTCCCTTTAAGTATTGCAAATTTATTCTTAAGGTGATTTAAAATCAGACAGTAAACATGGGTAGGCTATGTGTGAAATATTTTATCTATTCATTCAGATCTTTAACATTTTCTTTCAAATCCAGATTACTAAACCCATTCGAGTGTCCGTACAATGGCAGCCGCAGACAGGACTGTGAGTGCAGAAACGACTACTCAGCAGCAGGCTACACATTGTTCAACAAAGTGCGTCTGGATCTGAGCTCCCTGCGGATAATAAGTGAGTCATTACTCTGTGATTGCCTTACATCGTCTACTGTAAAAGACCACACACCACTATTGTTTTACCTTTCAGACGCCTGGCCCCTATGTGCATAAATCTGTTCTTCATGACCTATTATTTCTTATCTTTCCTCACTCTGAATTACAAGTTGACCGCTTTCATCAAACTATATAGTGAGGGAGAAACAAAAATATAGTTGTTTTTTGTGTGTTTATTGTTGCTTTCAAGTAATAAGTAATGTGTGTGGAAAAACTATGACAAAATGAATTATTTCACCACTCAAAAAGAACAAAGCAGCATTTCCATATTGTTATGATAACTCTTTAAAATATATAGTGTACTGCTATCAAATGATTCTACTCTACTCAGCATTACCAGATTACATCACAATGACTTTTTGCCATATGTTAGAGAAGACACATTTATGTTGATTCAAATACACATAGACTTCTTCAGGCCACACTCTGCTCATTACCACATTGTCCACCTCCCCATTGTGTCCAGTATGTATTCTATTAAACTGTGTGTGTTCGAAGTGAGGGGATGTGAGGATTAGGCCATACACACTCCATGCCTCACATTCCCACCCTCTGCATGGTATTCATTTAGCTTTCAGGCAACTATAAGAGAGCTAAAGAGATAATAATTTCAACATGAAGAAGCAGTGTAGTCTGTGTGCGTCTGTAAAATCAGATAATACAACTGTGCAGAATTGGGACGTTCATGTATCATTTACGTTGTTGTTTACAGAACAATCTTTTTGAAAGAACAGATTTTTAAGCAAAATTTACTTTTTTAGTTTTTTATTATAATCTAACATTGCTTCCTCATCAAAAACACAGCTGTAGCTTTGCATTTGTCCTATTAGATACTTTTTGTTCAAAATTAAATAAAAAAAAAGTGTTCTCAGCCATTAGCTTCCAAGTGTTTTAATCAAATGTGTATTTTTGTTCCCTTCTGAGATTCAGAAAACAGTGTTCTGAATATTCCAGATCTGTGATGTTATAGATGGATCTTGAGATCTGCTGCACAGTTTCTAAGTCCATAAATTGACTTGTTTTGAGCATTAGTGTATCAGGCAAGATCGTTTTTAATTGTGTCCCCTGTGTATATTCCTTTGCAATCGGTAGCTGGAGCTCTAACTCAACTTCTGTTGTGGGAAATACATGACTTTCACTTGTGCTTTTCTACACTGCTGGTTCTGGTGCATGAGATTCCAAAGTGAGGGTGCTCAGGAGAATGTTTGTTTGACGCCAGCAGCATATTTGTCCTATAAAGGTGTAAGCCTAGAACACAGTTAACTATTGTAAAGCTGTCTAATATTACACGAAAGAAATCTTATTGAGTAACGCTTTACACCCTCTAATGGACGACAGAAAGATGTTTCCATAAGATCATGAACAACTAACATGTAGAAAGGTTTTATTACAATATTTAATGCTGTTAAAATCTCTCTTGAAAGACTGAAGCTGATTTAAATTAAAAGTAATGCACACAGTACATGTCTTTCATGTATAGTTTTATCTGCACACTATATAATGTGCTCACATAGAAAGCTAAAAAGGAGTCATCCTTAAATTGATGACACTGGTTTCACTTTGATTTGTTTTTTTAAAACATTTTTCCAATAAATGTAGGTCATCTTTGCTGTGCATTTTGCCTGACTAAATGTCTGCAGATTTCCCTTGGAGCGCTCTCTCTTATGTTTACACTACAGCAGCTGTCTGTGCTCTTTATTTACTTCTCCAAGAGCACACACTGACAGTGGATTTGTATCCTCTTCTTGTTTACCAGTCACAGACCTGCAGTTTTCCCAAACTCCTCTTGGTCGACCTGTGCCTTTTGCTACTGCTGGGATTGTTACAGCGCGGCCAAATGTCCACAGGTTGGTGCCAAGTTATTATTTTCTTGAAAGTACGTACTTTCAAAATACTAGAAATTACAGTAAGTCTTGTACTTGTATAAATGATAATTGTACATGCCAACAGGGCCAGTTCAGCATTAATCTGATTGGCACAGGACTCAAAATCTCTGAAGCTACAAAATGGACATCACTGGGCAACTATGTTTCTGTAAAAGTTCACAGATCAGAGGTAAGATGCTAACACGTTCTCTTGTCCAGATAAAGAGTTGAATAAAACGTCCTTGCTTACAGTTACAATTTTTACGGTCATATCATTCAGTTTTTTAATAATCTCTTTAGATAACCTCAGTTTGATTCACCAAAGAGGAATTCCTTTTGGATTTACTAGTCTGTGTTCAGGGTGTAAATGCTTGGCCTTTGCCCACTGTTTTTCCTCTCTGTGTCTCTGCTGTAGGACGGGACAAGAATCTATGGTCGATGTGGTGGATTCTGTGGGAAGTGCATTCCCCAAGCACACAATGGCTTACTCCTTCAAGTACAGTGAAGGACTGCACTTGGACCAAAGCCCTAAGTCTGACACTCACATGGTCAGAGTGATTTGTGATTTGGGCTCTGTGGTTTGCTGTAGTAAGGTTCCTATAAAACATTGCATCTACTAAATATTACACTAAACCAGTTCCTGTATGGCAGCTAAAATACACTCTATCTGATATCTGAGAAGTACAGCAGAGCCAATATTACTAAAAGCCCATTGTTCAAAGTGTGTAGAGGCCCTAACTGACTGTCATGGCAATTTCCAAACAATGTATGATTTTAAGATTTTTTTAGGCAACAAAGGGACAAGAAATATGAAGCTGAAACAAAAATCTGTTTTTTCCCTTGGATTTGTCATATCAGTTTGCCTGACTCCCATAAAATTATAGAACTAATCCTTACAACTGATCCAGGCTTGAACAAAGATTGAAATACACTGGATTGCTTAAAAGCATTGCATTTCAGCCACATAGTGCAAATTTGTGGCAAAGAACAAGAATGTTTAAAATGGTCAAAATGAGGCCACATACAAACCAGTATTTCTGCTGCTCAGTTACTGTGCAGAGGTTGGCTTTAAGTGTTGCTACTGATATGCCACTAACCCGTTCAATGTCAAAGGTTAAAGGGTGCATTAGTAAAACAACTGAAAAATGTCCACATGGCCTTGTGGTTTGACATCATTTTAGTCTGTTTTTAATTATGTGACTTTCTTATGCACAACTGTGATCCCTAGCATTTATCCAAGTGTGGGACTGGCAAAGACTAAGCATGGCTTATGCTCTTTGGTGGCTGAGTAAGACTATGGACTGCTACTACTCCACAGCAATAGGAAATGTAAAATTAATTTCAGTTCAGTTAGTTTCTCATACCGTCTCAAAGTGTCAGGTGTGGCTTCAGTATCCCACACCTGGGCCTAACATAGGTTGCTGCAAACCGCTACCTCTCACACATACCTGGTACTACTGATGTATTTATGTTGCACCATGTTTATTCTGTGTGTATTACTAGCAGGAGCACTGCTATCAACCTAAAGGTACGACTGCAATTAACTGGTGGTTACAAATAACTGGAATTACCTCTATTTAAAACACTGGATTTTGGAAGCTGCTTGTTTCTAACAAACAGGGTTTCACTTAGTGTTATTTTTATATACCGTGTTTCTTATTAAAAGTACAAAAAAAAAAAAAAAAAAGCTGCTTTTTGGCTGTACATCCTAACATACTTTATGTAAATATAAAGCTTTAACCAAAGCTAGATTCAAACTTTTTTTAATTATCAACATTTTCCTATGAGACAATGCAGCTTATGTTGATTTGTGACTGGCTGATTACAAATGAAAGTCATTGAGCAGCTAGAAATCATTTGGCTATCCCAAGTTTAAAGATGGTCAATGTGCTATGATGTCTGTATCAGAAATGTAATACTTGATGCACTATGTGCCATATTTTGTTGAAAATGTAATTCTGTTTTATTTCATATTAACAGTTATTAATTATAACTTATGATGCATATATTTGTATTTTTTAATCTTGATACTTGAACTGTAAAGTGCTAAATAATTGAATGGGCATTTTGTGATTGTTTGTTTACCATGCTTTATCCAAAGATGACTTTATAAATGGTACGTGTATCCTGTGGAAAAGTATGAATGATCCAACCTGGTGCTATTACACTAATTATGTCCTTACTGTATTTCATGTTACTGTACTAACGCTTTAAATGTAATAAATAATACACAAGTGTCTGAGCACTCTTACTTTAGATGCTAGATTTAAAAAGATGCGACTGAAGCCACTGAAATTCATTCAGGGAACATTACTGATGTTAGCGTGTACTGTGAACCATCTGCCCTCAGCCTCTCCTTATTTTATATAAATCCACTACAATAAAAAGAAACATTGTGATATAAGTAGCCTATAACACTCATACATGCTTAGGAAGGTTGTGGTTATAATAATCGGTGAAAGGTCAGAGTGAACTGGGTGCTGGTTCTTTCCAATCCTGAGTCATGTGGATTCACTTAGCGGGCAGGTTGCATTTCCACAACATTCGTCTTTGGAGCTCAGTTCCACTTAAGGAACACATAAACAAAGTAAATACCTTAAATCTATTTCTCACCATATCTCAAAGGTCCGGGAACAGCTGTCAACTGCCCTATGAGTCATCAAAGCGCGATGTCAAATCAGAAGAATGATGCAAGAGGCCAAAAGGTTTTTAAGTATTGGAAAGTACCGTTCTCAGGGCATTGTAAGCAATTAGAGCACAGGTACAGTCAAAACAAAACAGCATATGTGTTCAAGTCACGTCTGCAGAGTTCACTGCTTTTTATGTTAAGTGAAAACATATTTTGGTGCGTAAGGAACTGGTTTGATTGGTCGCCAAAAGCATGGTTCAGTTCCTAAAATCTAATCTAAGGATTTCAGTGAGACTTAACGCATGACAACAATTGGCTTTAGAAGCAGTTTTCCAGGACACAGACAGAGAGCAGTACCAGAGCGTGCAGACAAGTCAGCGACCAGAGAGTAATGAGCACAAACCTCCAGAAGAGGAGAGTCACAAAAGACACTGGTGATGGATGTTTACCATGAAGACAGTCTGCTCTGAGCAATCCCAGGCATTCCTGCAATCATCATCTGAAAGCACTTAAGACAATGCAACACAGCACATAAACTATTCACTCCTAGTAGAAAAGCAGTTGGGAAGAGACAACTAAGAAGTGGGTAAGATGTTACAGAAGTACTCCCGGAAAGGTAGAATGCGTTTTAAAAAAGTAATTTAAAAAACTGTTTGGATTCTCAAGAATCATAGAGCCTGGATACACTGGGAATACCAGGTGCCACACTGTGACGCTCAGTGCCCTGAATAAACGTGTTCTAACTAACAGACTCTACCAACACAACGTAGCCTAATATTTGTTAATAACAATTAGTGGTATTTGGAGAGGCCGATTGTCAATCATGTTTGCGTCAACTGTGGCTAGAACTTATGTTGTTATTATTATTATTATTATTATTATTATTATTATTATTATTATTACTACTACACATCATAGACTCAAATCGTTGAAGTGAACAAACAGCGACCTCTTGAGCATCAGGTCCGAAATTACACGTGAGTGGAGGTGTATGTGGAGGCGCGTGGATTAAACCATCACACAGTGGACTCACTGAACACAAGTCGAGGATGAGGACCAGACAACAAATCTTTACTGGTATGATGTAGATTATTTGTATCAGTATCCTGCTGGAAGAAAAATGAAAAAGCCATGTGCGTCTTGACTTTCGCAAACTATGAGAGAGGGGGTTGTAGCCAAAAGTGTGGTCTGTCCTGTCGCTCTAGAGACCATGGTCCGGACCATTGCAGGGACCACCTCTGGGGGCGCTGTTCACTGGTCTGCGCGTGGTCTGTCAGATCTGGTCCGTGGTTTCTGGCTTTAAGCCATGGTCTCTGGGTCCTTTTCAATCACTTAGATGCCTCGAGTTCATTTCAAATGTGTTTCTTGACGTGTCATTTCGTAAATAAAGGCATAACGGCCTATTTATTTATTAATTAAACTAATTTACCTCTTTTTTTTTCTTTTTTGGTCTTTTCCTTACAATACAGTGTTATGACAAACACGGTGCACATTTCATTGTGTGTGGTCGTGGCGCAGTTGGTTAAGCGTTGCGCTACTGAGCGTGAGGTCTGTGGATCGATCCACGGATAGAACGACTTTTTATTATTATTATTATTATTATTTTTTTTTTATGTTGTTGATTATAATTTATTTATGTCATGCGATAAAACATTATATAAAAGCATTTATGACAGCATAGTTCAGACAGTTTCAGAGTTTACAGCAAAGACCAGACCACAGACCAGGGGCCTCATTTATAAAGCTTGCTTACGCCTTACGCAGTGCGTAAACCTCCCTCTGAGCCAAAGGTGGTATTTATAAAAGCTCCACTAGGCGCAGGGTTTTGCTCAGCTCTGCGCAAACTGGAACCCATGCGTGCGCTGTACGCAAAGGCTGGAGACACGAGGAAAAGACGACACTCGTGGAGAGAAGCAGAAGTGAAGACAGTTTGAGGAAGTGCTTGATGCAGAAAATCATCATTTTATACAAATATTACATTTATGTTTATGTCTTAAACCAGATGTTGACCAACACAGACAAGGGCTGTTTATTCCTCTCATTTTTATTGCAACACATGTATGAAAGCCCGTGTGCTCTCGTGCACAAGCTCGTGGCTCTCGTGCGTGCGCGTGTGTTGATTATGGCTCTAATACCAGAGAGAATGCCGCTGAATCTGTGAACGTATTTATGAAACAACGCTCGGACCTGAGAGAAAACTCCTCCCTCAGCACATTGGCAAGGTTTTGTTTAATAAATAATTAAAGCCTCGGACAAGACGCAGGTCCAACTTTTTATACAGCACGCGGCAGAATAGATAGACAGAAATCATTCTGACACAACGCGCGCCCCACACAGCCTGCCCGAACCGCGGTGGACCAAAGGCGAGTCATTTTATTATTTGGTAACGGGGAGCTGTGGAGCGCCTACCCATCTCTGTCTAAGTAAAGGAAATGTCTAAAGTGTCTGTGCCACGAGCGCGCACGTGCACTCAAAAGAAGCAACAGGAGTGTCACGTCCCGTTCTCGCCTGTAGCGCTGCCTGTTCCCTGGCTTTGGCTCGTTCAGGGAGGGCATCTGTGTCACCCTCGCGCGCTCGTAAGCCTCGTTGCTTTGACCATTCATTCAGACTTCCGCGTGCACGTATAAAGGCCTATGTGAGTGAACGAGGCCAAATCTCACACACATTCTGTTAAACACATCTGAGTCATTCAAAACGTGAGCCTAATTTGAGGGAGAAGTTATCTTTTTCATTCACATTTTATTAGTAGTAAATCCACATGTGACAAGCTGCTGCTGCTGCTGCTGCTGCTGCTGTATGGTCCGTCTCCGTCTGACTCCTCCCTCTTTGCCTTTCCCCGTGTGTCAAACCCACTGATTATCGCCTCATGTCTATTAAAATATTATTCATGAGTCACCTTTCATGGTGAATTGGAGGTGTGGAGAGGGCGTGGCCTGACGTTGCTTAACGTGCGCAGATTCTAGAAGCAGGTGGGATCTATAAAGCACAGATTGCGTGGAGGAGAGCGCACGGAGGCTTTTATAAATATGGATGTTGCGTGGCGCACGCCACCTGTGGCCACTAGGTGTACGCACTTGCTCAGCAAAAATCCTACGCAAACCTTTATAAATGAGGCCCCAGAGCACAGACCACGGACCAGTGCAGGGACCATTGCAGGGACCACCTCTGGGGGCGCTGTTCACTGGTCTGTGCGTGGTCTGTCAGATCTGGTCTGTGGTTCCTTTGGTCTCTGGGGTCCTTTTCAATCACTTAGATGCCTCGAGTTCATTTCAAATGTGTTTCTTGATGTGTCATTTCGTAAATAAAGATCTAATTTATGCATTAATTAAACTCATTTACCTTATCCTTACAATCCAGTGTTATAAGAAACACAGTGCTAGAACTTTCATGTGCGGCTGTGGCGCACTTGGTATAGTGTTGTGCTTTTGACCAAAAGGTTGTTGGACCGATCCACAGTGTGTAAAGATTTTTATTATTTTTTAATGTTGTTGATTAAAACTTTTTTATGTCACGTGATAAAGCTTCATATCAATTTCATTTTATTTTATTTTATTTTATTTTATGACAGTGTAGTTCAGACAGTTTCACAGTTTACAGCAAAGACCAGAGCACAGACCACGGACCATTGCAGGGACCACCTCTGGGGGCGCTGTTCACTGGTCTGTGCGTGGTCTGTCAGATCTGGTCTGTGGTTCCTTTGGTCTCTGGGTCCTTTTCAGTAACTTAGATGCCTCGAGTTCATTTCAAATGTGTTTCTTAATGTGTCATTTCTTGAATAAAGGCCAAATTAATTAATTAATTAATTAATTAATTAATTAACCAGACCTCACAGACCACAGACCAGACCTCACAGACCACAGACCAGACCTCACAGACCAGACAGACCAGACCTCACAGACCACAGACCAGACCTCACAGACCAGAGCTCACAGACCACAGACCAGACCTCACAGACCAGAGCTCAGACCACAGACCAGACCTCACAGACCAGAGCTCACAGACCACAGACCAGACCTCACAGACCAGACCACAGACCTCACAGACCACAGACCAGACCTCACAGACCAGACCACAGACCTCACAGACCACAGACCAGACCTCACAGAGCAGACCTCACAGAGCAGACCTCACAGACCACAGACCTCACAGACCAGAGCTCAGACCACAGACCAGACCTCACAGACCACAGACCAGACCTCACAGACCACAGACCACAGACCTCACAGACCACAGACCAGACCTCACAGACCACAGACCACAGACCTCACAGACCAGACCTCACAGACCACAGACCAGACCTCACAGACCAGACCTCACAGACCAGACCTCACAGACCACGGACCAGACCTCACAGACCACAGACCAGACCTCACAGACCACGCACAGACCAGTGAACAGCGCCCCCAGAGGTGGTCCCTGCAATGGTCCGTGGTCTGAGCTCTGGTCTGTGAGGTCTGTGGTCTGTGAGCTCTGGTCCGTGGTCTGTGAGGTGTGGTCTGTGAGGTCTGGTCCGTGGTCTGTGAGGTCTGGTCTGTGGTCTGTGAGGTCTGGTCCGTGGTCTGTGAGGTGTGGTCTGTGAGGTCTGGTCCGTGGTCTGTGAGGTCTGGTCTGTGGTCTGTGAGGTCTGGTCTGTGAGGTCTGGTCTGTGGTCTGAGCTCTGGTCTGTGAGGTCTGGTCTGTGGTCTGTGAGGTCTGGTTAATTAATTAATTAATTAATTAATTAATTTGGCCTTTATTCAAGAAATGACACATTAAGAAACACATTTGAAATGAACTCGAGGCATCTAAGTTACTGAAAAGGACCCAGAGACCAAAGGAACCACAGACCAGATCTGACAGACCACGCACAGACCAGTGAACAGCGCCCCCAGAGGTGGTCCCTGCAATGGTCCCTGCACTGGTCCGTGGTCTGTGCTCTGGTCTGTGGTCTGGTCTTTGCTGTAAACTCTGAAACTGTCTGAACTATGCTGTCATAAATGCTTTTATATAATGTTTTATCGCATGACATAAATAAATTATAATCAACAACATAAAAAAAAAATAATAATAATAATAATAAAAAAAAGTCGTTCTATCCGTGGATCGATCCACAGACCTCACGCTCGGTAGCGCAACGCTTAACCAACTGCGCCACGACCACACACAAAGAAATGTGCACCGTGTTTGTCATAACACTGTATTGTAAGGAAAAGACCAAAAAAGAAAAAAAAAAGAGGTAAATTAGTTTAATTAATAAATAAATATTTATTTACGAAATGACACGTCAAGAAACACATTTGAAATGAACTCGAGGCATCTAAGTGATTGAAAAGGACCCAGAGACCATGGCTTAAAGCCAGAAACCACGGACCAGATCTGACAGACCACGCGCAGACCAGTGAACAGCGCCCCCAGAGGTGGTCCCTGCAATGGTCCGGACCATGGTCTCTAGAGCGACAGGACAGACCACACTTTTGGCTACAACCCCTGCTGAACTATGAAGTACAATGAATCGAAGTAAAAGTTACTAAAGTGTCGAGTTTGATAAAACGACTTAAGTGTGGGCCTTTATCTTTTCTCACTCTTCGTGACCAGATAAAGTACAATAATACATCTGTTTAATCTAGTGAAATGTGCCTGTTTACCTGGGATATTTCATTACTAATTCATTGCTAACAAAGCTAATAGTAGCCTAATGATGCACATGCCTTGTATTTACAGCTCCGACCAGAAGATAGCGATATAGAGTTGGGAACTGATTGACTGTAGGCCGATCACATATGGCCCATGGCCCATCATCATGAAGCTGCAGTCAAAGGTATGTTCTTAAAGGCCACATATTATGCAAACTCATCCAAAAGCTGGGCTTTCATTTATTGATTCACGCACGATCAGATCCCGTATTGTCCATAACTGGGGGTCATCAGGGGTTTTCTCCCCAATGAAAAGGTTACACTTTTCTAGTACCAAGTGCTGGTTTCTTTGCTCATGGCAAATATTAATGAATTGCCTATTGTTATATTTATAGACTAACCTATAGGCTCTGTATTATCAATAAATGTTTTGAAGAACAAATCTATATTTTGTCTGTATGACAATTCAGAGTCTGTTTGTAAATATATGTAGATAGTTTTCTACCAAAAAGTCAAACCGTCAATTAAAAATAATAACAACCCTACACACATGCCCTTTCACATGTTTTAAGTTTCCAGAGAATTTGCCAAACTTGTTCAGAACAAAAGCAATAAAGTCAACATTGTTGGGCTTCATTTGTCATTTTGACTAGCAAATATTCTTTCAGTTATTAGATTAGTTGGGACTTGGGAGTAACTTTCTTTGACCCAGATGAAACTGAAGTGAAGTCGTTTGAGAATCCATATGGAATTTCATTAATAGTTTTTTTCCTGCTTAACTTTTGTGCTGCTCAAGTCAATTTCAGTCATAAACATTTTCTTCTCACTTAATGGCACGTTTTGATTAGTTACAATAACGAATCTCTTTTCCAAATATTAGAAGACAAGGCCATGGATGTGCAAAAACGTTGTAAATCATTTTAAATAGAGTGACTGATGAATTTTATCTGGATTGTAAAAATAGCTTTTAATGTGACCACTAGATGGCAGAAAATTATAATTAATCGAACGTTCGAGATCTATTGCACTTTTTAATATCATGTGCTATAAACCCCCTTATGAAGTGGGTTAATGTGGTCAAAAGCAGCATAGTTCATTGATTATTTGTGAATTTTTTGGAATGCCCATTAACTGTATACTCAGGCCAGGGCTAGCTAATCATGAGATCTACAAATACAAATATTATGTGTTAGTTGCGCTGATGTTGTCTCTTAGACATGAGTTTAATGAGCTTTTGGTTTGATATGTTATGTATTAGAACTTTTAAAATGTAAAAGAAAGCACGTTTCCCACATCAGGAATTGAGTTAGCTCTTCACCTACTGTTTACAAAGAAAATATGCATCTGTACAGTGTTTGTACTATCATTTATTTATTTATTAAGGATAGCCTCTTGAAATGTGTCATTTCTTTTTCAAATGGGTCCTAAAACACAGAATAAGTTAACACAAAACAATTACAACAACATAAATCCAAATAACAATTACATACAAACACAAGACATCCTGCTTTTCACTACTTTGAACCACAACCAGGTTCCTCACTTTACACAATTCATACAGAAGTACTAATTTGATTACATTGCATTGGGGTGCATTCACAATTAACATTAACACAGTGAAATGTTCTTTCTTCGATGTTTTGGCTGATCTTTCTGGTCGATTATAGATGTGTTGTTTTATTGCTTCAGTTCATTGTATTTTTTTTACACTAAAGTGCGTCTGCCCTTCAGCTGTCATTAGTTTCAAAGGTCGTTGTTGCAGTTAAAAGGGAAGTCCTTAAAGTCCTAAATATTTCACACATAACTGCTTCAGCACTGGCTCCACAAGGTATCAGTTTCATCTTTTGTTGGAACATATCTGAGTGTAAATCCAAACCAACCTCACACCATTACACCCATATCTCCTACAGCCAGCCGGACCCTGCATGTTTGGCATGTAGTAAACTGTAGGGCATTACATGGTTCACTGTCAACCACTCTGCCAGCACTTTGAAGGAAGTAATCTCACTTCTGACTTTTACTGGCTCTGATAGAATTAAGATGTTTTTCTGATGTTGTATTTCAAATGTGCAGCATTCACTTTAACAGCTGCAAATGTGATGCTTGTTAGAGGCAGGCGAGATGCAAGTGGAAGAGGAAGAAGTGTTGGGCCCCATGAGTTTTCTGTGCCAAGGCAGCATCTATTTAAGGCCTTTGTTCAGAGCTGTGTCTTATTGTTTGATCTACGAAAGAATGAAAGAAAGAAATTATTCTTACACAAGCACTCTACCAATTTAAACTATAAGATCCTCTAGTTCAGAAGAAAAACATCTGCTCTTTGTAAGACATTTTTTATAATTTGTCACCCAGGCATTTAAAGCCAAACAGCAATTGTCATAATTTTGTGTAAGTAGTAGAATAGTTGTAGTGGTAGTATTAGTATTACATGTGCTAGACTTTATTGAAACATCATTAGCTACACCACCATGTTTTATGTATGTTTATTTTATTTCCCACTTCATATTTTTCAGCAGTTTTTTCAGTGCTGAAAGTTTTTATTGCTAATAGAGCAAGCAGCTATAAAAGTCCCACAGCTTACAAATGTTGCTGATTATGTCCAGTGGTTTTGTTATAGAAAACATTTAAACGGAGAGCTAAGTGGCCTGGAAAGTGTTGCAACGTGTCAGCATATCAAGAAGGCCAGACTGGCTTTGGGTAGGGCATGTTGGCCTCCCGTGTCTGCTCACACTATCCATCTGATAAAAGGGGGTAAAAGCTAATTATTTTTAACAGCTTAACACTCCAATCATGAGCTTGTAGAAGATTTTTACACACTGTAGCTCACGTCACAGGGCATTTTAAAGCTCCCTGCAGAAAGCTGCCTTTGTTCTCTACTGTTTTACAGCAGCTGCACTAAAGCAGTAACATGGCAGTGGTGTGATAGCACAGACAACACAAGGCCCAATAAGACGTCGTGTGAGGAGACTGTGTGACAGGCTGACTGTGCAGAGTGGAAAAGCTGATGTACTGGTCATGTGTTTTAGGAGTGAGGTCATGTTTATTTCCACCACACATTGTTTCTCTAGAATTCAAACCGGGGTAGTGTAGCAAAGTCTTTTTTTTTTCCATACCGTTTTATATTTTACCTTTAAGAAACTATAACATTCAGACGACAAACAAATCCTAAGTTTGTCAGTTTTGTCCAAAGCATTCTTATTGTCAGTAAACTTCAGCTAAAGCACTGTATTTAACCTTTGATGCGGAGTAAAAAACTCTGAATTTTCTAATTCAGGAGGTACAGTAAAGCTGGTGTTTGCTATTAGAGTAAATGTTGTTTTTGTACATTAGAAATGCATTTTATTTCACCAGAATGTCATTGGATTTGTGTTAAGGCAATATCATGATAATAATTTAATTTTGAGCTCACTTTTGTGACAATCTGCTTTTTTCATGAAATTGTCATCGTGATTTCTCATGAACTTTTTTCAAAGTCTCTTATAAACTTTGAACGTTTTCAGGTTTGATTTACAAAATATATTCATTGTGACTGACATGGATTCCCAGCATATTTTAATGCTTAAAAGATGTTGATAATGTTAGAAAAACAATTAAAATACACCCACATTATTAATATTTGTTTAGTGGCAACACATAATGTTCAAATTTATTCTTTTTTTTTTTTTTTTTTTTTTTAACTTTTTATTGAAGAGCTGAGGTTGCTTGTTTTGAAATTTATTTTCAGAGGCTTGTTCACTTGTTTCTCTCTGAAAATCTGGCAAAAAGACAGCCTTTGACTGCTGGATTTAGCCTGACAGTGAAGTAAGATAAGTAAGATACTTGTTTTACCTCAAAGCAAAAAAAAAAAAAAAAGAAAAGCTCCAAGAAAATTGTGTTAAATTTTTTTTGCTATATCGCCCTGCCCTGTCTGCGTTCAAATAAAATGACTTTTGTTTTATTAAAAAGAATGCAGTTGAGGGTATCCAGATTTTATATCATTCACACAGACACTAAGTCTTTCTATCTGATCTGGTTTCATTGATAAATGTGTCTTCTGAGTGTCTTCTGTGTAGCAGGAAGTCAGTGTCACGAAGGTCTGCCCATTTAGAAACCATCAATAAATGAGTCTGGGCATACTTTTTCAGACAATATTCTATTTTGCCTTTTACGCTGCTTTTTGGATACTTTATTTTTGCGTATCGATACCATTAGATCATCACAATGAGTCAACAGAATGCAGCCGGTGACGGAGCATAAATCAGTGTGTTGGCGGACAGTGGTGATAGAGCATGTGCTGTGAGTGATGGATGTTCCATAATGCTTTGGTCCACAGGCTGTTTGTGACAGGGTTAAGTCTCATCAGTCATTGTGAATCACAGCTATTTCTCAGGGCTAAACAACAGTGTGTTAAGACAAGACATTACACTGATACTATCTCCTGTAAGAATGCATTGGGTGGACAGTCGACTGTGAAGAGATTTATTATTCTCCTTTATTAGCTCTTAATCAGTTGAGAAAGGTCTTCAGGGGGAGATAGCAGAGCAAAAAAATATGACAACTATTATTGTCTGTACTTTGGGAAAATACTTTGAATCTTTTTTAATCTTGTCTTAGCTGCTCTGAAGTTGATTGATGAATGACATTGATTTGCATTCTAAAACAGTCTCTATCAAGATATGTTGATTCTATGCAAATTCCAGCAACTAGAATGTTCTTGATCTAACTAGTTTGGTCAAATGTAGTTTTATTTTTACTTTTGTTTGTTTAAAGCAGGTGTCTACACATTTTCTTCCACCGTTGTTTGAGTTAGTTGCAGAGATGTACAGGATCATTCTGCTTTACTACAACGACTTGGCTTAAAACCTTCATGTCAGTTTCACAAGAAATTAAAAGTATGATGTTGAAGCAGCCCTATGATTGCATGAGGTAAATCAAACAAAATAGTTTTAAAAATTTTCATCTAAAAAAGGTTTAAATTTAAGGCCAAAAAAAGTCTCATATTTGCCGTTGTAGATCTTGAAAATGTTTGCACAGGTGTTACATTTTTAATGAAGCAATTTCCATCAGATTTTCTATCTATTTCATGCTTGTGCAGTTTCGTTTGAATAATATTCTGTAATAGATATAATAGAATTTGTATGTTTTGTGGTCTTAATAGGTCTTAAAAAGATTTAAATTTGACCTCATGTTACCTGCAGAAACCCTGTCATTCATGCTTGTTGTGTGGAAAACCTTTGACTGCCCCCTGCAAAGCATCTGAGGCCTCCTGAACCTCACTTTGGGAACCATTGATAGCTAAATCAAGTTGTGAGGTCACTGCATGCTTTACATTACCTTCATATAAGAAATCTGTATTGCTTTTGGATACAACTGTAAACTAATCAAAACAAGCAATGTTTTAACTTTGACAAAATGCTTAGTAACAAAAAATGTTCAAGCACATATCTGTGAATGGTGTAAAATGGCCATAAGGGAGGCCCACGATTGTCATAATAGATTTGATGGTTCATTTTTAGCCCTCCATATGGTGAACTCAGCAGGAACACTGTGACCAGATTGTGTGCCAGTCGACATAAGGGCGAGGCATGACTTTGATAAATCATCCCTGAAACTTGACAGACATAGATCCCAATTAGAAAGCCGCAGTATCAAATCACAATTGCTGTTAAGTTTATCATTTCATTTAGGTTTTGTTTTACATAGTCATCTCTATATGTATTGCATTATTGTTTTGTAATGTAAAGATGTTAACATTCTAATCTTACCTGGATGGATTGCACTGCTTTAGATTTAATAATGTCCTCATACATAGTTCACGTTTGTTATGCCTATTTTTGCTTCTGTGTCCTTCTTTAGTTCTTTTCACTGACTTGACTGTTTTATTTTTAAACTCCTGACTGCACAGAACTCTAAAAATACACTCAGTTATAAATACTATGCCTGCTTCTATAATTGAATCTAAATTGTCCATGTAAAAGTCAATCAAACACACTGTCATTATGTAGCCATTAATAACTCTTTCCACAACAACACAAAAGAAATTCAGATTTAAATTTTAAACCGGTAACTGTATTATTAGCACAACATTTCAGCAAATACTCTTATGTCCAAAATACTGTCCCAAAAGCAACCAAACAACAACTTAATGTTTGGTCAAATACAAACAAAGTAATCACTTTACCAACCCTTGATTGGCACTTACTGTACAAAATGGATTAAAATATCCTGTAAACTCAGATAGAGCAAAACTAAAGTTTCAAACATTACTCATTATCTTGAGTGGCTCTTATTCAAAAGAAATTACTATTGCTATTTGCCCTACATTTGAAACCAAAGCTCTTATTGTGTAAAACCATAAGCCACGTTGTAATTTTGTGTTGGCAGTCAGTCATACACAGAAATATTACAGGCATGTTTGAAGTGGTGCTCGCAAAATGCTTATTACAGCACGAGGTGGAATTCACCCCATCTGATTTATAACAGGTGTAAGGCTATACATGGGGAATTTGGTGCACTCAAGGAGTATTATTATACAGGTGAGCATGTTGTCAAATGATAGACCTTCTCCAGGTTTTTGGGTTTGTTGACCAAAGTTTATCTGCTCTTTGTGCCTACAACTGATTCAGCAAAATTATTTGTTTAGAGTCATCCCCATTTGAAGATGAGACACAATGAGATAAAGATAACTAGATACTTGTGATTATAGGAGGTTTTTGCAGTATTTTTCAGTTATCAGTTCAGATATTTCAAAAAGCACAGGTTTGTGAAACTGTTAGGATGTTTTTTAGACGTCCACATTAAGCAATTTGTGCATCAAACATGGCTTCTGTACTTTGCTTTTGCTCTGAATATGAAAATGTACAATATTTTAGTACAATATGTCTTAAAATAAAAAAAAATAAAATAAAAAAAGATAAACAGTATACAATATAATACATTTGGATTCATTGTGGTTTCCAACCTATACTAAGATGCCTCTTTTAGACTCTTTTTTTCCTCGATACACACATGCTCACGCACATACATGTTGTGTTTTCTTTACATTAAATTCATGGACCCTAACCTTAACCCTAGTGACTACTTGCCTAAACTTAACCTAACCCTCACCCTAATCTTATTTGAACTTGTTGCTGCTTGTTGAACCATGTTGCTGATCTCAAAATGAAGGATTTACATTATTCGAACCTGTTTTTTGTCTCCATAAGGAAGGCAGGTCCCCCTAAAGTCAGAACAACTTTTGGTCCTCATAATGTGATGAATACCCGCCCACCCATATACAAAAATAGCATAACTTAACTTCTCCCAGTGGCGCCAATGTCCGTGACTTTTTTGAAAGAACAAAAGCTTAAACAAGCCATTAACATGTCTGCGTTCAAACAAATCAGATGAAGCAGTTGTTTTAATTTCCTTGTTTCTGATATTGCATGTCCGACATAAGCAGAAACACTGTGGTTTCCATAAGTAATTGACCATTTTTAACATCAAAAGCATATATTATTAAGGCTCCAAAGGCCACTTACTGAACAATTTTCTCAACTATTTCCTTTCCACTTCCAGGGAAGTCAGGTGGCTGTGCTCACTCTGTTTCTTGAAGTTGTGCATGCAGTTGTACAGCACAGTGCTGCCTCTGACTGAGGTTCTGAGGATGTGCCTTGGCATGTTGCCAACCAAGACCCTGCGTTTGAGAGAGGACAAGAATAGCATTGTCCCAGCTGCAGCCAAGAGCAACTTCTCTTTAAATCTCTGTTGGCTGGAGCTGATCTGAGTCGTGTAGAAGAACAGGCAGCACAAAAGATGACATTGGTTTGTAAGTTTTAGTCAGTGGTATTGTGGGGGACACCATTATGTAGCTGTCACACAGAATTAGTCCAAACTGCAAACACTTTCATGTGTGGATTACCACTCACCATCACAGATAATGGATATTTGTCTTGGGTAATCTAGTTCTGCATTCATTCTCTCCATTTAAAGTTCTTGCAACCATGCACATTTTAGCACAAGAATGCTGACATGAATTCTAGCTTGGAATGTGACACACATATGAGTCTGTTTATCATTTTCCATACACTATTTCAACACTGCACAAATCACTTTTTTTCATTTACAATGAAACATGATCATCAATTAAAAAAAAAAAGTAATTAAAGCTTATGTTACAAAATATGAACAAATGCATTATTCTCACATTTCCTTCACTATTTTCATATAAAGTTTCACATAACTAAAATTCACCTTCGCTAAAATCATTCAGATAGATGGCAAACGGTGTCCTATTATAATTCACAGCATTTAAAATGTCTTTGTATGTGCTGCAGCCACAATATACTTTTGGACAAATTTGTGATTTTCACTCACAAATATAAACATCAGTGTAACATGTTTCCATATATCTCAGATGTCAGGCGTGTTGGGTCTCTTGGTCCTTGGCTTGGGCACAGGGGAAGGGTCTTGTCCCTGTGTCAGCGTGGCTGGCTGCAGCGATTCTCCTGGAGCTTCAAATTCTTGTACGTGTTTGTTGTGCTCGGATCTTGGAGAAGGTTTTGGGCTTGACTCTAGAGAACCTTCTGGTGCATGCATTGTTTCATAATCTGTTTCTGGTTCTCTTGTCGTTAAAGACAGCATTTGGGGCTCCTCTTTTCCTTTGCGCTTAAGTGATTTATTTGGTCCACGGCGACAACATAATACCATGATAACAATAATCAAAAACATGATGATACCAGCTGCTCCTGCTAGCACCGCTATGACCATGTTTTTTTGAAAACACAGCAAATTTTGGGATAAAGGTGGTGGACTTACACAAACTGGAAGCACAGTGTCACTTTTTTCGTTGCTGACTTGGTTCGTCACTCGACAAGTAAAACTGTTTTTTGAATTAAATTTATTCAAATCCATTGTCAGGGCAGAGTTTCCTTCTACTGGTAAAATCTTCTCATCCATTGTCCAGGAATAACGCAAATCTTGAGCTTTTACCCGTTGCAATTGAAAGTAACAGATTTCTTGTCACATGTATAAGTTAATTTAGGCTTTGGGACTTTTTCCATTACACACAGAAATCGACTCCACGACTTGATCAGAGAGCCACTTATGTTGTAGACTTTAGCTTGGTAAACTCCTGCACTTGCGAGCTTAGGGTTCGTCAACACCAGAGATCCAGTGGGTAGTATGTCCTCAGGTTTTCCCACAGACACTTTACCTTTGTCTTGTTGGTAAATAACAGTGTCATTGTGCAGCCACACCAGTTTTTCTGTGTTGCCAAGTTTTTCGTAGGGAAACGGCAAAGTCAGGCGTATCCCAACGGCAGCATGGAGGTCGCAAGGGTCTTTTTTTGCTGCTGAGATGACAAAAAAGCTGGCAAAATAACCAGGAAAATAAAACAAGCCATGGTGTGTTCTCTCTTTGGAAAGATACACGGTGCATTGTCTGTTGTGTGAGTTGCTGTAGAGTAAGTTAAAATCTTGAGTTAGTTGGGGCATTGAATTGTGGCGAAATTATAAACTTGAAGTTTGTGGTTTAGGATTGAAACATGCCAACGTTGTAGCTGTTACTGGTTTGCAGTATTACTTTTAAGTACATTAAATCCGTTACTTAGAAGATCACACCGTACAAAGACATTATTCCGATAAACATATACTCCTCAGGCGTTTCCACTTTTCTACATATTATGTGCATAGTAAGAGAACAATGGCTGTGCAAAAAAGGGTGGTTCAGCAATAAAGACTATTCACGAAGAGTCTCACAAGGAACTAGCCGAGTATCATATTCAATCAGATTGTTCTCGTAGAAACTGAGCAGAACTGACTGGCCAAAGAAGTAAATATCAGAATACAATTTGAAATATATAGATGCAGCTAAGTGTGTGGGTTCACTAACCAATATATAGAGAAAAAAAGTTAAAGTGGTTTAGTCAAGATCTGTTGTACAGGCATTTTTGATGGAATGGTGCGGGATGAATACTACATAATGTACAGTATATGAAAGTTAGCTAATGTTGGTATAGGGTTTGTGTAACCCAGAAATGTAAAAAGAGTACAAGAACATCTTAAATCATTTCGGAATATTTTTGCATAGTGGTATTTGCACATTTCAAGGACAGCTGAAATAATAAGCAGCCAAGGCTTAATTGCAATTAAAGGCCGAAGGGTTGCTTCAAAGTCTTATCTCTAGGAATGCTGGGGGGACGCTACGGAAGGATGGTTGCAAATTCAAGTTTAGAGAACTCATACCACGAGCAACAAAAAAAAAAATGGTTAGAGAAAGCAAAAAAAATTAAAGCAGTTTAGCTCCACTATGATTTAGCCAATCAGAAAATTACACCAGCTCATTTACCTATTGGCAACTTCTTAACTGGGACTAGCTCGAACCACCAAAACTCTTCTTCGTGTGTGTGTCTCAAGAAATTAATTCGAATCTAAGTGCCCATCATGAATATGTTGGACTAGAATGATTGATGCCTTGCAGCATAATATCCCAATTAAAATCAATTGTGGTATCCAGTATTCTCCAGTTCATAATTAAGTGTCTAGAAAAATTATTCAATAATAGAATATAGGAATTATATAACAAAGAAAAATCTCACTAGTTACATGTAGGCAGGTAATTATTCCTTATTAATTTGATTGATTTATAAAAAATCTCAAAGTAAAATTATCATGAAACACTAGGATCTATTGCTTTCTCTCCTGCTCGCTGCTGTGTTTACAGTTATCGTTATGTCCTATTGTTTTTCTTATACCTTTTCGACTACAAGGATACATTTTAGTAGAACCTATTAAATGTGACAACAGTCATACATCAAACAATATCTCTCAAAATTTTCGTAAGAAGCCTTCAAGAGACAAATACAAAAAACAGCACTGCATGACTAACCACATTAAGCATTAGAACAAAATACAAAGGCAACCAAAATCCGTTGCCTCACAATCAACGTCTTGCTGACTACATCATCTGAGCTAAATAAAGTGGATATACACACACTTATACCTTTATACAATATATAACGATTTAGTGAATCACAAAATAGCACTATGTTTTAGTATTAGCTCACACAAGAGATAATTATCACTATCTGCTCTATTTTACCAGCATTACATGATCACACAATCACCTCATTAGGTCCCGTTCTTAGAACCACTGAAATTTGTAAACATTGTTCTAATCGATCAGATGAAAGCAAAAACAGCTGTGTGTCATCATGAATCCGGTTACAATCTTAGTGTGTGCGTTTACGACGTGTTTCAAGAATAGCCCTGGTGAGAGAATGTAGCTGTTTTTACTCAGGAATAAAATTTTAATGAACAACTAGCACACACCGTAGAAAAACGGGATGGAGACGTGGCTTATAGAGAAATGTCTGTGTCGATAGTCACAGTTTGTGGGATTGTCGAAGAAGTGAGCTCTTTCGATGAATAATCAATATAATAGAAATTTTAACATCTTTTGATAAAGAATCTTATTTTTTAAAATTCAGATTAACCCATGCAGCTCCCGCGCGTGTCTTTCTTGAAGAGTTTTTCCCTATTTATATAAGGATAAAAAATTAGTCTGCGTGGTCTGTTACTTACTCATCTTGTGTAACACATTGAAGAATTTCGCAAATGGCCTGAGATGTGTCAAAAAGGTTATATAGACATACTCCACTCCCTGAATAGAGTGTACTAGCAATGTATCAAACTCAAGGCCTGGGGCCAGAAGTGGCCGCCAGATCCCCTTATATGTGCATTGCTGATATCCTTTCCAACTACGTGCTAATAAAGCTGCTTACTTTAATTTTTTGTATGATATTATACTGTAGCTGCACCATCACAATAGCATGCGGGCTGGAGTTTGATTTTAAGTTGAACCTAATTCATAAGTTATTTGTGATTGCACTTGATGAGCTCTACATGACTAAGCGCAGCTGAGCTAGTTTAATTAATATATGGCTTACGTCATATCAAGTCAATATGCTACAGATCCGTATTCATTTTCCAAACATATTTACTTAAATTTGTAGTGAGGTTATCCCGTTCAAAGATGGCCTAGATGATATCCTGAATCGTTAATCACTCATATACTCACTTCCCTTGTGCATGATAAGAGCATTAAGCCTTTTCGGTATTGCGCAAAGTTTTGTGGCGCTATATTTGTATTAACGAAAAAGCGTATATATGACACCTCTGCTCTAGGACATATCATCCACAGGAAGCTCTCACATAAGTGCACAATGTCAAGCGAACCAGTAGCTTTTGCCTGGCAAGAGTATCTTCTCTCAACATGTTAAGCCCATCTGCATTTCCCATCTCTAAGTGTACTTCTGCTTGACCGAGGCTGAAGGAGATACAATTGAGAATTATACATAGTGTTTATTTTTTTGTATTACTTTTAGTTATGTGTAAAGAGAAGTTATGAAATTATTACATTGTTGGACTCTGTCCTCTCGATTTTTTTATTGTACAATAATTCCCATTGTTTCATTCATCAGAGTTGTTGTAAGGTTAAAATAATTAAAGCGAATCTTACACGTCCATAAGCCAAGCTAAAATAAACAAAATGTACAAGAACTATAGACAGATAGACTCCACTAATCTGACGCAATTAGCTCGCCTTTGAGTCTCTGCATGCGACAGTGCTCAGAGAGAATGTAGGTCTAAACGACAGAGGACCTCTTACTTACTGAGTAGACATGGATCGGATACATGCACTTATGTGTCGTCCAAAGCCAAATTTAACTTTATATAGCTAATTAGGGTTTGTCCATAGAGAGGAAATGACTGAGTCTTAGCCGCTACCAAACATTGGTACAATAATATAATAGAAGTGTAACTAAATAGCTGCAATGAGTGATTGGCGAACATTATTAGTTCTTGCCCAACAAAATGAGCGAGAAGGTATATTCTCTCTCTAAATAATAAAGTTGTAATACTATTAACCACTCAACTACTCTTGATATATCACCAAATCATTCTATGCTCACCTACAAGAGAACTCAAAATCAGAATGCACAATTGTAAGTTACGGAACATTCAGTCCCATTAAATTAATGTAGTGAGCTTTAATGTATTGGTCTTCAGTTCAGATATCTGATAAGATTATAACTAGTAGTCGAGGACGGATCACACATGACCTATAACTTGCACATATAATTTAGCAGCCCTTTGCTATTATCAACTACCAATATGTTTCAAGTTTGGGCGTATCATAGATGATTGAGGTTCTCTTTCTAGTGTTCGGTAACAGGCAGACTCAGTGCGCGAGTCTGCTGTATACTAATGTTCAATTACAATGTAAGAGACATAGGGAGATGCGCCAACTTGGGTGTTGCAATATCAGCAGAATGACCCTACCCACACCATTCAACACAGTAGCTAGACTTGTGCATGCCTAGGGTAAACTGGCCAGGTCACATCAGGTACGGGTTAGGTCATGTATAAGGGACGCATTACATCATATTATTGCAGAGGCCATAAAAGCACACCACACAAATACAGAAGGTACTCAAAATAAAGGATCACCTTCTACACTTATATTATCCATCCTCTCGAAAGAATCTCATTTTTGTCACTAATACATTTGATTTCTGTTAAAACTTTATAGAAGGCCTTTTTGTTCATTTATAGAATAGTCCAAATTATCCACACTTTTCCTCTATTTCATTATTTTAACATTATTATATTATATTTTTTAGTAAAGTATGTGTAAGTTCCATTTTTGAGTATTATGATCTCTTATTATCAAAAATACCAACTAATCACTATAATTAAATGATTAAAATTATCATAATATTTAATTGCACCGCATTATAACTTTGAGTATACTATAATTAGTAAAATAGGATAACTGTGATTGAGCCCCATCATATTTAAGTTATGTGTTTTATTGCACTTTCTCTCTCTGGTTATTTGACTTTAAGTTGATTCATTCTAGGTTTGCGTGAAGTCAATGAAAGGCACGCTATAGCTAAAGAAAGACATTTCAGAAGCTATATGAGAACAGTCAGTTTGATCCTTTTTAATATCATTTATGTAGAGGCTTTTACTCAGAATTATCGCGTATAAAATACTTATGAGATATTGCCACGGCGTCCCACAAAGCCGATATTTTAAATTAAGTTGAATAAATCCACAACCAAAAACGCAAAGACTTCACTTATGTGTTTTTGTCTCCTTTTATCTGGCTCCTTTTATCTCCACTAGTGTTTACATACAACAAACTAGGTTTTGCTCTTGCTACACTATTCGATGAGACGATTTTGCATCCTTTCTCTGTCTCGCACATACTTTTGCTAGTCTTCTTTCCAAAGTTGATTTATGTTATTAAGAGCAGACATGTACGAGGATATCACAAAGAGACCCACGTCTGATCTCTGAAATTCAATCTTACTATTATCAATAACATTCATAAGACCCAGAAAGATTTTTGTTTCAGAGTTTATGAGCGATTAACAGCACTCCGCATTCTGTAGCACTCTCCACTAAGATGTCCGGTCTAGTGACTATTTGCCAGTTGACGACAGAACTGGCCCCTGCTGAGTCTGTAATAATCGGCCTAACACAATCATGTACTCTAATACTCACGTCTATGTTGCCAGGAATCTTGCGCAATATTCTCTTTGTACAGGCTCACTAGAATAAGCTCTGCTAGCACGATATCAACCTATAACAGCTCAAGAAAACAATAGTTTGACTTTGTTACTATTGGTATTCGTCTTAGATTACCGTAAAAGATATTGACAAACAATCGCCCAAATGTAGTCGTATTTCTGTCCCAAAAAATTCAACAGCGCTCTGATGACTCGACAAAGCTCAGAATCCTCCTTTGGTGAAACTGTAAGGAGTATTTTCCAAATGGAAGGTCTCTAGACGTTATTATAGTTTTCTTTTTCATGAATTGTGTTATACAGACCTAATTATTTACATAAAGTTATGCTGTAGTTTGCGTGATTAGAGCACAAACTCCTCTCCACTAGAACATACAGCGTCTTTCCGTCATTCATCGGTACAATCGGCTATACTCCCACAATTTAAGTTTTGCGTTCGTCACTAAATACTTGCATTCACCGTTCAAATTGCTCTTTTACCTTAGTTTATTCTTTACGGCCCCTCCCTTTCATCATATATTTGCATCCTCTCTTAAAGCCTACTCCCTCGTTACCCCTATGGATCCTCGCAGCTACTCCCACATTTTCCCTTTGTAAGCCCTTATTCTGCTAGTATTTTCCTCTCTTCGTCGGTTAACTCCTTTTGCTTCCGTTTCACTTTCTAAATCTTTTCTCTACTTCTCGTACAAAAACGACCTTTTGTTCTCTCTTGTTCCCTATTACATATTCAAAAAATCAAAAAAATAACCATGAACAAATTGCGTCTGCAAGGCTAACTATTTAAAAAAATAAAAAAAATACATACATACATACATACCATTATTACCATTAAGTACAGTTATTATTCTGTACGTCACTCTCTACTTATTTTACTTGCTTACACTCACTTTCGTTATCCTTGTAATTATATACACACAATCGCGCTCTTTTATGCTCTACTCGCGTATTTCTCTCCTATTAACACATCTCGATCAGCTCTCCAACGCACCTATACGGCAAATGCTAATTCATACTCGTACCTGTAAACTTTATATTTGTGATCACTTCTATATATAGCTGCCTCTTCACAATTTGCAATACTGCTTACCTCGTTTATACTCGTAGAATTTCAGTTTTCATCTTAAGTAAATACAAGAACAAATATAATGGCTCGGGTGAATTAGTGTGTTGCGTGAAATAGTAACAGGATTTTCACGACAGCACAGGCCAATTATCAAGAATTATCTAATATATATCTTGCCCATGCATCGATCAATCTCAATCTACTATATAATAGGTCTGACGAGGGACGATCATCTAAATGATTTAAACCTTCACGATACAAGTGTAATCTTTTTAACTAATAACTTTTTGCTCCTTTTCTAATGAATTACTAATAGCTCTCACTGCCTAAGAATGCTGCAAACACCTGTCTTCTTACATCTCATACTCATCCCAATACTTCAGCACATTTTTCTGTTTTCCCTGTTATCGCCTGAATATTTATCGTAACATGTCTCCAAAAATCCATTCTAAATATATATATATCTTTATCCTCCATCCTAATATAAATCTCTCCCACTTACAACAAGCTGTGGCTACACGTACCTGCCTGTTCTCCGTGCGTGTCTCTGTCCTTCTTCATCACTTCACTCCTCTCTCTTGTCTACTCTTAGCCTACTCTCCTCTGTTCCCATGTCTGCTCCTCTTCTCCTCTCTCTCCTTGCGCTTCTCTCCCTTCGTCTGCCTCCTCCTCCATCTTTGCTCCTATGCTCTCTCTCTGCATCTTCCATGTTGCACAGGGAGGTCCACAAGCAGCCACCCCCATGACCTTGCAGGCCACCTCCCATCGCTGAGCTGGAGTTCAAGTTTAGATTATACATATGAGGTATTCATGGAAAGATGATTCCAAACTTAAAGGTCCATCGTGTAACTTTTTGCCAAAAATAGACTTAAATCAAAGCATGTTTTTGTAAAATTTTTTTGCTGCATTAAATAAATAATAAAAACCTGCACCCTTTGAGTGGGCTTGCAAACCATAAAATGGACTCTTAAATAGCCAAGTGCTTAGTGTGCTTGTTGCATGCAAAGTTCTGCCTGTAGTTACACTTTTTCACTGTTTGGCATAGAACAAACTTTTTAAATATACATTTTTTTTTTATTTCTGTTGAATTATGCAGTTGACTTTTCACCTCTAAAAAGTTACAAGATGTCACTTGAACTAACTTACTTTTGCCACTTTTCCAATAGTATCTTAGTTCTTCTCAACTGTACTTGACTCTACAGTATGTGCATCCACTTCAGCCCTGAAAGCAATTTCATTGCAAGTGATGCTGAGTTGGGTCGTGTGTGTCGCACGCTGGAATCAAAAATGATTTTTTCACACAATCAAGCAAGCAGGAAGTTCTCCTGTATGGTGTTGGCCAGATACAAACCCACTCAGAGCTCAGAGTAGACACACATTTTATGATGTTTTTACATCTAAAAAACAACTTTTTACTTATTAAGTTACGCTGTCTTGCATCTCGCATTGTACAATATATTCTTTTAGAGCACTCATAAGTGATATGAGAGCACTGTATTTCCAGATTATAGCTGCTGCTTTTTTCACAAGGCTTGAAGTCCGCAGCGCAGCCTATACAATGATTCTGCTAATGTATACATTTTCATTCACTTACTTTAAAAAGTGAGGCCTATTATACATTTCCTTTTTGGTTTTCAGTTTTAAATGTATGTGGTGCAACTTATATTTTGGTGCGCTCAATAGTATGAAAATTACCCACCGTTCTTATAGTGATAATATGTAATGATTAATGATACTGTATATCAATACAACATACATTATGCAAAAAATGCAATACCAATACAAATACATAGTTTTAGATTTATGTATGTTTTACAGTTAGCAGAGCTGATTTTAATAATTCGATTGACCATGGGCCTACAGAAAGTACATCTACACTACATATACTAGCTGTTCATCAATAAGTGCTCTATTGTTTAATACAGTAATTATATACAGTATGTAGACTAAAATCTAACCGAACTGAACTTCAGCTATTCTTTGAATTTGATCACAAGTGGAGATATGTGGGAGCTTTAAGGTGAGTGACCATTTTGTGAGCCTTGCTGTCCTGGACTGGCATTGACGGTGAGGGCAGAGGTTGGATTGAATTAAGCTGAAGAAGGCTGCTGTGTGAGGCTGCTGCTCCTGACTCACAGAATCAGGACATGGGTTCAACTCTGCCAGACATTCCTCAAATACTTGGTGGTGCAAGGACTGAAAAATACCCAGGAAATAGTAGTCTATACGCTTCAATAGAAGAAGGAAGCAGCGTTGGGCCAGACAAGCAAAACATATTTTAAAGGATATTTATATTTGATCACCATCAAGAACATAACTAACTAGACCTTGTGATTTTAATCAGGGATTAGAAATAATAAATCTGATTCCAACTGGCATCTGTTATCTAATACTCTGCCGTCTAGTCTAATAGATAACCACATGTTTATCTTTCTGGAGAAAGATTGAAATCAGACTTAAAAAAAAAAAACAGTTAGGCTATTTAATCTACTTGGGATAATCATATTGCAGCAAAATTTTGATATTTTTGTGCTGGTTTAATTTGATGATTAGAATACAAAAGAAATAGCCAAGACTACAAAAACTTGAAACCAAAGCAAACAAACATAATATATCTTTTTTGACAGGTTAATATGGGACAAGATTTTGTGCCCCAAAGATATTTTGAGATACAATTGCCATAAGCTTGTGCACACATAAAATATTATCTTGTGAGATTGCATTTGGCTTAAACACACACAAGGGGACTACAGGTTGAAATTAGCATGTTTTGCTATAACCTGGCACAAGCATCTCACCTTTTTGGTTATAAAGTCAAATATGCATTGTCTCTGTACAATTAAAATCATACCATACCAAAATCATACCATACCACAGTATTGGCCAGTAACACATTTTGAGAAGCTGTAGTTCCAAAAACATTTGCACACACACTGCCATTTTTGTTTTCATGGTAGTTTTTGATGAAAGCAGTGGTCAGAAAAAGAAGATCGAAGGCTAAAGAATCTGGACAGCAAGGCAAACAACATATGTCAATCTTAACTGAGCTCAAAGGCTTTGTACAAAGAAATCAGTGAGATTGGGAGTGCAGATGTAAATTTCACAGATAGAGAGCTAAAACTGTGGCTCCACTGGGCCCACAGTGGAATGCAGAGTTGTCTGTGATAAGAGTGAGGTCTCTGTGCAGCCTGAACATGCCACTGGAGCTGGAACCACTTCTGATCTAATGATATTCACTTTCTCTTTGTACACCGTCCAAACCCTAGACCTGCTGAGGGAGAACACCAAAGCTAAACTCCAAAGTCTTCAGTCAATTACGTGAAAAGATACCGTAGCATTTCAGATTTTAGATACAGATGCCAATTTCACTATATAATTAAATCATTTCTTTTGTTCGTTTTAGGATAACATTTTTATGGCTCATGGGTTTACCTTTAATGGGTCTTGACAGTATCTCTCCATCTCCAGGTAATATATTCAAATCGCACACACAGGACTTTTACACTGTCAAAAAACACACTGTTCATTTTGCGTAGATTTCTCATTGGATCCTGAGGTGCTTCTAGCCATCTTATGAGAACAGCAAGATGGAAACTCGACCTGCCATTTATAGTCAAAACTAATAAATTACAGAAAATGAGTGAGATCCTGCTCTAATCTACAATAATAATGAAATAAAGTAGAACCATGTTTGTCATAGGACTTATATCAGCACTGACCATGACTGCCAAGTTTAGCCCACATGTGTAGGTAACACAGAGTTCATCCGTAATCCGGGGATAGCTCAGTGCTGTTTGGGTCAACAGTGTGAAAAATCTTAGCAAAATAAGGATCTTGGTTGGAACATCAGCCCCAAGCAATCTGAAAGAACATATGTTTCTCCTCATAATATGCAACCCACAGTGTACAGTGATTTGAAGTGTCCCTTTTTCTCTAGAGCAATAGGTCAAAATTAAATCAAAATGTATTTCTATAGCTCTTTAAAACATCAAAAGTGGCAAAAAGCTTTCAAATGGCACTCTATTCTATGGGGGAATTCGCTGTTTGACTGTCAAATTAGATATTTGCCAACCTGGCTTTTATGTATTTCTCTTCCGCTCTGCACAAGACATTTCTGCAACATTAAATTCTATAACTTAAGCATATAGAGCTTGAGATTGTGACATTGCATTATTTTTAATTAATCCAATGTTAAATCAATAGACATTTTAAGATAAAGTAAATCATCAAAATAGCGTTCATTACGATGAATTTTACCTGATGAATGCTTGGTAAATGTATTCCAGTAGTGATCCAGTAGTTCATCAGGTTGTCCTACAGAGGGATTTTTGTGTTTATCAACAAGGGCGATGCACGCGCACCCTGCCTCCAGAAGAGCCAACGCTTATAGACACAAACAGTTTAAACAAGTCGAACAGGCATCGTTGTCAGCTAACTAAGAGTTTATCACTGTGCAAAACAAAAGTTATGCTGGTAAATCAGCATTTGTGAATGAAATTCGACCCCTCGACCTAGAAAAGTTACATTTAGGTGAGTGAAAAAACAGTGAGAAAAAAGCTGTCTCAAGTTTCAGGGGACATCTGTCATACCCGGTTCTTGCCTGATCGAAAAAGCTAGCTCTTGTACTGTTTCATTGTTTTATTCAAAGAAGTTTCCCCATGTAACAAGACGGAGAGTGCATGCGCAGTAGGGTGGAAATTGAAATAAAAAATCCTTCTATAATGTGATGACTTGATGAGAATTTGTTATTGTTGCTTTTGTACTCTGTATCACAGAATACCACAATCTGATAATTTATTTAAGCAACTAAATTCAATAATTGTATAACAAAAAATCTGTCTTTTAACACTATTAATTGTATTTGAACCTCATTTGTATTGGATGTTATTGGTCTGATGATGTGATCTCATCTGAAACCCAGCAACACAACTGCACACATATTTTTTTTTTACTTCGAATAACCCTTTGGCTGAAGCTGGAGTAAGACTTGTGAGTCAGTCAACACTAAGGGAAGATATGTATCAAGTCAAATTTCGATTCCAAGTCAACCCTTCTCATTTATCCTTTCTGGGCACCACCACAAAGAGACTGTCTTGTGTCTTTCTGTCTTCCTTTCTTACAGCTGTTCAATTGCTCTATTTATATCTACACCACACAATCCCTTAGATGCTAAACTGCAACATGCAGTTATTTGAATAAATGAGACAAGGTTCCAATAGAAATGCTCCTGTTCATAATCAAGGCCATTTCAATGACAGACGATGCTGAGTTGACGTTTCATTTGGATCCGTCAGCAGTTGCATATCTTACACCAGCACATTTACCAAACTGCGCTGTAAGCTCGGTGATTAGCAAGTGAAATCTGAGGGCTTGAGCACATCTGGTGGCACTTGAAAGCCCAAACTTTTTACCTCCAGTGTTCTTGAAAAACTAGTCTCAACCATTTGCACTAGCACTGAGTTAAGACTTGAAGCCATTGTGACAGTGACCTGACCCTCTTAGCGCTAACACAAGCCAAATGTTATCAGAGCACCAGCAGAGGTAGAAACTGTGCCTGGCCGGAGTGACCACCGCTGACCTTACACAAATTTGTGAGTGACCCCAGTTTACCTCCACACTGGGGTCAGGAGGATGAGGGGACCAGTTGGGTCAAAAGTCACCCTCTTGATTTCTTGCTGCAATTTAGACAAAAAGACAAACGGCGGCGGCTTAGTTCATTTTTATCAACAATAAATGTCAAACCATTGTTTAGTCTTTAATATGATGGTTAAAGGCTTGTATGAGTTGGATTTCTTTCCCGCAGATCATTCATGACAAAATTTGTGTTTGCACAAGAAAGATCTAGTATGTAATTACAATTACTCTATGTACTGATCAGTTCAGGGTTATTATTTTTCTGAAATAGTTGATGATTGTTTCAATAATTGATCAGTTAACCTATAAGCATAGCTTGTCCGTGTTAGTGTCATCTGTTTCCTGTTTGTTGAGGCAAAACAGATATTGTTTGGGCGACACGGTGGTGCAGCGGTTAGCGCTCTGGCCTCATAGCAAGAAGGGCCTGGGTTCGACTCCCGGGCCGCCCGGGCTTTCTATGTGGAGTTTGCATGTTCTCTCCGTGTCTGCGTAGGTTCCTCCGGGTACTCCGGTTTCCTCCGGGTACTCCGGTTTCCTCCTACAACTAAAAACATTAATGCCTCCCCTGACCCTTTACCCAGGGCTCCCTGCAAAAGAGATTCTGAATCTCAGTGGGACTTCCCTAGTTAAATAAAAAGGTCAATTGTAAATCATATGTGTAGCGTGTTCATCATAATTCAACCTCATTACACTAAAAAAAACAAAAACTTGTAGGTTCAAATGTAGTGAAGAGGCACAGAGGCTTTGCAATAAAGTGAAATAAAAGTAAGTGATGAAAAGCCTGAAGTTTACCGATCTTTGTCTCACGGCACCACAAACACGGAATTCATACACATCATTTTGTGAATCACTCCGATTGACATAATTAAGAAAAAAGTATAATTCAGAATCAGGTATGATTAAAATTGTATTTATTAAGAAGACATGTGTTATGAGTGAGTGATGTAGCAGACCCCTGTGAGCACTGACCCTGCAGTAGAAATGCACACCATCATTAACATAAGCATCCTAAACCCCTCCAGAGTAAACCGGTCTGAGGAATCCAGGCCGATGGAAACATGGCTTCTGTGTGCTCTGACACAGTAATGCTCGACTCCTGCTCTGGCCCTCAGCCTTAGCTCCAAGACTTTACTTCTGTGGTCTTTGGTTCTCCTCAGACTCATTCTGAGCATTTCTAACATTTTATTAAAAATGACATGCCTCCTTTAGCATATTGGGGGCAAGCTAGGTTTGTCTTCCCTAATATTGCTACACACTTTCTCTCCTGATCTGAACTGGAAAATTAGATACCAAAGTAAAGCTACTCAAGATCATACTGTATATATGGGTGATTTGCAATGTAGTGATATGCACTGGTATAATAGTTATTGTTTTTGTCAAGAATCACAAAACTTACAACTCAGAAATTAGACACGCATTACAAATGTGTTAGAAATTCTGTGTGGCCAAAGCCTTAATAAGCTGCTTTTAGATAGCATCAGAATTGACCCTGCTCTCCTTGGGCCTTACCACCCGAGGCTCGCGCCTTAGCTTCGTTTGGCCCACCCTGGTCACTTCCTGTCGAGCCACTCCTCGCTGTTAGTGGTGGGGATTTGGGAATGCTCGATCTCTGAGGAGTTTGGCAGAGAGAGCGGGTTGGCATGATTGAACCAGTGCTTGGGGGAGTGTATCCTGGTTTGATGTTATCAGGCGTCCTGGTTGGTCAGAGTCGGGGGCTTGGGGGGTTGTTGAGAATGCGGGCAGTCGAAGGTAATTGTTTCCTTGGATTCTTTTCAAGGCTTGGTGCCTTGCTGGAGTTCAACGTCAAAGTGATCAAAGTTTGGATTCTTTCTGTAGCAAATATGGCTGCTGATGAGGCCACTTTGTTGTGGGTTTTGTTTCATTGGTCTTGGTTGAACTTTTGACTGTGTATTCTTTAACTTACATTTATGGTTTATTTATTTATTAACAGGTCATGGTGAGATTTGATGGTTTCAGTAGCATTGAAAACACACACGCAAAAAAGATTGGAATATAAATTGAGTGCAAGAGTGTGGCTGTCAATTATGTAATAGGTTAAGCTTATTTACAATATGCAATAATGAAATAAAGACTTTGGCTTAGTTGTGATTCAGAATAGGGTTATACTCAAAAATGGGCAATTTCTATAATGGCAGACATTGACCACATTTTTTGCTATTTGTCAATATATTTGTCCATGAGATATTTGTGTGTCATGTCCATTTTGCATCAAGCTTGCCTTTATAGAGAAAACTAATGAGTAAAAATTCTATTATTATTATTATTATAAATATATATATATATATATAAATAAATAAAAAACGTGGCTATAAATATACACCGTCAAGCTACAAGTTGCATTCAAAATACATTACTGAAGAGAAAAGTTTATTTGCATCTTGGTGGACTTGCTTTTATTTTATTATCAGCATTATTTAATTATTGGCTACTGCAGCAAGCTAAATAGTAGATGTAGCCATTGGCTAATAAAATTGATTGCCAACTTATTTCCAACCATCTCTAGTTACATTATGTCAGGGGTCATTTCTTGTATTGTTTAAAACATGTTTTTCTCTCTCTCTAAAAAAAAAAAAGGCATTCCACAGATAAGTCAAGAAAGAAAAATACTAATCCTATTTTTGCTCAAATTCTTACCAAGTTAGCATTAAGTATGCAAATTATAAGTAATAATAAGTGCTGTACCTGATTTTTGTTTCCTTAAAAATGTAAACAAACAGAAATATTGAATTTTACCATTTTTTTCAGTACACATGTTTTGCTCATTTTCTTTTCATTTTAGCCAATTCGTTCCTATGAAATCTTAGTAAACCTGCAACAAACATGGTGGAGTTGACATTTTTTACAAAAACATTTAATATTTTTTATACTTTATGGAAACCAGTGACTTGCTATTTAACATTACAAGATAGAAATAAAGTGAGTCGAAGCTGGACAGGACATTCGGCCAAGAGTCCCGTACTGATTCAGTGACAGACGGATGTGATTGACAGCCGTGGTGTGAACACAGGCGCCAAGGCACGACTCAAATATGCAACAGTTTCCCTGCCTGTCGCCACGGTTCTCCTCTGCGCAGTGCAAAAGTCTTCACACTTCTCCGAACCATAAACTAGTGGACGTAACTGTAAACACACTGTGTCGAGAAGGCAGGCACCAGCTGAAAGAAAGGATAAACTAAGTATAAATTGAAGTGTTTATGGTACATGGACACATAGGGCATGTAGACTGAGACATATACAGTAGACAACTACTTAAAGCCACTGGACACCTGCTTCCACTTACACAACATACCCGTATCCACTTGCTTGAACCAATAAACAGTGAGTGAATTATAGCAGTCTGGGAAGTGAAAGCAATTGGATAGCAAATGCTTCTGACCTGGGGTATTTTTTGCTAAGCTTTTGCATTTTTCTGCTCTCTGGTCTATACAAATTATAATCATCGTCCTCGTCATCATCATTGTCATCGCATATTACTTGTGTTCATACCTTAATGCATCACAATGTTGTGTTTTATTCCAAACCAGTCGTACCTTATATAGTTTGTTATTAAAGGCACACGAACTACTTTGCTTAAATACACTTGCATCACCTTCCTATTCTTTTGATATGAAACTTCCTGACCTTTGACTACACAATATATCGTAATGACATTGAAATATTGGCGTAATATTTAACTTTTTCACATTAGCATCAAGGTTTCCTGAGAGAAAATAACTTTTTTCATTACTAATGAATGAAGCAATAGTCTTGGTTTTGAAAGTTTGACTAAATTAAGGCATAATACTGTATTGCTCACATTGCTGTACATATGTATAGTAATAGTGATGTCAATCCAACAAATGTTTTTAAATTTTGAGATTTACAAATATTAAATCACAGTTAATTTATATTTATGTAAATTTATCAAATGCAGTCAACGCTTAATACTCAAAGTCACATTCAAAATCTCATTATTTATGTCCTTGTTTACACAGATTGAACAACAATTTCTCAAATGAATGCAAAGTCGCTCTCAATTGAAGCCAATGCCAGAGGTTAAGTGGTGACAGAAATGCATAGGCAGAAGGACGAGAACAAGCTCTTCTTTGCATAACAGGCTTTGAATTAAGAGGTGTTCGCTGTGATCCTTTGTACTAGCCAAAACTAATGGGGACATGGCTGTGTGGTGTTTGCAAACAGCAGTGTCTACTCCCTAACCTGAAGGATGCATTAACTTTGCCTGGCTAATCCCTATGCCGCAGAGAATATGACAGGATTAGGACTTTTAACCCTCAGAGAAAGAGAGAGGGTATTGGGCCAGTGCCTCTCTCTGCTGGAGCTGCTTCTGTCTCATTGTCCCGGGACAGGGGCCAGCTGTCGGGGTCCTGGGGATGAGGCGATGAATGAAGAGCCTTGAAGAGTGCTCTGTGTTTACCGAGAGCCCTTCTGTTTAAATCATGACTTAGGAGGAAAGCATATAGCCTTACGCTGCAAAACAAAGTGCAACCACCGTGTAATATATCAAGAGCTTTTAGGCTTACAAGTCAGGGAAATTTACAGTTTGTTTACACTGCCCCAAAGCTTCTGTTTAAAACTGAAGACATTTAATATTTGGGTGAAGCTGAAACTATCATGGCAAACATACAAAACAGACACAATGTGGCCAAAAAATATTTTAAAAGGTTGCAGTAGGTATTGGTCTGATGACAGGAACAAGTACTTTCAGCTATAGGTATTTGCCTTAATGGTCCATTTTTCTATTTTAGTGGTTTATTTTGAAATGTGCATAAAGAACAAATATGATGTACTTTTTGAATTGGACTTGTCTTTTAAGCAAGTCATGTGTTTCCCACATTTGGAATTGAGTTAGAGCTGAATCTACTGACTGCAAAACATTTCTTACAGTAGCCTGCGTAGGAGAAATAATCGAACCAATCTTGCTTGATATGCTAATTCTGGAATTAACGTTCAAACAGAGTGAATGATTTAAGGATTTAAAAACATGCAGAAGGTCTCTAACCTGGCGCATGTCAGATTGACATGTGTATCACTCTGAATTGATCTGAATAGACTAGAGCTCGAAAGCATTCGGCAAAATAGCAAGGACTGATGAAGAATAATGGCCGGGCGGTGAGACTCAGTGTGGGGGTTCTGTCTGGTAGTCTGTCCAGCTGATCTGGTCACAAATGCATACTCTTGTAATTTTTTCCGTTTGCAGCTGAAACATTTTTACAACCACTAGTCTAGAAGATGGCAGACGCATGGTCTGGCTCACAAAACTCAGTTAACATATGCGCTTACTACATTTTTATTAAATCTCATTGAAAGAAAAGTACCTCTTTTCCCCTCCAAAAAGGCACACATCACTGTGTTTGTGTGCCTCTGCCTATGCCGTATATGTACTGCAATCAAATCAGAATAGCAGTTTAAGTGTTCACAATTGTCAATCAGCTGCAAACAAAACATTATGAATAAAATAGTTTAGACGTCTACAAACTTCTTGAATGCGGTTGAGTTGCCTATAAAATGTATTAAAAAAAAACATTGCAATGCAAACCTAATTTGTTGTAAGTTGTTGTAGATTGAAATACATTTTGTTCTGCAGCTCTTACCTGTCTGTGAATCCTACCTCTTTTAGCTGTATCTTTGGTGTGTCACTCACTTCAAACCATGTCCAAACAACAGCTTCACATCTCATTCTATGAGGTAGAACCTGTAAGGGGCAGCACAGAGAGATGCCTGATTCAAGAGGCTGATAAAAAAGCTGGGTCAGTGTTTAAAAAAAAAAAAAAAAATGAAATTGTGGTATGTGGTGATTAAATAGAAACTCTCGTTTTTTTTCCCTATGATATAAGTTGAGCTTTAGATCTTAAGTCAGCGATCAATTGGGGTAGTTTTGTTGATTAATTATCTTTTAGTATGGTATATGTCATTACCCAGCTAATTATTTTTGAGGACAAAAAGGATTTATCTATAGAGTTTATGCACAGGCAACATTCTGACTGAGTGGCAAGTGGCAAGTCTGATAAGAACACCCGCTTTTTTGAGGCAAAACAGCGCATTTGGTTAGCAAAAAAAAAAAATTATAAAATAGCTTTTCTTTTGTCACGGCAACAATGCAGACTTTACCTAACTTGTTTGCAAACAGCAGTTGGAAAGTTAAGGCATTTTTACGGATGACACAGAAATGTGAGGGAAACAAAAGTGCTGTTGTTTTTTTGCTTTTCTGCCACTGTTTACCTGATTTTCTCTTTTTACATGCCAGATTCGAACTGAGTAGTTGTGGTTGCTTGTATTATCAGTCTGTAGCTGCTTTTTCCTATTAGTAGTGTATGAAGTACTTACAGGAGAAAATGCAATAAAAAGCAGAGAGTCAGTTTGGTGAAGTTTCAGGAGTGAAAGGACAATTTTTAATGCTTTTTACACAGCTGTATAGTAGTAGTAGTAGTAGTAAGTAGATTTTACACAAGGTTATAATCATTTTTGAGAGTTTTAGCCAGCACCACAACTCCTATGTTTAATAAATGAATGCACAGTTACAGTACATGATTAGTCCACTGACCATCACAGATCTATCAGCAGAATATTTTATAGTTTGTGCGGGACTGTGACCACAATGATGCAAGTTTGGTTTGATGTAGTTGACTCAGCTCTTCACAAGTGACAGAAACAAGGCAGAACAGCCAAGACGGACCAGCTGTTTTTTCATTGCGGTTACTGTAAAAGTCTGACGGCAATCTTGACCTGGAAGTTGGATTGTCTGTTAACACCTCCTGAAATGAGCAACATCATCCCTTTTATCTTGAGGTGATGAGTTTGGTGAGGTTGGTGCGTGTCAATAAGAGAGCCACGTCTGCCTGTAGGGCTTATGTCATGATATTTAACATGTATATTATCATAAAGACAGTGAATGGTCAAATGCTTATTAAAATGACTGGATAGATATCTGTATGATGGTTATGACCACTGTTTCCTATAGGGGCAAGTTGCTCCATTTGTCTCTGTAGATCAAATGTCCTTGTAGGGCTTCCATATAAGGTCTTAGCAGGAGCCCTGAGAAAGCTCTACCAGCTCTTTCCTTTTATTTAGACAAGCAGCAGTGGAAAGTCAACCCTTATCATACATTCACCATCAGGAGTGTCTTTATGATCACAGTGTTATGACAAAATAAGTGTGATTATTCAGGACATACTGAAAATACTAACACTTAAAAATAATAATGAACATGACCATTTTAAAAGCAGAAATAAGTCATCCATCCTTATTCAATCTTATGATAATGTATGAAATGATGTTCTTGTAAAATAATTGTAGCAAATTTTGTGACACAATCATTATTAAACAATACCTTATTCCAGAAGCATGCACAACTGATGAAGGAAGTTGGTTGGTTTGAATATGATAACAAAATATTTTAAATGATTTTGAAAGAAGAAGTTTGACCTTTCAAAGTGTCTGGGCAACTCAAGGCAGAACCGAACAAGTGCCTTATGTGCTTTTAGTGCTTCTATTTTTGTACACTAGCTCACCTTTCTACCTTTCTTTGTTCATAGTCTTTCTTGAGGAGCTGTTTAAGACCTCTGGGTAGTCTTGTGTCAAGTATGAGTTACCCAAATGTGTTTTCTTTGCCATTAAATGGGGTCATAAATGTGTGTTTTTTATAACAACACATAAAGTAATACAAAGTTCGACATGTTGCCAAAGAAAACAGCAAGATTTCCACTTTACTGGAATCTGGGTGACCAATCTAATCTTATATCCTCTAAATTCAGACTCATTATAACAGAGACTTCAACACTGTGGCTATAGCTGGAGCGATGGTGCCTATTATTGCATGTGAACAAAGAATTTCCTTCGCTAGAGGGCTGTTAACCTGAATTTTAGGGTTAATCTGTCTGGAAAATGGTAAAATAGTTTTTTTTCTTGTTCCGCCATGCAACTGCTTAAGTAAACACATTCAGAGAGAACCTTGTATGAACAGTGCTCACATTCAGAGGTCTCCCCAAGTCCCTCCTGCAACACCTCAGCAATGCACCGTGAAGATTTCCTAAAATATTCTTTCACGCATTTTTTCTTCATTCCTCATCACACGTTTTTACATTTTTTGGCAGGCAACAATGTTAAAATCTTACACAGTTTATTGGGAGAACCGCTAATGGAAGATTTGCAGGATTGTGGGAATGCTGATTGAGTCATTCGCCAAGCTTTTACTTTTTAATTATCACAGGTTCCAGTCAAGGCCTGGCCAATTAAAAATGATGTATGGTTTTATGTGAAGTTAAGTGCAGGCTCGCAGGAAACCCCCATCCATCAAACTAACAACACATTCATTTAGTATTTAGCCTGTGGAGCGCAGGACCCTGACTGGCTCTTGGACCTGCCTGGTGGAGAGTCAGACAACAACAGAATAGATTATTGAGAGTTCCTTTTCCTTTCTTAAAAGAGCAAAAGAGTTTTGTTTTAGTAGATCTATTATCATGGTAGGTGTTTATAACTTCTCCCACCACTGCCCTCTTGTGATTGGAGTTTGTATTTTCTCACAACAACTGAGGTGTGCCGGTTAATCAATTACGAGGTATTACAATTATCTTCATAAAAAGACATAGACAGGCAGTCTGATCCACTTTCACTGTAAGAGCGCACATTTCAAAACATTGACTGAATAACAAATTGATTTAATGCTATATTGTAAAACCTTCCAGGCAAAGTTAGCAATAACATCTTAATAAAGAAAAGCAAGTAGCCGACCTAATAACAGAGTGCACCTAAAACAAAAGCTTCATGTTATGATGCAATCCCACTCTATTTCCTCCAGTTTTGTTCCGATTCATTCTGAGAAACTTTATATCCAGCTAATATAATATAGCAAAATCACAAATTGGAATGTGACCTTTTTTTTGCATTTGGATTTAAAAATGCTACTGTTAGTGAACTCTTTTACATAGGGCTGGGTGATACTGACAAAAATTAATCTTGATAATTTTTTGACATATCTCGATTACGATCGAGATATCAGACGATATTACAAACCAAGCATCAAGCATGTGTTTAAATCAGAAAAATTGGGCTGAAGACATTAAGACATTCTTGGTGGACTTATAACAAGTGCTAATTAGGGATGGAAAATCGATCGAAAACATCGAAAATCGATCGAAGTTTGCAGAAATCGAATCGTAAGGCCAGAATCGATCAGTTTTTTCATGCGGCCACTGACTTACACACACACTCTGTAGTTGTATAATACACACAATAATACAAAAATAGTCACAATGTTTGAAGAAACAAAGCCTGAACTTTTGCCAGATCTGACTGAATGTGCTTTATTATGTTGTGTTAACAACTGATGGGTGGACAGACCTCTTAATATGGACACTAAATATGACTGTTTACTGTTTGAATGTTGACAAAAACACTAGATCTAAGCTCTAAAACAGTGGCTTTGTTTTAGATATGTATTATGGTTTATTTTGTGTCTTAAGAAAAAAAAACTTAATATATTGTATAAACTAACAAAATCGAACAAATCGAAAACATCGAAAATGGAAAACTGAATCGAATCGTGACTTAAGTGAATCGTCCCATCCCTAGTGCTAATCAATCAATTTTTTTGAACATTTACAATGTACTTTTCTTAATTTGTTGTTAGCAGCCTTTTTGTTGTCTTTTTACACAAACAATATACAGTACTCGATATTCTGTTTTTGCATATTTCAAAATATTATCTAAAATTTGATATATTACACACCTCTACTTGCACACTGCATCACTCGCTGTCACTTTAAAAATCTATTATGGCTATATCCATCAATGAAATATTCAAGTTACACAACACAGAATTACTATTGAAGAATCTATACAAAATTGTGTTTTTAATGTAAAATATCAAGCTCACTACATCTGTCACATTCAATTCTTTGTCAATCTTTTTGTCAAAGGAAACAATAACGGTAAATCAGTAGCTTAATTTATTTTTTATTTATATATAATGTTGTAAGAAAACATTGATAAACTCAAAATCTTTCTGCAGGATGTGATTAAAAACTTTTCAAATTTACAATTTTCATTTCCCGCAGTACATTTACTTTTACTTTTGCACATCGTTGTTTTCGATCGCTATCTGAAATCTCTATTGTGTGTTGTCAAACCAAATGCAATGACGATCAGCATGTTAACCCAATCACTGAATGCAGTCAACATATTGGTTTCCCAGAGGTGAATTAGCATGGCTGGGATGTTTGTCTGGAGAGGAGACTTGGCCGGTGCGCTAAGCTAAAGGTCTCAGACACATTTCCAACGATAATTAGAGAGTGGAGCCGAACAGACACAAGCTGAGCGGTCAGGGCTGCGTCAGTCCAACGTCAAAGTAACCTGTAATGAAAAGTACTGAGAAGGACAATTATGTAACACTGGACTGGGTTTGTTGTTAGAGGCAGAAAGTGACTACATCATTTTATTGCTGTATTTGATGGGAGGACATACTAGTTTTTATACTACTGACAAGTAAATTTTTTGTTCTCACCTGGATGTTGCAATGAGAAAATATACAATTTTCTTTTCCAGAAAATTTGGTTGGTAAAGCACTTTTTTTTTCTAGCTTCCCAAAAACATAAAAAAAAAAGCTTTTTCTAATCTGAAAGATAGGGTGCATTCACATTGGTACTTGTGTCATCTGTCGGACTAAATATGACAATACTATCTCATCTTTACTATGTTGTATTGCGGTACAAATTTGGGAGCCACTCGTTCCTCCACTGGTACATCAAGCCAAAATATCCAACCTGCCTTTCAAAAGTTTATTTGTCTGACTGTTTTATAAAGTAACAAGAACATAGTCTGTGAAAATACCAACAAGCCTGTTAGCCACTAGGGCAGTGAGCAGAGCCCAGGGGCATTCTGGGTAATTACTGGAGAGTCATGAAGGCCAAATGGAATGTTTATTCTACCCTGGGGTCAGCAGCCATTATGAGTCTGTGCTTCAAAAAAAGAGACAAAATTTGCATTTTGTTGCTCTTTCAACTGACAACTCATTTGAGCTTTTTTTTTTTTTTTTTTTTTTTTTTTTGATTGACCTATAGAGAGTCAAACATTGCTAAATAGTTAACACAGAAAATTTAAGGAGACATACTGTTTTTTTCTAAGCATCAGTATTTTACATTTTGCTCTTTGGAAAACGCAAAATGATCCATTGACTTTCAATAAGTAAGCTGCTGCTGCTAGTCAAGCTGTTTTGAGAACTCGGTATTTGAACTTTCAAACTCTCCCACCACTTCACACTCAAAGATAATATAATTAATGATTAGTTTGAGTAATGTTTCTGGTCTAATCATTTACCTTGTGCTTTTACCTCTCAGGTTAGCTGTAAATATATTACACTGGTAAACAATGGGACCATAAACTGCTACGCTTGACAGTGCCCCCCATGCTTTGTGTAAACTTTACAAATCAACTCTCGCACTATGATCTGTAAGCATAACTGTCAGCTGCCTGCCCTGGGCTCTTGACCCTTGACCTCCGAGCCCGGGGTTCACTGACTGGTGAACTCTGCGACTCAAGAACCAGACTCGCCGTGACTGGACGGAAACTAATCAGGCAGCTTCAGTCCAAAAGTGAATTGCACTAATCTCTGTAGGTTATAAGAAGGAAGTCTTGCATGCATTTTCAAATATTGGTTACATTTGTTTATCTGGCATTTATTTTATTATTTGTTCTGAAAAGGCGAAGAACTAATGGTTTTACAGTTTACATTTAAATTAGGTATTTTTTGGTTGTTAATGTGCGTTAGATTGGGTCAATCATTTTACCAAATACAGTAAAGAGTTTGCTTAAAATCTTTTTAGTTTGGCTATTTTTTTAGGTTTGTGATTTAGTTCTGTGAATGGCGACAACCTTATTTTACAACATGCCAAAACCTGAAAAATGATTACTATCATACTAATAGAAATGTTTGTTGTATACATTTGTGGCTGACTTTTGATACAATGATTATCTTAAATTTTATCAGTTTGTTTTACTTCCTAAAGTCATACCGCTTGTCACAGCCTGATTTTGTCAGATCTCAAAAGCTAAACAAGACAGGGCCTAGTTAGTACTTGAATGGGAGACTCCAGGTGCCACAGTGGGGCGACTAGAGCGAACTGTCGTGTCCTTGGCCAAGACACGTAGCCCAGTGTTCACCAGTGTCAGTGAACACTGGGTGAGTGAATCCTTGAATATAAAAGACTTCGATGCCTTGAAAGATGTAAAGTGCTAGATAATGACCAGTTACCATTCCTGTATAACTATCAGTCTTTGTTACCAAACTGCAACTTGTGTAAACAATATTGTACAATTATAACAGGTATTATGCAGCAAAAAAGTTAAAATTAGAAAGTCTTAAAAATCACGCTCACTTTAGGAAACTATTCTGTATTTTATGTGAGAAACATGACATCACTTAATTAAATCTGATCGATTCTAGTAAAAGTTATAGCGTAGACATAAACTTCATAGTGCCAGAATGATCATGTTTCCTGGGTTCAGTCCCATTTTTGGCAGATGATTAGAACAACTTTTTATGCCAAAATGCATGTGGTCCTGATCATTTTCCCTTTCGTTTAAGCTGGCAGCTCTAGTTTGAACATATGGCCTTGTCCAAGTTTCAAAGCCAAGAAAGTGTTTGGTCTATCTCGCTTATCTTCTTCTTTGGCAATCGCTTGACTAATATATTTAGCATTTGTCCACCATTAGAATCTGATTGCTTGTATATCTTTGTTGGTGTTTAAGATAATGTAATGATATAAGTCACAGTTTCCAATGCAAACATGTCTCCTGATCGTGAATAGATCATGGATAAATGGTTGCACGATAAGGACAGATAGGATCATTTTCTCTCAGGCCTAGTCTACAGCAGTGTCAGAGCACAGATCAGTGACTTCAGGAGATTTCATGTAAAAGCCTCCTCTTGTTGACTTTCCCTCAGAATAAATCTATGCAACTGTGATCTGAGTAAGGATAGTGACTCCCCCACTGCAACACAGCTGTCTTTTTAGTCTGATAGGCTCTGAAAAATTGTACAGTCATAAAAGAGCCGTCAAACTTACAAAGACCCAGTGAGAATATGTTGTAATATCAGATATTCATGCAGTGGGAATGCCGTCAACCTGATTTGAGTTTTTTTTTCTCAAGAGCTTGTGGTTAAGTGGAGCAATACATCCAAAAGCCCCTAGTGTCACATAAGAGAAACAACTAATATTCCAGGATCCAGAAAGTTAAGTGAAACTGTTTGTTTTAACCTAATTTGAACATAATTTGTGTTCTGTAGTTGCTGGGTCAGTCAATTCTTTAAGAAAAGTTAAACAGTTATAAGTCACAACCTTTAAAATAAGTTAGCTTTATGACATCAAACCCACATATTCATAAATTCTGGTGTTAGATATATATCCTTAGCTGCTTTTTTCATCCTTCATTTGCTGTGGCCTCTCGTGGCCCGTTTTCACAATAGAAACTTGCCCAGCAGGATCCCAGCTTCACTGACAGGAAGCGGATGGAGAGGTGTTGTTTGGAAAGCACGCTCGGGGCTCAAGATCTGAATGGCCGCTTGTGTCGGCGCAGCACATCTCTGTGGTATGAGCTCATGGGTGTGATCAGCAGTGTGCGATGGGGGCCTCGGCGAGACACACACTCATGACTGCTCCTGGCAATGAGATGTCAGGGCATTCTCCCTCTATCCCACCTGCGATCACACAAATGACTCAGTGGAATTCAAACAAACAAATGACAGCACTGTCCTGTTAGATGTCATCATAATTGTTGATTGTTGTTGAGATATGTAAGGTAAAGTAAATGGTGTTAGTCTCTGCATTTGACTCGTGTTTCAATGCTGCTGAGGATAAGGTGACCACATGGCAGATCCTGGAGTTGTTTCACTTTACTGTGGTTGTGTCATAATCCTGAGGGTTGCCAATGCAAAAGTGCATTACTTTATCATGGTAAATCACTTAGATAGCAGTCCTTAAACACTTAACATGCTCCAAACCAGGCTTCCTAGCTAAGATGCTTTTTAGACTCTTTGACCAATCAGAAATTAGAGCTTTAAAGCCCATTGGCATTGATAAAACATAACAAAAATAGAATTTCTCCCTGGCTTAGATATGAGTCACACAGATGCTGCAAATGTGTTTTTTCTTTGGCTTAGATTTTATATTTTCAATTGAACTTTAGTTTGAGTATTTTGTGATCATGACTGACTGATTCATGGATGTGGAGTATGCAGCTCTTTCCTTCTTCATTCTTCTAATTGGTCGACTGGCACAGTCTCTTTTTTTTAATTCTTTGAATGCTTTTCAGAAAATCCGAGTTAGACAGAGTTACCAAATTGTACTTCATCTTTTCTGAATCAGAATTGTTAGCTTGAAAACTAGCTTACAGGCTTCTGAAAGTATATAGTAGTACCTGATTTGGCTCTAACAAATTAAATGTAATTATCATTGTATTGGTCAAGCTACAAGCTTTCATCAATGTAATCTTATTTTACAGTGTATGTATGCTCTATAATTGTTGTTGAAAAAATGAGTGTGCACAATAGTAAGAAAAGCAAAAACCCATAGCTAGAAAAGGGAGTGATGAGGTGTGCGTACCAAAGCTATAAAACAGCACAATCACAGGCTCCTAACTGCATGTATACAGGTTCTATAAGGGCAGAGCCTGCAGGTGTTCAGCTGGACGTGATTCCGGTAAGCGGGTTGTTAGATGACACAACACATTCACTTCTCCATCTGCACCACTGTAGGCCGACCTGCCCAGCCGCGGATGTGCCACAACAGGCCAACTGCCTCCTGTTAGCTGCCCAGTCCCAAAGTCAAACAGTGGCATGGGGATCAAAGAAGAAGTGCCTCGCAAATCCAGATGTTTGGCACATTTAAAACTGTGATTGTATTACTTTATTTGGAATGGGATAAAACATGGCTTGACATGTCTAATAAAAGGCCAATAAATGAATGTGTACTTAGCAAAGTCCTATACATCCTTAGATCCAGACTCACTCAGATCAGGAATGTTAGTGGATGTCCTTACCTTCTGTATCTGACTGTAATTACAGGCATGTTTTTTTTCCCCGCTACAGATTTTAGGCATGTACAGGCCTCTTTGAAGTGAAAAAGCTATGGACATACAGCCTATTTTTTATATTGTTGTTGCTATTTACATTCAATAAATCCAACATGGCATTTGATGAAAAATAAAACTCTTATGTGTGAGTCAACCCCTTTGCAACTTTAATAAATACACCAAAATGTTCTTTTAAGCTTAAACGTTGCTTTATAAACTGTAAATTTTATATTATCATATTACACTAGTTGTGCTTTCACTTTACTTATCTTTGCTTTTTTATAGGCTAGAGCTAAAATAATAATAAATAAATAAAAATGTATATGTAAATTATATCTTTTTTTTTTTCTTTCAATGCCAAAGCTTGAGAAGGCATTTGTGTGCACTCAGTAAAGGTTGGGGAATGAAAACAACATGGATGAATGTAGGGCCTCAGAGCACTGTGTCCGGCATGTGCTGACGAGAGCCAGAGTCTATGCCCGATCCACGCACGCACACTCAGACACATGTGGGTTTTTCTCATCACAAAGAACTACTGCTACTGTGGTTCTGTGCCGTCAAACTACATTAACTTCAAGAGATTTTAGCTACAATACTTCACTGAGATGTGTGTATCCAATAAGGTAAAGCATTAAACGGTAGGGGAAAGTAAAAACATGTCTGCTGTTGGAGTGTTACACAATTGGGATTCCGATAACAAGACCGGATAACAATTTGAAGTAATTTATCATAAATTGTACAGTGCCTTTAATTTTTTCACCTCAAAGTTTTAATTAATTCTAATTTTAATTGTACAGAGGGATTTTCGGGCTAAGTCAATTTCCGCCAGCCTAACACCAAACGGTTTCATTGATGAAACCAGTGGAGCAGAGGCACTAGGTGGCGTTAGCCTAGCTAACTTTCGGCCTACTGCGCATGCTTTATGCAGAAAGATCCGCTCTTCATCTGCTTTATTGGGGAAACTTCTTTAAATAAAACAACGAAACGGGACAAGAGCTATCTGTTTTGATCAGGTCTGAACCGGTATGACAGACATCTGTCTCCTGAAGCTTGAGACATCGTTTTTCTCCCCATTTTTTCACTCACCTGAATGTAACATGTAAGGGTCGTAGGGTTGAATTTCAATCACAAATAGTGATTTTGCAGCATAACTTTTGTTTTCGCAAAGGTCAAGTACGCACGCATCGCCCGTGTTGATAAGCAAAGAATCCTGTATTTATTCATTGTGCAGTCATTTCGGGCCTAAGATTTCCTGAACTATGGAATAGCTTTTTTTAACCATAGCTTCTCAAAATGGGTAACTCATCAAAATTTTGCTGCATTTTGTTTGTTGGTGTACATGTCAAATGTACACCACCAACAAATCATTTTTTCAACAGATCATTTTCCATGTGTGGTTACAACCTTGTGGCAGCTGCACCTCACAAGATCTTGTGATTGATTTTGTCTCATCCCTACTTTTCTTGTTTACAAATGCATTTTTCATTTCTGAGATGCAAATCTTAGTAATTGTGTTTGTACGAAGTTTATACTGCAAATATTTTATACATACAGTATTTCCATTGAATTCCTACATATAAGTATTCCATCTTTGTTTACATCTTTAGTGAACATCTGCAAATAGTTTTAGTGGCTTGGAAGTGCTTCAGGAAGGTAATAGTTGGATGATGACACACATTAAACAGGACTATAACATTGATAACATTCCTAAACGCATTTATTTTGGACTTAAAGACATCCGCAACTGTAACTTCATACTCTAAACAAACCCCTATGTGGTATGGTACAAACCGACTTTCCCTTTAATGAGCCCACTTTTCTCAGTGGGCCGTTCTAATACAGGTCTCGTTGTGATAATAGCAGTCTGTCTGTATGTCTGGGAAAGTCATAGCACTGAGGACTGTCCAAAACCCAGAGCTCAAAACCGCAACAGGACTACAGGCCATAAAGCTTGCATTTATTCATCTGGCCTGAGGGAGCGGTCTTCACACGTAGCACATCCTTCCCATATGCACTTTACACGCACATGAAATACTGTTTTGTGGTATTTATTGCAGGAGTTGTAATGGCAAACAAGCAGATCACATTAGCACTTATAAAGTATACTTTAAGCGCTTGGTATGTTTGCTGTGTTGATTTCACAGATCTATACTGTGTAGTGTAGTTGTGCTAACTGTCAACCAAGTAATGTCTTTGTAAACTATTATCTAACCTTTTTACTATAACATGAGGCAAAGTGAGACACTTCAGGTGAATAGAAAAATAATAATAATGTACTGTGTTTAAATAGGTCTTTAAAACGCCCTAAACGACCATAATTTGACAAAAGCGGTTTATGTTTTTTGGTCAAAATAATTGGCCTTGGTGCCGTTATAGCTAAAACTTCCAATTAAATCAACAAAAACTTTCACAAGACTGGTCAAAATTTTATAACTAGAGCATTTGTGGATGCAGAATTTGATCATTATATCCTTATGGGAAAAATACCTTTGAGAATATGTCTTTTGATTCGCACAGTTTTTCTTAAATCTGTAGATGCAAGTTAAGTGATTAAACAAGATATGTATATTTGAGTTTTTTGTTGTTTTCCGGTGAAAGGTTATATGTTGAGAGAGCAAACGGACACAGAACAAAACAAAAAAATTATTTAGCCAGCATCTCACCTTGAAAGAAAATTAAAACCTGTTTTGTCTTTTACTCATGCTGGGACTTACTAAAATGAATGTGTCTTGTCCTAATTCATTCAAGGCTCAGTTCATTAGGAGCTGCTCTCACAAATACTCAGGGAATTCCTCTCCTCTGAGTCTGTTGTGACCCAAATACAGGACCACTCCCACTCAAATGGAAACATGATCTGTACCCAAATGCATGTATAACAGTATATTCCTCAAAGTAAAACCATATGACGGCACTGTGTTCAAACTGCACCAGCCTGGACTAAATGTGCTGAAGCATGGATCTGTTTTATAAGCTGTTTGTGTACCACAGGCCAACTTTGTATGTGTCTCATATGTTTAGGAAAACGGGGCTCAATATTCAAAGTTTTAACTGTTTCACAGCCAGAAGGTTCTGTATTTACATATTTCACCAGGACGGTGAAAGATTGCCGTCAAAATATATATAGGGGCTTCTGTGCCTCCATCTGAGATCATGCATTGCCTGCCTAAAGCGAACTCACAAGCAGTATTGCTTTGCGACACGGTTTTCTGGAAAATGCAAACAAAACAAAATCTCTAAAAAACCACATGAAAAAAGTTTTTGAAAAACGTTTTTTAAATTTTTAATAAAATTGTAATTATTATGTTCGTTACATAATACTCATCAGTATTTGCATATTGCCTGTAATTGGTGTCTTTAAGGGGTCTTACATTGTGGTTCAAGGCAGCTCATTTATAGCACACATTTGGAGATGCTACATGTAGTTTGCTTGGGATCCAGAGCCCATGCTTCAGCAAATTGCAAAGAGTGGGTCTGGTCACCACTCCCACCACCTGCGTTTCAAATCAACTTCACAACATTCGGGGCAAACAGATTTGTTTATTTGTGAGACACAGATGATACAAATTAGCTGATTAGTCGTCTGTCATTTAGACCAAAATCTAACTTCACTCAACCCAGATTAAAAAGTTCTTTTTGCTTTGCTCATTTATTCTGCAGAAATCTGCAATGTTTTTCAGTTCCACATGATATTTTTCCACGTTTTGTTTTGTTTTTTTGTCATAAGCAGCCATGTTGATTTTCATACCCCCGATTGTTAGCTAATCTATCAATGACGATATATTTTTATGTATATCGTCTGGATCTTCCAGGCAAATGTATAGCTTTACAATAGTCTGCTTCCAGCCTTGTGTCATTATTCATTTGTGGCATACAATTTATCAGTGGTGAAGAGTATCCAAATGTGGTTCAGTCCTGGTGTGTCTGTGCATTGTTCCACGTGACTGCTCACTACTGTTACTTCTTCATTACTCCCCGATGTCCTTTTTGAGGGACTTCATATTAAAAACCAGCAAAGCCATTGTGAAAGGACTGACTGACTGAGTGTTAGCTTCTTTAACTCAGATAGTTAGATAATTCGTCTATAATTCACTGCTTTCTAATCAAAAACGATTTTCTGTTAGTTTTATTTTTTAGTCTCTTTATAGAGAAAGGATAGAAAATATATTTTAAAAGAAGATTAATTGCAATCAGACTATAGTTTTCACCTATTTTGTTTCCAGTGGTCTCTTTTTCATTTAAGTAACTCAAATGTTATTCTATTTTGTTGTAACTGTGTTGGTAGTTTACAGAGACAAATATCCACAATAGGAATTTCAGTTCAAAATAAAGATCATCTTATATTTATAAACATAACTGACCTTGCTGTAAATAGTAATTAACTATGTGTTGCTTAATTGCATTTTAATTTATATCAGCATAGTTTGATTGACCATAAGTTGACTTGGGTGTTTGTTAAAAGACAGCCCTCTTTATCAAACACCTTAGAAAAGTCAGATTTCTGGACTATCTTTTGTCTGTGTGAAGTATGAGCTGTCTGTGGGAGGATGAATGGGCTCAGTGCCTAAAAAGCAGAAGTTACATGGAGCATGAAGAGGCTGTAGTCCACCCTCAGCTGACCTCGACCACCCCCAGACCAGCCTCAGGAGAGCCAGGTTCTGTGAAGGGGTGAGGCCAGCTGCTGGACCCATGTCTTATTCACCCTGATACTGGAATATCCCAATAAGAGAACAGCTCTGTGCTGTGCGGTCTTTGGAGCTTCATTGCACACATGTTGCATATAATTCATGCTAGTTGAAGTGGTACAGACGGCTTGAGGGTTTGGACCCGTCCGGGTTATTTCAGCTGTGGCTTATGCTCAGACAAAATGGTGTAAATCCTGCAAGTGTGAGACCAGCATAAATCTGTGCAAACTGTCAAAGATTTTTAGCTTCCAGTGTAACTTTATTATAACAAGCACTTGTGCTCTGAGTTTCCATATTCTCAAAACGGACGTTTTGTCTGAATATGTGCAACAGACTTCATAGACTTTTTGCAACAATGTTTGGATGATTTGTGGGATCATAGGGGCCCAATTGGCTGTTTGATTTTATTTTCAACTTACCTTTAAATGTATGAGGAAGCAGAGTAGACATAGCAATCGAATGAAAGCTGGTGTTTATGAGTTGGTGTGACCATAATCACAGGGAAAACAAAAATAAATAACAACAAATAAAATAAACTGAATTATTTTGCTAGAGCTTTATCCATCCACCAATGCTTCACTGATTTACAAACACAATTTTTTCCACCAGGTTGTAGTTTTGGTCTGCCATATGACACTGTCTTGTACATCTCTGCAAATTGTAGTTTTGTATTGGTAATGGCCATTGTTTGGAGTACTTGCCTCAGGCCCATATGAGACAAGCTGTTTTTAACCTTAACTCTTAAGAGGCAAAAGATAAATGGATGAATATTTATTTCTCAAGAGCACAATCCCTAAAGCTAGCTTATAGTCTAACCCAGAACAATAGATCGTAAAACCACTGACATTGAAATATGCTGCCCATTTTGTAGTCTCTACATCCTCATTTTTCTTGATGGACCTGTGTGCGCCTCAATAGCTGTTTCTGTCCCCTCTTTTAAAAAACATTTTGTCTTCATCACATGAGCACTTTACCACACTTCCGCCTCCAAACTATAAGTGTTGTTCTTTTTCTCAGTCTAAAATCCCATTCCATTATGACGCTGACAGCCTATATCCACAATGATAGACGCAGCTCAGACAGTGTGTGCGTCACCTCTGTGCCCTCGGCTCTGTGCACCTCTTTGTCTTTATGACAAATCCATCTAAAATGCAGTGCTGGAGCAGATACATTCAAGTATGTAGGGATTGATAGAAAAAATAGATAATGGTGACTGTTTGGACCAGCGAATGAAAAAAAAAGAAATGTTTGTTTTGACAGTAATTATGACTCATAATAATAGAATAAAATTAACTTGTAAAAAGAAAAATTAAACATGGTAACTTTTCTTAACTTAATGGTTGTAGAAAATAAGATTATATTAGCAACAGGGATCATAGTGTTGACTGACTTTGCTAAGTTAATTTACTTGACATTCAGCTAATATTTCAGAAGTACTGTATTCCCAAGTTCAAATAGGATAATGCATTGTAGCACCGTAAATAGATTACTAATTTATTTCTAGTACAAAAGCTATCAAAGATTGTCATCTTCAAGTTTATGGGTCACTCTTGGACAAATGAGGGATTACATGACCAACTTCAAATATGATTTAGCTGTTCATTTTCATTATTATAATTTAGACCTTGCTTCCCCAAATAAAGTGACAATATACCCTGTCCAGATCACTCCACAAGCAGAAGATTACAAAGGAGACATTCAGTGGCTTCGATTGATGGATAAGCACTTGCAGATGAGAGCAGCTGACAGGGATTTGTGTAGACACAGTTATGCTACACCACTGCAATGCCAACACCTTTTGTTCCTCTGGCAGCTTTTCAGAGGCTAATACAACTGATCCCAAGTGGCTGTGGCCTCTCCGCTGTTTGAAGAACTTGGAGAGGTCAATGGGTGCTTGAAGCATTTGAAACATCACAACAGAGTCTAAATTATTTCAATATTCACATATGTATTTATGAACTTTGAGTATGGTGTGGATTAAGGTAGGTGAGCTTCAAAGATGTACGAGGTTGACAAAGAAATAAAAACTGTTGTCAACAATAGGACTGCAGTGCAAATTCAGCAGATCTTTAAAGAGCCTTTATATCACTATTTTTTTATCTTTATTGCTTGCTTGCTTTCTTTCTTTGATAAATACCTGAAGTTGTGTTATATTAATTCACACAGTTAACCCACACCTCGCAGTTGTATCCCGTCCTGCTCTTGAACTGAAAACACACGATTCTTCTTTGTGATGTCATTAACTACTGTATATTTGCTTTTAATCCGAAGACTTTATATTGCAATCTCAAGGGACCAAGAGGTAGAGCACAAATGTGTGTAAATACAATGCAGTTGAGGCTAAAACACGCTGTAAACTTTTAAGCTTTTAGTTTATGACATCACAAGTGCAACTGTGCATTTTGAGTCTAATAATGCATGATTACTCAAATGTGTTATGAATGAAACAATTTAACAGGCTAAATGCTTACAGGAGTTGAGGACAGAAAACACTATTATGCACCTGTTTCTTGATCACAATTCGCCTTTGGTTCTTCTGTAACGTCAATCATCCAATTTCCTGGGAGGCAAACACTAACCTTCAAAACATTTCATAAATATTTTAGCATTGTTTGTCTGAGGAACACAAAGCACTGACTAGTCGACAAGTGAGTGTGCTCTTGTGCCCTAAAAACAAAGGCACGTGTGTGGAAAGGATCAGATGTGCTCTTGGATATCAAATTCGGCTAAGTCCCTGGCACAGGTGTTGAGCTGGTGACGACGCGTTTGAAAAGGTTAAGTGTGTTTTTAAGACAAGTCCTCAAGGGAATGTCGACTCTTTGGCTAATTAGACAGGGCCGTCACTCAGAGGCACAGCTATGACCTACTGGGGCTGTTTTAATAAGCCAGCGCACAATGGAACTGTAAGGGATTATACAAAACTTATAACAGTTGCATTACATTTACATAAATCATCCAAATGTTGCTAATTGATAAAGGTAGGTAATTATTGAGACTGTATTATTCATTTTGTATGTTCATAAAAAAATATTTAGGGAAAACCTACTTTTTTAGTGTAATAATGCCCCCTGGCTTTGTTATAAAAAGGTTTTTGGCACTTGTTTTAAAGAGAAGATAATCACAAAAGAATTTTGACGTGCCAAAGATGTGTGCTAATCACAAATACCTTCTGTCAAACCAATCACACTACTGCTTTCCACTCTCAACACATCCTTTCACCTTTTATTCATGCTTTTTTCTTTAATGCTTTAAAATCTGCACAGTCCAAGGAACCATTAGAAATTATCAAAATGCAACTACCATTATTTCTGTCGTTGCCTTATCACAATAGTCAATTGAGTTGCACCTTTAATAATCCACAGCCACAATGGAAAAGGATATCTTTGTGTCGGTCCAAAGCCAGCATTAATTGAAAATGTTTCTCTGTATTGAGAGTTGCTGATTTGATGTATTGTGATTTGGAGGTCAAAGAATATATGACGGTCATCAGGAACCAGACAACATGTCATTTCACCTGTAGCGTTTAAGTAAAGTTGTCATTAGTTCCACTGTTGTGTCATCAGCCATAGCAACAACTTGTCCTACAATTAGACAGTTGGCCATGTAGCCACAAGTCTCACACACAAACTGTCAGTGTGTTGCTTTGTAGATGTCAGGACATGTTTTGAATGTATTGTATTTTATTTTATTTCAGTTTCTACAGATTTGCTAATTTAATTGATTGGTTTATTTAGGATAAAATGCAATATTTATGGTTAAAGACAGATGGTTTATTTGTCCTGTCTTTGCTTTGTTGCAGACCGTTATTTATTTTGTTGTCTATTATATTATTATTATATTACTATTAACAATAGTTGTTCAAAATACAATCAACCTGATACTAATTCAAGTCACATATCACCTACTCTCATTGTACTAATGCTGTTCATTTGTGAATTTATTTTAAAAAATATATATTATTCAGATTAGAGATCCATTTAACAAGTATCGATAGGTTCTGTTCATGTGACAGTATTCACAGTATTCTACAGGGCAACTATGTTTCAATCAGGTGAAGGGCAGCTAAAATGGGGATTTAAATGTAGTCATAGTTATTACTTGATGTAATGCAAAAGGTTAATGGCTTTAGTCCTCTGCAAAATAACCAGACTTTAATTGGTAAATCACTTTTTTAGATATTTCATGACAAAATACAATGTTTTTAATGAGAAAATCTGCCTTTTTTTTTACTTATGACATCATCGAATCCTAGAGCATGAACAGAACCTTTACTAGAAAAACAAGGGAGATGATAATCACATTTTTCCAAAATATTACTTTCATATGAAATGTAACAATTGTACAATGATGCCGAGGTGAAAAGCTGAAGATGAATAACATTTAGAGCTGTCCTATTTTAATGTAGAGCACTGTCCTGCAACATGTTTTAACACCCACACATAATTTATTTTTTTCATGATCCATCAGCTTTTTTCCTGACTTCCTCAGTACTTGCTCTTTCTTGTCTTTAGGTTGTTTTGACATCTCCATTGTTTATGTCATCCACAGGCTCCACCATCTGTGCCTGATCCTCACCACATCATGAGCTGTCCCCAGGCCCCAGCTTTTGTTATTCTCATCCACAACATCATGGACGGTTGGAACCACAAGTAAAAACCTTCAGATTGGTTTCTGAACAACAAACCAACAAGCGAGGAAGTGCAAACATCCTCCAACAAACTCCAGTTGTTTGGGAGAGTGTCCTACAGTGAACCCATGCGGAGATGCTGCTGATAACGATCACACCATGGCGGGAAAAGAGGTGGGAAGGTAGGCACAGTAAGCTTGAGTACTTGTATTTAGGTAATTTATTTTTCATGTATAAACAACTTTGGAGAAAAAACTCAGTCAAAATATATAGTTTAACAATGTTTCCTTACATACATTTAACCTACAATTCCAGAATATTTAGACTGTTTTCCCTCTAGCAGAAAGCTCTCTTCCACCTTGTGATGTCATGAAGTGGTAATACAGAAACTGCTGATGTGGTTTTAGACTCCACACACCTTCACTTAAACTATTTTATTGTTTTCAGCTCATGGTTTACTTTCATTGAAACTGCTTCTTTGTGCAAAATAAAATATTGAGGGCTTTTTCTAACAATCTCAACCGAATAAATCTGAAATATTCTCTTAAAAAGGCAGTAATAAAGTTTTTACTAGTTGAGTGGTTAATTTTCTAGCCATTTAATGACATCACACGGTGCAACCAAGCTTTTTGAAACAGATTAAAAGCAAGATTACGAGGTTAGACATCTGACTTCCCAGTAAGGAGATTGTGGGTTTGACTCTCAGGTCAATCCAAATATACATATACTGTACATAATGTCACAGTCTTTCTGGGTGGTGTTTGCACGTTCTCCCCGTGTTACAGTGGGTTCTCTCCGGGTACTCCGGCTTCTTCCCACCTCTAAAAATATGCATGTTTAGGTCAGTTGGCAGCTCTCCAAATTCCCCTAGCGAAAGAATGAGTGAGTGATGGTCTGTCTGTCTCTGTGTGTTATTCTGCGACGAGGTGGCCACTGTCCACTGTTCCCTTGCCTAAGGCCCAAAGTCAATGGGTTAGGCTTAAGTCACCTGCGACCACTATACGAGACCAAGCAGTAGAAAATGAATGAACGTAGCTAAAATATCAAATTAGTCAAAGTTACAGTTACGTAACATAGCATTAATAAAGATTCATCTCTTTATTAATTGTTTTATTGCTTTCAGCTTGTGAGAAAGAGCCACGTAAGTTACGAAAAGAATTTGGATTGAGTAGAATATACATTTAACTGCTCAGTTTTGGGAGAAATCTGAGAAAAACATTTTACCTCTGATGAGCTTTGCATCTTGGTTCACATGGGCAGAGTTCCCAGCTGAATTTGTCACACTGTCTGAATGTCAGGCCTCCACATAAATCCGCTCTGGACCAGACCATGAGTTTTGGTTTCCGTTGGGGTTTCCTCAACTTTCATTTCAGCCCTGGATTCTGTTCACCCAAAAGCCAAAACACCTTCGGGCAAACGACATTCCCTGGGCCAGTGTTCTGTCACTGTGAGATAGGACAGAACTACCAACCTGCAACACCACCAGGAACCCTCATGTTAATGAGATCAGACACAGCCAAACAGCTGCCCTCTTTCGCTCCTATTTTAACTCAGTGCCCTACTACAGCTGTAAAATAATTACAGTATGATAATCTAAACGTTTTTTTTCTTAGCCAAACATTCAGATAGGTTTAAGGTTGGTAAGTTCTTTCTTGTCTACTGTAGAATAATATTTCAAGTCCTTTGGTTTTTTCTATGTATTTAAGCACAAAAACTACAGTCTTGACAAATTAGTCTTGAACTATTCTCCTAAAATAAACTGTGCATATTCTATGTTTTTTTCTCTACTGTTTTTTTCATTTACCATCTGCAATCTTCATAAAATTTAGTACAAGAACTTAAAAATACCTGAATTGTCCAATATAAACTGTTGTGTGGATGAAAGATGTATCCTGGAAGCTGCTTTGGCAATAACCTGCTGTTCATAATCCCTCTCAAGTTGGGGCCGGTTTTAAAAAGGAAATCATATTTGCAGCATTGGGACAGAGGAGAGTGTCTGCTCCTCTCATAACAGAGCACCATCTTCAGCTTCAAATTTCCTTCACACTGTAATTTAATGTGTGCATGCAGAATTATGTCCTGGGCCTTTCAGGCTCAGCAAAATGCCATCATAAGCTTTGTTCCGCCACCAAAAATAATTACACGAAAATAGGTCAGCCAATGGATAAGTCTAAAATGATAAATATAGAGCTCCTGCACCCATGTGACTAAAATCATTGAATCCCATTGAATCTAATGGGAAGAAGCTTGAAATTTATCTTCTGTAGTTTGTCTTTAGCATTAAATAAGGCCGTAAATAATATTAAGTCTAAAGAAAATAACACAAATTAAACATAGCAACAATTTTGTGGTCCAAATTATTATTTTAGATAATATAAATCACGCTCTGAATCTGCCATTTCTGAACATCTGCTTCACTATTCACCTTCACCATCATTAAAACATTTTCCCAAAGATGTTTGTGTTAACTACATTTTTCTAAAAAACCCTGTACATATAACGTTTACTCATGCTGACCATTTAAACAATCTCATGTTGAGACAAAATTGAAAACATGTTGTGTTTTGACGAATATTAAGCTTTTGTACATGACAGAGGCTAATTCTTTCATGTCATTGTGACAAACACCTGAAACTCATTTTGGTTTAGCATTGGTTAACTTGATTTACCTCTAGTTTGTGCTTCTTCTTGAGTTTCTTCTGTCTTTGATAACTTTTAAGTCCCAGTGTGCAAAAACAATCAATATTTTGTAAAAATTTGCTAAAATTTGAAATCCTGCTGTTGAACTCAATGGAATCGTCACTGCCGGCTCGAGGATACATGCATGCTAAGATAGCGCGACATCAGCTGTAGGAGCTGTATAGTGAAATAGATTTCTTACTATGAGGGCACATGTAGGAGCTTTGTCAAACTTGTGATTCAAGAATAACTAAGTCCTGGTGAAAAGCATAGTTTTGTATTTGTACAGTGAATTTAAAGCTAACTACTGTTCTGGAGGTGGGCCAGGGAGACTCTGTCAGCACCTTCTGAAGATGGGACACTGATGGCAGAAGGAATTATGCTGGATGGTTCGCTAAAGGTACAAGACTCTTAAAGGAATCCTGCCCCATTCCCTGCATTCTTTGGAGCAACATGTAGTCATTCTGTAATACATTGTCTATGTAAAACTGTAAACTAATTTTTTAAAATGGTCATTTTCCATTACAATGCACCTAAGACTAGACTGTACTTTTTTAAAAAAGTGATTTGATTAAGTGCACAGGTATTTTTGAGCTAAAACAAAATAATACTAGACTAGTCATGTGTTTTTGTAAAGCATTCCAGGTAAAGCCAAAACACCTGCGATAGAAATACATAGAAATACATGGAATAACCTGTACATTTATGGTAATACTGTAATACTTGGTACATCTTTAATAAAAAATACCCCAATTTGCAGCCTACTTTTTATCCCAGTGTAAATCTAACACAAATGTCAGTGATAATGAGCCTGTGTTACTAAACTAGACAAACGAAACAGAAGAACAGTCCAGCCCATGTGTGCACTTATTTGTGTTCCTTGTGTCTTACTTAACAATGATTATAGCAGCAGCAGACATGAGCAGTGCCCAGACGCCCCGACGTGCCGCTGGGACCACTTCTACCCTGTAACAATTCCATAATTAGCACGCCGTAAGCAAACAAGGCTTCTCTTGTTTCACCTCCAGTTTATGGATATTTTCAGTTGAGCTTGAGCAATGTTAATTAGACGATGCAAAACTTGTATAAGTGACTATTTATTCAGAAAATTAGAGATACAACTTTTTACTTGCATGAATTATGCAGAGCAGCTTTTAACTATGTTACTGGTGTTGTTGTTTTTTTCACCTATCTCCTATTCCCGCCCACATCCTTATACTTAGTTGTGATTTCCAGTCTCCATAAACATTATGTTTAAGAACGTTCAGTGACTCTTCCTAAAACAAATTATAAAATTACTTACGATAAATCAAAATCTGCAATAGAGGCCATTTTCACAGAAAATCAGTAATCAGTTCTGTTACTAAGCTTTTTTAGATCAACAGTGCATTTTACAATAAGCAAAATGTAAAATGATGATAATTTCCAGTGAGAAAAAGAATATTTTGTCTCAGCATCACTTTATAGACCGTAAATACATTAAAGATGATTCATTTTTATGTTGGGTCACTAACCAGATTAACCTGTAGGTATAATGTACAAACATTCCAAACTTTGAATGATTTCGTTTAATCACAAAATGTACTTTTATTTGGCCTATAGGCACAACACACAATTATCACTAATAACAAGTTTCCAAAGAATGATCTTTAATTTTCTACTTCTATTGAACAGTGTCGTTGACTTTTCACCTCTAGAAAGTTACACAATGCACCATTACCTCAAAACTTGGTAATCTTAGTATAAACATCCTTTATACAGATGGGACCAAACCAAGACTAGAAAAACCCACACTTACTGTAGGCAGACTTTAACAAGGAATGCTTACTTTAAACCAGTTGTTTACATTTCCTTTCATAGCGACTACCTAGAATAGAACTTTAAATTAACTCCTTAGCTATTAAAATGCACCCCAGTCTGTGAAACACTGGTTTACCTATACAATCTAAACCTTGGGAGTCGGATTACGCACTATCTCCTATCTATGGCATGTTTGTTTTGGAAATGCAGTGCCATTTGTCCCTGTGTCCACTAACAAATCAAGCCCGCTCACTGATTAGCCTGGTGTTGGGAGTGTATGAGGGGGGTGTAGCGGACAGACCAGCACTCACTAATTGGTCACCAGTGTTTGAGAAAGGGCAGGACCCGGCGACTGGTCAAGAACTCCAGCTGCTCAGGGTCCCTCCTCCATCCTACCTCTGTCCCAGCACGTGCCTGTTTGTTTTTGGGACTTTCTATTTGGACTATAGAGCCTCTTGGTAAACTCAAGACAAGAAGGTTCTGTGAATCTTAGAGCAATTTCCCCAGAAATAATTTTTCTCTCTCTCTCTCTCTCTCTCTCTTTGATTTTCATCTTTTAGTCCAGGTTATTCAAAATGATTTGATTTGTAAATAGTCATGATTGGTCAAGTCACAATGTAGTCATATAATCTAAAAAATAATGATTATTGTGACCATTTAAGAAGCAAAATGTATTATGAAATCTTTACTGATTTTTCATACATATTTGTTTACCAGAAAATTGTTACATTTGTCCACATAAAAAATCATGAGAAAAAACTTGTGATTCAGCTGGCTGATTTAAAACACTTTTGTATGTATGCATTATTAACTTATTCACTTTATCGGTGATGAAGATTACAATGTGTCACATTTTAGAGAAATTGTGATCTATTTGTTTGAGAAAACTTAAGTAACTGACACTTCTTGGTCTTGGTGTCAGTAATCAAGAATAACACATTTTTCCTCTAGTGTGACATCCTTAGATTGAGATTGAGAAACATGTTGTGTGGACTAAAGAGTTCAGGGAAAGTGTCAGGGAGTGTCAGGGAAATTGGGATTAGCAAGCTTTTTGTGTTTGTTGACAATAAGACAACATAAAAATTATTTGTCTAGACTTTGTATTGTGGTCAGAAGAATTTTTCTCATTTTAGTTGTGTATTGTGTAGAGATAAACTGATAAATCGGCTGGCTGACATTTAGATTAGATTTACCAAGAGAGTGAGAAAGAAAGAGGAAGACAGAGTAAAGAGAGAAAATGAAAAAGAAAAACTAAATTAAGAAATCGGTCTCAGAAATCAGTTTTAAAAATCAGTCACTGATATCGGCATCGGCTGACTTTTTTTTTTTTTTTTTAAATCGGTATTGTCCAAAGAAATACCACTATTGGTGACATTTACAAATACAACTAAAGTACAAGAAATCTATTTGTTCCTCTAGAGTTATCAAAACTGACACGAGATCTTCACACTCCTCACACGTTCACAGAGTCAAACTGAGAAAACAACTTCATTAGGAGCAGTCAGTCTCTTTACCAAACCTGGCAACAGCAGCTGCCACAACTCTAAATTGGATCTCTGGCAAATAAATTACTTTTCTGGAAAAACAAAAAAAAGTAAGTGACTTCACTCTGAAAGTATTCAAGGACAATAACTTCACTCACAGGAAGATGGATTCAAAGGGAAAGGAAATGTAATGACCGCAGTATATCTTTGTGTATGAGTTACACATGATAGATTAGATGATCAGATATCTATACAATATGTTTACAAAACATTACAGGCAATCTCATCATGTCTCACTAGTAAGTGACAATAACCGTGTATTTTGTCAAGTTTTTCTTTGACAATTATTATTTATTTGGAAATTTACACATTTAGCGTTTACTTTTAAATGCTAAATGTGTCATGAATGTGTGCCTTTTTTCTTGGTTCATCATTTCTTTTGCTTTATGTTTGTTATGTTTTGTGTTCTGTTTTCCCTTGCATTAAAAAAGAAACACTATTTACTGATCGCTCAAAAAGCATCAATTTTCTTGTAAAATTCTCCCATCACTCTTCTTTACTTAGAGGTGTTAAGAATCTTTATGGTCCAGAATTTCCGTTTAAAAGATGTTGCATTGTTTTAATCAGTCTTTAACAACATGGTCGTAAATATCTATCAGATAAGACCAGATATGAAGACCATAGATAAACCATTACTGAGTAAAGGATTGTCCATTCAGGTCTGACCGGTCACTTTTGGACTTTTGGAGATTGGGCTGAAAGTAAAATAGACACATTTAACAAAATGTACTTTTTTGTTTATCAAATTAACTGTTAATTTATAGGGATTAAGGCCCTTATTGTTGTTATTGTTGTAACATTTGTGGAATTATGTAGCTAAACTGGGTGGAAAATAAGCAAAAATGTGTAGTCTTATATATAATGTTTAGTCTTATTTCACAAACTGTATGCAGTTTGTGAAAACGAATTTCCCGTATGGGACAATAATCAAACTAACTAACTAACTAACATATAATCATGTTTGTCTAGCCGGTCTTATGCCCTTTAATAGTAAGAAAGTAAGTAAGTAATCGTGTTTTTTTCTAATGCTGTCGGATGAAATAAGTCATAAACAATATTAGTTTTTTGCTCCAAACCTGTTTTTACTGTCATGGGTTTTAAAATTGCTGTGCCCACGTTGAGACTCCTTTAATTGTAAAAAGAAGAGTCATGAAGTCAATTTAATCAGTGCTTTCTTGTTTTTCATTCCTAATGTCTAGCTTTAAATTCTCTCTTAATAAATGTTGAAAGTTCATTGAAGATCTCTTTTCAGATACAGCAAAGGTTGAGGGCTTAATTGAGCTGTTTGGGGCTGCTCTGTCAGTCTGATGCTATGGTGCGGAGTCGTCTGGGTCGTAGCAGGTCAAAACACTTTTCAAAAGACCTGGAAGTTATTATTAAGTTGCTCTGGGTTATGTTAAGCACTGAGCAATGTAATTATGTAAAACATAAAATAGTGAGCTGGAGTGTTTCGTTTTATCTTCGTTAGAGCTAATGTGAAGCACTGGTTTATGGGATTGGCTGTTCTCGACAAGTCTTTGATCACTACACAACATGTAACTCAAAAAGACAACTTTCCTTTCAAATTGAGACTTACCTTTTATTGTTACAGGAGTAGAGTTACACGGGGTCAGTGAAACAGCGTAGAGCACTGTGAACATGTCATAGGTATGACACAAGGAACAAATAGGCTCATATAAGATTGTTTTTTCTACATAAAATACAAATTATATGATGATAAACAATGAAAAACATTTTGCGCCAGCTTCACCTTTTAAAATTAAGAATTTCCTCTGACGTGAAGGATGTCTGGGACTGGGTTAAGCTTTTTGCCCAGTTAAAATGAAAAGAATCTGATGCTTCTAGTTACATTTAGGACATAATTTAAAGAAGACATATTGTGTTTTTCCCAGGACTTATTAACTATAACACAAATAGAACAGAATTTTACATTTTGCTCTTTTTAATTTGGAAAAATGCTCTAAAATGGGATGTGCACACAATAGCAGAGTGGTTAGAACTTTGGCTCCTCAACATGGAGATGATAGGTCCGATTCCCAGGTCGAGCCAAGTCAACAAATAACAATCTCTTAGTGGAATTTGCATGTTCTTTCTGTGTCGCTGTGGCTTTTCTCCAGATACTCCGATTTGCTCCCACCTCCAAAAACATGCATGTTTAAGTCAAGTGGGCATCACTGTAAATTCCCCCTAGTGAATGAATGAGAGAGTGAGTGAATGGTTGTCTGTCTAATGTACCGTGGTGAATAATAGTTTAGGTTGAAGAGTTTTTGATTATACTTTCTCACCCTAGCTATGGTTTTAGATTTAAAATAAGAAAATCGGCCTTAGAAATTGGCTTTGAAAGTCAGCCATTGATATCGTAACATATCGATAACAGCCTAAGAAAAAACCATATCGGTCGATCTCTACCCGTGACCCTGACAAGAACAAGGCAGTAGAAAATGAATGAATGAGTGAATGAATGAAACTGACTTTCATTACTTAATTGAAAATGAAATAAAACTGTTGAAAAAGCCACACCCACAGTGCTATTTCGCTCATTTCAAGTTATTTTTAAAGGTTGTATGGAGGATTTTTCAAATCCAACAGCTGTTTGCTGTTTTTCAAACAATGCACATGTGTTTCTCCTCCCAGGGCCACGCCCTTTACTGCTAGGCCAATGAGTTACTTAGGAACACTGAGGGTTTGCTTGGCAGGTTAACAGACCAATAGATAATGAGGTACCTCGTTATCTATTGGTCAACGTTTTACTGGCCTCAACATTTCCACAGTTTATATATTTTTACAATTATTTTTTTGTTTAGCATAAATACAAGGCTGTTACAAATCTATGCAACTGTTTTTGACCAAGATTGAAAACAAACAATTTTTGAAAATCATCCATACAACCTTTAAATCTACATCTATCACTCACATAAATATAAAGAACAGGATCATGTGGGCGAGGTGATAGGTAAAAACAGGAATCTTTTTAACAACTCACCCATTAAAATGAAATTTGCATAGATTTAATATGTCTCCTTTAACGGTCTTGTTATAGGTCGAGGTCGAGTTAACTCTGTGCTAACAGGGAGAAGCTGTAGTACTGATAGGTCTCTTGAATCCTCGAACCCAGACTGGTGGTGAGGGCTGAGCGTTTGAGCCAATGGAGAGTGCGCCTCGCTAATGTCATTTCAGTGCGCACGTCAAACAGGAGACCATAGCGCATTGTGGACTGCAGCCAGAGACGTGCAGGGGACAGTGGGGGAAGTCAGACCACTCTCTCTCTCTCTCCCTCTTTTAACACTCGCATCCATTACCTGCCGGGCTAAGTTCTTTGAGTTTGTCGCCTTAAGCTTTCCATAGTTGTGTTATTCGGCTTGAGAGGTGTGCAGTCTTCGGACTTCTCTTCTGCCAATGAAACGCAGCGAGAATTTCTCAAACTTCGGGAATATCGATTGTGGATATTTCGCACACTACGGAGAAACTCTTTGAAGGTCAGTGAATGTGTCTGTTTTCATAGTTGTTTTTTTATACCTTTATTATAGAAGTTGTGGTTTGGATTTGTAACAACTAATTGCAGTTTGTGAAACTTAATTGGCCATTTAGCGCAAACAAACAATGGATGCAACTCAGAGCGCCAAGAAAAACAAACATTCTAATGACTCACTAACAAAAGTCTTACGTTTTTTGAATCAAACTTAACATTTACATTTCAACTTTTCTATTTCTGTCTGCGCTTTTAAGCATCTGCTCAAAAGGCGCACGGTCGTCTTGTGCGTAAAGTGACAGTAGACGTCTCTTAAATAAGTCTCCATCAGAGTGTGTGTGTTTGTGTGTGTGTGCTCAGTGCAGGGTCTCTGGAGCCTCCAGATGTATGGACTCAGCTGTCGCCTGTCACTTTGGTGACAACTGGTCTGCGCTCCTTGCCCGCTGTCTGTCTTTCGCAGTGGGTCTCTATAGCTGTCAAGAATGCTGTTGAGTGAGGAGGAATGTGCTCGCTCATACGCCACCATCATAATATTGCACAATAACACTCTTTTAATGCTATCGTTTTGTTGTAGATACTTTAAAATTGCGCGCTTAAGGCTTATGTGCAAAAACTGACCTGGCAAATGAACTTTTACTGACTTCATGTGCAAACCTACATTGACGTGTAGGCTGAGATGACCTACGCAGCCTATGCAGAGTTTAAAAGTAGCCGGAGTGAATCCATCTCTCCTTGTGGACCTCACAGAAGCTAAACATGCCATAAAGTGTTTCCCTTTACTGCACAATGACACACCCTCGCGTCTCAAACATTTCCATTCTCAGCTGTGATTTAAAGGGCCAAACCTGCATGACACTGGGGAGCGCACACTGTTATGTTAAACCAAAGCCATCTATCATAATATTTTGAAAGGGCTCTGAAAAGTCCTGCGCTCTAAAGGGGACAGACTCGGCTCACGATTTGAAATGGACTCTTACATTAGTAGACCATGACTAGTTAACATGTTATTAACATGTATTCATCTGCACCAGCTCATAAAGTTAGAACATATTTGTAGACCATATATAGAGATGTTTCTGTCAACATGAAACCCACTTCTAAAGACCAGAAGTACATTGCCAAGGTAACGGCGTCCTCCAGTGGCCGCAATGAGAACTTGTTTTCTCCACTGAAACTTGATATACAGTACTATTGAGTTCAAATATTGGTTTTGGTTATTTCTTCAAATATTACAGAGTAGCGTTCATCGTGTATCTTGATTTAAATGTGAATGTAAAATATGATTTGTGCCTTGTTTTTACTTGTGTGAACCAAACAGAAGTTAGTTTTTAGAAGGAATTGGGTTGAGAAGTGGGACAGTGCTTCTTTGCTTCGTCACAGTAGACAAACTTAGCAGAGAGCTTAGGCTTGCTGCTGCTGGCTGCTGCTGCTGTAAACTGTTTGTGGGAGGTTGGCAGGAGGGTGTTGGATGAAGTATGTCTTGTTGAAGCACTGGTGGTCCGCTGCTCTGTGGTGTCTGGGCTTGGCACAGTGGACAGCGGCCTGTATGGTCAGATTTAGGCCAGTGTTACTCTGTGGTTGTACAGTGGAATGAGCATGAAGGAACAGTTGGGTAGTAATGATTTGTTTGTACTTTTTGAATGAATACTTACAGCAAGTATTAACTTCATTGCTTTGATACAACACTGAATCATTGTGACTTTTTATTGTTATTATTTATTTTTTTGTTTTTGCATGTTTTTCCCCAACACAAAATATTATTTGCAGTAGCCTACATCAATATTTATTGAAGGAAGTATTAGGGGAAAGTGGGGTGAGTTGTGCCAGTTTTACGTAGCATGACTTTACCATTATAAGTCTCCACACGAACACATATTTCAGGATGAGTGTGCATCTCTGGAAACAATCCTTTTTGTCTGAAATATAGTTTGTAAGAAATACTGCTCTCTGACAAACGTTGTCATATCTGGCACAACTTTCCCCCAGTGTCGTCCATGTCCAGTTTTTGTATGGTTCTTAGAGGGTTGTACAAATCAGCCCCCCTATATGTTACTTGACACAGCACTCCATACTTTTTTACTTTGGAAATAGAGTATAAGAACAAGGGTACTGAATTGCCCATGTGATTTTATAGTTCTGGTAAAGCTAAAGATTATTTTAAAACAATTTTGTCCTATTATTATTATTATTTTTTTTTTTAGTATTCCATGTGTCGATCGTTCGAACATTCCGCTATGTTCGAACATATTTTCAATCTTAATTCTTATCTTATAGGACTGCTGTGAATGTCATTTACATCTACATTGTGTGATTGTTGTTTTGAATTTTTGTTTTGCAGCTAACACTTCAAAAGTAAGTTTAAGCGTAATGTTATTAATTCACCATAATTTATCTTAGTTTTTTATTCATTATCTTGTTGTGACAATTCTAGTGCCCAAACCATGGCTTAACGGCCCACTGTGAAACTTTTAGCCAGAAATTAGAGTTGAATAATAGCATGTTTTTTTTACTTGAATAGTGTTCTTGGGCTAAAAAATTTGTGGAAATGTTAATCTGTTCACCAAATTATTAACCATTATGGCATAAAACTGACTTATCTCCTTCAAGAATGTTCCAAAAGTATGGTTTTAATGTTTTATTTCAATGAGATTAAGCAGGTCATTTTTCACATTCATAAAAACAGTGTCACTTTAAACAAGAGCTTAAGTTTGAATGGGAATCGCCCTCAGCATGATCAGCACACATTGGATCCACATGCTAAACATTAATGTAAAGTGATTAGTGGTAGTCAGTGATTTAGCGCTTCCAGGCACAGCGCTCTTTATTAGGAGTTACAGGATGGAGTTGTAGAGGAAGACTTGGGTTTGGCTCTCAGACTGCTGCAGCTCTGTACTTGAACCACACTGTATAATTGTGGCAGAAGCCCTCAGACCACCATGATGATGAAAGACAGGCTTGGCACACATGTTTCATTATCGGTGCCCTGTACAGACATGATGCTGACTGCCTATAAACTACACAGATCACCACAGCTTTTTATAGAGGCTCTGTTTTAGATAAGGAGGGCAAAGATGTCAGCAGTCTGTCGAGGAGCTTTCCACTTGAGTGCAGCAAAATTAACAGCAATCAGTTTGAAAGGATGCAACTAGCACGCTCAGCGTGCTAGTTGCAATAAGCATTAAACATTGCAAATCACAGTTATAATTATTTTTTTTTAATTACCATTTGCAAACACCAGGAAAAACAGCATTTTCAAATGTATTAAAGCTAAAAATGTACACATACCAACAGCATAGAGGGTGTCAAGCAGAACATTAAGAATCAGTAAGAAGAGAAAGAGAAGGCGTAATGCAGAATCTTAAAGATGGAGTAGCTGATTTTCACACTGCAAACACAATTTAGGTTTTAAATTTGACTACTTCCTCTCATAAATCCTTCAACACATGGTTACTATCGACATGTATTCATTTTGGTTGCATCTATGGCTTATAAACGTCTTTTTACAAACAACAAAGTAAAGTGGAGTGACTGCCCCAAGATCAGCCAATCAGAGTTCAGCATTCAGCTCCTGATTAGAAATGAAATTCTTTATTGGCCATTTCAGACAGTACTCAGAGGTCTAATTTTTTCACAAAGTGCTGTATTTAGTGTATACTTTTTAGTAGAAAGCACAAAGTTTCCAAATTTCAAACTAAAAAAGTTAGCTACCCCACCTTTAAGTTATGTAGAAAGAGATTTAGCAGTTGAGGTAAAACTTGTAGACATGACATAACATAACAAAACCAAAACATGCTATCCAGGATCCAGCTCTCGTCCTCTGCTTGCCTATTTCTGTTGTGTTTCTTTTGTTTATTAATTAATCAATCAATTAGTCAAAAATCTTTTTTTTTTTTTTTTTTTTTTTTTTTTTTTTTTTGTAAATTAACAATCTTATCTTCTGAAATGACTGTGTTGTGCTTTTGGGCTTTACAAAAATGAATTGAATTGAAGGTAATACTTAAGATATCAATAAATATGATATCTTAAGTAGAATAATATAAATAATGGTATATCCGTTAAAATGAACATTTTAACGGATATACCATTATTTATATTATTTATTCAAGTAGACTTTAACTTTCACAGTAGATTATCATTTTTCATTTAGTTTATTCCAAACTGCATATTGATTTAAAACATCTCAATAAGTTTAGGTAATTGACTTCTTTATCTAAACTGATATACAGTGACATTTCACAACAAATTTTTATTTACATGGTTTGGTTTTTGAAATGTGACTTTGTGACAATAGGACATGGAACCGCCATTTTTAAAAAAAAATCACACTCAGTACAGGTATGAAGAGTAATTGAGATTATAAGCTTACAATACACATACATAATTCTACTAAGATATACTTCTGAGTTCATTAATGATGAGCAAACATTTGCATTTACAAGTTAATATTGCATACTATGTCTCCTTTAAATACAAAATATATTTTACTCACAAAAATGTAATTGTAAAAACATCTGCTCTTATCCCTCTGTAAAACATTTGTATATTTTGTCTGGCTCTGTCTATCATAAAAGAAAAAATTTGATTCATTTAAAGACTTTCCAAATGTCCCTACCACAACAGAGGATTGGCTCGGAGCTTTCCGAACCTCCGGCTGGAAGTATGCAAAACTCACAAGCTCCTTCCTGTGTACTCTTGTCCTGCTGTTGACATTGTGAGGTGGACATACACTGGATGAGGTCACACTGGGGTTTGGAGATGCCCTTGCTGAATCAGACATTTAGATTAGATTGTAGTGTAAAAAAAAAAAGGGAGAGATTCTTGGTCAACTTGGACATGTTTTATACATTGATTACTTGGCCAATAGGGACTTGCCACTAGTGTCTGAAAAATTACAAGAGACCACAATTATAAATACTTTACTTTGTAAACCCAATTCAAAAGTCAAAATGAATAAGTTGAGTAATAATGTTTTGCTCATTAAGTAAGCAATTAATAAAGTAAGTACTAAGTAATTCTAACTTTTAGTATTGTGTCCTTGTATTTTTGAAGAGTTTCTTGCAAAAAGAAAAATGAATTTAGTTGTTGAAATTCAGTCGGCCATATTGGACTAAAATACCAATGTTACTTGGCATGTTTTTATTGTTTTATGGCAGTGGTTCCCACCTTATTAATTTATCAGCCCTGTTTATAACGGCAGCCTCTAAATACACATTAAATTATCAAAATAATAATAATAAAAAAAATTCTGTCAAATACAAAGCTATTGTGATGTTTTTGTTCCTATATCCATCTTTGCAATGATAAAGTTGAGTTTTTCACTAATAACATTGCACTTATAATTACATTTATAACCAGACCCTTTGACCAGACAAAGCTCTAAAGACCCCTGCAATCTCAAGCGCCCCCCAAGCTTCAGACCACAGTTCAGTGTATGGCAATGAAATTGACTTTAAATTAATTCAATCACTTTAAAGTTCTTTGAAACATTTGGATTTATAAAATATATATTCATTTATTAATTTATTAATAATATGTACACTTGGCAAAATGTTACTCATAAAATTAAGGCCTGGCCAGTCATTATCTAGAGAATTTTGAATTTTTTGGCATGGTTAGGGTTAGGGTTTACAGTTTACTTACACAGAACACCTCTTGTAAACTCTGTGTTTTGCTAAATAAAGGCTGATTAAACGCGTTGTTTTTTCTTCCCAAATCTTATGTAAATCCCATATTAAGTTAATTTACTGTAATCAACAAAAATAATTTTGTATCAACTAATATGTCTCCAGCCTTAGTATGCTGTTGGGTAGAACAGTTTTGCCAGGTTAAAATGTTGGTGCAATGAGCTCACATTGCTATCAATAAAGTTGTCCAAAGTAAAAGAAGATACTAAAATAGGCTATGAGTATTGACAGACGAAAAAACATCTTTAATGATCACAGTTACAAATTTCAGGTATGGTTGTATGAAAATTGATATATTGTTCAAATTGAGTTGGATATTTTAGCATCTTAATAACTAGTAATGCTAGTGTGCACCGGTCCCAACATGGATTAAATAGAAGGGAATGCGGTGTAAGATTATAGTACTCAAATGATAAATGACCTATTTCTTTCTTTTTGTTGGAAGCATGCAATTTGTAATAGTAGTGGTCGAAGACAAATGCAAGATATACAAATACAAATACTACTAATTTAAAGTTATTTTTTATTGTCTATACACTGTAAATCCACAATAGGACACTTCATATTGACTTTTCTCATGTTTTTAATGAGCTATTCTTCATACAACACCCTACAAACACATTTTTACATTTATCAAAGTGATCTAGAACAATGCTTATCTGTGTTTCAGATCACCTTTAATGCCAAGACAGCCTTCTATGAATCACACAAGATCTGAGGGTGACTGCTACATGAGCTATTACAGTGAGGTATGTGTAGAATAACATGGCGTGAGCTAGCACCTGGCTTCAGTAGTGACAAAGTGATTATAGCATTTTGGGTGCGTATACTCTGAATGAACACAGAAAGAGTTGTTTTTGCCACAACAACCTGACGTTTGGAGGTGAGGGGCTTATTCAAAGTTAGCGCTGTTTGCTCCTCACACAGTGCTCCCTTCAGGGCTGGGCCGCATAAGAAAACACCACATCAGCTCTCCAGATGTGCATACGGTTTGGTCTAGGAGTGAATAACGTATAGTTACTCTAGAGGCTATGGTCACACCTAAGAATGTAACTTGGCAATGCTAGCTTAAAGTGATGATGGCATAAGTTTGGTTTCAGATTTTTCATGTGGTTTTGCGCAGTTAATCAAATTTTCACTTTGAATTGTGAATAAATATTATGATTTTTTTTTTAGCAATCAAGTCTACAGTACAAACGCAGTTGATAAGCTTGTCGTTTGGAGCAGAATTTGGATGTCAGGAGAAATTTACCATTTTTATATGATAGGATTTACCTACTTGGAACAATATTTTATTATAGAAGCTTAAAATATTAATAATTATGAAAGAATAGATCCTCATCATCCAGGTCTTATAACAATTAGCTATATTCAGAAAATTAATTGTTGAATATTATATCTAAAAATGTAAAAATGAGTGAATAATGCAAAAGAGACAGATAAAATGAAACAAATTAAAATGTGATGCTACAAGCTTTCAGCTAGTAGTATAATACAATCATTTTGCACTTTTGTGGTTAATTTGGCTGATCTACCGCCCAATAATGTTAAACTATTTTTGTAATGAAAATAGTCACTAATTGAAATCACCAGATTGAAATGTGAGAAATGACTTGTGATATTTCATGGCAAATTACAATCTTATTAAGGGAAAAAATTGGCATTTGCTGATAGCTTTAAATTTGACATTCTTATGATATTATCACATTTTAGAACATAAACGCTACTCATAAAAGCTAAGAAAAAATTAACATCATTATCGTCATTACCAAAAAATATTGAAACATTCATTTTTTTTCTGTCGAAGTTACGAGTGAAAAAAACGCAAAATCCAGTGATCCTGTCTGTTTATAAAGTTTTATGAATGACTGAACAAGACAACATCAAGTTATTTTAAATTGCCATTTAAACAGATAAGAACTAAAGTTTTGAATTCGTTGGTCACTGGTGTTTATTTGGACCACTGACTTGAAGTTTAACATTCCTGTGTCTGCTAGCATTGATTTATAGATAATTGTGGACAGTCTGGGTGTTCGCTTGCTGTCACATGTTAGTTAAGACCAGCAACAGAATCAGGCTGGAAATATCCCAGTTAGTGTCCTCAGTTTAGGCTGCTCTAAATATAACCCTGTCTGGTTGGTAATAGCCCACTTATTACATGAGAAGTACAGTAACAGAGGACTCAAATGAATGTATGAGTGCTATTACTCACTGTTAATATTGAAGGAATAATCATTTGAATACAGCTATTCTACTCTCAGCTCTACTGTTGTTGAAAATGTTTGCAACTGGACTTTTTATAGTTGATGAGGTGATGAGGTCATTTTGGATTTATTCAGTTACTTGTCTTAATTTTTATCTTTTTATTTACTCGTATTACAACCTTTTGCTATGTGTATTTTCACAAGAATTTCAATTGGATTATGAGAGGCCAATTGTCCCATTTAAAGACCACATTATGTAACAAACACTGGTCACATGGGTAACACATAATAACATCTAACTAGTGGCTAAATTACAAGTCTAGGTGTAAATTAAATGTTAATTAGTGTCCATTGGTAACATCTTTTCCTGCAAAAGCCTATTTTGCTGTAAATTTCACATTTACCGTGACTTTTATTTTCAACAAATACATGGGTCGTTTCTGCTCATTCCCTTTAATGATTATTTTAGGATGCAATTATTTACAACTAATTTGCTGCTAATGTTGGTCTAATTGGTGTAACTTTTGCATCAAATAGATGATAAAAGTAGGGATGATCTCACGATTTAATTTTTACTCTGAAATTGCCCAGTTAAATGCTAGTATAATAGTGTAATTTTTATTTAATAAGGGTTATTCATTTACATTAAACATTTGAATGAATCAGTTACACAAATGTAATTTCACATCATTCATTCATCATTCATTCATTTTCTACTGCTTATCCCGTTAGGGTCGCGGGTGACTGGAGCCTATCCATAACTGTGGGCCTTAATTTCACATCATATGCTAATAAAGTGTTGCCAGGGTCAAATAATAAAGTGGGGCACGTTTTGACTCCTAACAGATCATACAGTCTCATAAGCGTGGTTATTAACTGCTTTATCATTAACTGCCTCATCACAACTGGAAATAACATTTTCTACTTAAAGAGCGTATGATAAGTTTTTTCATTTTCTAATTTGGGAGAATTACAAATTTGGTAAATATAAATTATAGTCTAAATGAATCAAAAACAAGTTTGACAAGAAAAGTTGGAAAAATACATTGAAAATAACAAGTAAAGCAGATTTGTAAAATATTTCAATATGGAGACGAGAACAATTTCAAATTTCACTCGAGAAACATATTTTATAAGCCTGTAAATATAAGTTTAACAAAATGACTAGTCTATTTTTCTTGTATTATTTTATTATTATTAAGTTTAAAAAGTGGAATTTGGTTGCTAGTCAATTTCCAATTGTGATTAAACAGGAAAATATTTTTTAATCCCCCCCAAAAAATTACAGAACTGAGATGAGTTGTAAAATGTGTAAAATGTAAAAATACAATGATATTAACTTTGTCAAAGAGAAATTAGTAGTTGTCAACCTGTCATATGCCTTTTAATTGAGTCCTATTAAGTTGAACTATGCGGGGGGGTATGGTGACTCTCAGCATTAGTGCAGCGTGTGTTTAATTAGACTGTAACAGTATAGCAGTGCAGGAATGTGAATCATTAGTGGGATCCTGACTGTGCAGCTCTTAACTGTTTCAGAATATCATTGTTTTCTTTTGAAGCTCGAGAAAACGCTTCCATGTGTACAAATTCTTTGCTGCGTTTAACTACTGCCATCTCTGCACACTTTTTAAGGCGGTCTTTTAGTGAGTTTTGTTAAGGCGGTCTCATTCATGTGCCGCCTTCGCCCGGAGCAGGGAAACACTCAGGAAATCGTTTCTCTGCTTTTGAAAAGTTGAATCTGGACTTGAAGGAGATGGAGGCAAAATGTCCACATGTGTTTGAAGTTTAAGAGTTGTGTGGGTCCGTTTTAAAGTGTGAGGTCACGAGAACTTATGAGAAGTGCCAAATCTGAACTGAACACAGCCAGTTTTGTTCACCTGACAGCTGCTCACTTTAATTAGAAAGAAAAACAGGAAAGTACAAGTAGAAAGCGTCAGTGTGATGTTAAATAAATATACAGTATTGGGAAAGTATAAGTAAAAAATTTCTAGGCAAGGCAATAAAATCTCTTAGGAAACAAGTTGTTAGCAAAGCCTTTACCAGAAAGTTAGTGCACCTTAAACTCCATTTAGTATAATGTTCCTATATTTTTGCTTTGAAATCTTTCTTTTATTTTAAACTTTCTACAGAGTGCCTTGAGGTTACAAGGAATGTGGTACTTAGTTTAGACTATACTTCTAGCATAAAAAAAACAAAAACATATATTTACTGTTTTGTTAAAACCTATTTGTCTAAAGTTTGACTATTTGAAATGAAGTTCATAGTCGTACTTTCTGGATGCATATAATCATCAGATATTCAATTCAATTCAGTTTATTTTTATATAGCCCAAAATCACGACATCCGTCATCTCGAAGGACTTCACAGGATGCCAAAAGTGCAGGAGTCCGTGCGGGGAGGGACCAGGTCCTGACAACCGGTGGGGCCTCGCCACTGGAACGTCCTAGAACACACTCCCAAAGGGGAGTGGGACAGGAACGACAAGATTAAAAATAGTCACCATAAAGGAAGATACAGAAAAAGTTAAGATAAAATGTAGTAGGAAATGTAGTAGATATGATAGAAGAAGCTTCACATTTTGCATTATTCATTCAGTCAACAATTTGCTATTGTTGCACAACTGCCGCAGAACACGAGGCTGCCTTTTTGCACCATCGGTCCCTCCGACCACCACCAATCATTTACTCATACACCAGATCCACACTAGGCAGTGTGAGTGAAGTGTCTTGCACAAGAACACAGTGACAGATTTTTCTCTTGTCATCCAAATGTGGCATCTGAGGTTCTAGTGGTCTCCCATCCTAGTACTGCACAAGCCCAGCCTGCTTAGTGTCTGAGATCAGGTGAGATCAGGCTGACAAGCTAATATCTGATAATACCCTTAAAAATATTAAAGCGTAAACAGTTAGAAAAAATATGTCAGTTATGTGTACATTTTTGTTGTTGATAAACTGCAACTAGGTTGATGTAAAAAAACATGATAAATATTTACTCCATGGATTATCCCATTAAATTAAGAAATAATTAGAAAAACACAACCTTTCATGTATATTTGGACATGGCATGCACATAACACTTTTGCACATGACTGTATATTGTATTAAGTGTTATTTTGGGAGACCACACTGAACAAGATTTACTCTGCGCAGACCTATTGTCAATGCAAGTGTGTTCTATAGAAGTGTCCTATTCATCCTGATCGTCTCTGTGTGCAGACAGACACAGGCTTTTGTTGAGTTATAGTGTCCACAAATAAAGGGGCTTCCTGCCTTCAACTGCCCCAGGAGCTCTGTCACTACTTTTACTATTGTCCCCAATGAGCTCCATTCTTAACAACTAGGTGAGAGAGTGTCAAAGGTAAAATATAGCTTGTGTCGATCATACCAATCTGCTAGATTTGAAAATGTAGATAAACCAATGGACAAAGAAGATAAATGACAAATGAAAAGTAATTTTGTTTTTTTCTTTGTATTTGAGGTTGGTCAGTATACCCAGCTAATATCCAAGAACAAATCAAGACCTTCATTCCGTAAACTGTTTCAAGGCTCTGCATTATTAAGCTCTTAAGCTCTACTTAAGAGAGTATTAGTATATCATAACATAAAAGACATACATATTTATATATACATCAAGATTTCTATTGCTGTTTGTTCTATGTTGTCTTAAACGCCCACTGCATAACTTTCGGGGATGATAAGTGGAAACCGGATATTAAATAATACTGGATATTATTTAGAACATACGTGTCAAACACAAGACCCGGGGGCTGGATGCGGCCCTCCACCTCATTTTATGTGGCCCTTTTTAATTTTGAATTACCACTACATTAGTGTGGCTGCCTTAATATAATAAAATTAGTTATATAAATTGAAAAAGTAATGCATTTTATATGCTCATGCAGTATTTGTAACTTTATTACATATGCAAAACCAAATACAGAAACAATTTAGTTAGTCAAAAAGCATAAGGTTTATTTACAGTCCCCACCAGCCCTTTTATGAAAACTATAATGCCAATGTGGCTATTGGTGCAAATGAGTTTGAGACCCCTGCTTTAGAAAATTGTTCATAGTAATAGAGTGTTGTGTCATAATGTAAAAAAAAAATTTACTAAAGCAAAGAAAAAAACTGAAGGAGGAGGTCCTCCTACAGGCCAAAAAACAGTCCATTTTGTGGTAATGAAAGCTTGTTCAAAGTAAAAACACACGTTTATTATTTTTTTTAGTGCATCAAAAAACATCGAAATGACAAACCTAAATAAAAGTGTGATTCAACACATTAGTCTCTAATTGATGTAGGGGGTTCTGTCTATACTTGAGTCAACCTAAAATGAAAACTAAGCATCACCCCTGCAACCTACTTCCACTGCCCTGCCGCTCACCTTAGCCTGATACCGCTCAGCTAGCTTGTCCTTAACTCATTTGCTACTTCTTTTAGCAGTTCAGCCCTCCTCTCTAACCCACCCTTACATATCTTCATTTTCCATCAGATTTTTGTTTTCAAGTGTCAAGAATCTGGGAGAGATTCCAATCCTTTTCTGCTCTGTTCACTGCCTATACATCGTTTATCATTCCCTGCTGCGGACTAAGTGCCAAACTTGCATATATTTATTATCATTTGAGTCTCACCAGATTGAGATGTATTCAGTTACAGAATAATGCACAGAAAGTTTAACTACCAGTAAACAGTTACTCAACAATTTGTATTTCAGTCTATGTAGTTATATATTTAATAGTTGTAATAGATGTAGTTGCCTAATGTGCTGTGAAGTTGTATGACTGAGTAAAGCTGGCGCGGCTCTCAGCTGCCTGTAACGTGTTGAGGTGAACAGTAAAATGGGGTTACATGGGGGTTACAGGCCTAACAAGCACACTGTCTGACCTGGGTTTGTCAGCGCCAATCTCACTAAGTCAATATCACTGCACCGCCTGCCCCAAGAGTTGACCTTTCCCCCTTCTTTCAGGACGTAAAAAGGATTGTTGTTACAGTAGAGTGATAGAGTTTTATTGGCCTTTATAACTGAGGCTTTTGTTGGGCCTGTGTCGTGCTAATACCCGTTGGCAAGTCATTTAAAAACCCGGAGAATGCCTATGTTTTATAAGGCAGCCGCAGACCAATGGGAGCTGTCCGTAACAATGGTCATCAACATTAAGTTAGAGACTGACCTTCCTTTTGCCCTTTTGGGAACTTGGTTTACAACATTTCAGGAAACTAAAAGACTTGGCTAAATGTCTCATGGGCAGAGCCGGAGAGCCATTTATATTTACCTGAATAAATTGAGTGAAATAGATGTTTTTTGTTGTTGTTGTTGTTGTTGTTGTTGTTTTTTCTTCTTAGATTATACTTTTGTAACGTTTTAGTGTAATTTTCCATACTATCTCTTTGTAACGATTCGAAATGCTACAGAAAAAAAAAAAAACATATATATCTTTTTGAATTAGTATCCTACTTTGTTTCTCTTGGTGTCACTTATATACCCCTTAATTGAAACAATGCTTGTCACTTACAAAATTTTATTGCTAGCTTTTGTTTGGAAAAATCACCAATGTATTACCTTCCAGCAAGTGTGATTTCATTTTAAATGAACAGTTCAATATTGGCCTATGCTCTTCTCACATTGGACAATGATTGTAATTACATATTGTAATGGTTTAGGGAAGATTGCTGGTTTTATAGGAGCGCGCTGCCAAAAGACGTGTTCAAGCCAGGGGAAGAATGTGACTTTATCGCGGGGCGTTGCTTATTTAGGATCATAATGGTTCGCGTCCTGTCATTGTTGGGGCATGCTGCTGCTGATGGAGGTGAGAGTGGGTTTTACTGTTCAGAAGATGCAGACCAGGTGTGAGGTGCTGTTTCAGGTCGTTGGGGCATATGACACAGGAATGAGCCATAAAGCCCTGGGACATTATGGGTCATCTGCTTGTTCCTTCAAAGTGCAAAGGTCAGGGATGCACAACATGTCCACATTTATATTGGAGAAAGGTTTGAGGTGAACCTTGAACTGGCCTGGTAGCTGTTGCTAACTTTAGCCATCTTACAGTGTCAGGTTCACCTCCAGAATGCCTATAAGCAGTGATTATGCTCATTGTCAAATACTGCTGAGTCTAAACTCATGACAGTTAGTTTGAGAAGAATTGTAATCTTGCGAGATGGTCAGTGAACGTCTAACATGAATCACAATCCCCTCTTTTTACACTTTGCATGTTTTAACAAAACATAGCATTTCTTTTTATTTTTGGACTTTTGTTTTAACACATACGCTTTTTAGAGCTAAATTTTTGTTTTTGTACAGATTAGTGTACCTCCTTGCCCTTGCATTTCATGAATGCCCCCTCCCAAAAGCAGGATGCTGGGCAATCCCTCCCCTCTAAGACTTGCTAATGGAGCAGGCTGCTGACTCTTAAGGAAGCACACAAAAGCCTGCAGTGCTGCTGTGAAAGAGTGTCTCCCAGTCCCTGGCCTTGGCTGCCACAATGGCTTTGTCCTAGCAGAGCTGCTGCAGTCTGCAGCTCAAACAACTCAAAGCACTCACATCACCATGTTTGAATGACTTAGCAGATTTATATATGAGCGAGAAGTGACAGTGGCCATCATGTGCCCACGCTCTGAAGGATGATGTGTGATTATATAGAGGTGGTAGTGTTGACAAGAGATGTCCATCACCTTCATAAGAAACTTCAATCTGTCTTGTTTAGCAGTAGTTATTATGCAGAATAAAGTGCATCATTTCAAAATGTAAAAGTTTTCTTGTTTGTTTTTTGCAACGGAATTTGGTGTGTGTGAGTGCAGGTTAACATAGGCTATTTGTCTTGTTTTGTCGTTGTATATAGATACCGTTAAACAACATCAATTTAAAATCCTGTAGAAAGTCACACTTTATTGATTACATCTTAACAAGAGTAAGGGGATGCTGAAGGTGCAACTGTCCAGAGTTTGACCTGAATCTGCACACTGGGTTTATAGAGGTAACAGGAAGGGCTCAGCTCTGACATTCCAGCAGAGGTGAAGGAGAAGCAGAGGTCAAAAGCATCCTGCTTAAGAAGTCACCATTTGGGTTTCATTGTCTATAAACTACTTTGTTAATATGCTACTAGTACCAGAGTAAACTCTTAATGAGGTTGTATTGAACCTAAGAAATAGTTCAGATTTTCACAGCCTGTCACAGAGCTCTTTGTCAAAGTATTATAGTTAAATGGGCCACAATTAGAGCTAGCCCAGTCCTCACAAAGGACCTAAATAAGTTTTTTTTTTTTTTTTTTCCTAATGTAGCCACTAGACATCATTTCTAGGTTTAGATCTAAATCAGCTAGAAACACCACTAATCCCACTTTAGAACCACCATGTTATATCTTTTAATGAAGTTTAATTCTTTTGGCCTTTAATTGCATTTGGTGACATCGTGTACATTTACTCGATCTGACATTGTTACAAATTATTTTTGACATATGAAAGCTCTATTTGTGTTAACATAAGCCTATAATGCACAGTTGAAGTAGTCTGTAAATTGCTCATATACAAGACATCTTATAAATCATCCAGGACAAGTATATTTTCCACTTTAGTCAACTGTAGTTTTTGCAGAAATCTCTCTGTCTGAACCCACAAGACACAAACCACTGCCTTAACCACTGCCTTAACCACTGACTGGAGTAAATTATGAGTAATAGATGTGGGTCTGCCTTCAATGACTTATAAAACACAGATCCTGTTAAGTCAACTCTCTGCTGGAGGTTCTCATTGGGAAGCATGTGCTAATATCCAGGGAGACGCCTCGGTTTACAACACTGAGCTGTGATTGGCTGTACAGTTGTAAAGGGGCGGGATCTTGAGTGTATGGGCAAGAAGGAGTAGTGACCATCTGGTTGAGCCACTTCATACATGCATTCAAACTTGCTATCACTGCAGAGACAGAGTTTTGACATGGATTTGAAAGCATTTTCAGTACATGCTCATCTTCGATATTATTGAGTTAGATTTGTGACAGTCCTACACTTCCATGGAGAACAATAATTGGATATGTTGTCATTAAGATTGGTTTTCAACAAAGGTAAGATGTAGTATTTGTTTTGTACAGCAGTAAGAATTTGTTGTCACACATTCATTTAGTTTGCTTGTTTTAGTTTTTTATGTGACAAAATCACGTATCTTGTATGTTACAGAAGGCATAATGATATCTAGTGAAGGTGACATGCCAGCTATTTTGTTTATATTCAAAGAAACAATGGTACATATTTTTTACCATTATAAAAGTCACCAAATACACGAGAAACTGTTGAACTTATAGTTCTAATGATGAAACATCTCAGAAGTCTCCCTAAACCCATTTCTTCTTTTCCTCCAGCAGCAGCGGAGGCCAGACTGTGTTGCTGAGTTAGCGTGAGCCAAGTTAAACATGTCAGTCCAGTCTGAGCTGACAGAGAGCCTAGTGTAAGACTCTGTATATGTCTACTTCCTACTGGAACATAGACAGTAATTCAGCTTGTGACTGCTTACTTTCTCTTGAGCTCTCTCAAGGCCTGTTAATCCAAGGCTCCAATGACTCACTTTATGGGGAAGTTTAGAAACCTAATCTAAAGTTGTAGTTTTTACTCAGTACATGCAGCATTTTAATTGACAAATAAACACAATGTGAAAAAATGTTTTAAGTTTTAAAAGTAGTCATATGGATATATTTTTGAAACAAACAACAGATTGATAATAACTTGTGTATAGTAATTGAAAGGCTACTGAAAATTAGCTTTGAAACTAGCATGTACCATTCCTGGACAAATTAGGTTTCTTAAGTAAGCAGCTAGTCATCTTCACACCAATGGAACCAAAATAGTGGCCAATGCAAGACAGATGTTTTAAAATGGCAAAATCTCCTTCATATCTGACATACACAACATTTCCACTCTTTTTTCAAATAGGACTCATTTACATCTTCATACATGTCACTGTTTTAACCTCACTGTGCTGACCCTCCCCCCACGTACACACCTCTAACCTCCATTGAGGAGATCAGTTGGATGCAAGACCTACAGCTCCCAATGCCATGTTAACAAGTGCCTTTACAAAGGGACCATAGGCTGTTAAACATTCAGGACTACAGGGGTCTTGGTATAGTGTGGGAGGAGGGCAAGGCCAGTAGGGGACAAGGGGCCTCCAAAATAACCTTGCAAACTATAGTCGCCTTGTTAGGGGAAAACTGTAAAAAGGAGTGAGACAAGAATGTTCAATGGATTTTGCTACTTGAAAGAGAAGCAAAGGGGAAAGGTGAATTTAAGCAATGTTACTAATACAACAGACTTACTTTTCTTAGTGACACAATCAAATCTTTCCCTAATGCCTCATCGCTTCCAAACAGACTTGTCTAAAGTTAGCCATCTCCCATGTGAAACCCAAACCACTCGCAAACAAGGCCACATTTTTGCAGGTTATTTTGGTCTCATTTGCAAGTCAATAGAAGTGAACAGAACAAGATAGTGTCTGATTCCCCACCTCTGCTTTCTGAGGTGACGGTGAGATTATCTTGGTTAGAGGGCTTTAATGTATGTGGAGATAACACAAGATGTCCTAATGCGTAAGCCAAGATAAACAGTGTGAGCTTTCACAAAGGCATCATTGTAAACAGCAGTGTAATGGGCCATATCATGAGCCCATGCATAACTAATGACACCAGCAAACACTGATTAAAACATTGGCAAGGGTAAGCTCAGACATAGATTTTTTAATCTTCTTTTTTAGATTTAAGTCTGCTTGCCAATAAACCACAAAAAACGTTATTGATCATTATGTTTATTTTTTAATGAACATAGCATAATTTTAGCACAAATTTTGTGTGCAAGAGTGCACAGTATCTGCTGCTGTATGACTTCAAATAAGTTACGGTTTGCAAGGCCTCCCACGTTTGACTACATTGGCGTCAGTGTAAATATGTGCATTACTTCTTTAAATATGCACAGGGCCTGCACGCTCTCCGGGCTGTCGACACATATATCATGCATAGAAAGTAAGAGAGGGCAGATTTGGATGGCTTCTTCTCATGTTAGCTGTGTGTGCTGTTCAAAGAGCACACACCCTAGAGTGTCTGGTTTTGTCAGCTGTTTCCCTGTGGCCTTGTGTGCCCTCACTGGCCATAGGGGGTAAGGACATAAGGGAGCAGGGTGGGGGTTTGAGAAGGTATAGGTTTGGACGGGATAAGGGTGCTCTTTGATTACAGATAAAAGCCTTGGACTATGAAAAGAGACATTTTATACACTTACTATCTATTATTTGTGAAAATATAAAATAACTTGACTCTTTGATGAACGCATTGGATTCAAGTACATGTAGTAACTTTAAATTTAATCTTTGTGATTGATTAAATATACCTGTCAGACCTGATAAAGGTGCGTCAATTTAAGTGTGGACAGCGTTGCCTGTGCAAAATTCATAAGTTAAATACATCTCTCCAGTGACGCATCATTTACATAATAAGTTTTTATCAATGAAGATAATATAGTTATAGTTTTAGTTGCATCCCAGCCCAGTCATTCACACATTGCTCTTGTCCAGTTGTTTTCAATTGCATTTTTAAATTTGCTTCTTTGTGATGAAAATAATAAAGCATGAATGTTAATTATACATTCATTATTGTCCAGGTTATTTAATCACTTGCCTTCTATTGGTGCCACTTGTGCCAGCAATGCTTTTAAAAACTGCTTTGGATCTTCTTTCTCTGTACGTTTTGTGAGCTGTCCCACATCCTACAGACGGTCAGTCGTCCTGATCTCTATCTGCTGTCCCTACTTCACCTGTTTGACACGGCCTGGACATGTAAAACATGAAAGGACAGTGAGCCCAGCAGGTTCAAAAACAATTCCTCCAAAGAAAAAAGGGACATTGCAGTCTTCCCCATATGTCAGTGGTAGGACTGTCCCATGTTTAGTCAGTCCTGCATCGTGTCATAGAAGACAACCTCCCTTAAGACTATGACATTGCCAGAAATATTATTTACAAGTTATTTTACAAATAAGCACCAACTTTGAAGCAGGTATTATTTTTCCTTATTAGATGATGCTAAGATGGTAAAACTGAATTACAGCACAGTGAAGGAATGTTGGCTCTGCGCAGCACTTCCCAAGACTGGCTGTTTATACAAGTAATTCTGCATTTACAGTCATGCATTTATGCATAGCTAATGGCCTGTTATTGTCTCCATAATGAGAATGGACGTCACCTCACAAAGCTGGAGGGAATTTCCTAATGATCTCTCTAGCCATGAAAACCGCATGAGGGCACATGCTTAAATGCCAGCCAGAAAAGCTATATTTTTTTTTGGAAGTAGACTCATCACTTTAAAAAGATAAAGCAACAGTTCTCACATTACTATATGGGGAGCTAGCTCTGTGTAGTTTGCCATTAAAATATTTTCTAGTTTCAGTTTTAGACAAGGTTCAAAGTTTGTTGACATCAAAACTGAAAGAAGAAACATACTAATTCTTTGTATTTTTGTGTGTCCAGTGAGTGGAGCGTGCGATGAGCCTGAGCAGTGGAGTGTCCTCAGTCAGCCTTCAGGGCGGGGCACGTCAGCAGGACTACATCATGGAGCACAAAGTCAGTAAGCTCAACCTGGGCTTTCAGCGCAGCTCCACATCTGATGACGACTCCGGCTGTGCTCTGGAAGAGTACGCCTGGGTGCCACCTGGACTCAGACCTGAACAGGTAAACACACACACTACCTCATAGTACTGGTAGTTAGCACAAAGGACACTTTTAGTAAGGGTAGTAAATTAAACAACTTTGAGCTCTGAATCTACTTTCCGACTGATGCCCCCATTTCTTATAATACTGTATGTAAGTCTCTTCATAGTTAGAATTTCTTCCACAATGTTGCTGTGGATATGGGGATCTTATATATACTGAATTTATCCAACTTAAGCCTCTTACGTCTCTTTTTGAGTAAATTCACTTTCAACTGAAGCTGTAAGAATTGCATTAAATAAAATTCACTCTTGTGCAAATAAATGGCAAGATAATATGTTGCTACTCAAAACCACTCAAAGCAAATTTCTGAAAAACTAGGCCTGTTTAACTCCAGCAGGCAGCCACTTAAAGACAGGATGTGTGCGATTTTATTTACAAACTGCAGCCTGGCAAGTCTGTTTGTCATTATCAGGGATCTGTTAGAAAAGGGAACTTTGATGGGTCACAGCGGCCATCTTGGGAAGGCCTGCAATCAAGGCTTTCCAACAGCTCCTCAGTCGTGACTTTGGGGCAACTAGTGTGATGTGGACTGCTCCTAATTTAGCCACTACTTTGCACAACTTTGGAGTGTTTCCTTTGTTAAAGAGTACACATGAATGCAATGAAAGGGGTGGTAGGTATGCTAAAGGCTAGGGCTAAACATGCTTTTGTTTGCTAGATGCCAGTGTTAACTGTAATGCCTTTACAGCAGCTATTGTCCTGAATTGGCTAAGTATTATGGCTCCATTATTACAGTGGAGAAACACACAGGGCCATGGTGCAAGTTGACTGTCCCCCCAACCCCCTAGGGTGGTAATTGTGGTATGTAAATGTGCATAATTTATGACCAAGGGTTGCTCCTGATGATGATTGTCAGGCTAAATTACTCTAGCCCCTCCCTTTTAGACGGCCCACGCAGCAGGAAGTCAGTCTGAAACCTACGAGACAAGCACATCCTCTGTTTTTTATCCCTGCAGCTGTAATGGTCCTTCCTCATAAAGTTTGAGTTTTCATTGACCAGCCTGAGGGGTCAAAGTGTCAAAGGGACACGTTGCTTTGTACTGTTCCTGTAGATACGTATACTGTAGACATATGACCAGAATTGGCTGTATTCAGCACTACACTCTTTTAAACCATAATCTCATAAAATGAAGAATGAGAAAACCGTATTATGAAATTTACTAATTTACCAGTTTAAGAAGTCCAATTCTTGATTGCAAAAACTCAACTCACAATTGAATGTTTTGTGTTCCTAAAGAAAGCTTGGGAAAAACTGCATTTATTATCAAGTGTACACACAGGTTTTAAAAGTAGTAAGCATTTAATTTATTATTTGTTGTAATTGTTGAAGATAGATCATTTAAAATCACTTTTAAATTAGCTATTACAATTTATAGAGATGACCTTTTTTACATTTTAGTATTATGAATTCAGCCTGCTGAAAGTATCTTTAAGTATTGTAGGTAAACCATTAAAAAAATCATTGCACACGTTTGAACTGATACCTTTTCATTGTTTTCCTTTATAACATTGTTGTTTTTGGCTTGCTTTTGCATTTCTTAAAAAAATCAGTGTTATGCATTACTGTTGCAATTCACCTGTAAAAAATACAACCTTTTAGATGCTTTTGCAAATGTCACATATGTTCTTTTACAGGTTCAGATATTTTTCTCATGTCTCCCTGAGGAGAAAGTCCCTTATGTGAACAGCCCGGGTGAAAAATTCCGAATCAAGCAGCTTCTGTACCAACTGCCACCACATGATAATGAGGTGAGAACATTATGAATTCATATTGACTGCGGTTTACCTAATGTTCGCACTTGGCATCTGTGTCTGCATCACACCAGCAAGATTGTTCAGCAATCTTGTAGGCGTGTAATGTGGGCACAATGTGACTTTTGACTTGATGAGTTTACGGTGTTTGCCTGAAGCCCCCACCAGTAAGATTCCTGTCATAGCAGTGGTTAGTTTACGACAAGCGCACAGCGGGAGAGAGAAAGGGGCTTTATGTGATGCCACCACCGCAGTGGCACCAGTTCGAACAGGGTCTGTCTCTGCTCTTTTGTTGCTCAAGCTCTTGATTTCACTCCAAACACAAGCACTGTTTGTGTAAACGTCTGCTCCGGCTCTTGTTACTATTGCTGGAGTCATCAAAGTAGTTTATTGTAAAAATTTGGGTTTTCAGCCTAAGTGTGATTTTTTTTTTACTGAGATATACTAATGTTTTCCACAGGATTGTACTATGACTATGGTGGCACAAGCTATCTGTATTTTATTATTTTTATTTAATGCATATTTGTGAGATAAATGTCACTTATTGACTCTACTGATCAAAGAAAAAAATATTACAAAATAAAAACAGTTGATTTTCTATGTTTGTGACAATACTGTGACCATCAAGTATTATCTTTATTACCAATTTATTGTTCAACTTGTTTTTAGACTAATTGCCCACCACCGACTCCTCTAAGGAGGAGAAACATTAAACATTAAAACTATTTCAGAATTGAGTTTTTCCAAACTACTAGAGCTTGAAAAGATTTTTCAAGACAAAGGAGAAACAATTGTTAATTGTTATTGTCTTTTAAAAATGCATGTGAGAAAATAATAATGTGTAATGAAGCAGACATCACAGTCAAGTGTTTCCCACATCAGGAATTCAATTAGAGCTCTACCTACTGGCTGCAAAGGAAATGACACATCAGTGCAATTTTGCCTAATTTGCTAATGCTGCTGAACATTTCTGCAGCAAGCAAGTCTGGGTGTTTTAGGGCCTAAAAACTGCACAGAAAATCTCAGAGCAGGGACATTCAGAACAGTGTTTTCTGAGGCTCACAGTGAAAGGAATAGTATCGCAGACAAGATTTAACACTCAAAAACATCAATTTTGGAGAAAATGTTTTTAGTAAAAATTTTCTATTGTTGCCATGTTTTCTCTTTCTCAGATCAAAGTATTTTTGTTTGTTTGTTTGTTTGTTTAAAAAATGACTTTCACTCTTAATTTTTTTAAAGAAACAATACAGAGTTAACAATGAATCATTACCATTTAACAAACTATTTTTCTAACTACATTTTTTTACTGACAGAAGGTATTATGTAAACATCTTAGTTGCTAAAACCCAAGCATGCAATATCTTTGACTGAATCTTGATCTAAAAAAATGTGTCAAATGATACTCTGTGCTTTTAAGTGAGCATAAAGAAATATTGTCTCATTTTCATTTAGAGACTTGGTACATTGAAAAGTATGGGGAGAAGTGTGGTACTCAAATGGGGCATTTTTAGAAGTTGTGAAACCGAGTACTAGTGCATCTTCACTGACATTAAAGTGATTCAATCAAATACTTTTTTCTAAGACTGGTCAATAGGGGACTTTTAACAACTGCTCCATGTGCTTTTCTAGGTGCGTTACTGCCAGTCTCTCAGTGAAGAGGAGGAAAAAGAACTGCAGATGTTCAGTGTTCAGAGAAAAAAGGAAGCGCTTGGGAGAGGAACCGTGAAAACGCTGCCTCGTAATCTCTTAAACAGTGTTTGTGAGCATGTAAGTACTCATTTCAACTTTAATTACTTACCTAATTAAATGCATGGTAGAAAGGAAGTTGTGGTAAGATGTGGCCTTGAATGACTTGGGGTTTTGTGCTTGGACCTTCTTTGTGGCAATCAAAGGCATTTTCTAATTTTATCAATCCCTGCTTGGTACAAGTTCCAAGCATATTGTTTAACCTGAGAAAATATACAGATGTTTGTGGTAGAATCTTAGGAGACTAAAGTGTTTTTAAAGTACCGTAAAGTAGATGTTTTACAAATATATATATTTTTTTTTTAGTGTGGAGAAAGCATCAATGGTGGAGAAATGGCAGTGTCCGCGTCTAGAATGAACCCTGCGGTAGTCTGGCATCCAGCCTGTTTTGCCTGTTCAACCTGCAGCGAGCTACTAGTGGATTTAATTTATTTCTACCATGAGGGAAAGATCCATTGTGGACGGCACCATGCAGAGCTGCTGAAACCACGCTGTTCGGCCTGTGATGAGGTTAGATTGACTAAACCAAAACCAAAACAAATTTTTGACAAGTTTAAGTATAATAGTAAGTACTTTTCTTTCTACAGATAATTTTTGCAGATGAGTGCACAGAAGCAGAGGGCCGCCACTGGCACATGAAGCACTTCTCCTGCTTTGAATGTGAGATCGTTTTGGGAGGTCAGCGTTATATCATGAAAGATGGCAGACCTTATTGTTGTGGATGCTTTGAGTCTCTTTATGCAGAGTACTGTGAGGCCTGTGGAGAACATATAGGTAAGACTATTCACCACCTTTGTATTGTTACCATGAACACTCAATCATGCTGGACAGAAAAAACTGCACAGTTTAAGGAGTTTAGATAGTGCACGCTATTAGTTCAATTTTTGGTCTTCGTATTTTACACCACTTTCACACAAGAACATTTCATGGGGTGATATTTTACATTGTACTGTCTATAATCAAAAAATATTCTATAATACTGTCTTGGGCTTAATTTAAATTTTTACAATACTTGGGTATTTAAAGTGGAGAGAAAAATTCATAGTATTGTTTTCTCAGGTGTGGACCATGCTCAGATGACCTATGATGGACTTCATTGGCACGCCACTGAAAGCTGCTTTAGTTGTGCCCAGTGCAAGAACTCTCTCCTGGGCTGCCCCTTTCTGCCGCACCAGGGTCGTATCTACTGCTCAAAAGCATGCAGTTTGGGTGAAGATGTGCACGCCTCAGACTCCTCTGACTCCGCCTTCCAATCAGCCCGTTCTCGAGAGTCCAGGAGAAGTGTGCGCATGGGCAAGAGCAGCAAATCAGCTGATCAGTGCCGCCAGTCTCTCCTGTTCTCACCTTCTGCCAACTATAAGTTTCCTGGATTTAGTGGCAATGCAGAAGACACCTTAACCAATAAGCTGCCCCATATGAACTTATCTGATCATTTTTGGAGGGGCCATGGAGAAGAAGCAGAAGCCCCTGAGGACCAGGAAGAATGGGCAGAGCATGAAGACTACATGACACAGCTACTGCTTAAATTTGGACAGCATGGTTTGCAACAAGCCAATGACTCTAAACCTACAGATTTTTGGACAGCAGAGCCAGAGACCCAGTTGGAGCAGAACTGTGCTAAAGCTTGTCATGGCAGTGGGACTCAGATAAGAGGAAGTCTGGCCAGTAAGAAGTACCAAACAGACAGGTACTGGGCCCAGTCCCAGGACGGCTTGGGTGACTCTGCCTATGGCAGTCACCCTGGTCCTGCTAGTAGCCGAAAAATTCAGGAACTAGACCTGGACCACGGGGCTGGAGAGGAGGGCCAGTGGTACACTGACTCTTTGGAATGTATTTCTGATGAGTTCAAAAAGATGGAGCCAAATGTCAGAGACTCCATGGACTCACTTGCTCTATCCAATATCACAGGTAATAAACTCCATAATTTGTTATTGCATTGTTATTTGTGTCACCATATTACACTGTGCACTATTTAGCTGATATTTTGTTTTGTTCAGGAGCCTCAGTGGATGGTGACTGCAAAGATAGAGGGCTGGTATTTTTACAAGGATTTCCTGGGCTCCAGACAGAGGACTGTGAAAAGAACAGTAATATGGGGACACTCAACTCCTCCATGTTGCACAGAAGTGCAAACTCACTTAAAAGTCTTGCATCTGAACAGGAAGTTACCGTCACTCCAAAAGTACAGGAAATGCCATTATCAGATAGTAGACCTAGCATCCCTGCTCTAAGGAGGGTTCGCTCACATGCCAAAACTCATCAGGTCAAGTTCTCAGATGATGTGGTGGACAACAGTCAGTATGAATTGCCTCTACGCCAGCCCCCTATGAGTGAAAGGACTCGTCGCAAAGCCTTTCACTTTGATGAGCAGGGACAGGATCCTCGTGCAGGACACCATCATCACCACAGGAAGCGTCGCAGCCGCAAGTCTCGCTCCGATAATGCTCTGAACCTGCTGCCCAAGGAGCAAGCTTCAAGGAGCTTTAGCAGAGATCCCAGGGGAATACATGGACACCCTAACACTATGTCCCAGTATGGTTTACATGGACCAGTCACAAAGCGCTTCACTGGACTATATGGAGAGGAGGATGAGTGGTGCTCTACCTGCTCCTCTTCCTCGTCAGACTCTGAGGAAGAGGGCTTTTTCCTAGGTCAGCCTATCCCTCAGCCTCGACCACATAGACACTACTACATGGAGGACTTGCCCTGCTCTGTGCTGGGATGGGCTCTCCATCTTACAGCCAAAGGACTAAGTCTAAAAAGAAGAAAGGGCACAAGGGAAAGAACTGTATCATATCCTAGACATCTAAACTCACTCATTTTTAGCTTGTCATGCACAATCATTTTAGGACACGGTTTGAAAAATAGCCTACTTGTTATTAACAGCTTCATGGCACTCACTATCAAGATGTTGAGACACACGTCTGTTCTGCAGCTTAATGCACCATGTATCACTGTATTTCCTCGTACATATATTTAAAACACTACCAGTTATTTAACAATGCAATTTTGTATATTGTGTAGAGTTTAAAAAGCCTATTTTTATATCCCGGAGTTTGCGCTCTTTTGTACTGGTGGTGTTAAAATAGCATTTGGTGCCATATTTAAAAAAAAAGGCCAAAAGTGTATTGACACAAAGATTGAAGTCTTTTTTAGGCATTTGCAGTGCTTACAGTAGATAAACAGACCTGGGTGAGCAGGTTTGAATGGTTTATTTATGGGCCACGATGTAAAATAAACAAAACCATGTAATCTGTATAAATGTAAAAACTGTAAGACTTAAGACTAATAATTGTAATAAACATTTATACTGTATATCAGACTATGGTACAGTTATTACACAGTAAGTACATCATTTTTATATTTTGACAAAAAAGAATATAAACAAAATCATTGTAAATCAAATGGCACACAGTTATAGTTTTGTATAAAAATAAAGCATTTTCAATACCAATGCAGGCTTGGAAAAACAAAAAAAATAATCAATATTGTTACTTCATGGTGATAATACACATACAGATGTTAAAAACAAGATTCACTGTTTGGTTTAACAATAACACTATTGTGGCTCATTGAAATTGATTTGAAAGCAGTACATATTTGAAGTCTTTTTGATTTACAGTCTTTGAGCAATTAGTTAAAATACATTTGAGTTTAAAAATAGCACAAAGTCTTATCAGGTCTTGTCCTCAGTGGGCTGGTCAGTCTGGCTGGGTTGATCTATTGCCTCATCCAGCTCTTTTATAAACTGTTTCAGTGAGTCCAGACAGCGCCCTTTTAACTGCTCCAGGTTCTTCTCCAGTGGAGCCTGGAGCAGATAATCCAAACTGGGTTCCTTGTCCACCAGCATCTTCACCACGGTGCGAAATGTCTCACAGTCCTGCCTGTAATCCTGCGCATAAACATAAATACAATTTACACCCAGAAAATCAGTGCTTTTTTCAACTTTAAGTTATAATATAGCTTAGTGTGTTTTTTGGTTTTTACACGTTTTAACCCATAAAGAGTTAAAGTAATGCTTCAGCTAAGTCAAACTTAATTGATCACATTTGTAAACGACAGCAGTGAACTTCATGCACTTGTCATGAGAGATCCAAACATTTGTGGAAGCAGCCGTGTATGAAGCCCAATTCAAGTGCACATTGGCTAAAACAAAGCAAAGTGAGGTGTCAGTGTAAGTTAGTGGCGCTGCAACATTCTTTCACACCACAATGTAACCAGCTCTCACATCCTTCTCACATTTTACTGCTAACACAAAACGGCTGTTAGCTTTTTATAGGGGTTCCAGGTGCAAACTCAAACCGATGTTTATCACCTGGAAAGAATTGACCCAAGTTTGGCAGCTTTAAGTAAAGGCAAAAGTAAAAAAAAAAAAAAAGGTTTCACTGGGATTATTCTTAAACTACATTTGGTCAGACAGCAATAGCGAGAATTATCCTACATAGTATTAAGCATTAAGAGAAACATATATTCATATATAAATATTTTAACTTAACACTGTTTTGACACATATTTTTTACTTAAGGAGAGTTGCATGATTTTTTTTAAGATGCTTGTCAAAGTAAAAGAAAGGATACTAGCTGAAATAAACAGCACAAATCTATCAATCAAATTCCACAAATCTACCTATGCACATTTATTTATTACCGAATAGGCGCATCTGAAATCTTAGAGACAGAAATGTTCCCAACTGTGGGAGTAGTGGCTTTACATGTAAATCATGTCAAGCTAATTCAAGGTTCCACATAATGATAGTCTTCAGGTCTAACCACGAGGAGGCAGAAGACTCACGACAAGAGTGTGTCCAACTAAACGCAAATAATCGTGTTTATACAATTTTAATCATTTATATTTGTAAAACTGCCAGACATGTTAACACTGTTAAGAATGCACATTGGCATAATCAGACAAAAACATGCAGTTGATGTTTTACAAGCATTTCTGCCCTAATTATTTGGAGCCAATCATTTGGTTTGCCTTTGTTCAAAACAAAAACTGTTTTAAACCTTTGCCATGAACAATCCCATGAACCAAAACAATCTTGCAGTCCCGAAACAATAGTTTATGAGAGACACAGGATCACAGTAACAGGTCCTCACGTCATACATAAATTCAGAATAACATTTGCACATTTTATTAATAATTTTAATAAATGACATATTGGTTTAAAGCTAAAAGCTTAAAGTTCAGATAAGGGATACAATAATCTAAGTTGTCAATGGAATTTCCTAGAAAAGAATAAAGAGACATACTGTATATGTCATATATGTGATTTTCCAACCGAATGCAGAAAAATGATCCTACAGGAAGTAGAGGGTTCTGTTCAAATGAGCGCTGCAGGAGGCAGGAGCTCTGCATAATGCGGAAAGTAGGTTAATGAACTAAGAGTTGTTACACAGTAGAGATTATTAAAAGAAATTTTAATCATCTGAGCTACAAATGGGGTCTCTCCAGAATAATAGTTGAAATAGATATGTTCCATAACAATGATTATGTATTTTATCATATTTAAACCGCTGGCACAGCTCACATGCTACAAGTACTACTCATTTCATCAATGACTAATGAACAAGTATGTAGAGCCGTACAAGACTTGAGTAAAAAATATTGAAAACTACATGGTCAAATGTTACAGGGCTCAAACTGAAGTAGAGTGAATAAAACAAAGTTTGTTAATAGGCAGGTTGGCCTGGTGATGCGTAAGACCTGGGGATGTACCACACTGGGGGGCTACTCCCTGCAGGGAAAAAAAACACTGTCCCAATTTTCTAGAACAGTTAAGTAGAACTGTGCTACAGCTTTGAACAATAAGGAAATATGCACCTCGACTGAGGGTGATGACATTGTAATCTCAAGGTAATGTGCCCATTCCAGCCTTCCTTGGACTATTTATAAAATTGTACACAAATAAAAGGAAATACCTTTGTAAAAACAAACTGACAAAAACTCTACATACCTTTTTCAAAAATCCTAAATTATCATCATTGATTAAGTTCCACTAATAATTTTAGTAATTAAATCAAGCATAACTAATAACCGTTTTAGGGAGTTGTAGAATAAATTTCACTACCTTCTCAATTTCCAAAGCTTTTGCCTTAATGGCTTCCGAGCGCCGAGCCTTTAACTCTTGCTCTGGTGTCGGCTTTGGTGTCGGCTCTGGCTCCACGCTGGCAGCCTCCTCCTCCTCCAGCTCAGCTATAGACGCAGGAGGGCTTCCCTGGAAGGCCAGAGGTGAAAGGTTAACGTCGAGGTCATCCTGTTTAGAAAAAAGTTCTTATTTCAAAGTGATTCCAAAAGAGAAACATTGTATATTACCTAAATATGAAACCATATCATGCTTAGATCATTGTTTTACATTTTCTTCATTGTAAACCGATGCATTCATGTAAAACAAGACACTATCTGAAATGATCTTTTGATTTTCATTTAAAAACTTCAGAACTGAGAACCAAACACAACAGGATTTGAGCCTTAAATTCAGAACAATGCAAGAATATACAAATATGCATAATTCAATAAAGGTTTATAATTTGAAAATATTATGACAAAAGTGGACTCTACAAGTTATGTCCCCATTTAATATATGACCTAAAAAGTAGACTCTTTTTTTTTTTTTAAACAAATGTTTAGAACATTTGTGTGGTGGGGTTCTGACGTACCTTTGATGTTGATACAGTCTGTGGAGGATCCTGTTTAGAGTTTTCATGAGGTGGACTCACAGAAGCAGTAGGTTTTGCTGATGAAAAAACAAAAAACAAAGCAACATCAACGGCCGTCTAATGAACAATTTTAAGTAAAAACTGTAAATAAAATTTTCATGCAAGAACACAAACCATCTGTTTGCAGTTGATGAGTTTTTAGCACAATTTTAGAATGATTAGGTATCTGAACATTATTATTTTACACAAAAGAAATCCAGTCACGAGCCGTTTGAAAAACAAGAGTATTCCTTTTCCCTGGCACTAAGAGTGAGTGTTTTGAGAATGTAATTAACGCTTGGTAAATTCATTCTGTCTAACTTTGATTACTAATCGTATGATTTTTCTCTAATAAGACAGTTGTAATAAGCTATAAGCTCGTACCTGACAGTTTCGGCGGAAGGATTTCCGCCTTCGTCCGAGGACACATTACAATATCGGACGTCACCTTTGACGATGGCGGAAGTCCTGCCGCCGAAACTGTCACGAGCTTATAGCTTATTACAACTGTCTTATTAGAGAAAAATCATACGATTAGTGAATGTAATTAACATTTTAACACGCTCTGCTGCACCTTGACCCTGCACATTACACATTGCTAAAAAACCAGACGCTTTGGTTAAGGGGACAGTTCTCACAAGAATAAACTGGGAAACACATTTAACAGTGATAATTTATCAACTCCATCTACATAACACCATGTAAGATCATTTCATTGTCACCAAGTATGGGTCTTTCACCTGCCTCTATTGTATGAATATCATTCAACATTTGGTTAAAATTGTGCTATGTTTATTTATTCATTATTATATACTGCATTACACTGCTGACTGGGGTTTTTCTCAAATGATCTTGAAGCAGAGCTGGAAGAGTGGTTTTTTCGTCTGACGGGAGAGCGATCCCGAGATGTACACGGCTCTCTGCGCCTGTAGTCCACGTCGTCCCTAGAATAAACAAGTATATACAATTTATTTCACATGTACAGAATATATGCATATAGTCATAGTGTGAAACTAATTGGTTCTTGATGAATTTTGTTGATGGTCAGGGACTTGATACATGCAAAAGCGTACCTTGGATGAGGTTCCAGATCACGACCCCTGTTCCTGAAAAAATGTCCTCCTCTGCCATTGTTTCTATAAAGTAGATATTACATGAAACATTGAAACATATAAATAAATCAATATATATATATTTTTAAACACATTTATATTACTATTGTAAACACATCAGCTTCTGCACTTTTTGCTACACATTTATGTACAGTAAATGTTTGCTTACAAGAGATCTTTTAAGTCTTGGTTGAGATAAAAATGAGCTAGAGGCACCTGGTAGTCATGACCCCAGCCTGAACTCCGGCCACATCTCAAACAGAGCAGGTCTAACAAGCCTACAACTTTTACGACTAATGATCTGTTTGAAGTGGCCAGGACTCGACCTGCCATTTGCCAAATATTGACTAGATCTTTAAAACGCCAAAAGGCTACACAAGCAAGGCAGCTACATTATCAATTTCTTCGGTCTTCTTGGTCTAAACTCTGTAAAGTGGACACATTTCTGTGTGGCAGTGGTGGTCACAAGCACAAGCATGGATGGCATAATTTATAAAAGTTAATTCTTAAAGCTCCTAAGATATTTATCACACAGATGTTTAACTGTGGTATGTTGTATGTTTGTCTGAAGTAACTTGGGCTGTGAATCAGTTTAATTCTGAGACAGTGATGCCCTTTTTCCTTTAGCACAGGGATTCCAAGGCCCCAAAAATAACTATACCCCCAAGGTTTTCAGTAAAAAAACAAAACAAAACAGTTTAAATAGTCAAAAGTGTGAAATTACAACTTAAAATAACTTTCGAGAGATCCCGACCCCCACTTTGGGAACCACTATTCTAGCATTACATCTATGCAGTCATGTAAAGAAGAAATACTCTCTCCATCTAGAGGCAGTTTTGTGATATTGCAATAAACTACAAACATTTCAGGTACCTTGAGTCTAAATGATGCCTGAGGTCATCTCTGTTGTGAATAAAGTGTCCTTCCTATAAAAAAAAAAAAAGGGTCTCAGATTTGCACAAAAATTCATTCATAGGTTTTTGAGAACATGGTAATTCAGTACCTCTGCAAAACATGACACTTACATTTCTTGGAGGAGGAGGATTTCTGTGGAAGTTTCCAAATCTGTGATTTTCATTTTCAAAAAACGGCATGTTGTTATGTGGGTAATTATTGTTGCCTTGACATTCTCGTGGATCCTGATAAGGCATGTGCTCACTGTACATTGGTCCATCAACTCTTCTGTCAAAGTCTCCACCCATCATTTGCATAGGGCTTCTTCTCTCAACAATATTAACAACTCTTTGAATATTCACCTAAGAAATTTGGTTCAAAGCAGTAGATAGTTAAACCTAAAAAAACATGCAAGCGTCAATTGATTGTGCTTTTAATGATTTGGACTAACCTCCCTGCCATTTCCTGGTCCCCTCATGAAGTGCTCATCATAGGCCTCTCTAATGGTTTGTCGACCACGCTGAAACACTAGAACAAAAATAATAAATCAGTAGTTAAATAAAAGTGGGGCTTAACAACAGACAAAAACAGAACCATCTAAATACATGTTATTTTTTGAGTATCCTGATAGCGTGCTTTTCTTGCATTTCTCACTGACACAGACATTAGGATCTCACAAAGTTGAACTTGTGATCTTTCTGTTCCAAAAATTAGAAGTTTTAGAGTACAACAGAATTATTATTATTTTTTTTTTTTTTTTACGTGAACTAGAAGTGAATGCGTAAGTAGGCCATAGGTTGCCTTTAACTCCTATGGTATTATAAGGCCAGACAATGGGCAATAGACAGTTTTCCTATTAATACATTGTATTGCAATGAAATATCGAAATAGTAATTAACTTCCCTCTGGTGATTTCTATTAGTGACAAAATCTTAATTTAAAAATCTTAATTTTGGCTGCCCTTCATCTATTATCGGCTGTTAGGACGTCGTGATGTCACAGGACTAGAACATGTAACATTGAAAACAACTACTTGTAAAATACTTACTAATTGAGGACAGTTTTGCTCCAGACGTCTCTACAGGTTAAAACAAGTCTAAAAAAGACATGGGATAAGTTACCTTCTACTTAAGAGTCAACAACTGAGTGAAGCATTGATAGGCCACACACAGCAGCAAAACTGTATTAACTTAGCTAGCTTTTTTGGAAAAAGTCGTTGTGTTGTTAGCAAAATTAGCATCAATACTCGCACCCAGTCGAATTCATGGGTAACAAGCACGCGAATACTCACTTTAGACCGGATACGTCACTCGGTGCACTGTCCGACTGTTTCTTAATGTTCAAATTCCCTTGGCAAGTTGGCATCACTTTATTTTGCAGCAAAAACCATGGCAAGAACACACAAGCATGAATAGCATGCTGGCTAATGCTGTAACGAGAAACAGAAAGTACTCGATTTGTTTCTTCTTCGACGAATAACAAAATACTCATGCCGCCCTCTTGTGGCAGTGAGTGGCAGTTTATTTTCAGCTGCAGCATACCGTCGTTGCCGCGCAGTTCCAAAATTGCAGTAGAGCACAAGATAAACAACTAAAAAATAAAATAACGAACATCTATAACGACAACAAGGTCACAAGGTTATAAAACAGATTTACCGGATTATGGGTGAACAAGTGGGAGGAGCTAACAGATGTAAACATTTGAAGTAACGTTAGCTAGCAATAGCAGAAGTCGAGCAAATAGCTGCATAGAACTTGGTGTTATTTTAACACTGATATGGGCAGCTGAAACGACAATAGCACAGTAAAATGCAAAATGCGATGCTTTCGTCATGCATTATTTCTGTGCATTGTCTTGGCGCTCTGTTCACTGCTGTACGTGTTCAGTCAGATAGCCTCATCCTCCGCACTGGAGCAAAGAGACCGATGGCCAGAGCAGAGCAGAGCCGTAAGCTGGAGGCATGACACCGATCAGGCTCTCAAGAAAACGCGAGGTCCTGGAGGCCAACGCCGAGAACTGCACAAGTATGGAAGTGGTCTATCACTATTCTTCTAACTAAATTAAGTAGTTAGTACAACAACATTGCAAACAATTAAGAAGTTACAACAACATAATTTGTTTTCATCTAGTTTTATTTGAGTCTCTCTCTCTCTCTCTCTCTCTCTCTCTCTCTCTCTCTCTCTCTCTCTCTCTCTCTCTATGTTCTTATCCTCTGGTCAGGTGTAAGTCTGTTTCTTACTGGAGCCCATATTCAAGATTGCCTGCAGATGTGTGTGGTGTGAACTACTTAATGGAACAAATAAGTATAACTGATTTTATGAATCTTTATTTAAAAATGTGGATTTTGTGTCAGCTTGTTGATTTATAGTATATTTAATTACTATATATTGTCCTGAATTAACTGTTGTGCATTATACCTGCTACTGTTTAAGGAGTTTTGCAACTATAATTGGACCCTGTGCTTAGGCTAATATTGTTTTAAAGATAAACTAGCTTAACACATGTAATATTTTTTCTTTGTTTTTGTAGAGAAAAATTGTCCAAGGAGTCTCCAGATTTTCGAAGTCACCTGGCTGTAGTAGCCTGTGGTCCCAGACTAGAAGAAACTCTCATTATGTTAAAATCTGCACTCCTCGTCAGCAAAAAACCTTTCCATTTCTATATATTTGCAGAAAATGAATTACAAGACAGCTTTAAAAAAGCAGTAAGTGCAAAGCATCTGCTCACACATAACATGTTAAAAACAATTCTTAATGTTTATTATGTTTTTTTTCTCTCTCTCTCTCTCTTTTTTTTAAGTTGAATTCATGGCCACTTATGGTTAGGAGAAATTTTAACTTCACCATCTTTCCCATCACTTTTCCAAAAGATAATGAAAAAGACTGGAAAAAACTCTTCAAACCATGTGCTTCTCAAAGACTCTTCCTCCCAGTAAGTCCAAATGTTCCCCTGTCTAGTTATTTTGTTTTGTGCATAACCTAATATATTCATGTGCATGCACAGCTCATTTTGCAGGACGTGGACTCACTGCTTTATGTAGACACTGATATCCTGTTCCTTCAACCAGTGGAGGACCTGTGGACTTTGCTGTCTCATTTTAACTCTAGTCAGTTAGCAGCTGTAGCTCCAGAGCATGAGGAGCCCCGTATTGGCTGGTACAATCGATTTGCCCGGCATCCTTATTACGGAAGGACTGGCATCAACTCAGGAGTCATGCTAATGAACATGACACGCATCAGAGCTAAGTACTTTAAGGTGAGGACAAGTTTTATACTGTATATCTAATAATTATTATCACCATTTGAATTGTATTAGAATTATAGGCTAGCAGAGTGTTATGTTATTGTTATTATTATAAATGTATATATGTAACATTTTATCTTTTGATTTTACATAGAATGACATGACAACTGTTCCTTTAAGATGGGAAGAAATGCTCATGCCCCTTCTTCAAAAGTACAAACTCAATATTACTTGGGGAGATCAAGACCTTCTTAATATCATATTTCATCATAATCCAGGTTGGAAATTTATATTTATTTATTTATTATTATTTATTATTATTTTATTTTTTTTTCAAGTTACCATTATTACTACTTAAATTAAATCATACTACTGTATACTGTAACTACACAGGATAGGGTGCATTCCGACAACTGGGAACTGGATATTTTCCATGTTTCACTTGAAAAAATCAGCTGGAATGCTACTCAAACTGGTATACTACCTGTGAAATGGGAGATGGTCGAGGGACTACTTTCACTTCACAACAATTACCACAAAAAATGAATCTGGGGCTTTAACCGCCCCAAAAACATTGTAAACATTAGTTACAGGTTATTTACCCTACAGTTAGCATTAGTCTTATTTTACAATTTTACATAGATGGTGATTCAGTTGGAACGCTTTGAATGCAGTGAAAATCGTAGTGAGATTGCTAATAAATTAGTCCCTAATAGAGGTAGATGTTTTCACTCTTAAAGGAAAAAAAATCCCAGTTAAACGAACTTTGCAAATTGACAAATATGTGCATTTACTGTATAAGGGTAAAAAACATCCATTCATTTACATGATCTTTGCTTTTTACAGAAAGCTTGTTTGTGTTCCCATGTGAGTGGAACTACCGCCCAGACCACTGCATTTACGGAAGCAATTGTCACACTGCCGAAAAAGAAGGCGTCCTCATTCTCCATGGAAACAGGGGAGTCTTCCATGATGACAAGCAACCAGCTTTCCGAGCTGTATATAATGCTATACAAAAGGTACAATTGTAGTGTATGTACTATACAGAGAACTGAAGTGACCAAGTGTTTCTATGAGGGCAGTTTTTTTTTTATGCTTACCTCAGACCAGTGTATTCTAGATGTGCATGCTGTCCTTTGTTTCAAGTAACTTTTTTGGTCTCTTAAGGACCATAAAATCAACTCAATAAATCCGAATTGTTTTAAAATAGCTTTACAAAGCACAATTTAAGAAATGAAGCTCAGGAGAGATAAGAATGGGTAAAGTAGCATTTACTCTTTCTGTATTCAATCTGTTATGTTGCTTCTGCTGCTGACACCAGGAGTCTCTGATGCCAGCATGAAGTGTACAGTAATCAATCAGCATAATTGTGCTTTATGTTTTACTGTTGTTAATGAAAAGTATTAGAGAAAGAGAGAAAGTGAGCTAGTTTTTGATAATTAATGAGAACTGTAAGGAATACATTTATTATTTGCATTGGGAAAAGACTTACCATCATGGCTCAAAACAAATTCCAATTTTGAAAAAAAAAAAAAAGGCAAAATCCACTTTACTTGGTAATGGTCCTGTATTTATACAGTATTTCATTTTTTGCAGTTGGATAAACTGAATCCTAAATGTTTTTTCTACAGTACCAGTTCGGTGAAGATTTTGACAAGTCCCTTTTGGATCCACTTGAAGCCTCTTTGAGATCCACCACACACACGTACTGTGGCCGCTGCAGTCATCTTTTCATCAAGAGGCTAAGACAGAGTATTCGATTGACTCAACAGGATGTTCAACCAAAGAGACGACAGGGTTAGATTTCAAATACTATTTACAGTTGGTGTCTACAGGCCACTGTGAGAGGCATGCTTCCATTAAACATACTCCTGTGGTGACACCAATCTCATCAGAAGGTCTTACTGTTTACTGTTATTCAGGTTTAGACAGGGTAATGAATGTACCTGTGTCCTCTGTTAAAGAACAGAGCACAGATGTTTACATGTTTCTATCTGACAATGTGATAAACACATTGTATTTTCACTAGAGATTTTCCAGACAATCACTTTTTGTTACCAAAAGTGTTGTTTTTTATTTTTATTTTTTGTCTGAGATTTAGTGTTAATATTTTTTGAGCAACTGTATTTTGAGGTACAAAACATTTTTGCATGAGATTATCAGTGTAACAAGATTTGTGAGAGTTTGCCTTACAATATTTGTTTTTTGGATCTGGAAAAGGCACTTGATTGTATACCTTGTGGTGCCCTAGGGGGATGCTCTGGAATTATGGGGCCCTTTGCTCAGACCTTTTCAGTCCTTGTACATTCATAGTGTTTGCACTGCTGGCAGTAAGTTAGACCGGTGAATTTTGAACTCTGCACTTTCTCATTTTTTTTTTCTCATCAAGTTTTGGATCCCTCCTTAACCCCTACCTGGGTTAGTGTTCAGGTCAAGACATGTACCATTGCAATAGGCCTCGGGAAGAGCAAAGACATGATTGAGGGGGTAGGTGTTTGCCTGGTATTGCCTCATGATCCAACTAGATAAAATGAATTAGGTGTGTGGGGAAAGAAAAATCTGGTTGAATCTTGGTTGAATTTCATAACTTGTAATAGTTCTTTAAAAAGCATATCATTTGGTCCAACATTGGTTTAAAAAGATTGTATTTGTATTTTTAATTATGCTTTTGTAATTGTACTATAACTCATGAGTCATGACACTTGCACTGTTGACTTAAGGAGTACACACTGGTTATTATGGTTTATTTGTCTTATTTTTAATTATTTTATACTTGTCTTTAGCAAACACCAACACATCCATGTTTAAGACAATAATTATTACATTTTTAAATAAAACCTTTTAAGATTTTTTGTTAATTGTTGTTATTTATTGTTGTGACATTAGCTTTTCATGCATACTTACAAATTGTTCCGTTTCAGAGAAGAAACTGAGCAAATGATGATTCTTCTTCACACGTGTACACAGATTCTGCTCAAACGGAGAGTTGCTATAAACTTTGCAGTGGAACTTGGATTGAGTAGACTGCTCAATTGACTCCTGAGTTGATGCTGTTGAGGATAGTGTCAGGGTCAGGCATTTATTCACTAGACATAATGTATGGTCAGCAGCCCTAAAATCTCATCACTGAATTGAGGAAAATCTCAATTCTGTTTTATTGGCTCTCAGATACCACCCGAAATAACGTCGTATTTCCTCCTAAAAATAATATACATTTGTGAGAAAAGCATATTTTTATTCTGAAATCAAAGTTGGTCAAATGTGGTTCATATTCCAAAACAATAGGTGGCGGAAATGCACGTAATTTGCGAAGTCTAGAAGAAGAAGAACACTTCCTCTTTCCATTTCCTGGTACAGATCAGGGACTAAAATGTTTTGCGTTCTGTTGTGGTCCATTCCAAATCCTAATAGCTGTTCTTAGACTAAACCCCTATATATTTTTTTTACCTTAGCTTAATAGTGAAATAATATAGTGTTAAAAACGAAATATTTATTAAGATAATGCTTGACAATTGGAACGCTTAGTCCCGCCCTTGGAATGAAATGCCGAACTTTTAGGAAGACCCTTTTGCCTGCTACATGCACCAGAAGAGACAGAGGAGACGAGCGGTGGTGTTATGGGAGAGACAAGCAGGTCAAAGAGGAGGACTGGCAGCGCTAACGTCTGCGCTAAAGACACCACCTGCGGCCGCTATTGCAGCTCCTTTGCATTGATGTTATAGCACTGGTACGGATCATAGTTTTTTTAAAACCACAGTTTTATTCTGTGGCGTTAGATTTTTTTATTTTTTCATTTCACCTGTCACAGTGTTGAAGACAGACTGCATTGCGGTTCCTCTTAAGTGGCTATTCCTGCTAGCTGTGCTAACGTTAATCTGGTTTACCAGGAGTATACTCTGTACATGTAATTGAGGTATTAGCGGAACAGCTAGCTAATGCTGACTGAAGTTGTTACCGCCCATGTCATGATGGTCAAAGCTTCTTAGTGTCACAGACACATGTCCCCTCTCTGGGTGCCTAACTTGATTGTTGTTATTGACAGCATTGTGAATTTGCTTTGCAGGTTTCGTAAACGTAAATCATGCCTGGTAAACTAAAGGCCAAAATTGTAGCAGGGCGCCACTTGCCTGTGATGGACAGAGCCAGTGACCTCACAGATGCATTTGTGGAGGTGAGATTGGTATTGTTTTCCTTACATGTTATAAATATATACCTCCACTATCTGCTTTGTGAGATTTTCTGTTATTGTGTTGAGTTTATTTTCTCTGAATTTTAGGTCAAGTTTGGAAATACAACATTCAAAACAGATGTTTGTCCCAAGTCCCTCAATCCTCAGTGGAATTCTGAATGGTTCAAATTTGAGGTATACAGTTTACACTAATCTGTTCCAAAAATTGTGTTAATGATAATTTTTTTTTTAAATATATAAGTATTAACCTTTAAGTTTGTTCAGTAGCACAAGTGTATGCTTTTTTTTGAGTGAAAAAGTGTTATTTATTTATTTTTATTTTTTTCTATATCTATCCATGTAGTTCCATTTTTAAGTTCTCATTTACAACTACAAGTTGTAATTTAGCTACCTATTTTCAATAATGATTTCAACAATCATGATTATATGTTCTATACAATCAATTAGCCATAGAACAGATGATAAAGGTTCATTTTTCATGCTGCTAACAAACAATAAGTTGCTATCCATATAATCATGCTTTTATTTGTATGTGTCCATGTATTTTCCAGGTGGATGATGAAGACCTGCAGGACGAACCTTTGCAAATTACTGTCCTCGATCATGACACTTACAGTGCTAATGATGCCATAGGAAGGTTTATATTGACATTGACCCGTTACTAGCCACTGAGGCAGCTTCTATCATATCTGGCTGGTTTCCCATCTATGATACAATTCATGGTACAACAATTGTCATTAAAAGCTTCTTTTCTTTGCCTGATAATAATGATTCATAACTTGTTCTAACTATAGGCATAAGAGGAGAGATTAATGTCCTTGTGAAAGTGGAGTTGTTTAATGATTTGAACCGCTTCAGGCAATCGTCCTGCGGAGTCAAGTTCTTCTGCAGTAAGTTTTTTATGTTTTACCCTTTTTTAAAATGTTTTTCTTTATGACTAAAAAGTATATATTTAAATGTACAAAAACATTCATGTTTTTGTATATTTAAATAATCGGAATGGCACTCTAAAAACAGCATTAGGCAATTCAATTAAAAATTTTTGACCATGTTGTAATACTTTTCTCTTTTTCAGTTAATCTTTAAGTAGCTATATAGCTGTCCAGTTTTCAAGATAATAATGTGAATATTACATGTTTACTCTTCTCAGCCATATTGACTAATTTCGCTTTTTTTTGTGCTGCATAAAAATCAGCACAAAAAAAGCGCTCACACATGAGTGCTGAAACATCTGAAAATGTTCTGATCTGCGTAAAGGGTGTGGCAAAACAGCACTTTAATTCTGATAATAGATACTGCAATAAACATAAACCAGGCTAGAGGAACTGTGTGCGCTTAACGTGACTTGTTTCTTTTGTAAAATTGTTTCGATTTAAATTAATTATAAAAATAAAAATGTCACTGTTTTCTAGCAACATCTATCCCAAGATGTTATCGGGCTGTAATGGTTCATGGCTTTGTGGAGGAACTTGTAGTGAATGAGGATCCAGAATACCAGTGGATTGATCGTATCAGAACCCCACGGGCCTCAAATGAAGCTCGTCAAAGACTCATCTCTCTCATGTCTGGTGAGATTTCTTTTCTTTGTTTCTTCCATATAAAAACATTTTGTGATAAATCTGCACCAACACTGTATAATGGTAGCAATTTGTAAATGTTATTATTTGCCAAAGCTAAAGTTGGGAGACTGACTGAAATTACGGCACCGAAAGTTATAAAACTATTTCAATTCTAGTTGAAATACACCTATTATTTCCTGCTACTGCCACTTATCTACTTATGTAGCTACTATGTGACAGTACTTTTTTTGCTTTTTTGTTTATGATGGTAATTGAATCCATAGAAAAAAGTGGCCTAAGCCTGTTTTATTCTGCATACCATTTTTAGGAGAGCTGCAGAGAAAAATTGGACTTAAAGTCCTAGAGATGGGTGGAAATGCCGTGGTGGGCTACTTGCAGTGTTTTGACTTGGAGGGAGAGTCGGGTTGGTGGTGCGAGCCATCGGTACAGCCTGCACACTGGATAAATCGAGCTCAAACACGCTTGGTAGCACCGTCCCTGCCTCCAACATTTGCAGCTCCCCTTCCAAAGAGGGCAAGGAGTGAGTATGACACAACACAAGCATGGAGCCCTTTATGTGAGAGAATGCACAGTGTGTGCATGTGTAGAGTGGATGGTCCTATTATTCTGTCCACACGTAAATGTACTCATTTCTAAACATACTTTATCAGTAACTGGTTTGAAACAATGTAATTACACCCAACAAACTTTTGTAATTGTCATTCATATTTAGCAACCTGTGTAGATTAATTTGCACTTTTTCTGCATTTATAAGTGTAAAAGATTTGTGGTTAATTACTTAAAGCTTCAGGTACATACAGGGTTTAGTGGCCTGGTAGGTTTTGACACACCCGACTCCACTTTTTGGCAAACTTTATATCAGCAGATTGATAGACCAAAAATAAGAAATTAAAGCCACTATGCCTAAATGCATATTAGGCAGAGCTAAAATTATTGCTTTTAAATCAGATTTCAAGAACAGATCAGAAAGTAAATCTGTTTTTTAGTTTTGTGAAATAAAAATGTACTTTACTGATATTGTCACACAAACTACTGAACTGTCACACAAACCACTGATTTAGACTGTGTAAAGTGTAGGGTAGTAGTAGGATGTAGTTAATTCTCTCTGGTCTTTTGTAATACTTTGCCCTCTAACTGAGAAGGCATTTAGATTTGTTGTAAAAATGTACGTGTGGACAGAGTTCTAAGCGTGTTCATAGTGTGTTTCAGAGTGAGGATTATGATCTAAACCTGTTTTGAATTTTTCTTGTATGTACTTCAATACTAACAGCACTCCACACATCCTGCAACACAACACAAGCACACAGCTATCCGCATAGCCTCATCTGTGTCGTGTTGCATGGCTCACTGCTCTGCCTCTTCGCTGTATACACCTGAATGTGTTAAGCTTACCCACCTGTCACTGTATCAGGCTGTGGTAGCTGCATTTTACAGAACTATGTCTTTCACTTTGTGAAAATGTGCAATGTAAATGAAAAATGGTTATGGGGATGCAAACAAATTATTGCGCTTCAACCATTTTCACTATTATTCTACTCTTGCCAGAAGTCACAAGCTAAAACAATGGGCCTCATTCATGACATACTCATATTAATAAATCCGATTGTTATACCTTTTTCCCTTCATAAAACGTGATGCTTTTTATTCAACTTAGATTATTCTTAATAGATTGTTATTATGTATAAAATCCTGTTTACTAAAATTATCAAGTGGATATTAGTCTGCTCAGCAAGCCAAACTATTTATCCCGGCCTTAGTGAGCTCTCATAAAAAAAGAAAAGCACCAGACTTAACACTCCCATATCCAGAGTGCATCTGTATCTGTGTGCTCTTGATACCCCTCCCTTGTCAGTTGGACTCACAAAAAACTCAAAACGTCTAAAGCAGGCTTTTATTTCAACAAGCTGATGACTTGAATATTCCACACTGAGTGAGTTCATGTTTTTTTGCAATTTTAATATAAGCTGCTTTTAACATCATCGTGTCACATGTTAATCTAAGCCTTTATAGTAGTTCAAATCTTAGAAAATATAGAAAAATATAGTTTTATTAAGAACAAAAAGCAAAAACAAAGCAAACAAACTAGAAAAAAGTGAATGAGTCATGTGTTTCTTGTAGCTGAGTCATGTGTTTCTTGTAGCTGTATGACATGACATGAATGAGGCCCATCTCTGCCAAGCAGGTTTAATCTAATCATACTTAAGGATGCTCAGTTTGACAATTCTATGCAAATCAGGCATCCATGGATAGGCAGCCTCATTTAACACTACATGATTTTCACACTGAAACGCAATTTAAATTTTAAATCTGACAACTTCCTCTCAAAAATTCTTTGACTCACAGTTAATATCAGTATGTATTTTTTTGGTTGTAAGTATGGTTAATAAACATCTTTTTTACAAACAACAAAGTGAAACTGGAAAGCACCACCCAAGCACGGCCAATCAGAGCACTGCTTTTTCCTCCTTTTAAGAATTCTTTATTATTCAATTCAGACAGTACACGATGGTCTAATTTTTTCACAAAGTGCTGCATTTACCATATACTTTTTTGTGGAAAACACAAAGTTTATCAATTTACAACTAAAAATTTTAGTTGCCTCAACTTTAATGCTAAGATAGAGGACAAATAAGACTGGGCGTTTCAGTCTAATGGCATTTAATTTAATTCTCAACTTGCAGACTAACTGCAGCTTTTGTAGATACTCATCATTGCCCCACAGTGGTGTATGCTAAGATTGAACCTGCTTTGTGGACTAGACTTGATCACCAGGACAGCCATTTGCATGTGAGCTTTGCATGTAATCCTTGCAACACAGCCCCACCTCCTCTGCCTCTTTGTTTGATCTCTCAATTTCACTCCTGCTACACTGTAGTGTTGGTTTTTGTCTGCGTTCTCTCTTCCTCTCTGGCTTCATGTGGACTTGGACGTTGCTCATCACGTTTCTGTGGGGCGCGCTGTTGTTTCTGCTGATTGGCCAGGTCTCCCATAGCCCTCGGATGTCGCTCCACTCACAACAGCCCAGTGCACTCGACTTGCACTTCCCAGAGACTCACCCAGAACTTCTCTGTCTCTGTGCCCACACTCATCTTCACTGGTACGCAGGGGAGCAGATAGCATTAGATACAAGGCCAAAAACATATGAATTGAATTGGCCTCCACAGTAAAAATGAACTGATGAATAAGGGAAAACCTTTTTTGTTTACCTAGTTCTTGCTAGGACACCCCAATGTTATTATGTTAGCCATATTTGATATACCCTTAAACAGTGGTTCTCAAACTTTTATACCAATGCTAGATAAACATTGGCTTTCCAAGTACCACTAGGTTCAAACTCTCATTATTTCAGGTCAGAGATCATCATGATTTAAATCAGGCGTACAACAAGTGTCAAAATTGCAGAGGGTTTTACATTCCACAGAGGCAACCTGCGTACCAAAAGTGGTACACATACCACAGTTTGAGAAACATTGCCCTAAAAGATGCTTAATATGCTTAGGAATCCTAGTATGCTCAGTAGTGAGTCAGGCACTTTGACTTGTGTAGACTCCTGTTAGTACTGGGACACGTGCTTCAATATCTTCTTACTTTTCTTTGGCTTTTTCTTTTGCCTTTTTGCTTTTTTATGCTCATGTGGTGTGCGTCTTGTTTTGTGTAGTCCATTTACAATCCCCAAAGCATCACATACAAGCAAACACTCACATTAGGGATGTGCACAGGGCTTGGGAATAGGGCTGCAACAGTAATCAACTAATTGTGACTAGTCAACTATAAAAAATAATCATATCTCTAAAATATGTGTTAAAAGGTTAAAAAATACTTGCATTTACAAACAATTGTAACTATACTACTTATCAATGTTGTTGTTTTTTATTGTTTTTTTTTTTTTATTGTATTTATGTTTTTCAACTAGAAGCCTGACACCATTAGAAATAATATATTGATTAGTCAACTATTACTTTTTTACAACTATATATATTATAACAATCACAATTATATAAGATGTTCATAATTTAGTTTTGCATTAGAGATGGAAAATTGATTTTTTTTTTCTTTCTTAATAAAGATAATCAACACTGATCCAATGGCTGAAGCCAATCTGCTGCTGGCAAAGATGCAACACAAAACACACAAGGACACAAAACAATGAAAATTAAAAGTAACCTTAAATGTACTTGCTTTAAAATGCATATCTTTACTATTATACTGTACATATTTATATAACAATGTAAATACCAAATGTTCAGTTGATATTGATATTAGTGCCGTCAAGCGATTAAAAAATGTAAGAGATTAATTAATTATGATCTGTAATTAATTAATTTAATTAATCTATTTTTAATCCCACCTAAGAATTGCTGAAAAAAACACTCAACTTAAGTTTTGTTAAGTTGTTTTGTTTTGTTTTCATCCAATTTTAATTCATTACATTATTGTTGCAGATGGGAAATATTAATACAGTATATTGCAAAAAATGAAGATTTTAGGAAGTTTTTGTTGCTAAGTTGTCAAGTTGAACAACTCTTATGTCCACTTTGCAACTCGCAAATGGAAACAATGAAACTAAAGATTTAATAAAAAATATAATCCAAAATAGATTAATGCGATGAAAAGAAATTAACTCAATTAATATGTCTGTAATTAATTAATCTCAATTAATGCACTAATTTGACACCCCTAATTGATATATCAAAACTTTCATCCCTATTTCACATTGCAGCTGTAGATGTTGTGAAGTTCGTATTAATGGCATGAGTGGATTATAGTAATTAGGATTTGGTCATAAAATATGATATGATCTTCATCGTTTCATCAGCATTTGTAAATCAGTTTGTCTATTTTTGTGACTTGCATGAAGTTCAGATCACATTTTATGACTGAAGGGTCAAAATACTTTTTCTCCAGACTGTATTTGTACACTGAAATAGTGACAGAAACAAGTTTATTTTACACATTGTGCTTCATTAAACCTTTGCTATTATCAAGCCAGGCTGCTTTTATCTGTAAGTGCTGGGTGTTGCTACACATCATGAGACATGGCCACATTCCCAAGCCCTCTTTCTATCATGTAAAGTATACACTCATGCAATATGTCAACCATACACTAAACACAGCCAGTCCTCTTACCTGGAGGCTGATCAGCTGACTCACTTGTTCTCTGCCAGGCCAGTGTTTGGTGAGGACCTGCCCACGTCCTCCGGCCCGCCCACCCCTTTCAGAGCTCTCCCCACCTCCTCCTCCTCTCCTCCCCCCTTCTCTCCCTCCAAGCCATGCAGTCGCCAGTCCTCCTCATCCGACACTGACCTCAGTTTGACGCCCAAGACGGGTAAGAGCATTCACCCATTCTCCCATGTGCCCATCTCCTCTCCCATAGTCACGTGTGGTGTTATTGTGGATATGTTTTATTGTTAAGTTGATTTATTTATTTAAGCATGGTTTTATTTGAACTTGTTTTATGGAAGCATTGTGTCTCATGACTGACTGACCATTAAGCTAATATGACTTCTTCATTAGCTCCCAGTTTGATCATTCATAGAGTGGAAGGTAAGTTCTACAATAATGTCTTAAAAAAAGAACACAGTAGATGGTAGCTTGCTGCCAACAGAGACTTTTCCTCTTGTTCTCCCAAGTACTTTTCGTCTTTCTGTGCACTAGCTATGTGCATACTTCCCAATAGTCTCCTTTGTATTTCAATTTGCTTTTCTTATATGTGGCTACCAGCATTAATTTTGTCATGTATAACTTAAAATTTAAATGGTGTTCTTAGCAATAAATAGACGATTAAGACAGATTACCGTACATACAAAGAATTGCATCACACTCGAGGCATATAGCTATATTACAGTTTATTTGCTTTACAATTAATTAATTCACACAGAAGTAACAGTAATAGAAGAAGTTCCCTGGGTCATTAATACATTTACCGAAAATGTATTATTGACTAGCATATTTATTTAGTTAAAGCAACAGCATATGTTTGTAAAATATGAAGCATAACACAAATTAAAAAGAATGCATTCCATCTTGATTAGCCCTTAATTGTTACAACTACTGTATGCTTAAATAAACAAATGTTTATTTAAGCAAATAAACATGTTCCTCAACCATACAGCTATAATTCAAATATATTTATATTCTGTTTTATATAGAACTGGTCTAGGTTGAGGATGCATTACTGTAATGTGTCAGTGTTTGTAGAAAATCATACTTCAGACCCACACAGTCATTCTCATCACTGCTGTATTCCTGCATTTCTTTCTGCTCCTTCTACCTTCTCTTTATTTGTGTGTCTATTTTTTCATCCCTTCCATTTCCTTTTTTGTCTGCGCTGGACAGAAGACAACCAGACCAATGAGACGCAGGCCTGGAATCCTTTTCTTTCCTGCACCTCAGCTCCCCCTGTCCCTGCCCACAGACCCTAACAGTCCACCCCTTCCTTCCACCACCCACTCAGACTCCGCCCCTTCTCAGAAAGAGTGTGTCATTCTAATTGAGGACCTGCTTATCATGGCTAGCCCCTCTTGGTACCTGTTTAGGACCAAATTTTTTGTGTCGGTATTTCAAGAACACTGCTGTCGTTATACATGGACATTATACTCGTAACTACGTGAGTAATGTCATAACTAGTGTTTGCTTATAGTCGTTTAACGAAAAGTGTGTTTTCACACTTGTTGTATTTAACAACTAGAGAACAGTGGTTATCCACACAATGTCAAACTAACTACTCCAGTCATTGATACAACTTTCACATGCATTGATTTTGCGACTATAAAGATTTTTTAAATGTTTAGTAAAGCAGAACACCTAATTATATTAAGTAAAACTAAATAAATAATTAAAATATGTTGGGCTTTTAGTAATCCGTTGACAATAACTTTCTTTTTGAACAGGTATGGGAAGCGGTGGCAGCGCAGGAAAAGAGGCTGGACCCTGAAGACACTACTGAGGCAACAAACGCAGACAGCTCTTGAACAGCGGGTATGCATTAGATTATAATCTTATGTAATGTCCGATTGATATGAAGCTAAGATTATTCTTTAGATTATCTTTAGTTGACCACAATATTTAATTTGAGTTGTTCAAGTTGTGAGTTCCAGGTGCCAGATTCTGATGCCAACTCTGTTCTCTTGATGCTTGTTCTCCTCAGGGAGCATCCTCTTCTAGGTTATTGTGTAACACTGGGGTATGTTCAATTGTGGGCACCTCTGTCTGCATTTCCCCTTTAAAAACATAAGCTGCTCATGGACATGGCCATGCCCCTTTCAGCCTCTTCCTGTTGTGATCTGATTTTGATGGAAACTGATTTTCAGTTTGATGTTACCTTGCTTTGTCTTTGCTTGGGACCCACTTGACTCTTTAAAGATTCACACAGGTTGATGACGCAAAGCCCCCAATTAGTCTCCATCCCTGAAGGGCTGCGTCATCAGATATCATGCATCATCTTCAGTCATGCCTTGCATTAAGTGATTGTGAACAATAATAAAGGAAAAGCTCTATTTCTTATTAGATAATTCTATGTTTGTTTTTTTCTTATTTTAAATTTTAAATTACTCTACTCATCTACTCATAGCTTAGAAACATGACAGTTGAACTGCCATTGTCATACTGTATTTTCAAACGCATGATTTTACTTTTCATGATTGATCTCCAAAAGCCATCAGTTCACAAAAAGCATGTCAAAAGGCAGAAACACCGGAAATATTGTTCATCTGAAGATGTCTGTCTTTATAGTTTTAAAACCAAAGTCTGCTATACTTGCCCCTGCTCTTTCTGCATGCTCGGTTGTTTGCTCTGGTGTATCTACGTTCTAGGGTAACATTCAAGTAAAGATTTCTTATCGATAGACAAGCTTGGTATATACAGTCATTGAAATTCCTAGACCGCTCATTGGAAATATATATTTAAGATTATATTGTACATACTGTATACAGTAGGTTTGGAAACATGTATATTTAATTGATCAAAAAGTAATTTATAATGTACTTTTTATGCCATTTTCTTCCGCAGGAGTTCCCCTTCTTCACACTGACATCTTTCCCTCCTGGTTTTCTGGTTCATGTTGGTGGTGTGGTCAGTGCTCGCTCGGTGAAGCTGCTGGATCGCATTCACAACCCTGGTGAGCACTACTGACAATTACAATCATGTCTTTGTGTTTTTGTGTGAAGCGTAGGGGTGGGACGAGACACATTTTGGCTGGTTGGTGGCTTGCTTGCTTGTTTGTTTTAATTGCCTAATTTGTTTTTTTAGGTATTACTTTCACATATTTATGAAGGGTTGACTTTTCTATTGCTCTCAATTTGTATTACGTTTTTGCTTTGACTAAAACATCTGCTTTTTCTATATGTCACACCAGTTCTTCTCTTTCACTTTCACTGCTGCTGTGCACACCTTTTTGATGTTAAACTAAGTAAATGTATATTTATTGATAATTTTTAAATATTCTTGTTGTATATTTTTAAGTTCAACAGTTTCCACACTGTTACTGTGTTATTTATGTGTTCTTGTGTATGGTTATAAATGGGTATGACTATGATTTTGTTCAGATCACTACAAGCACAACTGGAACGTATTGAAATACGCTTGATCCTGTTGCAAGGATCTATGTGGAGTCTTTAACTACAGCCACTCAAAATATAGATGGGAAATAAAAACATACAAGATTGTTCTTCACAGTCTTATGCTAACAAAATCAAGATCTCGTCCCATCCCTATTGAAATGGAGTTTAATGTGTGATGATTTACAATGAAAACTTCCTATCTGAATGAGTTTTGGTGTTAGGAAGGTGAAAGATGCCTCCACTATGTTGTTAGTGTGATTTGTGCCTGAAGGATGATGAAGTATTATTAAAGATTTCTTTTGGTGCATCTTTCACCTTGTTGCCAGCTTCATGTGCTGTGAAATTAGTGAACTGACTGGTGTGTCTGGGTGCTGTGGTGCTGTGGTGGACTGGAGGTGAGGTGCATGGCTCCTAAATGATTACTTTGCTTGCTTCAGCTGAAGCACTGGCTGCAGATACGGCTGAGGTGTTGCAAAGTCCTTTGCATTTTTACAAGTATTTATATTTCTGTGTGGTAAATAATTTTTATATAGATTTAATTTTATCTTTAAGTATCTTCATGTATTTTTTTAATTAAAGACAGAACAAGCAATAAGAGCAACCATGCTGCATATTACATTATGATAATCAGTTGTGGCTTCATAAAATAAAGTAATTTCATATCTCTTATGAAGATTTTACAGTTAGTGTACCCAGTTTGTGCTCTATGTGCTTCTCCCTGCACTTTATCTAATATTATTCTCTACATAGAATAGAACTAACTTGTTTACTCTCAGCTTTTTACTTTACCCTGGTTAGGATTTCAATTAAGGAGAAGACCAGGATGTGGGTGATTGTGTTTGGGCGTATTTTATTTATTTTTTTGCTTCTGTCATCTAGTGTTGATATACTTCAATATGACCATACTTTATATTAGGGATGGCATGTATATATTGGCATCAATAATCAGTATCGGCCTATAATGATATAATATTTTTAACAATATCAGTATCAGTCGATATCATTATATTGTATATTATTTATGTATGAGCTATATCATTACTGAAACATTTTGACTGTCCAAATAGTACTTTGTACTGTAACCTTGATTGGCAGTAACAGAGGACACATGTTTTCTGTGTTTGACCAGGTTTTCACACACTATATCAGTTTTTTGGCTCACTCTTTCATGCAAATCTGTCATTTATTCAGGCAGTCACCTGAAAACACTTGGACTCTTTCCACAGATTTTCTATTGGGTTGAGGTCTGGAGATAGCCTAGATCTCTCCAGGACCTTGAAATGCTTCTGACCGAACCACTCTCCATTGCCTCTGACAGTGTGTGTGGTGGTCATTGCCTATTGTAGAGTAGCCCATCCCCATCTTGTGCAGGTCTATGATTTTGTCCTTGGAGAGCTCTTTGGTCCTGACATGGTGGAGAGGTTGTAGTCTGACTGTTTGAAGATGTGGGCAGATGTCTTTTATACAGATAACAAGTTCAACCAGGTGCCATTAATACAAGTCACAACTGGAGAATAGAAGAGTTTCTTAGAGATGACCTGTGAGAGCCAGCTTTCTTGCTGGTTAGTACCTGTGTTAATTATACACAAATTACACCAATTGTTTAAAACATCATACAACATTGTATTTTTCAGAGTCTGTCTCAGTTAAAGTGTACATACAGTATGATAAAAATTACAGACCTTACTCATCTTTTTAAGAGGGACAACTTGCACAATCGGTGGTTGTCTACATACTTTTTTGCCCCACTGTATATCTGTTACTGCCCAGTCGTTGGCTTTGGTTACGCCTCATTTACTACTGCTCAGACAGTCAAAGCTGTGTCTCTTTGGTAAATGCGAGTTGTGTTGTGCTTTTGTGTTAGACTTTCTCTTCTCTTGTCTCTCTCCTGTACTAACACTGTGTTCTGGCCCAGCCTTGGGTAACACACGCTCTTACAAACTGCTAGACTGGAATAGTGTCACTGCAGGTATTTCCCCTTTTATGCTTCTCCTCCAGGAGTGATGGCAGCTCACTCACTCACTCACTCTCACTCTTTTCAGAAAATCCAGTCTGTAATACCCAAATCTAAGCTAGGGTGATTCTGAGTGCTGAGTAACATATAAAGATACATATGAATCACCAGTTATATACAATTATCTGATGGGCATTCATTTTGGAATAAGTGTCTCTCCCTGTTACTGTTCTTCAGGTATGTTTTAATGAAATGAGTAACCTGTCAAATACAGTGTCATACTTTGAAACATGAGATCTAGTTTTACTTACTTAATTTGAGTTTTGCAAGCTTTTTGGGGAAAAAAATGTGCATCTTGCTTTCAGTTGCAATAAATCTGACTTATTTCAGTTGTTAGTGAAATATTTACCTTGACATATTACAGCTCTCATCTTTTAAAGGTTGTATAAAGGATTTTCAAAAATTTCAAAAACGAGGTAGCTCGTTATCTGTTAACCTGTCAAGCAAACCCTCAGTGTTCCTAAGTAAGTCGTGCCAGTTTGCAGTGAAGGGCGTGGCCCTCGGAGGGGAAACACGTGCGTCGTTTGAAAAACAGCAATCAGTTGTTGGATTTGAAAAATCCTCCATACAACCTTTTAAGAGCACAAGTTTCATATAAACTATAAGCTGTTAACTTTGTCTCTAACATCAAGTGTTCCGTTTTATGATATTAAATAAATTGACTGTAGTGTTAGGGCCTTTGTAGATCAATACAATTTTATTATAGATCAGATTTTGATTAGTTTCTTCCCAGTTTATTTGGTATTTAGTTACAATTACCTGCATTGTTGCAGCCCTACTTACAAAATTTGACCAATGAAAATTTCTTTTGTCTTTGATGTGAGAGTGAGTGAAGCATGTGGTAGCCTCACACATTTTTCACATGTGGTCTTCAGTGAGCTGCCGTCCTCCTATCTATCAGTGTAAGTGTCTCCTGCTGCTAAGCTGAGTTTAGCATGCGCTGTGCTCCCTCCCTCTCCAACCTGGCCTGGCTCCCTGCCCTCCACCCGCTGTAGCCCCTTCCTGGTCCTAGCGCTGTACTGATGCTTTCAAACAGCATTGTGCTCAAACCTCTAGACCAGTGCAGGTTTAGGAGGTTTCTGTGTGAGCGAGTCACTGACCAGGCATGTGCATCCTTATCTCACTGGGCCGTATTCATGATGAGAGGAGACGAAAGGATTAGCAGGCTGCATTTGGAGGTAAATTTCTCTTGCATATGGCTTGGTTGATTGGGACTGAAGGAAAGAGTTGATTGTTGGTACTGGACTCTGGTGAATGAATATGGCCCTCCTCTGCTCATATGCGTGTAAATGGTCATACACGTGCACGTTGGTGAGCTTGTGCCTGTGTGACATGCTGCTTCTGGTTGAACAATCCCATCTTGTAGGCCTAATGCCTGTTCATCTTAAATTCTCTTCATCATCAGTCTTTGTATTTTCTCCATCCTCCCTGCTTTGTTTACATTTTCATGCAAAATTAATAAATCTACTGTAAAATGTGTACAAGGATTTATATTTAAAATGTTTGTGAGAAATTCTTTATTATTTTACACTTTGTAGTTGGTGAGGTAGATTTTATATATTTTAATTTTAGTGTGAGTCATCTTGAGCAACTTTATTTTGCTCATTGGTTGTTGCGGTATAGCAGTAATAAATGGCAAAAAGCTTTACGTTGTTTTTGTTGTTTTTTATTAATAAACCCATAAATGCATCTTAAAAAGAAACTATTAGATCGACATTAGCCACCCTTACCTGAAAACTTTAATCTTTTTACTCTTTAGATCTATACAAACTTGTTCCAAAAAAGTGTTTTGTTTTGTTTGTTTTTTGTTTGTTTGTTTGTCATTTCTTATGTCTAAAAATATGTTTAATATGTTTAAAGTCTCTTTTGAGAGCTACAATGGAATTCTATAGCCAAAACATAAACCTTTGAAAATATAATTGGGCTGATCAGAAACTTATCAGAAACTTCACACCAATTAGATATAGATATATTTCTCAAAATGTGTGACTTTACTTTTCATTTTCCTCTGATATAATCAAAAAATATCCTTGGAAATGTTTGAGAAATATACAGAAATTCTATTTCAATCTGTTTGTTTTTTTTTCTTTGTCTGGCTTCTGCAATTTCACATTTGCATATATCGCAGGAAAAATATGTTGGGAAAAGTCTCAATGAGCAGACACTCTATAGAAACCTGCAATTTTAACTGAAAATATTGCTAGAAATACTCAGTAATTAATTGTAACCTATTGGAATGAAATTAGAACTTTGAGTAAGTGTTGTGGTACATTGAGTTATTGGGAAAACGTATCTCCTCTTTTGCTTGGCAATACAAGTATGAAAGTCATAACTGCACTTAATTACTGATAATGACAGAGCCTCACGCAAGTAATCTATCGCCTCCATTCTCATCCTCAAACCCATTACCTGTCCTTACTGACGTTGTTCCACAACAATAGCTGATTTTGACATGCTTTGAACCTTCAGTCTACAGAAAAGACTTATTTTCTGTCTTTTTTATAAGTCAAAGCAGTCAGATATTTTCTATAGATATTAATGTCTCTTTAGTTAAGCAATGCAGATGTTTTTTCATTGAGAAGTTTTTGAATTAACATATTTGTTTTCCAGATGAGCCAGAGACTCGTGATGCCTGGTGGGAAGAAATTCGTCAAGAAATTAAATCTCATGCCAAAGCTCTTGGTTGCCATGCTGTTGTGGGATACTGTGAAAGTACAAGCATTTGGTATGTGCTGAATATGCTCTTCCCCCAGAATCATCATATTTTTTTAGTTCAATAAATGTTCTACTTTGGTTTGCAGTGAGGAGGTCTGTATCTTATCAGCATCAGGTACAGCTGCTATTTTAAATCCACGGTACATGCGTGATGGCTGCTTAGACCTTACAAGTACAGATCACAGGTACTTAGTTTTAATTTACAATGTAGTCACAGAGAAAAACATCTATTATTTGACCTTGTTTTAATTGCTGTATCTTCTTTAGATTTGAAGAATCGTCTCCGTCAAGCTGTGGTTTCTGCCATATTCCATATGATGAACTTAACATGCCATTTCCAGCCCAGCTCACCTACTGTTATCACTGTCGACGACAAAAGGTGCACTTGATTTGATTGTCACTGTTTTCTTTCAAGTAATGCAAGTAATTCTTTCAAGTAATCTCAAGTTGAATGGAATGATTGTACTATAGGTCCCGGATGTACTGTTCACCACCATAGACCTGCCGCCAGAAGCAGCCGTAACTGGAAAAGGGTGTCTTATACAGGCCAGGTAATAATAAGTCTTATTTTTCCTTCGGTTCAATGTAAAGAGAGCATATTAAAGCTCTTTGTATCAACTCCATGGCAATGAGTGAGGCCTTGGGTGTCACACGCACACACACAAAAAATTCTTTAACATGTTTTGTAGGCTTTGTCGTTTGAAGAAAAAAGCCCAAGGAGAAGTCAATGCCACTGCCATCTCCAACCTGTTGCCTTTCATGGAGTACGAGCTCCACACTCAGCTGATGAACAAGCTGAAGCTCCGCAGCATGAACGCTCTATTCGGCCTGCACATTCAGATCAGTGTGGGCGAAAACATGCTCTTGGGCCTGGCTGTATGTCTGCTGCTCTCTGTCCTGGCATGTTGTTTAGGGTATATGTGCTAACCATCGTGTTGGTTTGTTAATAGTCAGCCACGGGAGTGTATCTGACAGCTCTTCCTGCTCCTGGAGGTATTCAAATTGCAGGAAAGACCCCAGGAGACCTCAACAACGAGCATCACATCCAGACCATACAGAAGAGAATCAATGATGCCATTGCCCGAAACAAAGAACTTTACCAAATCAACCCTCCGGTAAGCTAAGTTGAGCAAATCACATACTGGAGTAATACATGAACAGAATTTAGACATCATGTTACGAAACACGTTTACATCTAGACTTCCTTCTGTCACTAATTAGTAGATGACAACAACAGTTTTATATTTTATTTTAAACATGTGAGAGAGTAAACTGTAAATGTGTACAGTTGTGATTTGTTTTGACCCTTTAAGTGTTTGTAAAGGGAAACCTTAACTCTCATGTCATTCCATTTTTTTATTTCTTAAAAAAAAAAAAACATCTGGCTAATTTACATGGGAAGGATTAGTGTTAGCCTCCAAACATTGCAAATTATAAAATATATTTATGTTTTGGCAACTGACTTGAGAGGCTTGTCAGAAAACATTGTGTGTAGAAAAGTGTGTAGATTGCTAAAAAAACAGCATTTATGCTGACAAAAATGTTATAAACATTTAATAAGACTTGCATTATTTTGGACGATATTGTACCAAAATTTGTACCAAAAGCAAGCCACAACAGTTTGACATTTTATTGCTCCAAGTCACACAAATTCTAAACGTGATCCTATGGTATTTGCAATGAACATAATGAACTAACTTTTTTATTTTCTGCCCTATGAAATGACTTTGATTTAATTTAACATAAGTAACAGTCTGTTCTCCTAGAGAACAATATATCTAGCTCAACTACACATCCATCCTAGTCTCATAAACCCTGTTTTGCTTTTTTTTTCTTGGTCTTTAAGAAAATATTTGCTTTGGATCCCGAGGTATTTGGAGGCGTAAATATGGTACTGAGTCCTTGTTGCTGTGAGATGAGCTTAGCATGATGAATCCTCTTTCACATTTAAACTGCACCCTTTATATCATAACTTTGCTTAGCTAGGACATTGTAACCTACTACAACAGCACTTCCTAAACACAACACATGAGATGAGTATAGGGTTGCAATACAGTTGTGCCCCAAATATTTTGGGGTCTTTGTATGCTAAAAAAAAACAGATAGATAGAATCTGTGTTTTTTTTTTTCAATTTATGATAAAAGTTATACAATATTCTGAAGATGCAGAATACACTACAAAATACATTTATTGTGGGTATTATGTATTCTATAATCAAATAAGTGTTACTTTCTGCATTTACAAAGAACAAACTAAAATAAATGCATGGAGCGACCACATGTATTGAATATTGATATCAGTGTCTAACAATTCAATATTACACATATTGTATCCACTGTATAGTGCCATGACTAGGCCCACTCTCCACGACTCACTCAGCCTCACATCCACATTAACGCTATGTGACTGACACAAAGCTGGCATGTGATATACTCTCAGCAGTTTTCATTTGTTGAATAATGTTTTTTTTTTCACACTGAATGTTGATTCTGCGTTGCTTTAGGAGCTAACAGAGGAAATCGTAGGTTCTCCTATTCCTGAGCCTCGGCAGCGCTCCAGGCTGTTTCGATCTCATTCAGAAAGCTCAGATGAAGTGTCTGAACTTGACCTTTCTCATGGAAAGAAGGATGCTTTTGTTTTAGAGGTGAATATTTCTAGTTCTTTACGATGTTTAAGTTTTTATTTGTAATAGAAGCCTGTTTTAGAAAAATAATAATAACTTAGCATTAAGACTTAACTCAAACATATTTTTACACATGGAGTAAAAATACAAGTACAGTAGTGTCTGACAATAGCTAGGTACAGTGCAGTAAATACGGATAATACATATTAGTTAAAGTGTCTTAAGTATTTCTTTGTATTATATTCAGTAGCATATAGTATAAACAGTGCAGCAATTGAACAGAATAAACAACATTGAATTGTACTGAAGACAGAAAACGGGGACGCATTGCCGCATTTGTGATGATGCTGCTATAGCAGACCACATCGGTAATTTTGCAAGACCAGCTGTCTACAGTTCTAAATATCTATAGTACTCTGCAGTTAGTAGACCCCACCATTTTGGGCCAGACTCTGTAGCTTATATATGCTCTATGACCACTCACAATTTTTTGTTTTTGAAAGATTGATGACACTGATGCTGTGGAAGACATCCACTCCCTTCTCACAGATTCAGCTCCGCCTACAGGTTTGAACATTTACAATTTTTTCCCTTTGAGATACATATATCTGTAACTGTTGGCACATCAAGTCAAAATTAGTTTGCCCTCATATATACACATAGTGTGTTATAGTTGTTTTTAGATTTCCTCTGGTCCAGGTAGATGTAGTTCTTTATTCTTCATTTCCATAAAATAAACAAATAATATAACAATGTTCAAGAAAATAAATTGTGTGTTGTACATAAATATACTGTAGACAAAAAAAAAAAAAAACAGACAAGCAAAACAACGGAGACATTCAGAATAACTATTATATCTCTAATCATAATTAGTACCCATTTAGCTCGAAAAGGAGTGGGAAGAAGGCGAACTTATTTAATCCCACCCCTAATTAATCCTATATATTAAATTATATGGTTGCTACTGTAAGGAATAGATGTGCACAAGTTACTTTAAAGAAGATGAAGATATTGCAGTTTTAGGTTTAAAGCAAAGAGAGATGGTAATTATTTAAATGAATTTTACAATGTGGATAAAAAATAAAGATTTTTTTTTCTCCTTTACTATTTTATTCATAAATCACAAAGATTTTGGTTGCACACCAGATGTATCACATTTGCTAAATGTAAGTTGTAAGTGAGGGCCATTGTCAACTTCTTTTTATTTAAGGCTTCTACAGCTGTAACACTGAGGTTATGCCTGGGATCAACAACTGGACAGCCGCCGTACAGGTTTGACTGTAGAAGAAAACGTGTCACATTCTTCTCAATACACATGGCAGTGTTTTGCTGATTGACTTTCTGCTTTTGTGTAACAGATGTTTACATCAGTCAGAGTTTTACGGCTTAATAATATCAATCTCACCAATCAAGTCTTGAACAAGATCTTTACTGATCTGTGTGAGAATCTGCTTAAAGTAAGAAACTATGTTTTTTAAGTAGTTGTCACATTATGTTGATGTTTCTTACATGTGAAGTCCTTATGCCATGTCCTGCTGTTTGGTCACAGAGTTTTTATTTCAAACTGCGCTCCATGATCCCATGCTGTCTCTGTCATCTCAACTTTACTGTTGCTGTGCCAGAGGAAGAACTCGTACAGGTAACAAGGAGTTCACATTTTCCAGCCTTTAGTCCAAAGTCACTGTACTGTATCAGATGTCTCTCTTCTGTCAGGTGGCTGTGACTGCTGTGGCTATGACTTTTGACAAGGACCAGGCTCAAGACAAGGCAGCTGAAAAAGCCCCATGCAAAGGTATTTTTTATATATTGTATATATATATATTTAAACACATTTCATCTTTTCACAGGTCTTCTCACTGTAAATTGTGTTCTTGTAGGAAGTGGTGAGACTGAGGACCAGCTGCAGTTTCCCTGGAGCTGTGTGCCGATACTTCAGTCGCTGCAGCACAGACTTCTAAGATCACAGGTAGTATACTGTATGTTGTACTTGCTCAGTTTCCTATGAAGGGGCTTGGATTTAGTCGCTAACATGCTTTGACATTCCCACTCAACAATTCAGGCACAGTTTCTTTGTTCACTCCAGCTGCAAAACTCTGTCAAAATCAGCTTGTGATGATGCGAGCGTCAGGTAAATGTAGTGTGACCTGTCCTACTGGAAGTGTTGTGATTTGTTGTGAAGATAGAGGTCAGTGGACTATTTAGATATTTGAGCTAGTTTGTAGATGTTTGGTCCACTGAAGGACTTTAAATACATGCCTCATTTAAACACTTGGAAAACCTTTCACATAGAATTTGAACAGTATTAATTATCGTAGTAGAGCTCCTACACTAACTAATGGCAACAAGGCTAAAATTTAGCTTTTGGGGTTTATCTTTGTCATTAAATGAGGCAGTAACTACCAAAATGTATTCACTTCCCTTCACTTTAGATTATTAGTTGGTGAAAAACTAGGGCTGCTCAATCATAATTGAAAAAATAGTTTTAATATTTTGTTGACAGTGAGCTTAAGATTATCTAAGCTTGATAATTTTGGTCGATGTTGGTTCAATGTAAAATTCTGCCATGGCATGCAAAGACAGCATGACAGCAACTGCATGAGTTCTATGTCAACAGCGTCACACCTGAGACACTTAGAAGGTCAATCACAAGATAAATAGACAGGTGGAATTAAATTCCTATTTTGTGTGGTCAAGAATTTCTGATGATTATCCAGAATTCATACAAATTAGATATGTTCCATTCCTTTTGTTCTTTAACCATCATGTTCTTGAGTTCAGAACACTGAGCAACCCAAAAACCTTCTCTAACTGAAGGCATTACTACAGTCACACTCAATTATTGAATACAAACCACCTCAAAATGCAGATCCTAAACTATCCAGAAACAGAGAATATTCCACTGCTTCAAGTGAATCAAAAATTATGCACTGAAGTAACTAGACATGCTAAATGTAAACCACAAGGCTCCATAGGCTGGTCACAGATATACAGTAGATCCATATTTAATTGCACATGCACTGCAATTGTGGTCTTCATTGCAAGGGAAGCAGACAGTATTTGTGGCTTATTGCTACAATCTCTTAAGTGGTATTCTTTGGGCATACAATAGTTGTCTAATTTTGCATGTTTGTATCCCCCAGGCGTTCAGGAAAGCTCCAATGTCTCATCCCGAGGTGAGCGACCTCCTTCCAAAAACACTACACAGGCCTTTTTTTATTTTTTTTTATTTACTGTCATCCTTTTTCCGAGTTGACGTTGCACTGCTCCCGGAACCTCATCTACTTTCTTTTGTTCTTTTCTGTTGTTTGTGCGTTGTTGTGGTGTTGTGGTGTTTGTCCGTCTGGGTGCGGGCTGTTTGTCTCTTGTGTGTTCTCTCCAGCTGCCTCGGTTGATTACGGTTCCTTTGCAGACAGATGCAGCACCTGGATAGAGCTGCTTAGGCTGAAAGCGCACACCATAAGACGCGGATCAGTTAAGACAAGTACGAGGACACAATCTCTGACCACTCACACTCACACACCTCTCTCTGTGCATGTGGCTGTGGGCTGGGCTATTCTGATCAAGCCCCACCCCATAGTTATCCCAATCAACAGCTTGGCTTTGAACTGCCTGAAGCTATCGGAATTCTGAATAAGGGCAATTATGCAATGCAGAGGACTTTGATTTCTGCTATGATTTTTTTCTAATATGCTTCTGCAACATGCTGCGTATACGGTAGTTAATAAATGATCATGCAATGTTATTCAAACAACTGACAAGGTAAAAAAAAGGAATGGGTGACGTAGTGCTGCTTTGGAAATATCTAAAAATCAGTCCTGTGCACAGTCAGTTTAAGTCTAATCTAATACTTGTTAGTTGAAAGCAGTGGACAGCAGACCACGCAGCAGTACAGTGTTGAAACACCTTACTCACTGCCTCATGTTGTTCTCAGCTCATAGTCTGTCCATTTCCATTTTCTCACAAGCACAGACAACTGTCCAATCTTTGAAATGAGCAGTATAGTGCCACAGCTGTGCCCAGGTCTGTGTGTCTGTCTGCACACTCTCTGTCTGACTCAGGTGCATGGCAGCCTGCTTTTCCAATGATACACACCACCAAACCTCCAACCACTGCATGACTCCCACAACACAGGCTCAGGTGGATGACCCTCTCTAATGCTCTGCATGTGGTGACAGGGTTCAAGTTTTGTTTTGAATGGATTGTATAATTAGGTCTGGGCAATATGTGATTAAAAAAAAATTATAATAAAAAAAAAGTAGTCTCATTCTTCTAACAGGTTAAATTGATTTGAGTAAAATCCCCATATTTTTTATTGATATTTCTCCTTAATTTAGCTCTTAGGTCAAACTTTTGTTGTAGGATTTAATCGATTTCAATGAAAGATACTCTTTCAGAAGACACAGATGACTTTAAAAGACATGATCTGACTCTAAAAATGAATAACTTTTTTGCTTATTGCCCACACCTATTCATTGTTATTTATTAAGCTTGGTTCTAGTGTGTATGTTTTGTGTCATTGTGCTGATATTCCTGTGAGCAGTCTCCTCTCTGGAGCGCTCTAGCCCCTCCCGGATGGACGCTCCCGCTCGCTGCGCTCCACTCGTTCTTTTGGAGGCACTTCTGTCACTGTTGTCAAGATGACTCCGCTTGCATTTCTGCCTGGGACTCGAATAATAAAGTACCTTGGAATCATTAATATGTTCTTCATAAGAGAGACAACATCATTGCGTGAGGTATATGCATTCTAATAAACATAACAGCTCAATATTGTATTTGCTGAAATTTGTTTTCATTTTCTGCAGGAGGGAGGCGTTAGTGGCTTTCTTCACTCGTTTATTGCAGAGGTGTTTGCTATGGTTCGGGCACATGTCGCAGCTCTCGGTGGTAATGCTGTTGTCTCCTATAGTATGAAAGAATGCATGCTGATGGAAAATCCAAATAAAAACCAGGTATCATCCCTATTAACTGTTTGTTGCTGAAGCACTAAACACTGTTGATTAAACTATGTTCTGCTGGTGTGTAGGCCCAGTGTCTTATTAATGTAAGTGGAGATGCAGTGATCTGCGTTCGGGAAACTGAGCAGGAGGCCCCCTGCTCCTCTACAAACTCTACACAAGCTTCCAGTGGTGGAACAGAAGGGGCCACTTGATGATCAGTCCGTCCAGATGAGATGACTGCCTTAGAACTGAAATAACCCAAAGCAGTAAACTACCCACACATGCAGCTTATGCTAACAATGTGTTTAATTTGGGAGTAACAAAATGTATGTTGTAAGTATTGTGTAAACATTTAGGAAATGTCTTTTAAACATTTGTTGTTGGGTTTTTAAGCTTTATTCGTCCATTACGATAAGATATCCTTTATTTGTACCACAGTGGGGAAATTCCAGTGTTGCAATGCACAGTTCAAGAACAGCAGGGAAATACAAGCATGCAATCAATTAAGATAATAATTTTAAAATTATATGGTATAAAAAAATAACATTGTATAGTGATAAGTTGTAAGACAGTTTCCATGTAAATCTAATATTGCCATACCAAAAGGGACTATTTATATAAATTATCTGTAGGTAGTTTATATTAAAGAACAGTGCAACATTTCAATCCCTCCCTAAAAAAAAAAGTCCAGCATCTGGTATATTTTCATAGGATAAAGAATTTCTAATATACTGAAAGTTATTTAGATTAGATTGTCATTTAAGGTAATTATTTGTAAATGAATTTGATTACTGTTGAAAATGACATTTTTAATCTCTTGCCAATCTAAAAGATGATCAAAATGATCTCTTGTGCCACAGAAATATGGTGTAAGTTTTCTTTAAAGATTTTTATGAACCTGGTACTGTGCTGGACATGTATACAAATGGTACTTTTGGTTATACTATTTTCTGTCTAAAACTTGAATGTATATAATGATGGGTTAGCTTTTCAACTGTGAGCTATTGCCATAATATCTGTATGTTTACCTGGAAAATAGTATCAAATCTAAAACATGCTTTGTTTGGACAGGTTTCTTGCACTCAAAAATAAATCTGTCCTATTACCAGCCTTGCATTAATTATTTTGTGTAGGCCTACATGAGTTTCATACTGTGCCCTAGATGTAAGTAACCTTAAAAAAAAAAAAAAACTCTGCAGAGTCAAGTTTCCATTTTTGTCCCTACTTTTATTTCCATTTTTATCCCTACCGTACCTTTTACTAAAACTTTAGTATCCTAAGTTGTCAGTAAAAGATGTATTGACAAACAAGTTGCCGATGAAAGTTGTTCTTAAGCTTTAATGACAACCAAAGATGAAAACTAGGTACATATACAGTCCAAAAATAGATGCCCTTTAATTGACATTGTAAAATTAAGTGATATTGAAAATGTATTTTCAAAAATGGAGCTCAGTTGCTAATGAAGATTTCTGACTACAATTAAATTAAAAAATACTGAATCAAATTTACATTCATAAATTCAATTAGTTAAAAACTTAGTAATAAAAACTAACTAATAAAAACTTCTATGGAAGGCCTATGTATTCTATAGAATACCTGGTGTTTTCAGGCAAATTAGGAAATAGATGATCTACTTTGCCTAGACACTAGGCATTGTAGAGAATGCCTGACAATTTTGAAGCAAAGTAGAAGATCTCTGACAAAGCGTAATGTTTTTGGAATGCAAATGAAAAACAAATTTACAACAAAGTTTTTATTTGAACCACAAACAACAATCAACCTTTTCCACAATCACTGTTAGCCACACCCAACCACAACCACCAATCACATCCACAAACCACAACCAACCACAGCTAACCACAATCACCAACCACTTAGCTGTTTTTTGTTTGCATTCCAAAAAATTATGTTTTGTCAGAGAACCCCTACTTTGCCTAAATGTCATCAGGCATTCTATAGAATGCCTATGCAAAGTGGATAATAACACATCTATTTCCTCGATTGCCCGTAACATAAATTTTATTGTGTAACTTTTTAATTATTAAAATACTGGCCCATTTTACATGAATGGGTCAAATTGAGCCTGACCTTTCAACTAAATAAGCCACCTTCAGATAAGATTTTCTAAAGAAAAAGAATAAGCATTAGAGTTAGAAATACATTTAATTTACCTGACTTTACTCTAGTGCTCACCTCGATACATAACAGACGACGTAGAAAACCAACGAAAACGTAGTTTTGGCGCCATTTAGCGGTCACTTTGTGCACTGACTTTTGGCTGCTACGCTACGTGTCAGCGTGTGGGTGTGCGCGCGCGGCTCTTTTCTCCAGCCAGCGGCCACAGAAACAGGCAGCAGCTGCGGACAGGGGACATACTGGAGTTTAGCTGAGTCGAGGAGGGTCACTTCTGGTCCCCGGTTCAATCGCTCAAACATGGGAGGCATAATTTTACCCAGGCGCATGTTCCTGTGGAGCATGTCAGTCATTTATCTGTCTGCTTTTGTTTCCTTGTATGTGCAGATTCCAGGTGGGTGCACTCACTCAGCTCTGTGCTGGAGTTAGCTTAGCTGCAGTAGCAGATTGATGGCAAAGTTTATGCACAGTTTTAGCTATTTTATATTGTGATTATTTTTAGACTGGCAATATTTGCTTTGGGACGCACGTAATACCATGAGCAGCTAACCAACTAATAAACACAGCTAAGCATTTTACCAATGACAGGATATTTATGTCATTAAAGCTGGGGTACATTTTCGCGCTATGTTTAAATCTGTCCAACTACTTTGTAGCTCTCACAAACTCTTCAGCACATGGTCAATATACACATAAATTACTGCAACTACTTCAACAACTAAGTGAAACTGGAGTGGACCACCCACTAGTGCTTTCGTTTAGTTATCAAATAATATTGTATTATTTGATTTGAACTGTACACAGCAACATAATTTTGTAACGCTGCTTTCCCCCCCAAAAAGCAAAAACTTTTGGTGGAAAAAGCAAATTATACTTTTTTTTTTACTATACATTTTTTAAGCCAGGTACCCGAGCTTTGGTCACCATTGGATATTTTTATTAGGGATTTTTTTAAATCAATTGTCAGATTGTTGTAGGAATAATAGAACCTTAATGGATCATTATTATGCTTATTGCTAATCTATGTTAACAATGTTGCTCATATAAATACCTTGAAACTGTCTTTCATTTAATTCATTGTGATGTCATTTGTTAACTTGGTCATCTTATCCAGGGCTCTATGGTAACAGCGGCTTGCTACCTGCTCGCTGGAGACTACGGTACAGTGGAAAGTCTTTGTGGGAGCAGCTCTGGACGTCCCCTTCTCTGCTGTGGCTAGGCCCTCACCTCGGTCTGGACACTCACACCTGCATGGAGCTGCTGTGTCTGCTGGGAGCTGCACTGAGCCTGGCTGCTACTCTGATAGAGGCTTTTAGGGACAGTGTTGTGTTCTTCTGTCTTTGGGCTCTTTATATGTCCATGTACCAGGTAAAAATGTATGTAGAGCTCCACAAATATTGGGCAATGTCTCTATAGTGATTAGATTTGAGAGTTTATATATCAGGGTTCAGTTCGGTGCACATTTTGTAGATGTCTAAATTACATGTTTGACAGGGCATTGCACAATATTTTCTTGTTTATAGATGACATGCTATTTCCTTAATTAATGCCCTAAATTACTATTTTGATTGATGATTTTGGGTTGATTGCAATATATGTAATATTGACAGTTTGCTACAACAATGTAATGGTAATGTGATGTCATGAGTTTCAGAGATGGGTAAAGTAGATATTTTACTAAAATAATTGTTGCTTTAAAATAATACAGCACTAGTTGTGGTACAAAGGAGTAGAGAAAAAATAAACAAATTTTTTATTAAAAGTAAACTATAACTGTCTGTAGGTAACAAAAAAGAGGAAACTCAGTTCATATCAGAAGGAGCAATGCATTAATGATCAGTGTTCAAAAAAGTAAATTACAGTAAACTTGGTAGGCTTACTTGTAGTTTAGTAATGGTAACTGAGCACTACCGGCCACCTCTAGTAAATTTCATTCATGTGTTTTTCAGGTTGGTCAAGTTTTCCTCTACTTTCAATGGTGAGTACTGGCATTTTATTGCTGTATATTTGCCTCCCTTTCAAACATTTTTCTTTGACGTCATTCACCACACATGGCAATTACAATACAATATGGTGATATTAGTAGAACTGCAAAGAATGATCAATGAAAAAGTGATACATTTTTTGTTTGTTTTTTTCCAGGGACAACTTACTCCTGGAGACCGGATTTCTCTGTGTTTTAGTGGCTCCACTCACAGTGGTCAGAGGCTCTAGCTCAGTTCGGGATCACGATGGTGTTACCTTCTGGCTAGTTCGCTGGCTGCTGTTTAGGCTCATGTTTGCATCAGGCGTGGTCAAACTAACCTCTCGATGTCCAACGTGGTGGGGTCTAACAGGTAACATATTCCACGGTTATCCAGATGGTGTCACAATATTAAGATTTTACAGCAATAAATAATACATTATATTTTAAATAACACGTTATGTATTTTAACTATCAACAATGTTCCCGTATCAAAAAATATTCATGTTTTTTTCTCTATATTTATACTAATATGTGAGTGTTAGCCAAAATACACTTGTTTTTTGTAAAGTTCAGTTCCTTGACTTGTAGCAGGAACACAATAATTTGAAAGCATTACAACTATTTTATCTTCTCTCCATTGGTTTCCAGTGTGTTTGAGAAAGAATTTTTAAATTATTTTATTTGCTTTTAAATGAATAGCTTTGCTCCCTCCTACCTCAATGACCTGTTCTACCATTACACCTTGTCTCACACTCTTAGGTCAGCAGATCAGCTGTTCAAAAGACCATACTAAAGTTTTGTGCATATTATGCTCAGATCAGAGCAGCCAGAAAATGCCAAGTTTTGCTACCTAGGTTCTTAAAATGTCTGACAAAACTAAGTTTGTGCAAGCCTTTTTATTAAAATAAACATGCAATGATTCAGTGTAACCAGCACCTTATATCCAGTGGTTATTTCGGGCAGCATTGACTTACCACTATGAGACGCAGTGCATCCCCACGTCTTTGGCCTGGTTTGCACATCAGCTCCCTGTGTGGTGGCAGAAGCTCAGCGTAGTGGGAACCTTCTTCATAGAGATTGCTGTCCCTCCTCTTTTCTTTAGTCCACTGCGCAGACTCCGCATCGCCTCCTTTTATTTACAGGTTTGGAAATATTATTGGAAGTTTTTGTAGTGTGAGCTTTTCATTCATTGGTTTTACCTCCTGTGTTTACCTCTTAGATTCTACTGCAAGTTCTTATAATTTTGTCTGGAAATTACAACTTCTTCAACCTGCTCACCATAGCTCTGTGTCTATCGCTTCTGGATGACCAGCATGTTTACTTTTGGATATGTAAGCCATACCAAACCATCCACAGAGGTAAGAAACTCCTAAAATTGCATTTTTGAACAAAGTAAAGTGCAACAGAGGGTGTCGATTAGTGAGGATTTGGGGCATTTGTGAAACGTGAACTGACTGAAATTTTTGTAACCTAGCAGCAGGAGAATACGGATTACTCAAATATGCATGAGTCACTCAAAATACTTTAAATAAAATAGGAGAACATCTACCATACCAATTTTGCATAATAGACCGCCTTTAAATATTGGTGTTTTTCTCTGCTTTATTGTCCAGAATCCTGGCTTTGGTCTTGGCTGGTGTACATAGTGGAGCTCATGGTTTGGGCATTCCTTGTTTTTGCAACCATATTGTGCTTCGACTTGCAGATAGACATTCAGAAGAAAAGCATCACTTCCAGTACAGGTACAGAAAACAAATTCATATTCATCATATCAAATCAACTCATTTTTGTAGAGCCCAAAATCACAGCAGTCGCCTCTGAGGACTGTTAGAAAATACTAGAATGAAACATTGACATTAGTCAATATTAAGAAATCAGACTGTCCAACATTCTCAGCAACCAGATAAATTGATAATTGTCCCCTGTCTTAGCTAAGACCCTCCTTGGCAAGAGAAAGAGGGCTTAAAGGTCTTCATTTTTTTTAATATACACAACGTTTCTCTTTTTTTCCTTGCAGCTTTCACTTACCACCAGTTTAACCAGTTTCTGAGGTTGTGACAATCCCTTGTGTGTGGATGGGGGTCCTCTCTCTCACATGGGAGTTAATAACCGCAATGTTCAGGTCAGTAGGTCAGTAATTAATATATATGAATATGGCTTAAAAGTATTTTTTCCTTCTTTTTTTTTTTCAAATTAAATACAACTCTGCAAAGCCTAAGCATACATGCAACAACTAGGTATCTTGTACTGCAAATGTGGAATAAGATCAAATTCAAATTAATCATGTAAAACCTTTTAAAACATTTTTTACATGTTATGTAAAGTTACAATAGTTTTAAAATTCTCCTATTGGCATTAAGTAATTTTTATGTACGGTATGCGTTGCACAATGTCTGTTCTGTTGTTGTAGTCATGTTTCCTAACTTTTCAAACAAAAAGGATTTTTTAATAGTGTTTGTATGGACTGTTGTATTGGACTGTTGATTTCTTCAAAAATAATTGCTGAAACAACATTTATCTTGTTAAAAGGTGTGCATGTGTAAAAGGGTTCATACAAAGACTGTGTGGGACACTGCAGTGGACACTGTTTGGCATTGCGGCTGTTGCTATGTTCACCATCAGTCTGGTAAGTAATCATAGATTCAATTACAACCAAATCAATAGTATTAAACAAAGTAATTCATTTTTTTGTCAACAAACATACTTACCGCCATAGTTTGTTGTAGTGTAAGCAGCACCTTGTTATTTCATTTTCCTCACTTTATTTTGTAGTGATTGCTGTGATTTAATTTCAGGTGCCCTTCACTTACATAGAATATGATTCCAATGCAAACCTCTGGCCCGGAGTGAGACAGGCCCATGGGTTGGTGGATCGTTACCAGCTGGTCAATTCCTATGGCCTTTTCAGACGCATGACAGGGGTGGGTGGCAGGCCTGAAGTGGTTATTGAGGGCAGCTACGATGGAATCACATGGATGGTAAGACAACTTTTGGCAGTTTTTTTGTACACACTGTACACGATACATTTGATGTTAGAGAAGCATTGTTTCCTGTAGTACAGTATTATAAAAAATGTTTTGTGTTTTCTCTGGCAGGAAATTGAGTTCATGTACAAACCAGGGAACATGAGTGGGCATCCACCCATGGTAACCCCTCACCAGCCTCGTCTAGACTGGCAGATGTGGTTTGCTGCCCTGGGACCTCAACAGCAGTCGCCATGGTTCAGCAGCCTCATGTATAGGCTGCTGCAGGGCAAACAAGATGGTATGTCCCATTGCCAAAAAAAAAAAAAACTAAAATATGCTCGCAAAGTAAGATTATATTATAAGGCAGTTAAACATGCTAACGCTAGAATGCTGGAATTCCTATTATTTAATTGGATGTGCCTGTGTGCGATTACACTAGGTTTTTTGTGCGTTTACAGTGATCGAGCTGATCCAGTCTGATATTAGACAGTACCCATTCCACAAGCAGCCCCCTGCTTACCTTCGGGCACATCGCTACAAGTATTGGTTTACAGAGCCTAAAGCTGATGGGTACGTTTCTTTATATTCTTTGTGGTAGCATTTTTTATATGACTGTTTCTACAGTGCCTTTGGTATGTTAATTAACAGCTCATACCCCGAACGCTGGTGGAGGCGAGTCTATGATGAAGAATTCTATCCCACTGTGCATTTGGGCCACGCTTTTCTAGAGGGCATGCTCAAACAACATGGACTCAAGGTCACCAAACACATGAACACCAAGATGGTTTGAGTTTTGTTATGGCTATAACCATAATTATAATTTAATTTTTTTTTTCAGGACTCATCTCCTCCCCGTCGAGCCTCCAAAGCCAAACTAGTGCACGCCGTGAGGTGGGTGCGGTCCCAGGTGCAAGGTGTACCTGCTCCTTTAATTGTCTGGACTCTCATCGGATCAAGCATCTTCTTCTGTCTGCTCAGAACAATGCAATTCAGTCGCAGACATCGGATATCACAAACTGATGAGGTCAAACTCACTGCAAGTGAGCTTTATCAAGACAAACAAGAAGAGAGCTGTGAAAAGGAGAAGAATGGAAAGGAAGTAGGTGATGTGGGATCTGGAGAGAAAGGGCCTGAGGACGAGGATGAAGCAAGCAATAGAAGCCAAGAGGAGAGAGAGAGTGATGTGGATGTGGAGACAGAAGAGCAGTCACAAGAGGAAGAGGAAGATGAGGAGGTTGAGCAGACAGAAAAGCACATGAGAAAAAGATAAATATGAAAGATCACATAAACCACTTACCACAAAAATGCTTTTTCTGAATATAGCAAAATTATAGTCCCATAGTTAAAGACAGCATTGAACCTGACTCACACCAGATTGATGTTACACTGAATTAGGAGTTTGGTACAGATTCCGATGGGATTAAATAACCACTCTTTTCAATGGGAAGCTGATGTCATTGAACAAGGTTTGGTCTCTGGTTTTACAAATGCAGTGTCTATAAAGATTTTATGAACGAGTTGAGTAGTTGTTCCAGGATGAAGTATTGTGTTCAATTAACAGTTTGAAATACAAGTTTAGAAAAACGCAATTGTAACAAATTGCATTGGCTGTCCCCATTACCAACCTATTGCCTGTTTGCATCTTCATTGACTCAAAATGCAGCATGATTTATATTGTACACTTTCCTTATGTGGATGAATAGTGTCTGGAGGTAAGAGAGACATTTTTTTTGTTTAATATTTTCTACGCTAAAATTCTAAGAAATCTCCACCTCACTTGTGTCCATAATATACTGGTTTTCAGTCCAAAAGACGCATCTACATTTTAAAATTGTAAAAAAAAAAAAAAAAGTAATAATAATAATGATAATAATAATAATAATAATTCAAATAAAATTCCGGTTTATACAAAAATGTTCTTTGGGTCTTATATGCTCATTAGTTGCCACGTAGCCTCGATACTTGTATAGAAAACTTAGATCTGCAATCGATGAGCGACCCAATGTTACTGCTGAACTCCATTCCTGTTGTTAACTTACTGTATTGTTTTCAATCAGACCTAGCAGACTGAAAATAAGGATTCTACTGACAAATGTGTTAGGTTTAGAATAATGTGCACTATATTTTGTACTTTTATAATTTTTTGTATATTATGCTTGGTGTCACTTTGCTGCTGATACAGAATGTTGTATGCTTTTTGTATTCTGTCACAAAAAAAGCTGCAAATCAAAGATTCACAAAACTTTTTTATTACATTATAAATAAAAAGTGTTTCTAATTTGTGCAATTTTACGGTCTGTGGGTTTGATAATTTACAAAGGGTAAATGCAATATGGTTGACATGGTATTATGATCCAAGTCTAAGTTTGAAAATATATTATAATATATGTCTTTCACCACTTGAGTAATCCAGGACAGTACTTGTCAATGAGCGATTGGTAATACGACTTCAGCTTCTCCACATCAGGCAGGTCAGTGGTCTTGGTGTACAGGTCAAATTTGCTTTAAAATTGAATAAAACTGTTAGATTTTACAATGTCATAATTGTAATTGAGATATTGACTAGTACAGACTTGAATTCTTTAACCCAGGGCAGCATTTGAAGATCCTTATCGTTGCACAAGTGGAAGTAATCTCCATGAGAGTGCCATGGGTAGAAGGAATGAAAACGAATCATGTATAGCCCCTAAAAGACCAACAATTATTAAGTAAGCACAAAAAAAAGGAAAACAAATTAAACTTACTTCCTCAGGGATGGAGCAGTTATTGAATTTCAAAACACGGTAAAGATATTCTGCAGAAAACAATCACCAGAAAACAAATTTACAAATTAGTGTGTACCCTGCATAATTACTTTCTTTTAGAGAGTCTTACCATCATGACCCCAGGACATGAGCACTTTATCAAGCCCACAGTTTGGCTCATAGATTCCACATTCAGTGCTACATGAAGAGAAATCACATTGAATAGAAAATGTATCATTTACTATAAGCATAAAGATGTGTTGTCATAAAAAAAAAAAAAAAAATGTCTCCATTTGTTTAGTTTGTATTAATGATCAAGCAAAATAAAAACAAAAGCTAAAAACATTTAATCTTGTATTGGTTATTGATTTGTCATTTTATCAGTAATCAAACATGTCACTACTTGGAAATATATATATATAATTTACAAATTCCAGTATAATTTTTCCAACGCCAGAGCCAAGGATGTAAATATGTATTTTTCTCTGGAACATTTCATAATTTATTTTATTGCACTCTATGCCTCCTGTGATTACAGTAAATATACTGTACACTGAAATAAAAAAATAAATAAAATAAAAACACTTACCTGTGGTTTGGGTTTGTCTCATCTGGATTGTTTTGAAAAGTGGTATCTCTAAAAACTATATTTTTTTGAAACTTGCAGCCAACAGGGAAAGTGTCTCCAACCACTGCCCACTGAATATTAAAAAGACATACCAAATATTAAAAGTTGAAAAGAAAAATATTAAGATAGTCATAAATAAACCACATTATTACCTGAGGCTCATTCCACAGAGCCATAATCTTGCCTACGTCATGGATGAGGCCAACCAGCTGAAACCAGTCTGTGCGAGAAAGTGAACTGTTAGTCTACAGACGACCTGCTGGCACATGTCCAAGTCACCTCAAACCACACTAATTGTATTCTGGTCATTTAGTCCTTTTCCTCTTTGTACCCTCTAACCTGTGTGTCTGTGCCCTGGCTGTATTCCAATTGTTTATTGGTCATAACCTGTTGTAAACTGATCAAACCCTGGTTCTTCGTGAAACGTTTTTTGTGTCCTTGTTTGCACCCTAAATTGTGCACACTACCACTTTGTAAGAACTACTTTGTAATTAGTTTAAATTCCTATTACTATAACTGATTTATTAGTACTATCAATCAACACTTTGATCATGCTTTACTAAGCCTCTTTAAAATATATTTAGTATGAAGTATTGCCTGGCCAAAGACAGCTTATACACCAAAAGGTTCCGGGTTAACCATACTGTATAATCAGTCTATGGGGTTAACCCCTAAATGTGATTTTTTTCACGCTGTTACCTGGTTGTACTGTGTTTTAATGGTTTACATGAGTGTGTTAGGTTCAAGGACTCTAGTAAGTGTATACAGTATGTGCAGTAATTATTATTATATATAGCTTATAATGTTGTAATTTGTATTCTGATTCAAATTGGATGGCTTTGTTGGTCCTATGACTGTCAGACACTTGTATGACAAGAAATTTTAATGTTCTTGTATCATCCTGCCCATTGCATCCTCAGTTTAAAGCCACTGTTTGTTTGTTTTTTGTTTTTCATGGCCTGTTATTGATTGATTTATTTTGATTAGCCTTTTTCTGTAGTATAGTATTCATTTCATCCCTTTTTATGTTACTTGTTATTTGTTAATTATATGTCGATTTTCCTTCTGTAGTATTCATCTTGTTACTTTGACTGTACCCTGATTGTACCCTAGTCAAACCCTTGTTGTACCTTTGTCGGGGTGCTCCTTGCGAATGCCCTCTGCCGTCTGGAAGGCGTGAAAGGAGTTGGGGAAGTCTACATCTGGATCAGACTCATCCACCAGCTGGTCCAGAGACATGATGGCCTCCATCATTCCCATCTCAGTGTGGTTGAAGGAGGTCCACTCTGTGTGCTGACAGAACAGACAGGGAGACATGGATTTGTAAATAATTAAATAAATGCTAGAGCTAATAGTTTGCTGTTAAACAAGCTGCTTCCTCAGGACTGAAGTTGTTGATTGATACAAATATTTAAAGGAACTATCCAGGTGAGGAATATATCAAATATATGAATGTATATTGGTCAGCAGTTATACAGAAGCTTGATGATTTATTCAAGTCATGTAAATATTGTATATCTGGTCTAAAATTTCACTAAAACTTATGTTCTATATTCTCTTAATTGTTTCAAAAATAATTGGTTGGTATTGTATCAACACGATACCTTTTGAAACTACCTAAGTTTTAAGTCTGTATACCCAAATTAATATGTATTTGTTGCCCAAAACAGAATGGGAGTGCACTGACCTTTTGCTTGACAAACTTCAGGGTCTGGTTGGTATGCATGAGGTTGTAGGTTTTGAAAACTCGATCGATCAAATCTCCATTCTGGAGAAACACATGTGTTCAATTACTTGTTCAATAGTCAGAATAATTCAGTTTTAAATAGATAGCAGATATACATTTTTAAATGTGGTCTTACCTCATAGTTTCTATACTCTTTTTTATCTTTTTTCTTCTCCAAATTAGGTCGATAAACCAGGGAAGGATCAGGACCCTACATGTAGAAAGAAGGGTGAGTGCATTTGCAAATTTTCCAAAATTTACAATACATAATAATTTACAATAAAAGAAAATGCAAACTCGTACAATGCTGACAATCCTCATGATGAATGTGATCTTGTGTCCTCCTCTGCCTCTTTCTGCTTCCACACTTTGTTTATATACACTTGACCTGTCACACTTTAACTAAAGCAGAGCTATCTGCAGCACGATGCTGAACCTTAGCCTTCTCCAAATGCCCCTTTTTCAATTATTCTCCAGTAACATGTTACTACCTATGTAGTATGACTCAGTGCTTCTTACTTGTTAATCATTTTATTAACAATACTGTTCATTAATTGTATTTGCTAGATGGCATTGAGGGTATTATACAGGTACTGACCTGTGTTTTTTTTTTTTTTTTTTTTTTAGGAAATTTTTTTGTTTAGTACAATTTTAAATTGGCTTAATGTGTTTCAAAACGTATTGTCATTGTTGTTTATTATGCTTTTTACACTAAAAGGTCACTGGCCTACATAGGCTGTTTGTCAAACACATTTATTAGAACAGGCAGTGGCTCATATCCTCACTCCCTATTGGTCAATACGGCTCTGCTCTACCACTCGTCTTTGTCCAATCCAGTGTCTGTATTTATGGGTTAGATTATTAGTATATAATAAAAAGAAGAATTTGATGTACAAAAAAGCTTGACTAACGGGTCCATTAAAACCCTACAAAGGATGTGTGGTGATATTAAAATCAGTGTTTTGTTTAGGTGGTGATATTTTGGATCCATATATATAGTTCTGGCCAAACTCACACATCCTCCTGAAACTCAGGAATGCTCATTTCTCCTCCTAACCTCCGTGGAGAACATTTTTGACCGTATTGTTGCACTGTGTGGTCCATCTGTTCAACGCAATTAAAACATGAACCACCTGCTGTGGGTAGTGAGGGCAGAGTGACCCTGCGGCACCACCGCCTTTCTCCAGGGATACTTACAGAACAAGAGTAGACACACTCACTTTCGACTGAAAAATTGCTTTCTAAAATCTTTAATTTGGCACATCAGTAGTTTTCATATGCACAATTTTCTCCAGCATAAAACAGTTTTTTTTTTTTTTCAGTTATAAAAGTGAAGAAGACTTTCAGCTTTCATCCCAGAGTCAGATAGTGACTCATAGGAATGAAGGCTTGAAGGCTTTCAAGATAAATGGGGGCAAAAATAAAAACCCATTCTAATCTTTGATGAATAACTAAGCTTTTTCTGCTTCACAATCTTCGTAACTTGTTCAAATGCTTATAGAACTGGTGGTGTATTTGTGACCTTTTAAGCTTTAGGTTAAGAAAGTAAACTGCTTCTGCCATCTGATGCAATCTGCAGTCTTGCCACTAGATGGCAACACTTTTGTTCTAACAGAGAATCCTAGTTCTACGTTTACCATATGTATACGTTTAATTATTCTTCCACAAATAATTATATTTTTTGACGGTTCATAATTTAAAAATGTCTAAATCCTCCTTAAGCTGCGCTCTGTTTGACCCCGATAAGAAAAAGGCAAAAATTGGACAAAGGCCAGATACAAGTGAAGGTTGCTTTACTTTATTACACAATTCAGCTGTCATACAAATGGTATCAGACACGTTTCACAAAAGGACACTTTCCTTTATTACAGAAAAAATACTCATAATGTAACTACTGTGTGTTAAATTCAAGTCATTAATATAGAAGAATAAAGTGCTTTTTTAACATGTTGTCCTACTGACCTTTGGGAAATACTGAGCTGTACCTATCTAATACATTGTGATAATGCATAGAGTAGAAGCACTACAGTGTGTGAGACAGGCTGCCTCTCAGTGCGTGCTGAAGGCACACAGTCATGAATGAAAGGCAGGAGTAAGAGCACAGCAGGATATCGCAACAGACGCTCCAGGATTAGGGTTAGTTTATTTTGGCTCTCTGGTTTAGGTGAAGGGTTAGCGGGTTTGGCTTATTCTTTTTTTGCACTTGGACAAAGCTACTTGTTCACTGTCCACAGGGGTCAGGAGAGCAGGACCAAGAGAATGGATTATGAGGTTTAGATCAGACCAGGCTAAAGGAGAGGTGATGACGGCAACAGCTCTGTGGCAAGAAGGCCAGACTTAACAGGCTTCTCCAAGATTCTTCATTCTCCAGTTACACCAACAAGTGGATCAGCATTAAGTTACAACATCGAGGAACGATGAAGCTAATGCCATTACACATTTAAGCAGATTGGTTTAGCTATCTTTTGTGTTTTATCTTATCAGAAAAACCCTTGCAATGCAGGGGTTATCAACTTTGACATTCAAGCCCGTCCAATTACCACCAGGACAGTACAAAACCTCAATCATGTAATTTAATTTGACTAAAAGTGGCCTAAAGTTCTGGCCCTAAGCTATACATGCATACAATACATGATAATACAAATACTATTCCTGTAGCCTGCACAAAACTACCACATTACTTTTTTTATCCATTTTGGTATGACAGTATTCTTTAACAGAGAGTTGAAGTTAGTCCAACAATGGAAATTAACTCCTAAGGCATAGCGTTAAGTCCTACTGTGACATCACACAGTCCTATCCATAGCTGTGGGGACTGCGTGGGTTAATGGGGGATGAGTCTTCTCTCCCGCTTTGTCCAATCAGCTGGTAGAGACGGTGACTCAGATTCTGAACCTGACAGGTGCCCAAGACGCAGCCAACTCGCATCAGATGGCCCCTCCCTCCAATACTGTTGACATGGCGGCGACCCCGTGACCTCTGCGACCTGCCTGCCGACCACTCTGCTTCCTGTCCTTCTGCTGTTGAGATTTGGTTGTGGAGAGGCATAGGAGGGTCTTTGTGAATGAGTGCTCTCCACATGAGTTGCGTGTCGGTCTGTGGGAGATGGTTGTCCATGTGGGAAAGAGGCAGTGCAGCAGGACTTGGGTCTGACAGCAGAAGATCTTGGTGTCTGAAAGAGAACAGCAGAAATAATGCGTCAGTGGTTGTTTCTGATCTTATAAGCGACAAAGATCATTAAAACAATATTCAATTTAGCTGCCCTCTATCTAGAGTTTTAACAGAGCATATCATATCCACCTGAAACAAAACATGGCACAACGTTTAATGTCTTGTCTGTCAGCTTCAGTGAGGAAAATATGTACAAAATTGTTGCTAGGTAACAGTGGTAGAATTTTCTATAACTCTGAATTAGATCAGAAGACTGTGTAGAAGATAACAAGGACATATTTTACTAAGTCACTGGCTGTGGCTTGTTTATAAAAAAGCTTAAAGATGTAGTGTGTAATTTTTTAATAAAAATTATTCAAATAATACTTGAATAAAAGCAATTTTGATCTCTTTGGTGCAATAAATAAATAATAAACACCTGTGTCTGGGACTTCCTGACCACATAATCCTTCTGTTTGTTTTAATAGAAAATAGAACATACTTTGGAACAACTATCGCTGTTCCAAAGTATGGTTTAAACTAGGGATGCACCGATCCGATACCTGGATCGGATATCGGTGCCGATCCAGGACATTTTGCTGGATCGGGTATCGGCTCCATGATATCGTTGAGCCGATATCGTGGCTGTGCCTATAATTGGACATAATGAGACTATTTTACAGGCTGGTGTTGATCCATAGCAATTCATAATATTGGGCATTTTTTTTCAGATTAAGTTGTTAAGCTGTGATTTGCACTATAAACAACAGTTACATAACACAATATTACCAAATGTGTTAAGTTTTATTAGAAAAAGAAGCAATTTCAGTCCTTTCACTGGTATCGTGGATATCAGGTATCGGCAGATAGTTAAAGCCAAATATCGGGATCGATATCGGAACAAAAAAAGCTGGATCGGTGCATCCCTAGTTTAAAACTTTCTGTTTCTTTTGAATTCTGAATTCTCTGATTGCACACTGCACCTTTAACTTTACAAATGTGATAATTTACATCCATATTTGAAAGATGATCATAAACTATTACAGATCATACATTTACCTATTCAGTGTGCCATTTACACACAGAAAGTTGTCAGAAGTCTGTTTAAACTTCTCAGCAGGTCCAAACAACACAAGTTGTCTTACTTACAATGTGGTTATGCAAGTGGGCACTCAATAAAAAATTACCATATTTGACCTTAATAACAATTGACTGTTAGCTTAAGTCAGTTGACAAAGTGTAAGTAATGTTTTTTATTTGGGATAAACCCAGTACAATCCTGACTGGTATTCCGATCACTCGACTTGCTGTTTCACACTAAGTTTCTTCACTGCCTTGTTTAGTCTGCCTCACTTCTTTTTGTCCCAAAGAGCTAACTCAATTAGTCTTTAGAACTGAAGTCTGGCTGTGACAAAGTGTTTTTTAGCAACTCACAAGAAACGTGAGCGCCTGGCAACAACCATTTACTGTATGAGTGAGGTTCTGTTTCACACTAAAAGACTCTCTGTGGTGAGTGGGAGATGAGATTAAACTCAGAAAAACAAAACATGAAGATTCAGATACATTTTTCAATTACTGACCTGTTCTAAAAAAGTAATTGCTTTATTCCCACTGTATTAGTTGAGCCCCATTTTTCAGTTGCTGGGTTATATTCTACCAGGTTAGCAAGTTAAATTGGTATTGGTTTTTTGGTTTTGCACAATTTAGTTTATACCACTAAAGAATGTTGATGATGACAGCAAAGTTGTCACAAAATAAATACACTGATGGTTTGGGTTAGTTCACTCTGTATCTTCTGTGGGAAAGTTTTGGTATTTTTTGTCAAGGTTAAAGTTAAAGTCCACATGGTAATACACCATGATAGGGGAAACCTAAAAACAGTTAAACTAGGATTAAGTTTGTAAAATAACCAGTAAAATCATATAGAAATTATTTTGTTTAGTGAAATGAATTTTTTTTTTAATTGTGTTTTTATAACATAAAAGTGACGGGTTAGGGTTAGAGACATTGTGTAACTTTCTCAAGGCTGAAAATTACATGCATATTTCCAGTGAAATATAAATGTAAACAATAGTTTGGACATATCATTGCTCAAAAAAACATTTCCATGGAGACAAGCAGGTATAGGCGTCCCTCAAGGACAGTAAAGAGTTGAGTTTGGGGGGACTTATGCCCACTCACCATTAAAAAACACATTTTTATCATGTTTTTCAGTCCACCATAACAAACATGTTCTGGTTTACGTCTATTTCTGGCAAAAAGTTATACTGTGCACCTTTAAAGTAATCTACAAACTGGCGAGTTTTTTGATAAATAGGTAATACTAATAAAGAAGTGTTACTATCAAGTATTACTTTATTATAAAGTATTACTAAATATTCTGATACAAAACTAAATATGTTATGTGACGTCCAATTCACAAGAAACATAGCTTGATAAAAACAAAACAAAACAATACAAATTGTTCTGGGTTGATTGTCACGGTGACCTTTTATGGGGACAATAATTACAGTAGGTTGTTAGTATTTTCTCAAAATAAGCTCTTAGACTAATGGTAGTTGTGGTTAAGGTTAGTCTTAGACTACTTGAAATTAATGTTTGAATAAGGACTGAATGGTTTGTGAAAAATACTTAATTGTGATTTTTCTGACCAGTATTATACTAATAATACAGTTCTGTTCAAAGTTAACCATCCCAGAGAAAACAACTGAACTATGCACTGAGCATGCTTGAACAGATCTGTTTTTATGCAGCAAATCACATGATATTTTGTTGTTTGTGAAGAAAATCATGGCACTTCAAAATCTTTGAGATTTGCTAATTGCATTGCATTTAAAAACCTTGCAATTCTGTTTTGACTTGAATATATTATGTAAGTCTAGTATAAAATAAACGAATGAGTCAGTCCCCAAAAAGCACAGAAACTCATTAACTGTGTGATGCTTGAGTTTGAGAAGCTTCTTTCACATTCCTGGGGTTCTCCAGTGCACAGCATGAGGCTCTCCTCTGCCTCCTCCTCTTTCTCCTCTCACTCCTCCTCTTGCTCCTCCTCTTGCTCCTCCTTCTGCTCCTCCTCTGCTCGTTGACGTAAGTCCCCACTAGCCATTTTCAATTAGCCCTAACCTTTACTACAACCCTAACCTAATTCTACCTGAACCCTTTAAAGTGTATTAACCTTGAAAAGGAAGATTTGGACTCCACACAGACCATTCACAAATCCAACATGGAGCACATTTGGCTGCACTGATTTTTTTGGTGTTGACATAGTTTTCTGCAATAGTATTATTTACAATTAATTCTAACTTTAGAATGCAGACTGTAGTTTAGTATTGAATTGTGAATCCCAAAAACAAATTATATATTGTATGTTTAAATTCCACAAGTGCTCTTTTGTACTTTGGTCACTTGTTACACATTTTACACTGACTTGTAGCAAGTATTTGGCCCCTCACTCAGGCAGATGAATCCACTTCAGATTCAGCCTCTGTCTAGTCTGGGCTCCTGTGGCTCCATGGTGACCTCACCAAACTGTCTGGTCATCTTCTCACATTAATAAGTGCTAATGCTCAGCCACCATTGGTTCTCCTACAATGTAATTCGTTTTGTTTTTTTTTTTTTTTTTAAATAAATGGGCCGTGTATGTTTTCAAGCTGAAAAGATAAGACTGTACTCCTCTGTTTGTGTCAATTTTATGTTTTTAGTGTTGTCTTGTTTACTAGATTAATGTAGGCCCAAGAAAACCCCCATAAAAGATTAAATATAAGATTGCAGATTAAGAAGAAAGAAAAGAAAAATGTTAGACCCAGGCTTAAATGTCTTATTTTAGATGAAAACAATACAAATAGGTTTTGCATTTCTTATTTTGTATTTGATTGGACAGAACATAAACTCCTGATTAGTTTTTTCTTGGCTTGGGTATCTGGATATCGTCCTTAATTTTTGGGAAAATATCTCATAAGAGAAACAGAGTTGCATTGTTCTTTGCGCATATGAATGCAAAAGGAAAAAAAAAAAAAAAAAATAATAATAATATTAATAATAATAATAGTAATATAAAACATGTTTTACTGACAGCTTAGTTGTTTGATGAAAGTTTAGACTGTTCAGCGCAAACTCTCAAATAAAAATGACTTCTACTGTGTCACTAATAAACGAATAAAATAAATAAAGTTTTGCATACATTCAATGCTAACCTTATGCTAACTAACAAATTAGCTTTTCCCCCTTTTTGGCTCATTAGACTTGTGCTAATCATGTACATGCAGGTGTGAAATAACGTTAGGTCTTTTTTGTTTCCATTTTTGCGTTGATAACAAATAATTATTGTCTCTTTGATCTTATTTGTAGTGATGCTGAAATACCTGTGACTTTGAGAGTGCGTGTGAAGAGTCAAAGCCCGGGACTGGATCTCCAGAGGCAGGAGGCCGAGCAGTACGCAGAGCCAAGCCGAGATGAGCACGCACATTCCGGTGTCAGCAGAGGTGAGCGGTCCGGTGAGCCCTGGAACCAGGACCAAAGTTTGACTGACAATTAAAATCTACAACTTTTAAAAAAGGGTAGAGAATCAAAGAAAAATTGTCCAGAATATCTTTATCAAATATGGCATCCTTAGTTGAACTTGCCACTTGCATCCATAGGTGACTCCACACTTTTTGGAGCACACACACATCCCCAGAGCTTGTGATGTCCCGAGTGTTCTGATTTATAAAGCCCAATGGAGGGAGGAGGAAGCTGGGAAGGAGGTGGGAGGAGGAGGAGAGCTTAAAGGCTATTGTCTGTCCCACACTCAGCAGTCTTACCTCAAAGGGACCTGCAACCTAATTAAACTCCAAGGACTCCAGTCTTCACTTAGAGCCCAGTGGCTGCACCCATAAATTGCCCTTATTGTTTTGTCACTGCTGCTTTGATAGCTTTTATGTCTGACTTTTGGTCTGACCTTTTACAGTAGTGATTGAACTGTATTATTGGATTTAGTTTCCTTTTACACAAAGAACGTCTATTTAAGGCCATAGTTGGCTTGACCCAGTTGAGACTGACAAGCTCAAGGAGGCCGTCGGTGACGTCATATTAAAATCATTGGAAGAGCTGCAGGTAATGTGTCACAATTGATAAGGAGTTGATATTAATCTATTTACAACAGCTGAACTGCATTTGGAGAAGCCTGCAGGTCAATAAACAAGTTTTATTTGCACACACTAGCTTATAAAGGGGAAGTCTGCCCTTTTAAATCATTGCAAGGACATAAATAAAACAGGCAGAGGTGGGTAATAATGGTGGAGTCTACGTGATATGATAATAGATGTATAATATATACCCACTAGAAATTGATCACTGAAGCTTAATTATCATTATTCTCATACCTTTCTCTCAAATTACTTTTCCAAGCTCCCATTACTGCTCCTTTTTCTGTTTTCTCTGTTTTTCTACAAGGCTATGTTCAAGTTAGATCTAACACAGCATCTAAAGCAACTGAAATCTCCATTGATAGATCTAATGGTAGACTATTCTATTCTGTTCTGTTCTGTTCTATGCTATACTCAAAATTGTACTTCTTACTGCATTGGTAAAAAATATAGTCAATATAGAAATCCATATTCTCAGTAAGTTACCTATGCAGTGTGAGCGAAAATATATTATAAGCATAGTATGTTGGGAGCTAATTTATAATGCCAGCCTGTCTTGGAAAAAAAAAACCTTGTAGTTTATGTATGAAGTCAGTTGCTTTTTTACAGGTCTTGTTGTAAAAAACAGGTCAGTTGCTTTTTTACAGTTGCTTTTTTACAGGTCTTTTATTTATTATTATTTTTTTATTTTTTTATTTACAGAATATGTCCTCTTTTAATATAACCATTGGATCCACTATGCACGGGCAATATCAGCTTTAAAGGGCACAGAATATAATGAAAAAAAAACAACAAAACAAAAAAAAAAAAAAAAAAAACTAACATTGTTTTTAATTGTTTCATTGTCAAAAACACAGCTGAAGTTGTGTCTGTGAGATATTTTTGTTCCCCTCTTGGTCTCAGAAAATTCTATTGTATCTACTGTGACGTCATAAATACATGATACATAGCTGAGATTTTCTGCACATAAATACTCATCCTGGCCCGTTTTAAGCATTTCTACAGCATTAGCATATCAAGTAAGAGCGATTTGATTGATCCTGTTTATTTTCCTTTACAGCCAATAGCTGGAGCTTTAACTCAGTTCGTGATATAGGAAATGACTGTTATGTGTGCTTTACTACACTTTTTAATTGATTCTGATACAACAAAGGATTCCAAAAAGTCAGTGCTTTGCCATTCATTGAGTAACATTTAGTTCTTCAACAGCAGTAAAGAGAGGACAAATTTGGCTCTATTGGAAAAGAAACATAATCATGAATTTAAAAAATCTACAAAATAACCTGGATGCAGCAATCAGATGTATCAGGTTTTGACGAGGAGATGTGAAGAAAAGTAATGATTCTTTTTCTTGTCTCTGGATACAGGTGAGTTAGAGCAGATGAAATGAAGACGTTGTGTGGAGACAGCCTGGACCCTTAATTAAAACTGTGAGGATGTGTGTGACTCAGCGTTGGCTATGTTACCAGGTGAGCTGCACTTTCTTCAACATCTCCCAGTGTCTCTGTACTCACATTATCCACATGTGAAAGAGCCGTTTCAGCTGTGAATTTAAAGTTTCCTCTCCTACACCTCAGTCAGAGAATATCATATGTCTGGACGCATAAGGAGCCAAGTCCAAGCAACCTCACGTCTTCTAACTCTGTATAATTGTAAAATGCACTGGTGTAGCTCTACTGTATGTCTATTGTGATAAACTTTTCTCTCTTTTGTTTTGTTTTTAATCTAATATTATTTTCTTACATGTACTTGAGAGCAGGATTGTACCCCACTTCCAGTTGTTTTTTAACCCAAAATCCAATGCCAGACAAAGGTTATTAGGAGTATTTAAGGAGGCGCCACTTGTGTCATTAGCTGAAATCCCTTGAAACACTGTGGCATCTTTACTCTGGAACCAAGCCTAAGCTGACTGTAAACCTCCTTATACAACATGTAACTCTAAAACTCCTAATTTACTCACATAAGCAAACTATTCAATAATAGTTTTTAGTGTTTATTTTAAATTATTTTCAGACTTGGGTTGTGTTGTTGGAGCCTCTTAGCCAGGGCTCCCTTGAAAAAGAGATCTTCGATTCTCAATGGAACTTTACACATTAGCAACTCACAAGTAACATGAGCACCTGTTCAGGTTAAATAAAAATATAAATACAGTTATCTTACTAACTTATAAAATCAAGTCAGCAGTCACAGTACTGTTTTCCCACAAGATATGTGTGGTGAAAAGAAATATGAGACATGGCACAACCAGGTAGGTTTTCAAAGTCTACTCTGCACAAAATGAGTCAGTGTACAAAAGCCTATGAGTGAGGGAGGAAATATCTCCTAATTAAAGTCTCAACTGTGATGGTTACATTTATCAAATTTTGTGCCAACATGCTGACCTGAAGACAATTTTAAAATTTAAGCTTAGAATTATGCTTTCATTCACACTTTCAGGTAGAATGTTTTCAGTTTTCTGTTTTGTGTTTATAATGAAAAGATGCACTTGCTGTACCATCAGGGAGACAGGAGATGGTGCTGTTGTCACATCATCGGTTTATTAACAAAACTTACTATCAGATCCATTTGGGACATTTGTCTGTCTACTTTTTTTGTTGAATAAAAGTAACATAAATATTATTTTTAAGTTGTACTAAATGATGCACAGGCAAGCATTTTATAAAAAAAAAAATATTACAAACAAACTCAAAATAAGGCACATGAATAATAGTTAAGTATAACATTTCTCCATTTTCTTTGCTTTGTCATTCACATGCCATTATATGAATGTCTGAAGGAGGCAAAATGACCTTTTCTGTCTCTTAGTCTTGACCTTAACCATGCAAGAAATGCACCTTTGTGTTACATGCAGCTTTGACACAAACAAGTCACATCACAGTTCTGCGCAGGCTCAGTGCAGATCAGATCAGAGTTTTAACTGTTGCCTATGTTCTGCCCTTGTCCCAGTGCAGAGATCAGATCTTGCATAGGCTGGGTGTCCTCTGGATCCAACAGTCCGTGCTGCAGGCTGAACACAGTCAGGTGGGTGAAGAGCGTATTGAGGTGAGGCTGCAGTCCAAGGACCAGTGTCTCCTGATAGTGACTCCAGTAAATGTGCGCCAGCGTCCGGAACAGCAACAGGAACACTTTCTGTACCAGGAAGATGAAACCGTTTGGGAATGCAGAGCCTGGAGAGGATCAGGTGAGTGAACAGTGGTCAGAATTCATTGTTCTGGAAAAACATACAAGTGATTTTTCCTTGTTCCCCAAGCATTCCTACAACAAAACAGTTGCATGGAAGGCTACTTTTTTTTTTACACTATCTCTGATTATTATCATAGGCTTTATAATGATAATAACAATAACAACAAAAATAACAACAATACTACTACTACTACTACTACTACTACTACTACTACTACTACTACTATAATAATAATAATAATAATAAACGATAAACAACAAAATTTCAACTTAATTTCAAGGTAAACCTGTAAGTCTTTGTTGCAATTTTTAAGTTTTGGCTCTAATGTTCTGCTGTATGGCATTGAACTGTCTTAAATTATTAAAATTAATAAAGAGGGTCCGTCAATTCCCATTATGACTTTGAGTAAGCTTTTTTCTCATCTTTAGAATTAATTAATTAAAAGAAGTATTCTTATCCAATTACATGATGCTGTTGTAAAGATTAAGCAGTCCATCCAGACCTCTGAATTAACTCATTGAAGCTGCCCTAAAGCAGTTCATACAGGGGTTGACTTGACCCGCAATTTTCTACCTTCTCCATAATTAATTGCTCATTAATTTGCATCTGTACTTATATATTTTGTCAAACATTTTGCTTTCAATTTCATTACATAAGTTGTATTGCCATCTTGACGACATATTGTCTTGTATTTTCTGAACAAGACATTAAGGGCCTGATTTGAGTGAAATAAAAAAAAAATAAAAATAATAATAATAACAATGGGTCTCATTCATGACACGTTCTTACGAACAAATTTGTTCTTAAGGGCTGTTTACGAACATTTTTGGCATTCACAAAATTTGTTCTTAACGGAAAATGTTCGTCTGTAAGAACAAATCCTGAGAACACTGAGGAGCACTCGTAAGAACAAAAAATCTGCTGTTTCAGAATTTTATTTCTTATATAATTCAGTCAAAAATTTTTATTCCTACATGATTGTAGGTTATGTATTTTTATAAATTATTATATGTAAAACAATTTTAGAAACAAAAAAGTCATCACTCGTGCTAAAAATGAATAAACCTGCAGCAGCCTGTCCCAGCCTCAGAGCCTCTGTGTTCTGACCCCCACAGGACTCAGGACCCTGTGTACCCCCCCAGGACCAGAGCGCATGGTGCTCTGTCAGTGCACCTCCGCTACAGCCGCTGCCCCCCTCCCCCGCACCCCCCCACGCTCCTTCTACCGCGACGTGAAACGCGATATAAACGGCAAAAGCCCAGCGTTATTTCAATACATTTGTGATGTGAATCTGTTTCCTCTGAGTGTGTTCATGTGAGTTTGGACATTTTTAAAAGACGCTGACGTTTTTAATCAGCGAAAGCGCTGCTGCCTTTCTTCCTCCTCTGCAGCAGCGCTTTCTCCTCCCAGCTCCAGCAGAAATCTAGTTAATGACGCGCTGTGTCCGGCCCATTTTTGCCATATAAGGAAGTATGTATTATTCATTTTTATGTAAATAACCGTTCGTAGCTGGAGTTTGGTGAATTTGGCGTAAAGGCTGTTAGGAAGGAATTTGGCTCGTTACGAACCCGTCGTGAATCACACGTAGAGTTTTCGTAGCGGCTTCTTAAAGTGAAAGTTACGCACAGATTTTACGAAGATTTTCAAATGTTATTTGCGAGCAATTTATGCAAACTTTAATATTGGAAGATGTACATATAACATATTACACAAAACAGATATGCACCACCTCAAATTCTGCATCTTTAGTGTGTGTGAAAGAAAAATGTCAGCTACGCCAAGTTTTTGCTCCCCCTAACCTGTTTGCACATGAGCAAATGCTTGATAAATGTGGCCCTAAGACACCACATTTGCCCTTTTCAGTCATGAGCATGTTTCTAGTGAAATATATGGATTGTTTGCAATGGCAATTGCTGTCAAAAATGAAAGCAACTGAAAAGATTATAGACACACCTGATTACAGACCTTTTAAATCATTGTAGTGTTTATATAATTTATATAATGTACTATCACTATGAATATTAACGCATTAGTAAAGTGATAGACTGTAGTTCTGATACCTGCTTTTGTAGGGAAGACCTCCTCATCTGTCAGCAGGTCTTGAATGTAAGACATGGCGTAGTCAGAGTACAAAGGAGCAGAACACTTGAGCTTTCTGCCTTGTTCATCGGTCCACGTGTACACCCTGTGAAACACAAAACATCCTCCACTTAATGGATTACAAAAGCTCTTACCAGAAGAAATGTGCTAATTACTGTTTGCTACATACTGCCTCTCAGCTACTGGCTAGCCAAGTAGTTTACATCCTAAACTTTTGGTCTGTTTACAATTCATACTAAATATCAACTAATTAAGTAGTTCCCAACCTGGTGAGCAGACTCCTCCCAGAGGGGGGCGCCAGAGATTACAGTTGGTCCCCAGAACTTTTCTGGTGATGGAGTTTGTTTTGTAGTTATAGTTATTAGTTAGAATTTATATCACCTAATATATTTGTGATGGCCAAGGTCATAAACAGGTGACCCCAACAAGTCTTCATTCAAGCAGGGGAGGCTTTGAGGAAAAACGGTTATGCATATAAACAAATTCTGAAGCAAACAAAAATATTTATTGTTTTTACTATTATAGCTACAACTGCCTTGGGTTAAGTGGAGGCTGACAGTCTGCACCATTGACACCTCTGACTCCCACCAATCTTTCACACACCACATTCTCATCACATCAAAATTGTTCAAATAATCCCATAGACTTACGTGTTGCCCGGTCCACAGGCAGTGGGGCAGGTGCTGGGAGTGCAGAACTCTGACAGAGCACTTGAGAACAGGTTTATGTGCTTAAAAAACGCCACAGCTGAGGACAACCACAACATAACCATAACATAATTTATATGTGTATGAATTGCAGCTTTGACAAATACCACTCAAATGTCTTTACTCACTGTTGCTGGCGAGCCACTCTGATTGGTCAACTCCAGGAGGAAGTGCCGTTAGGGCGTGCATGTCTGTGGTGGGGATCTTCTGGCACACGTACTGTGGCTGGAGGTAAGGGCGCTCATCCAAGTTATTGTTATTAATGCCCCTGGAGTGGACACGGGGACATTTAATGAGGTGGAAAATATAGTAAGACATACAATATTGCTGAGTTTTACTGTGGAGAGGTCAGCGAATTCAGGAGCCCTTCTGCACTAGTGGATAAGAATGAAATAGCCAGTAAAGCTATATTACTAAATTAATAAAGCACTTTCTTATAGGCCTGCACGCAGCTGAGACTCAAGAAAAAACTATACAAATTTGACTATGATACCAAAACTGGAATAGGACAACTTCTGGAATCTACAATAGTCAGGGGTGTCAAACTAAAATGAAGCTGGGGTCGAATTGATTAAAGTCAGAGTTGGTCGAGTGCCGCATTTTAAAATACATGCCTACTACCTATGATATATATGACAATTGTGTCCATTTTATATTGAATTAAATTACATTATTTTGAATTGTATTGTAAGGCCCAAAGTCACTCCAGTCACCCGCAACCCCTAACGTGATTAAGCGGTAGAAAATGAATGAATGAATGAATGAATTGTATTGTATTGTGAGTAGTGTCCTTCCAAGAACATTTTTGAACAAATTTCCAGTGCATTTTAGAGGTTTATTTCCATAGATACATTTTCCATTCTGGCCTACGTGGCTCCTCTTTTGCACTCCATATACAGGACAGAGCTAGGCTGCAGTGTATTGTGGGACCTGTATTTCAAATTATTACAAGCTTTTATTTGAGGGCTATAAATAATAATCAGAAATCATCCTGAGGCCACATGAAATCATCTCAGGGGCTGCATTTGGCCCCCGGGCCATATGTTTGACACTACTGATCTAAGTGAAGAAGGTCTTGTTTGAAACTGCAAATCAAAATAACAGCTACATTAATAAAGCAACATTAAAAATGTAACTTACATTTGTGTTTCAATATGTGAATTTTCTCTATCAAGATCACCATATATCTCTTTATAAGTAGATAAGATAGCAAAGACGATTATGCTGAGATGACTTTGTTAGAGTCCCCGTTTCAAATCCTAAATTCCTAAAATCACCAGGTAGAGAAACTGTACATTTGTTTTCATAAGACATACTTCAGATCTGGTTGGCCAAGCATGATGTTTGAAGATTAAGGATGAAAATGGAGGATAGAAGCCCAACCCATTGATCAATCAGTGGTAAATTATTAATGAAAGCACATGAAGTTTTTAAAAGGCTTTAACTTTGTGAAGACTGTTTCCTTGTTTGGTTTTAGCATATGTTGTCTTAGTTTGACTTTGATTCAGCTGTAGCTGAAGTGCATATAACAGATTTTCATCCATATATTCATTGTCTTGTGATTGAGTAAGCAGAATGTTTTATTATTCCTTGGTTTGGTGGGATAGTAAATGTGGTGAATGTTCATCATATGTTTATAGCAGTCATCTGAGTTTCCGGGAAAAAAGTAGAGAAGTCTAATCATAATAAATGCACACGTATGTTGCAAATGTGCTCTTGTCGTCTAAACTAGGACACAGTATTTGACTTCATGCAAAGTGAAGGACTACAACACTACATATTTGTTTGGTGTGGCCAACTGCAGTGGCCTAACTTGGCTGTACATAAGTGAATGAGAGCGAGTGGAGGCTGACAGCTGTTTGTCTGACTGGCTTTCCTCTCAATGACCTTGCTACTGTGATAAGGGAACACTGTGCTCTGTGTAGGGGCCTCGTACTGTTCAGGCCGGTCATAGACACGGGAGCAAGGGACAAAACAGCAGGGCTTTGTCCCCCCTAAAGGTCAGCGGAGGTAGAAGGAAGTACGCCCTCACTCAGGAATGTAAACACAGGCACAGAGATATATGCTTACTCTACCTGTACTTGGTAATATATATATATATATATTGAACAAAATAAAATACTATTTTATGGTCTCAAAATTGTCTTTCAGCAAGAATTCTGGGTTCAGCATTTATCAAAAGTGTATTAAAATCAATATATAAAATAGATTTTAAAATATTCTTTAGTTATCCTAACGATGGATGGATCAAAATATACGCAAGTTCATAAAAAATTCCATTCAGAGTGGTACATAATATATCAATCAGTTTAATCTCCATTCTGCTTTTGAAATTACAATACTTCCTCCACTGTTGCCTCATTTTTTGTGTGTGTGTGTGTGTAAAGTAAAGTAGACTGAATTGAATTGGATTGTATAGGAGTGTTAAAATATTAAGAATAGTACAGTAGACAATTTTCACACAATATCACTCTTAATACAAAAACAGATTTCCTGATCTAGTAAGGCACTACACAGACACTCCTTTATTGCCAGTTTATAGTAATAGTTAATAATAGCGTATTTAACGGCATGCATTCAAGTACTTCATGATATCTTTAAGTTTAGTGTCAACAAGCAAAGCTGCAGTAGTGTCACAACAACAAAATCTCAAACTCAATTTTAATACTAACCAACAGCTAATCATTCAGTACCAGTTGCATTAGCACAAAAATAATTACAAATGTTCTTTTTGTTACATACTATAAAGCAGTTAACAGTTGATTTTAGATCAGTTAAAGATCAAATTCCTTCCTCTAAAACAGGACATTGTACAGGAAAGATCACATTTTCACTTGTGCCTGTGTGTGTATAATGAACTATATATATATGTATATAAAATAATAATAAATACTTTTGAGAACCTTAGTAATAGCCTCTATTTGAAATAAAGGCATAATTAGAAAATTGTAAGACAGTTTATACCTTCATTTTTTCATTTTTTTCATTGATAGGACTTTCATCTCAGTGGAGCTAACCTGAATATTTTGGCCTCGTAATTTTCTGCTTAACATCAACTGGAAGTTCTTTTGTCAACATCCTGCTCTGCTTTCCCTCTCCCCTACCTGTTGCCAGCACAGAGAGAGAGAGAGAGAGAGAGAGAGAGAGAGAGAGAGGAAGAGAGGGAGAGAAAGAGGGAAGGAAGGAGGGATACAGAGGGAGGAGGGCTTCTTGTAAAAGTAGTATTTATGTGTAAACAAAGCTCTATGTCTCTCTCTCCAGCCCTTGCTGTGTGTTTATCTTACACTCCAACATCAGGGCCGTCCCAACAGAAGCTCCACAAAGCGGACTCATCCCAGAGCAAACATTTGGATAGCAACTGGACCCAGATATGTACACACACGCACACACCCACAAGGAACGTCCTCCCAAACTGTTTTTCAAATGGCATGCTACGTTCTCTGATTCCATCGTGCAAATATGTAGCTCGCACATACTCTTATCTCAAAGCATTCCTCTGTTAAACTATTAACTTGCACCACTTCTTTTGCAAGCTTGTGGCAGCTGTGAATATGTGCAGTGACGTAGGTATAGTAAAGGGACTCACAGTTTGTTGTTGCTGATGTCAGATGGTCGGAGAGTGGTGTCGTCCGCTTCTGACGCCGAGGGGTAGCTATGGCAACCCCCCATGGCACACAGCTAAGAGTGCTTTTGCCAGTTCCACTTTTCCATATCTCTAAAAGCACTTTTTTACCTCATATAGTCAACAAACGGCAGGCAAAACTGGCAACAGAATGAGTCGAACATGGTTGAGCTAGGTAACATCACCCAAATATTTGCAGTAGTTAGAAAATACAAAAAAAATAGCAAAAGAAAAAGTGGAGAAAAAATGCAGCTGTGTGCTTCACTCTTGGTTGGTAGGTGTTCAGTGTCAGGGAGAGAGTGGGGAAGTCTTTGTCTACAGTAGTTCCACACCCCACAGGCTCCTCCCCCACAGGGCTCCAAGCAGACATGCAGGTTCCTCTACCCTGCTGAGTCCGCCCACATCCCATCCCACAACTCACAACCAACTCATGCTTGTCCCGGGACAGTAGTGAGAAATCAAGAGGGCGTATTCTTTACACTTTTAGATTAAATGTTGATTAAATTAATGGATTGAAAACGCAGATGTTTTGGCCTGGTTTAGATATTTCTGTAATGACTTGGTCTAACCATAAAAGCTCTCTTCTCTGTCAGCACAATTTGCCTGAGGTAATTTTCTGTTTTCCACATAGGGGCAAAAAGCTGTGACACGGGTGTTTGTGTGGTCACTAGAAACAAACTCTCATGATGACTAGTTGAGCTAAAATCTTCTAGATGTGAAGTTACTTATCCATGCAGCTGAGATGACACACTTTAATTATGTATAAGCACAATAGTAATGAGGGGTAAGGTTAAGATATACTTTAGTAATCCCTTCAGAGTAAAATTCATTCTCTACCTCTCTGCCCATCCTTAAATACTCCAGGGCAACCTGCAGTAGGCTGCTTCAGATGTTCAGCTGAGCTTGGTCTGGAAAGACCAGCTGTAGCTGAAACATTTGACCAATGATTCATGTTTTAGATTGTGGAGGAAACTAGCAAGCCCGGAGGAAGCCCCTCTTGAACTATGTGAAGGACAAGTTCTCTTATTTATTTTATTTATTTATTTCAAGGACAGCGCATATTAATCAACATTTCTGTAAATATGCCAGAGTTAGCCAGAGGCTATTTTTCATCTGTAGTCCTGTGACAGTGGAACCTGTCGACCTAAAACAGAATAAAACTCAATACAGGTTAAGCAAATACATTGTACAGTAAATCATATACATTGTCAAAATTATGTACACTATTTACATTACATATCAAATACACTCAATCACTCACAGTGTGACAGGTTAAAAAAAGTGATTTATACATTTAAAAAGTTAAAACTATTGCTAAAAACATTTCATTTATTATTTCATTATGCATTGGTTCATATTTAAACACAATTCATGTGGCATTAAAAATATAAATACTTAAAAGTATGTATTTACAACATTTACAAGGGTTGTTCCCATTGGTTAGCAGGGATGTGTGTAATGCGCCTGCGCAAAACTGGCTCGTTGTTCTTTTTGAAATAAAATGAAAGCGTGTGGACGTGAAATGTCTCTGTCCCGATTTTTCACTCAAAGAGCACCACGTACCTCTCACAAACTATTGGAGCAGAGGGCGCAACATTTTGGAGGCACCGCTGGGATGTTTGTTCAGAGTTTTATCCGCCAGCCGTGAGTGGAAGCTCGAGACGAATATCCTTCTTCGAACCTAGCATCGGCAGCTAGCCTAGCATCAGCGGCGAGGCAGCGCAGTCAACTTGGCTTTCTCAACACGTGCAGCAGGTTGTATCTCAGTGTGCACAACCACCACTAGAGGGCACCGCAAGTCCACGTAGTTATAAAGCCCACTTTGAACTGTGTTTTGTCCACTTATCTGATGAAAATGGAGCCGGAGCTAGAGACTTTACAGCTAGAAATCAAGGGAGCATTATATGAACTGAATGTTGAACAACTGCTAAAAATATGCTGTTCACTGCCAATATCTGGACTGAGTGAGGAGCAGCTGACAGGCAAAAGTCGAGGCCAGTTAATTACACTCATTACAAGCCATGTTGAAAGATCTGAACTCTCTGAGCTAGAAGATGAGGGGATGTCTGATTTGCTCAGTGTGAAAGACTTGATTGAGAAGGTAAAAATGCCTGAGCCACAAACAGACAGACAAAGTGAAGATAAAGAGACAGAAAACCTACAGCAAGAAGTAAATGATCTACGAAACAAACTCCAAGAAAAAGAAGGAGCTATGCAACAAATGATGACAAAAAAACTTACCCTACAACCCAAGCCAATGCAGAACCGATTTTCAGCCACTCCAGAAAATCCAGTCTGGCGTAAAGACTTTAAGATAGCTGGACAAATAGGTGAGCCCGGACAAAAAGACAAGCTCACATTTTCTAGTTTGGCCAGACAGATTGAGAGTGGACTCAGTAAAAGTTATCAAGAAGACGAAATAATCGACGCAGTGATTCGTGCCATCACACCAGGACTTCAGTTGAGGAGCTACCTTGAAGGTAAAGGTGATCTCACTCTTCCTGCCCTACGAAGGATCCTGAGGTCTCACTATCAGGAGAGAGGGGCCACTGAACTGTATAAACAACTCTCTTCTGAGGTGCAAAGCAGTAAGGAGACACCACAAAACTTTCTTCTGAGAACCATGGACCTTCGACAGAAAATCCTCTTCGCGTCCCAGGAAGCTGAGTCGGGCCTGAAATACGATCCTGTCCTGGTTCAAAATCTATTCATGCACACCATCTTAACCGGTTTGCAAAGTGACAATATCAAGAGTGACATGCAGCCCTACCTTCTCCAGGCGACAACATCTGATGAAGTGTTGCTGGAAAAAGTAAATATCGCATGTGCAAATGAAAAGGAACGACAAGACAAAAAGAAAAATGCTGCACCCCAGCGAGCAGCAGCAGTCAACGCAGTTCAACCCAACGACAGTACAGCTCCAGCAGAGAAGAAAATGGTGCAAAAACAGGTCGCAGCCACTATGCCACCAGAGCTCTTGTCAGAAATTAAGGAGATGCGCTCAGAAATGGTACTTTTAAAGGACCTGAGAGCTGAGGTGTCTCAAATCAGAGAGACCATGCAGAAGTCTACAACTGCTGCGCCCATCAGAGTAGAACCTGAAGATTGCTATCCACCAGCCAAGAACTTCACATCTCATCCACCGTACCAGCAACCACACCCACTGTACCAGCTGGAGCCACCTACCAGGACCTTCTACCCTCACCGCTCCCAGGCATCTCTTCAGCACTACCGCCCCGGACCGAGACCAGTGAGAGGGACCGCCCAGTTCCAGCAGCGTTTTGCTCCGCAGCGATTCTACATGCCCCGCCCACAGCCCAGGTGTCACTCTTGCGTTCAGGCAGGGAAGAGTTTTGTCAGCACTGTTTTAAATGTGGGAGTAGTGAGCATTTCAGGGCAGGCTGTAAAGTGCATATGCCAGTGAGACAAGTCAAAGACAATGCTTTAAACTAGGAGAGGTCACGCCAACGGGACATGGTGTGACCATAGAGACAGACAGGTCCCAGTGTTGTTACGGATGTGCAACAAAAAGTGAGACTCAGAGTTTAAAATGCTGCTCAGTGTGTAAAAATGCTCTGTATTGTTCTAAAAAGTGTCAAGGTGAGCACTGGTCTACCCACAAAACCAAATGTAAGCCCTACATATGCGCTAGAGTTGGTAAAGAGGATAGGCTGTCTTCCAGTAGGCCAAACAACATGAAACCTAGTGAAAAAGATAAAATACCTTCTGTCCGAGAGTTAGTGGGGAGAAAATGCCTAATTAGATGTTTCTTAGACAACAAAATGGTTGAAGCACTTTGGGACTCTGGCTCACAGGTTTGTGCTATAGATGAGGTTTGGAAAGAAACTAATTTACCTGAGGTACCACTGAAAAATGTGAACGAGCTCCTTGACCCAAATGTACCTTTACATCTTGAGGCAGCAAATGGCACAGATATGCCTTATGTGGGATGGTTAGAGGTCCCATTCAAACTTACCGCTAATGACTCTGAGCTACTCATACCAGTTCTCGTGCTTAAAGGTAACCAGCAGCGATGTCCAATTATTGGGTTTAACGTTATCGAGCACTTGGTTGTAGAGAGTTTAAAGGGCAGAACTGACTCTAGAGAAAAAGAGAAACTTTTGAAATCAGTTAAGTTAGCTTTCCCACAACTCAGAAAAAACAAAGCTACTACTTTCATAAAAGCTGTTAGTGTGGGACAGACACATGAGTACAATGTGAGAACAACAAATGAGAGAGTGACTGTACCAACCCATAGTTCAGTTTTTATTGAGTGTAGGGTGCAGGCAAAGACATTTAGAGAAGATGTCACACTGATTTTTGAACCTTGTGAAAATCCACAATGGCCCGATGGACTAGAGTTTTGTGACACTTTAGTTTCAGTGAAAGCAGGGTCCATTCCTAAGATCATTGTTAGTGTGCAGAACCAACCAACCATGACATTATGCTCTCAGGCAGGACCACTATTGGTACTGTGCAGTCTGTGGGGTCTGTCTATCCAGCTAACATCTTCCAGAAGGACCTCCCGTCTGCTGTCGTCAATGAGATCCAAGTCCAGGACACTGCAAGATGCACCCCCACTAGCGAGCAATGGGATCCTCCGGTTGACCTGTCTCATCTGGATGAAGGTAAAAGAAAGACTGTTCAGCAGATGTTAAGAGAAGAGTCAGCTTCATTTTCAAAATCAGATGAGGACATTGGGTGTGTGACAAATCTGCAGATGGACATTTTGCTAAAAGACACAGAACCAGTCTCAAAAACCTACCTCTCTGTACCAAAGCCACTGTACAGGGAGATGAAAGACTACTTACAGGACTTGATTGCTCAGGGGTGGGTGGAAAAGTCTACTTCCTCTTACTCATCGCCTGTAGTCTGTGTAAGGAAAAAAGACGGTACATTGCGCTTATGCATCGATTATAGAGAACTGAACCGTAAAACACATCCAGACCGACACCCCATTCCCCGGGTTCAGGACGTGATGGACAGCCTGGGGGGGAATACCATCTTTTCACTGCTGGACCAGGGTAAGGCGTATCACCAGGGGTTCATGTCAAAAGAGAGCAGACATCTAACCGCCTTCGTGACCCCCTGGGGCCTTTATGAATGGATTAGGATTCCGTTTGGCCTGATGAACGCCCCGGCTGCGTTTCAGCGGTGTATGGAGCAATGCCTGGAAGGACTGCGGGACGAGATATGTGTTCCCTATCTCGATGACATTCTTGTATTCAGCAGGACTTTTGATGATCACGTCGAGGACGTCAGGAGGGTTTTGAGACGACTAAGAGACAATGGAATAAAACTCAAACCCCGAAAGTGTGACATCTTTAAACCTGAAGTGAGGTATCTCGGCCGGATTGTTTCTGCTGAGGGAAGCAGGATGGACCCAGCAGATACAGCTGCTGTGAGAGCCCTGAAAAACAAGCAGCCAAGTACTGTAGGTGAGCTTAGAGCAATACTAGGACTGTTAAGCTATTACAGGCAATATATCAAAGGTTTCTCTTGCATTGCTAGTCCTTTGTATGATTTGCTAAAAGCTCCTTTAAACATGCAGACTCAGCAGAACACAAGAAAAAAATGGACAATGAGGAAAAACAACACTGTTCCTTCCAGTACGCCTATTCAGTGGAGTGATGTGCATCAGTCAGTGTTAGAGCAGCTGATTGACTGTTTAGTACAGCCTCCTGTTTTGGGTTTTCCTGATTTCACGCAACCATTTATCTTGCATACAGACGCTTCCAACCAGGGATTAGGCGCTGTATTGTATCAAAGACAGAATGACAAACTACGTGTAATAGCCTATGGGTCAAGAACACTAACTGCAGCCGAGAAGAATTATAACTTGCATTCAGGCAAGCTAGAATTCTTAGCTCTTAAATGGGCAATCACAGATAAGTTTCGCGATTACTTGTACTATGCACCGTTCTTTACAGTATTTAGTGACAATAATCCGCTTACTTATATACTGTCAACTGCTAAGTTAAATGCAACAGGTTGCAGATGGGTTGCAGAACTAGCCGATTTTCATTTCACTGTAAAGTATCGCCCTGGCAGAGAGAACATAGATGCAGACAGTTTATCTAGGATGCCTCTAGACATGGAAACTTATATGAAGCAATGTTCAAAGGAAATGTCCTACGATGCTGTGAGTGCAGCTACTCAAGCAGTTGACCATCAGAATGAGTCTAGTGCAGCCTGGTCTATGGGTATTTCAGCTAAGTGTGCCACTGTGTCAATGAGCATGCCCATAGCTCCACTTACTATTACACAGATCAAACTAGACCAAGAGACTGATCCTATTATTGGACAGATCATTAGATTTAAACTGGCAGAAACAAAACCTTCGGGTCCAGAACTCAGACAGCTTAGTCCACAGGTCGTATGTCTTCTGAGAGAGTGGGATAAGCTACAGTTTAATGAAAGAGGTGTTTTGTACAGAAAAAACTGCAAATAGAACACAACTTGTACTCCCTGAAAAACATAGGTCAGTGGTGTTAACAGAACTACACAATGAGATGGGTCACCATGGTGTAGACAGGACTCTTTCTTTGGTACGGGACCGTTTTTATTGGCCCTTCATGCAAAAAGAAATAGAGGACTATGTCATGAGAAAGTGTGTGTGCCTTAAGACAAAAAAACCTAGCCGTGAGACCAGAGCTCCGCTCACTAATATAGTCACCACTCAGCCTTTTGAACTTGTTTCTGTTGATTTTTTGCACTTGGACAAATGTAAGGGGGGCTACGAATATATTCTTGTCATTGTTGATCATTTTACACGTTTTGCCCAGGCTTATGCCACAACCTCCAAGTCTGGTAAAACTGCTGCAGACAAAATCTTTAATGACTATGCGTTAAAGTTTGGGTTCCCACTGAGGCTTCACCATGATCAGGGTGGTGAATTCGAGAACCAACTTTTTGCCCAACTGAAAGAGTATTGTGGTGTTACTGGCTCTAGGACACTCCCTACCACCCCCAAGGGAATGGACAGGTCGAACGATTCAATCGGACCCTGATCCAGATGTTAAAAACATTGACTGAGAAACAAAAGAGTAACTGGAAAGACTCGCTAAACAAACTGATTTTTGCCTACAACTGTACCAAAAGTGAGGTGACAGGGTTCTCTCCCTTTTATTTGCTTTATGGTCGGCCACCACGGTTACCAGTGGACATGTTGTTTAGTTTGACCCCAAACCAAGATTTGAGTGACAGTGATCATCAGAGTTACATGCAAAAATGGAAACAGGGAATGAAAGATGCTATGAGGTAACACGTGAGAATGCAAACAAAGCTGCTGTTAGGAGCAAGAGACTGTATGACTGTAAACTCAGATATTCCACTTTGTTACCTGGTGATCGCGTCTTAGTCAGAAATTTGACTCCACGTGGGGGTCCAGGTAAACTGAGAAGCCACTGGGAAGATGTTGTGCATACAGTGGTTCGTCAAGTGAGTAAAGACATTCCTGTTTATGAACTGAGACCTGAGAGAGGAAAAGGTAGATCCAGAACCTTGCATCGTAATCTGTTGCTTCCATGTGATCACTTGCCTTTAGAGAGCTCATTGCAGCCAAAGAGAAAGCCCTCTACAAGACAGGCAGAGACAACACCAGAAATCATCCAGTCAGATGAAGATGATGACGAGGACGAGTATTATCCAGTGCCATGCCACCAAAACACTCAGCCTGTGTCTTTGCCACCACAAGAAAGAGCCACTTCTCCTGATGACCACCAGACTGCAGATGTATTGCCAGAGACTGAAGCTGTAGAAGAGGACCATCCACCAGAGGACCATCCACCAGAGGACATTGTTGACCAGGAAGAAGACCCGCCTGTAAGAGAACTTCACCCACCACCTTCTCCTGTCCACAGTAATCCTGGTGATGAAGAAATCCACGACCGAGACGTGAGCACAGAAAACCAAAGTTGTTCACCTATGATAAACTTGGTACGCCGTCTTGTCACAATATTATGACATTTCCTTATTACGCAGAGCAAAATTGCCTTGGTTGTACGGTGTACATCCTTATTATTTCCAAGAGTTTTATGGACAGTGTTAATGCATTTACATTTATTTTTTTATTTACTTACCAGATGTGGGGTTCATGTACTTACATTTGACTCACGGTGACATATTGATTTTTGGGATCATTCATAATTTTTTCAAGACTGTTCTTACAGTTATTCACAAGTTGCAGGCTGTGGTAATACATATGTGCTGTGTTTGAGTTTTACATAGAACGCACAGGGTATTATGCACCTAAAGTGAAATGGACACTTACACCAATCTTTGATGAGTTTCTACTCAAAACAGAATGTATAAAAGAGTTCCAGTCTGTACACTATTTGAGTTGAAGTATGCACTTCTTGTTTTGGAGCAAGGTAATAGGTTATGAAGATGGTATTTACCTATTCATTTATGTTGTTCAGATGCTGATGTGGGGACAACATCTATTTTGAGGGGGAGTATGTGACAGGTTAAAAAAAGTGATTTATACATTTAAAAAGTTAAAACTATTGCTAAAAACATTTCATTTATTATTTCATTTATGCATTGGTTCATATTTAAAACACAATTTCATGTGGCATTTAAAATATAAATACTATAAAAGTATGTATTACAACATTTACAAGGGTTGTTCCCATTGGTTAGCAGGGATGTGTGTAATGCGCCTGCGCAAAACTGGCTCGTTGTTCTTTTTGAAATAAAATGAAAGCGTGTGGACGTGAAATGTCTCTGTCCCGATTTTTCACTCCAAAGAGCACCACGTACCTCTCATAAACTATTGGAGCAGAGGGCGCAACAACAGCACATCAAGGTCAATACACACTTATACGAGACAATCACACACACAGACACATGGCAAGAGGCCAGCAGGGGGCAGCGAGAGCAGGGATGTCAATGATCACAGGTTTGATTTGCAATGAGCCATTGTTTTAAGTGCATTTTAAATAGGTGATAGGTGTTAGCATTTCTAATGGTTGTGGGTATGAGGTTCCATTCGGAGGTTGCACGGACAGAAAAAGCAGTTTGACCAAAAGTACTTTTTCGGAGGGGATGTTACAGTCCCCTCTCGCTGCTCCTCTGGTTCTACTGTGGCTGCTAGATGTGAGTTTGATAAATTGACTGAGTGGAGGAGAGATTAGACCATGAAANAACACTGTTCCTTCCAGTACGCCTATTCAGTGGAGTGATGTGCATCAGTCAGTGTTAGAGCAGCTGATTGACTGTTTAGTACAGCCTCCTGTTTTGGGTTTTCCTGATTTCACGCAACCATTTATCTTGCATACAGACGCTTCCAACCAGGGATTAGGCGCTGTATTGTATCAAAGACAGAATGGCAAACTACGTGTAATAGCCTATGGGTCAAGAACACTAACTGCAGCCGAGAAGAATTATAACTTGCATTCAGGCAAGCTAGAATTCTTAGCTCTTAAATGGGCAATCACAGATAAGTTTCGCGATTACTTGTACTATGCACCGTTCTTTACAGTATTTAGTGACAATAATCCGCTTACTTATATACTGTCAACTGCTAAGTTAAATGCAACAGGTTGCAGATGGGTTGCAGAACTAGCCGATTTTCATTTCACTGTAAAGTATCGCCCTGGCAGAGAGAACATAGATGCAGACAGTTTATCTAGGATGCCTCTAGACATGGAAACTTATATGAAGCAATGTTCAAAGGAAATGTCCTACGATGCTGTGAGTGCAGCTACTCAAGCAGTTGACCATCAGAATGAGTCTAGTGCAGCCTGGTCTATGGGTATTTCAGCTAAGTGTGCCACTGTTCAATGAGCATGCCCATCGCTCCACTTACTATTACACAGATCAAACTAGACCAAGAGACTGATCCTATTATTGGACAGATCATTAGATTTAAACTGGCAGAAACAAAACCTTCGGGTCCAGAACTCAGACAGCTTAGTCCACAGGTCGTATGTCTTCTGAGAGAGTGGGATAAGCTACAGTTTAATGAAAGAGGTGTTTTGTACAGAAAAACAGCAAATAGAACACAACTTGTACTCCCTGAAAAACATAGGTCAGTGGTGTTAACAGAACTACACAATGAGATGGGTCACCATGGTGTAGACAGGACTCTTTCTTTGGTACGGGACCGTTTTTATTGGCCCTTCATGCAAAAAGAAATAGAGGACTATGTCATGAGAAAGTGTGTGTGCCTTAAGACAAAAAAACCTAGCCGTGAGACCAGAGCTCCGCTCACTAATATAGTCACCACTCAGCCTTTTGAACTTGTTTCTGTTGATTTTTTGCACTTGGACAAATGTAAGGGGGGCTACGAATATATTCTTGTCATTGTTGATCATTTTACACGTTTTGCCCAGGCTTATGCCACAACCTCCAAGTCTGGTAAAACTGCTGCAGACAAAATCTTTAATGACTATGCGTTAAAGTTTGGGTTCCCACTGAGGCTTCACCATGATCAGGGTGGTGAATTCGAGAACCAACTTTTTGCCCAACTGAAAGAGTATTGTGGTGTTACTGGCTCTAGGACAACTCCCTACCACCCCAAGGGAATGGACAGGTCGAACGATTCAATCGGACCCTGATCCAGATGTTAAAACATTACTGAGAAACAAAAGAGTAACTGGAAAGACTCACTAAACAAACTGATTTTTGCCTACAACTGTACCAAAAGTGAGGTGACAGGGTTCTCTCCCTTTTATTTGCTTTATGGTCGGTCACCACGGTTACCAGTGGACATGTTGTTTAGTTTGACCCCAAACCAAGATTTGAGTGACAGTGATCATCAGAGTTACATGCAAAAATGGAAACGGGGAATGAAAGATGCTTATGAGGTAACACGTGAAATGCAAACAAAGCTGCTGTTAGGAGCAAGAGACTGTATGACTGTAAACTCAGATATTCCACTTTGTTACCTGGTGATCGCGTCTTAGTCAGAAATTTGACTCCACGTGGGGGTCCAGGTAAACTGAGAAGCCACTGGGAAGATGTTGTGCATACAGTGGTTCGTCAAGTGAGTAAAGACATTCCTGTTTATGAACTGAGACCTGAGAGAGGAAAAGGTAGATCCAGAACCTTGCATCGTAATCTGTTGCTTCCATGTGATCACTTGCCATTAGAGAACTCATTGCAACCAAAGAGAAAGCCCTCTACAAGACAGGCAGAGACAACACCAGAAATCATCCAGTCAGATGAAGATGATGACGAGGACGAGTATTATCCAGTGCCATGCCACCAAAACACTCAGCCTGTGTCTTTGCCACCACAAGAAAGAGCCACTTCTCCTGATGACCACCAGACTGCAGATGTAATGCCAGAGACTGAGGCTGTAGAAGAGGACCATCCACCAGAGGACCATGAGAGGACATTGTTGACCAGGAAGAAGACCCGCCTGTAAGAGAACTTCACCCACCACCTTCTCCTGTCCACAGTAATCCTGGTGATGAAGAAATTCCACGACCGAGACGTGAGCACAGAAAACCAAAGTTGGTTCACCTATGATAAACTTGGTACGCCGTCTTGTCACAATATTATGACATTTCCTTATTACGCAGAGCAAACTTGCCTTGGTTGTACGGTGTACATCCTTATTATTTCCAAGAGTTTTATGGACAGTGTTAATGCATTTTACATTTATTTTTTTATTTACTTACCAGATGTGGGGTTCATGTACTTACATTTGACTCACGGTGACATATTGATTTTTGGGATCATTCATAATTTTTTTCAAGACTGTTCTTACAGTTATTCACAAGTTGCAGGCTGTGGTAATAACATATGTGCTGTGTTTGAGTTTTACATAGAACGCACAGGGTATTATGCACCTAAAGTGAAATGGACACTTACACCAATCTTTGATGAGTTTCTACTCAAAACAGAATGTATAAAAGAGTTCCAGTCTGTACACTATTTGAGTTTGAAGTATGCACTTCTTGTTTTGGAGCAAGGTAATAGGTTATGAAGATGGTATTTACCTATTCATTTATGTTGTTCAGATGCTGATGTTGGGGACAACATCTATTTTGAGGGGGAGTATGTGACAGGTTAAAAAAAGTGATTTATACATTTAAAAAGTTAAAACTATTGCTAAAAACATTTCATTTATTATTTCATTTATGCATTGGTTCATATTTAAAACACAATTCATGTGGCATTAAAAATATAAATACTTAAAAGTATGTATTTACAACATTTACAAGGGTTGTTCCCATTGGTTAGCAGGGATGTGTGTAATGCGCCTGCGCAAAACTGGCTCGTTGTTCTTTTTGAAATAAAATGAAAGCGTGTGGACGTGAAATGTCTCTGTCCCGATTTTTCACTCAAAGAGCACCACGTACCTCTCATAAACTATTGGAGCAGAGGGCGCAACAACAGCACATCAAGGTCAATACACACTTATACGAGACAATCACACACACAGACACATGGCAAGAGGCCAGCAGGGGGCAGCGAGAGCAGGGATGTCAATGATCACAGGTTTGATTTGCAATGAGCCATTGTTTTAAGTGCATTTTAAATAGGTGATAGGTGTTAGCATTTCTAATGGTTGTGGGTATGAGGTTCCATTCGGAGGTTGCACGGACAGAAAAAGCAGTTTGACCAAAAGTACTTTTTCGGAGGGGGATGTTACAGTCCCCTCTCGCTGCTCCTCTGGTTCTACTGTGGCTGCTAGATGTGAGTTTGATAAATTGACTGAGTGGAGGAGAAGATAGACCATGAATGATTTTATAGACTAAGCAGAGATTGGAATATTTGACCATGTTTTCCAGACTTAGTAAGCCGTGTTTGTGTAGAATTGGACAGTGGTGGAAATGGTTCGGTTTTATGTCCAGGATTTTAACAGATCGTTTGTACAGTGATTGCAAAGGTTTTAGTGTGGTGGAGTTTGCCAAAGACCAGACAGGTAAACAGTATGTGATGTGTGACAGAATCATGGAGTGCAAGAACATAGTAGCAGCTTGTATTGACATTTGGTGACGGATGTGTTTGAAGTTTCTAATACTGAATTTTATACGGTTACAGACTTTTTTAACATGTGATTTGAATGATAAATTGGAGTCAATTATGATACCGAGATATTTGTATTCTGGAACAACTTGCAGTCTCTCTCCTGAGACTAGGACATCTGGATTCGCATGAGTAGTATTGACAGATTTACTGAAGAACATTGCGACGGTTTTGGATGTGTTTAGTTTAAGGCAAGAGTGGTCTAACCAGGATGAGATCTGAACCATGGAGTGTGTGAGCTTGTCTGCAACCTGAGAGATATTATTGCCGTGAGTGTATATTACAGTGTCGTCGGCGTACATCAGTATGGAGACATTATTGCAGACTGAGGGGAGGTCATTAATGTAAAGTGAAAATAACAATGGCGCTAGAGTGGACCCTTGTGGAAGACCAGTAGAAAGACTGAGTGCTGAGGAGTGATGAGAGCTAATGCGAACGTGCTGGGAACGGTTTACTAGGTAGGATTTGATCCATGCTAGGGTTTCTGGTGAGAAGTTGAAAGTGCAGAGTTTAGACAGTAATATCTTGTGGTTTACGGTGTCAAAAGCTTTTTTTAAATCCAGGAATACAGCCCCAACCACCCCCCCTCGGTCCAGTAATGTTCTGATGTTTTCTGTGAAATAGCAGGTTATCTTAAAACTGCAGTACCTGATTTTCATGCTGCAAAACAGGAATTTTTTTCTTCTTCTTCTTCTTCTTCTTCTTCTTCTTCTTCTTCTTCTTCTTCTTATTATTATTATTATTATTATTATTATTATTATTATTATTATTATTATTATTATTATTATTATTATTACATGTACACGTATAATTGTATACTTGTAAAGTATATGCCTGTAAAATAACTTTAATAGTCAGTTATTCTAAAGCAGGGATGTTTCACTCATATCTGTGCCTGTCTTCTACCAAACACCTGATTAGCCAGAGCTTAGAAAGAAAGGCATATTACTGTTTAAAACAACTTTACTCAGATTGAAAAAAAAAAATTAGTCAGTTAGTAGTAGTTAGTGTAAAATAATTCTGTAATGTAATTAAAAAATAGCTTGTATCTTTGTGTACATTTTTATGCATAACTACAGTTAATAACTTTCACCCGAGTGATATAGTAATTCTTAAAAAAATAAAATAAAATCCTCCACTTCTCACTTCTACATTTCTTGCGACACATAAACCCATGGAGGATATGGCTGTGGGCAGTGACATTTTTAGAAGAGCTGACAATAGTATGGTTCAAGCCCTGCCCCTTTTGAACATCCTCTGTTACATGAATGTGTACAGAGCACCAGGCTGGTTCATGTTTGACCAGAGGCAACAATATAGGCTAAGGGTGGAGCTTTCATTGTTCACAGCAAAAACTGAACATTAACATGACTTTAAAAAAATGTTGGTAACTTACTTTGAAAACATAATCAGATACTAGCACATGTCATGTCTGTGGGTTTGTTGTGTTGCAGGATAAGTTTGTCTTCTCTTCTTGAACAACTATTTTGTTAGTAACTGCAATTTAATCACAAATATTTTCACAACTTACTACACACACACTATGCCCTGTTTCATGCTTGAATAGTGGTATGAATCAAAAGGGCAGTGTTCTTCATAGTTTTAGAGTGAAGGTGAGGTCTGTAATTACTGGGTCTAACCACAAATACTGAAACAAAGTCTTCTCTGTCGGCACAATTCGCCTAGAGCTGTAGAGCAGTGGTTCTCAAGCTTTTCTCATCAAATACCACTTAAGAATTGTCTCTCCAAGCGCCCCCGCATCCAAAGTCTAACTATATCAGGATATATGAATTGAACAGAAAATTATAATAATGCAGTCTAGTCAAGTCAAAAGTTCTGATTCAAGTAGGGATGGAAGGATTCTGTTTCGTCACATTTTGATTCTTGGCTCAGTAAGGGTCACAATACTGATTCGATTTTGTTAAGACTCACAACAGCCTTTTCTGTGAATTTGCTAAATAAAACATGGCTTTACAATAATTAACAATATTACTGCTTAAATGTACTTTTTAGGGAATCAAGAACTAATAGTGTCTAAAAAGAAGGGACATAATGAGAAACTTTCCCTCAGTAAGAATATAATGACAATAAGCCTGCTGTGTATTTCCTCTGAATTAGAATCAACTCTTTCCTAACCACACAAAAATGACAAATCAGAGCTATGGACGGACTTGAGGACCAAATCTACCCCCAAACTGAATTGGAACACCAGTATCAGATGATTTATTACTATTTTTAATATCATCCCAACTCTATATTCAAGACATTAGGGTTAGCTGTACGTCAAAAAATGTATTGCTAATATGATTTTCCTGGACGTGATCACAATTTAGATTTTTCATATGTCATGCTCACTGTCTGTTTTCTTGTTGTCTTTGAGGTAAATAACTTAACTTGACTGTGATTGGTTAAATCAGCTCAAAACCATTACAGTGGCTTACCAATCATTGGAATATGTAGAAACATATGTAAAAACTGCTGAATTAAATGGAGAAATATGTGTGCAGGGGAATGATGTTTCTAAAGAATGTTTCGACAATGTTAATTTACATGTTGTACACATTTTCTTGGTTTAACATAATATATTTATTATATTATAATCTACAGGCTAAACAGACAACAGGTAACAGACACATCACTCAAATTAAATGAAAATACGCCAGCATCAGTTCACAATTCCAAATGGCATTGTACAGCATGTGCTCCCCCACAAAAGCTAAACATAAAATAGGCAATTTGATTACAAGTGTTTTGGGGAGAAATGTGTTGATAGATAAGCACAGCAATGTGCAAATTTATTGGCACTTAAAGATAAAGACACCATTGAAGCTCCCACAAACTGTACATGATTGAATGAAGTTAATGATAAATGTTTGCGTATGTGTGTTGAGGGGACAATAACTCTGGTGAAAAACATTATTGTATTCCGTGTAAAAACATTTAACTGGTGACCTATTAAATACACAAGTACATGGTTATAGGAGTGTGTAAGAAACAATCAAGAGTAAGTGAGTGTATATGTCATCTTTAGCCTTGCCTATAATCAAAACATTTGCTTCTTAACGAGAAAAGCTTAATTTCTTTGACATATTTTTTACTCCAAAAAAAAAAAAAGAAAAAGAAAAAAGAAAGAAAGGCTTACTCCCCCTTTTGTTCCCACTGCCCAGGTGCTGATACCCTCCTTGCCTCCAAGCTACGATCACTATTGAATGAGAAAAAGATACTGCAAGTCAAAGAACAAAAGGAAGAGGAAAACTTACTGCTATTGTAAGAACATTTATAGGACTTTGTATAGATAAAATAAAAATGTATTTCAAGTTTATAATTTTAAAACAGACTATTGGCCAATGCCTTGGTCTAACATTACAAAGTGCTTGAAAGCAAAAATAGCTGCACTAGATGAGATTTCAAAGTATTTTCTTCCTGTATGCCATGTGTTCTGCTTTTCCCACTCCTCAAAATCTTCTACAGGACGAAATACATGGAGCTAGGATTAAACAAAGACAGCTGGAGATAAATGGGCAACTGTGGACAAGCTCCTCTCATGTGAACATGAATGGTGCTGTCTGAAGTCACATATTGTATGAAGGCCTGTGTGTGCATGGTGCTGTCTGAAGTCACATACAGTATTATATGAAGCCTGTGTGTGCATGGTGCTGTCTGAAGTCACATATTGTATGAAGGCCTGTGTGTGCATGGTGCTGTCTGAAGTCACATATTGTATGAAGGCCTGTGTGTGCATGGTGCTGTCTGAAGTCACATTTTATATGAAGGCCTGTGTGTGCATGGTGCTGTCTGAAGTCACATATTGTATGAAGGCCTGTGTGTGCATGGTGCTGTCTGAAGTCACATATTGTATGAAGGCCTGTGTGCATGGTGCTGTCTGAAGTCACATATTGTATGAAGGCCTGTGTGTGCATGGTGCTGTCTGAAGTCACATATTGTATGAAGGTCTGTGTGCATGGTGCTGTCTGAAGTCACATATGAAGGCCTGTGTGTGCATGGTGCTGTCTGAAGTCACATATTATATGAAGGCTGTGTGTGCATGGTGCTGTCTGAAGTCACATATGAACGCCTGTATGAAGTCACACTTTGGCAAAAAGCATTGAAGATTACTCTATTCTACATGGTTTGACTTGTTCCAAGTCAAAGAGTCTCCCCTTTGAGCAGGAAACAAGGGTGGCACATAATACAGTTATACATAAAACAGTGTTTGAAAAAGTGCATTTCAAATAAATACAACAATCTACATATGTCAATAGGCAAAAAATGTACAATTTACATATAAACTTCTCCTACCCTGAGAAAGATGAAAAAATAAGCACAGGGCTGCACAATAGATTATTTAAAAATTTAATCTAGTTCTAAATCAGAAACTACTGAACATGGCAATAACATTAAAGAATTCAACAGAGAATTGCCAGCAGGTAATGGATGTTTATGGAGAGTGCATTTTTAAGATCTATAAAAAAGCCATATTGATTTACCTGGTTCTGTCTTTTGTCCTAATTTAGCCCTTGTTTGTCTCCAAAGTTAATTTCAGTAGGGTTGTAATATATATATTGTGCAGCCCTAGTAAGCATCACTGGCACTCAAAAACATTAAGATACATCTGGTTTAGTACAACTTCCTCTCTCAAAAATCTGTAATATGGAACCATAAAGTAAGATCGAGTAGGGTAATAAACAGACTTGGCTTGGTTGTTTTGTAGATTAATGTGGTGAACTGAAATCTAATTTGTCAGTAGCTTTACCATCCAAATGATTCTTATCTTTAGTATAGCCCATTGCTGCTGATAGTAGTATATTTGTGCTAGCAGTAGTAAACAAAGTGCAGAGTGGTTGTATAACTGTAAGTAAAAAGAATGGTACCAATTACAGTTTAAAGTTGCTCTAAGCCTGGACGTGATCACTAGGGAAGACAGTGCAGCTCACAGCCATACAAAGTGTCAGGCCTAGCGGAAGAATGGAGCAGATATGAACTGATGCTGAGCTCAAACTCAAATTCATACATCTCATTATTGCCTTTGCATTTCGACAGTACAACACACACAGAACTCACTGGCCCCACACTGGCGTTATTCCAAAAATAGATATACTGTTTATATAGTTTACATTTATATTACGTTTACATATTACCAAGAATAGCCACGGCCTAATACAGGTTCAAAGGTCACATTAATACATCACTTTGGGTCATGAGTGGGGTTTGATTAGGGCTTAGTTTGTAGTTTTGTTGTTACAGGAATGTTTTTAGCCTGATGTCATGAGTTGTGGGAACAGGGCAAAGCGCCTGTATTGACACTTCTAGTTCATTTCATGACTGACAAATGTTTTTAAAGTGGAAAAAAAAGAAGTCTGTGTTCATTGGAGGATCAAATTAAGCCCTGGGTGAGATGATTCTGAGCTGTGTTCTGTATGTGCCTGTGGGTGTGCTTCCTCTGCTTTGACCTGAGAGGACGTCCTTTCCCAAACAGAGCGTAAGCACAGGTGCATTCAACTGCATGCAGCTAAAAACAACTTTCTATTCGTGTACCAGTTTAAAAGTTTGTATTAGCAAGGCCCTGACACCACTACCATCACAATCAAAACTCCAGATGGTGTAAATAATGTATATCAAAACACAATTTTGTAATTAGAGTTAGAGTAATGTGATGGTCCCTTGAGAGTAAATTCGTCTTGGGAACATAGTGCAAACTGTCAAGTACGAAGTAGTGGCATTACAACCTTTCAGTTCTTTTCAAAATAATAGGAATAAAACCATATTCCACATTAGCTCACATTATTCAAATTCGGGATTTTTTTTTTTTGGTTGTCATATTGTATTCATAATTAGCCTACATTATAAACATCAAATGGAAAAAAATGTGAAATCTAAAAGCTACAATTAAATTACAGAAGTATTCACTATCACTTCTGTATGATCATGTGCGGTGCTGTTCTAGCGACATAGTTTTGAAATAGTAAATGGTAATTTTGTTTCTCTCTGCAGAACAGAACTAAAGGTTGACCTCCTGATGGCACTGTTCGTGTCTCTCTGGATGGAGGTGGTCTTGTGTTGGATGGAATGATGTTTGTGCCCTTCGAAGAGCGACTGTCAGGCTGGACCATTTGCTGAAGGCTGCATTTCCCTGGAAGTCAAAGGAATGACAAAAGTTCTCTGGATTTTACAGAGCTGCAGAACTTGATGAGAAAGTCTACATACTTACAGAGTGACATCTGACTGTGGCGCTGAAATGGCAACAGACCCATCTCCGTCTTCTTGCATTTTCTCTGCCTCACTGCAAAATGGACAAGTAAATTGTTGGCATTGTTCTAAAGATTTATGTTAATTTCTTTAAAAAAAATTTGCAGCATGCTTGTTTTTTCAGGTTAGTAGTTTGCTGACAAGTGAATTAATAAAGTAAATGCCTTGGACAAGCGTTTTGTCAATGATTCTTACCTTTTAGTGAGCACTATGATCAAATTGAACTCAATATTCTGAATGTGGACTTACTACTAAGGTGATAAGTACTATGTGGGATGGAGCGGTCCCTTGGTAAGGCCTCTGGATTAGTAAATGGTTTTCAAAAGTCAAAGTGTCATGTCAGTGTATCAAACATGTCCTGGTTTCAAAAGCTTTTTAATGTCTCCTTGTCCTGGAGCACAACATACCGTGACACTGCAGCTCTGAAAACTCTGTAACGTGAAGCAGGAAAGAGGAGAGAGGGCCGATATTAATGTGAACTAGACTTTAGTTGGAGTGATGAGATAAATGTGGTTTAGTCAAGTTGGTATATAATAAAGGCTTTTGTATTGTTTTATAACTTTAGAGTAAACTATCTATTGTTATAGTTTCATGCCTTTTAAAATGACACCGGGTACCTCTCTGAAGGTTAAAAGTCACTTCCATGGTTTCATTGAAGTTTATTTTGGGCCAAAAAAAATTACATGGTGGGCTTTAAAATGCTATTCAAATGATAAAAAACAGAGCAGAGAGTAGTTGACGTGTCACAGTGGGGATTTAAGGGATGGATGAAGTGGACTGACGAAATTTAAGGCTGTATCTTCATAAATAAAAAAATAACTCAAATTTTCAAGAATCACTAAATAGAACTTTATGTTTTGAATGTTCTAAGTAACAGAGTAAACAGAGATGGTAGGAAACACACAAACTACACAAAATGCTCAACTTGACCAAGGAATAAAACTTAAAACTTTCTTCCTATTCTGCATTAGTTTGTTGGCATACAGTAAATACATTTTGTTGTAGTTAGAGCTGTCAAGTTACATTACACATTTTTTAATTTTCAAAATGAAATATTATTATTATTACTTTTATTTTGCCAGGCAAAACATTAGAACAAATTATTTTTTACAATGTTGGCCTGGTGTGCAAAAAGAATACTGGAGAGGTTTATCATTCCCCTGTCACATACAACAAAACTCTTCTCATCCTGCAGGGTTGGCACAGACCTGGAGAACAGAGCTCTCTGGTTGTGAGGGTCCACACTCAAGCGAAGGGTCTCCTTGCCTGCCCCGGTGCTAATGCTCTCTTTAGTGGCTGCTTTGGCCTCGTCCTCATCAGTGTCAGAGCTGCTCGAGGAAGAGCTGTCTGAGGCCACCAAAGGAGCTTTCCTGGGCACACACACACTCCAGCCACATGCTGCACACACACATAATGCGTTATAATCAATTAGTACTACAAGGGTTCTCATTTTGACAAAGCTAGTTTGTATGTGTCAACCTATGTAACTATACATTAAAAAAATTACGGTTTTGGTTTGAGATGGTGCCTTCTGATCCACTGTTCATGGAGTCCACTGGAGAGCTGCACCTCGGGCCTGTTTCAGAGCTGTGAACAGAGAAGACAATTAATCTAACTGGAACATCACCATCATTAAAACCTTTTTTTTAATATGACTGTTTGACTTACCAGCAGAAAGGCTGGAAGTCTGTAAAGTTGGCCCAGCCCTTCTCCTCAGAGTTTGTGGCAGTTTGTTCAGAGGCTGCTGTGTCCCAGGCCCCGAAACCCCCTCCTTCTCCTGCAAGCGGAGCAGTGGAGTTCACCTCCCCAAAGTCTGCTATCCAGGCACTGTCTGAAGACAACACCATCACATAGTACATACACAGAGCATTGAACACAGTAGTGTTCAGCTGAAAAGGCTTACTACTAGGTGCGTTTGTGTAGCACTGGCTGAGAAAAGGATCCAGGTTGTCTTTAGATTCGTCCTCTGAGTCAGAGTCTGTGGTTTTGATTGGGCTTTGGGGCTCTGCTGTGCTGTCATTGGTCTCCCCTACGGCTTGACTTTGGGAGGACGGACATCCACCAAACCTTAATACAAAAGTAACAAAGTATTTTTTTCAGTTGCATACTTTTCCAGAAATAGCTCTTACAAAAATGCTTTAACACATCATATTTACTACATCACAATAAAATAGCGACCTGTTACGAGATTTAGTTTGAGTTGCATAGTTGATTTCCTTATCCTCCCAAATGTCTTCTTCATCGTCATCAAACGGTTGTATCCTGTCTTTAGAGCAGGCCTCAAACACTGAAGAATTTTTCTGCAGCAGAGAAATCATATCAGTTGAATGTTCACTAAAACCTAAGACTCAGCTATGTTAGAATATGTGATAGAAAAAGCTTACACTGTCATGGCCTGAGTCAATGTTGATACTGATTTCTGCAATACGATCAAAAGTAGCCCTGCAACCAGAGAATTTCATAACAAGTAGTTATGAAACAGATGTAAACACAAAACTAGTCATTTTTGTAGTGATACCCAATGTTGTCGTCATGATCAGTGAACTCCTCATCGTTGAAGCCAAACTGATCCACAAAGTCTGCGGTCATCTGCTGGATCTGGTAGTCAGAGAAGGACTGAACAAGAACAAGTTTTTATAGCCTCATACAGTACAGTATATTTGGGCATGAGGTGTTCTGGGGCCTGTGGAATGTAGATTGAATGACTTCTACCTGTTGTAATGTGAGTTCTTTGGGGAAAGGGCTCTCCATGTCATCCTCTGAGGATGGACGGGGATTTCCACTTCCAACCTGCAGTAGAGAAATTTATTAAATTGGAAATAACAGAATTTGTTTATAACTTTGACAAAACATTTGTAAGGATGTGGCTTTACCAGGTCTGTAGTATTCTTCCTATTGGTCTCAGTCAGGGTGTGTTCCACAAAAGTTTCCCAGCGCCCTCTAATGTCTTCGGGTAACTCTATATTCACATGCAATAAATTAGGATGAGCTTAATTCTTCTGGGTATATTGTGCTGTAGGCTGACCTGATATAAGATGACTGATCTGTGTGTGCACTGGGCCCTTCTCCAGGTTGTGAACCACAGTGTTTGCAATCCTGGTGAGATGGCCCATGTACCCTTTCCGCATGCCACCTTCTGACCTGAAAAACAATGTCAACAGGTAAAGTTTAAATTCAGATCTCAGATGGAGGGGTAGCATTCCTATGAGGTGGAATAATATTGCAAATAGCTCCAAATGCTTAAGCTATCCTTTGTTATTTCGGATACCGCTTTGGCTTCTCAAAAGCAGATCCAGCAAAAATAAATTCTTTGGTATACAGTATTTCACACTGAAAACAATGTTAGCTTAGTTTTGGTGCTTACTGTAGTTTATCATTTTCCTCCCATGCCTCTAAAATCCGCTGGACCAGGTGGCAGTGCTGGAACAACTTCAAAGGAAGATTAATATTAATATTTAGATTCAAAACATTAATACTACGGGTAGTTGTCATAAACCAGCTCAGACTCGTACATGGCTCATGAGTAAGTTGTGTGCAGAATTCTCTGGTTGGTCTAACGCTCTTTTGGGTGTGCTCAGGGCCTCGCTTGGCTCTTGAGGGCCTTCCTCAGTCTGGGTTTTATCTTGGGAGCCCAGAATGGGCTGCAGTTTCATCTCATGTGCACAAGGTCTCAATATGGCCGCCACACACAGCTCTACTTGAAGATGAAGGAAGTTGTTCCATGTGTATTTAAAGAACAAGTCCTGAAAAGAGATTACAAAAGAACAATTAATCCAACATAAAAGTTGCATTGTACACTTGAAGTGGTAATACATGATTAATATTCAAATAGAAAAATGCTAAGTAGAAGTGCAAAATATTGCTTTAATCAATTAAAAATAGTACTTGCAATTACTACAAACTATTCCAAAACATTTACAATCTAAAACGCAATTACAAACAAATTTCTGAATAATGCACAAAAGTTAAAGGAAAAAAAAGAAAAACACATCTGAAGGAGCAGTGCATTAAACACAAATGTAATTCTATTTTTTTTTTTGCAAAATAGCAAAATAGTATTTGTGTGCAATTAAATACACAAAGTGAATAGCCCGACGAGGATTCTACACATGCAGAGGCTTGTGTTAGCTTTGTTCGATCTATTTTGCACAGTTTAGAAGTCCAGAACCTAGCATTGTATGATTGACTGTTGTATAGTTGCTCACACAGGAAAATCATCATATTCTTTCACAAGAAGCTCTACTCCCCCATAGAGACAAATAAGGCTTAAATGTTTTAATATCTCTAGGCTGCTAAACATTAGTACAAAAATAGAGACATTTTCATTAAAAAGTAACTATAACTGAGTACTACCCACATTTGAGTAATACATTTTTGTCCATCTCACCAGAAGTAAGTCCATTGTGTTGAGTCGACACAGTTCATGGGCGACCACGGCATGGCTAGAGGAACTGGTGTAGAGCAGAGAGGCCACCAGTCGAGCCACATGCAGCCGAGTGTTCCCCAGAGGATCCTCCAGCACCCCAAGACTAGTCAGAACAGGACTTTTCTAATCATATCACAATGGAGACACAATTTTATTGTCCGTATAAAGACACACACACCTCAGGAACTTGTTAATCAACTTGCAGTAAAAAAAAGATTGGTTTGAAATAGAAGTTAATAAAGCAAGTTTTGTAAAGAACTGGACAATTTGTTAAATAGGAATGGGGGTCTAAGATGCAAACTCTTATTAGTGTACAGCAGTCTCTATAACAAGCACAGTAAATTAGTATAGGGCTCAAATGATCTTTGAAACAATATAAGTACTACGCTGTGCCAAAGTATTTATTTATTTATTATTTTTTTAACTTACCGGTATTTACCCAATTATTACAGAGATCATGTCAGCATTTTCACTCTTAAGCTGAAAATAGTTCTACCATAGAATTCTGGCCCAATATAGGGGCAATTTATAAAGTTATGATGTCATGTGAATACAATCAATAAATTAGGTTAGCTCTATTTGTATAATAAACCGTAATAACATACTCTTGAACATAATGTAGTGACACTGACAAACCTTGGGTGGTTCTAAAAGTAGTTGATGAAAATATTTTAAATGTGGTTCAATGGCCAACAATATGCTGCTGTTCACCAAGTAACTTCTCTCAAATCCCTGAGCATCCATGATGCCATCCACTCTGGCAAACACAAAAAAAGAATCAAAATTGCTTACTAACAATTACACAATAAAATGCATGTATTCTTTTTGCTTTGTCACTCACACAGGCCTCCTGATTTCCAGTAATGTGAGAAGCACTTGGATTCCATTGACGATGCAACTCTCGGTTCTCTCTCCAGAAACATGTTCTGTAATAACTGCTCCACAGATGATTGTCTGGGGAAACACACATGAATTTCACACCAGAACTCTTCATCAAAGCATCTTTGTGGCTGTCTGAACTCATATTACCTGTAGCGTCTTATTAAACTAGTTAGTAGGGGGTGGGACTGGGTTCTAAATGCATTTGTAAAGTGATGATTAATAAAACAAACACCTTTAATTTATTCATTTTCAAACTACAAGGTTATAGTAGAAAGGCTTTTTCAATCTTGAAAATAACTTTCAGATGAGAGTCGAAATGTCTGTTCAGATGACAACTTTAAAGCATTTCTACTATGGATCACTCCTGGACGAATGAAGGATTACATCGTCTAACTACAAGAGCAGATTTGAGAGACTAACTATAATTAGTTAATATTTTGATATTGTTGTTTTGTCTCAAATTGTGATTTTGATAAATCGTGTTTAATATTTCAGTTCTGTTTTGATTGTACGTACTATAAATACGGAAGGTAACAAGCAAACTCTTGATAAAAACAAAATGTATTGATATAACCAATAGGAAGTAATGAAAGACTTACGACTCAAGCACAGTTAGCAGAGGGTCAGGTTGTGACAACTCTTGAAGCTGATTGGCTTGGTCTCTGCTCAGACGGATAATGTCACACAAAGTTTGTGATGCATTCGATTGCCGCTGTGGACAAAGGAAACATTTTCATGAATATTTTAAAAACGTTCTTCATAACTGTTCAGAAGTGACTATACCTCGTCCTCCCTCTCTGGGTGGATCAGTTCAATCAGTCTTTGGGCTAATTTCTCCTCATTCAGCCACTTTGCAAAAAAGAACACAGATATGTTGTGTCAATGCATCCAACATTTCTTCTACATTATTGTTGGTTTTAATATTAAATCAAAACATTTCACAAGCCTATAATCTTTAACGGAGATGAACGCAGTAATGAAGCTAATATTGTATGCACATTTTACAACTTTAAAATAGTACAAATCTATTGTGAATGACCAGGTGTAACGTTTCTTTCTTATACATTATTATACTAATCTCATGTGATCACACAGGGAAAACTGACTCTTGCCATGAAATCACATTCATAAATGCCTTCGGTGCTTCACTGAATAAGGTTGGTGGTTGCATGTGTACATGCAGAAAAGATGCTCACAGTGAGTGTTTCCAGTCTGAGTGGTGGGGGCTCCACACAGCTATCAGTCTGAGCAGAACATCCATCATGGCAGACGTATCGATGTGCTTCAGAACTAGGGACAGGAAACCCTCTTTACGCCGCAAAAAGTTTATTACCTACAAAGAATGCACAAAAGAAACCCACATTCCTTGCTGTATAAACGCTGTTATTTGCACAGCCTAAAAATCACAACAACAAATGCCTTAGAGAACTTTACTAAATCACTGATTTAATCAACAGAAAGTAGAAAACAAAATAAAAAGTAATTAGTCAAAAATAGCAAAATAACACAATGTTACTTCTATCTTTTTTAATATGTTTGTTTTGTCTTTGGGCTTATTAAATAGGACAGTAAGTGTAAAATGAGAATGAAAGAGCAAATGATCAAAGTTGAACAAGAACTCAAATGCACACTGTGAGCTGCAGCTGACAATATGGTAGACAAAAGCAGTGTTCATTAAACAGGTTTAGATTAAGTTTGTTTTCAGTCACATTTAGTTCAGTATTGGGTCTATATTAGCCCTTCTTGAGAACAAGTAGGTCCTGACTTGCGACACACTCCTACATTCAAAATCCACTACATTTAAAAGTTTTTAATCTGCATGCTTTTATCTGTATGATTGGAACTGTTATTTTTACAATTATTATTATTAAAAACTGCCTCATTACCACAAGTGTGAGAATTAGAATAAACTACAAAACTCGCCATTTTAAAGGCACGTCTCTTCTTTCATTTCATGTTACCATTTGGTTAAGAACATTTTTGTTGTTTACCTGTTCAGTCTTGCGGGCAATAAGGTTTCCAATGGTTTTGCTAAAAAAGGAGGCTAGGAGGGGGTTCAGGGGAGGGGGCTGCTCAAGGAAAGAGTACAAAGTCTCCAGCAGAGGCTCCTCATTCCCCAACTTGTCATTGATCACCCCTACGTCACACGTCAGCAGTTCACATGCTATGTTTGAATACCTGAAAACACACTCATTACAAACATCCTGAAGGTACATCCACTATTTGTATATCCAGTTTTAGAAAGAAATGATTCGCAAACAAAAGATATCATTCAAAAAACACCTGTAAAACATACTTGAAACGTTTTGTTTCTTCTCCGCCAGCAGGGGGCTCTGTAGTGATTAACCGGACCAGCTCCTGCATAGATTGGTCTTTGCACAAGAACAGGAGAAGTCTGCAAATTCAAGGCAAAGTAACATGCATAACTGCTATGAACGTTAATATAAGTCTATGTGACATGATGGGAAAAGCAGGTTCTAAAGTTGTTCATACGGGCCTTGCCATATCTATCTAAAGATTAATTAGTAAACCATGTTCAAACTAAAGCAGAACAAGAGTGGGAATGACAATGCAATAATCTTAAGTGTATAAAAAATCAATCTCTTATATAAGTAACTGAATGTTCAACTGTTTGATCTTAATTTGAGTAATCTTGCCACTTTTACAAGTAACAAAAACGTTATTAAGCAATCTGAAAATGCATGTGAATGTTTTGTCTTTCAAATTAGTAAAATTAGATGTTCACTTGTTACTCTTGCTTGAAAAATAGATCACTTAACATTATTGGATCACAATTTTTTACTACTAAGAAAAAGTAATAATATTTGAGATATAATATTTTGAAGTAACTTTACTGTAAGTTGAGTACAAATCATCACACAGAAGAGCTGACTATTTTATTTAAGATTTCTAAGGTGAGCAAATGTGGGTCTATTCAGTTACATTTAGAATTAGTATTTCCTGAGCAGTACGAGTTCTGGAAATTGTATTCCCTCTAATTTTACTTTAAATATTTATTCATATGAAGCAGGTACAAATTTTGTCTTCTCTACTCGCCTCAGCTGGTGAGGGATGCAAAAATATAAGTATTCCAGGATTGTTTTGTTGGCAGTAAGGGGAATAAGTCATAATTTGAAGCAGTACTAACAGTAAAATCTGCACAGCCTTAGATATTTGCAACATTAATGAAGATTTCTAATGTGAGTAGTAGTCAATGAAGTTAGTGCACCTCCTGTTCTGAGCTTTGCACTCCTGCAGAACATCCTCCTCTTCAAGCAGCTGGCTCAGACTCACATCCTCTTGATCCAGGAGAGCTTCCAGGTGAGAGGCTGTGTGGAGGTCAAACTTCCAGAACATGGCTGCTGTCTCCCACACCAACACTTAGCTTAAAAACAACAGACACTTGTTTATTCTATGATGAAATTACACAATGTATAAATGTGTGCAACATCAAAGAATTCTATTAAATTCAAAGTCTTTATGAAATTATTGTTCAGGACAGACACGCAGAACACACTATTAGTGAATACAACAACTGGCCTATCTTTCAAATTGGTTTCTGTTGGAGACCCCACACCCTGCTTGCTATTTGGCTGAATGTTTATTCTATGAAGAAAATTGGCAAACTCTCAGTAAAAAAGTATGCAAATGTAGTAATACTTATTTTAGAGTATGCGAAATACAGTTGTTATAGTCTATACAGTATTATGCAATGAATTTGAAGTTCTGATTTAGATATGCTGGTAAAGCCTTGTTTATGTTTTGATACATCAAACACAACAGTTAATATTTAATGTTCTTGTAGTATGTAGGCCTAATGATAGTTTAGCTTGAGATCAGTTTATTGATTTGGACTTCAACATATATTTTCTTCTTTTTCTCCCTATTCTATTTTGTTCTTTTTTAAAATGAGTGCTTGATTTTCGTAATCCTCAATTAGATATAATTTCTTTATATTCTTTCACTGTCAAAGTTTATCTGCTTTAGAGATTACTAAAGTAAACGATTTTAAACACATAGCCCAAACTAAAACATAATTTCACATAATTTCTGAACTATCCCTTAAGGGCCTCTTTAGCATATTGTAAAATCAATGCTAACTATGCTAATATAGGAGCAATAACAGAGTACCTAGTGCACACAGGCGTCAGTGCCTGTACTGGTAGTAATGCGTATCTGTATTAGTAACGCATCGTGGGATTCTTCATCACTGCAATCCTCCTTTTCTCTGCTTTGGCTTATGACTCGACCCAATACTTATCAGTCCGTCCACACATGCAAGATGGTCTGATTTCGATTTTGTTTAATGGTAAATTGCTTTGCACTGTGTCGAAAGAAAGCCGAGGAGAAGTACGCAACACATTAAGGCGCAAAGTAACGTGCTATTAGCAGCTTCATAGGAAAGAGCGATGTCCTCTCCCTCCTCCTCATCCTTTAGATTCAATGACAACACGATTTTACGGTGGCAATATAACAACACATATCCAATCAACATGCCCGAATGAGCTTACCTATTGTCTGTCATTTTTCTGGAGGAAGTCAGCAAAGATGTGACGGGAAATGTAACCGACTTTGGCAGCAAACGCTGGGTCACCCGGCACCGGCAGGCCCATAGCTGCGCTCTACGTGCAGGGGCGGCACTGGAGGCAAAAGTGAAGGGCAGGATCGACGAGGAGGACTGTTACAAACAAACAAACCAATAAATTGCAATTATATAACGTTACTTAATATTTTGGCAGTTTTCATATTCTAAAATGGGAATAGAAGAGGATGCTACATTCTAAAATTGAAAATAAACTGTATTTTAACAATGTTATTTTTGCTCCATTCATCTGATTGAAATAACATGACTTGTAGAATGTTGTGATGTAATCTAAGCCAAGCACATTTTTATCTGCTCTTTAGACTATCTGTACTAAATACCATTGGCCTCTAGAATGTTTTGGTACATGAGAAATCTGTTGTTGTGGTTGTGTTGTTGTTATTGTCGTTGTTGTTGTTGCTGTGACATATTAGCAGTGTAAGGAGTGTTTAGAAGGCTCATTTAAGTCTTTATAATAATAACAGATTGTTAGAGTGGCTCACATTTTATAGGGTGGCTCCAGCGTACGTCCGGGCTTTTCGCGGCTGCGCCTGGGCTGCGCTCAGCTGACTCCGGGCTGACTCTCTGCAGAGGCTGGTTCACTGGTAGCCTTTAGCCTGTTAGCATCATGGCGAATGTCGCGGATACCAGGCTCTACGATATCCTTGGAGTTTCACCCTCGGTTTCAGAAAATGAACTGAAAAAGGTATGTCCTCAAACCTAGGCATTTATTTGATGGTGGAATGAGCAAAGGGGACTATGAATTTACGTCTCAGTGGACAGTAGCTTCTTATAATCTAGAGTTGACAACCTGAGCTAACCCGTGTAGCCTTAACGTTAGCTGAAAATGCTAAAAGCAGCTGGCAGTGCGCTAGTCGTGCATAGATCGTAGTCTCCCCGGGGCTGAATGTGCAATAACCGGTAGGACTGGGTTATTGACAGTCTGAGGTTATAGTCCACACAGTTTTAGATGTGTTTTTTAAACGAAATACAAAACGTGTTTATAGCTCAAGATTTCAGTCACTGAGACATTACAAGAATATTAGCTAGCAAACAGGCTACAAATCGAGGTAAACAAGTAAATAACCTCCAACGAGACGAGTCCTAAATGAACCCTTTACAAAGGTAAACATAAAAAGTGTTTTGTTGGTAAAACGAACAGCTGTTCAGACTAAACAGTAATAACCCTGTTACTATTTTGAGTGCAGTTAATTGCACAGATATGAGCGAGTAATTTACAGGTGAATATCTTCTGATACAGACTTAAAAATGCTAAATTTCATCCCCTCTGTTTCGGCCACATAGTCTAATGTACAAAAATTGTCTCAAACAATACATATGAATTAAAATAATTATTTAATAGCGATAAGTGAATATGTCATGGGTTTTAACATCAGACACTGAAATAATTCCTCTTTATCTGTGACGATGGAGTAGTTGCAGTACCCCAAATAGCAAACTAGAGAGTGACTTCATTGAAGATGTCAACCACACTGAGTCCTGAAGAGGAGCTGGTGTTTTTGACAGGCACAGCACATAAAGCCTTGAGAGTGATCAAAATAGTTTCCACTGAGTCTGCTGCCTTTACCCCTTTAACTCATCTTATTATCTTTAGGCTTACAGAAAATTAGCCAAAGAGTACCATCCGGACAAGAACCCTGATGCAGGAGATAAGGTACTGACTAAAGTACTGAGTAATAAACCACACTCGCAAAAACAAAATAATTTATTGTAATTCTTTATGTCTACTTTGTGTATTTCTGTTCAATTTCAGTTTAAAGAAATTAGTTTTGCCTATGAAGTACTGTCCAATCCAGAGAAGAAGGAGCTGTATGACCGCTATGGAGAGCAGGGGCTCAGGGAGGGTGGGGTCCTGGGCCTGGCATGGATGACATCTTTTCCCATATTTTTGGGGGAAGACTTTTTGAGTTCATGGATGGTGGACGGAGGCGTAACGGTGGGCGGCGGAGAGGCGAGGACATGGTGCGCCCTTTGAAGTATGTTTGAGATAGTGTGTTTGTCACAGTCAAAGATGTTTGCATTCACTAAATGACATTGTGTTGTAGAGTTTCTCTCGAAGACCTCTACAATGGCAAAACCACAAAATTACAGCTCAGTAAGAATGTGCTGTGTAGTGCTTGTAATGGGTGAGTTTTTTGGGTATTTTTTTCTTCTTCTTTGTCTTTAAGATGTCTGACTGTCTGTTTGTCCACTTAAAGTCAGGGGGGCAAGGCTGGGGCCGTTCAGAAGTGTACAGCCTGCAGAGGGCGAGGGATGAGGGTCATGATCAGACAGCTGGCTCCTGGGATGGTCCAACAGATGCAGTCTGTATGTACAGATTGTAATGGAGAAGGTAATGTCTTCATTGTCCTCTTTGCTATTACTAGCTGTCTGAGTGCTGTCAATAAACCTCTGAGCCCTGTGTGCAGGTGAGGTGATCAATGAGAAGGACCGCTGTAAGAAGTGTGAAGGCCACAAGGTTAGTAAGGAGACCAAACTCTTGGAAGTACATGTGGACAAAGGCATGAAGCATGGCCAGAAGATCACATTCACTGGAGAAGCTGACCAAGCTCCTGGGGTTGAACCAGGAGACATCGTTCTAGTGCTGCAGGAGAAGGAACATGAGGTACCATCTGCTCAGCTGTAATTTTGTGTCCTGATCTAGACACGTCTGATCAAACCTTTTTTACTTTAGTATTTCAAGTATGCTGCCTGACCCAACAATAGCTGCATTTGAAAAGCTGATGTAAAATAAACAAGAGTCTGACATTATGGAGCTAGATAGTGTGCAAGTTAATTAGACAAAATCAATGGTTTAAAATATGAATAATAAAAAAGAAATCAACACATAGGCACTGAAAGAATTTAAAGCGGTCCTATTATGAAAAATGTATTATTCAAAGATTTTTATCTTGTTATAATGGCCTCTCCTCACCATTAGTTTACTCAAAGTTATATTTGTATTGTTTCATGCATTTGTGAGTAATCCTATATTGTTCTTCAGCTGAAGCTCAAGTGCAAAATCTCTGGTCTCACCTACCACCTATTCCCTACCACTTGTCTGTAATTACTTGTTATTATTCAAAAGATTAATGCTCAAAGTGAAGTTTATATGGTTCAAAATTGTCTCATAGTCACTTTCCACCTATCATAATAAGTTGTTTAAAACCTGTTGCTTCTTATAGTTAAATTTTAAAATGAAGAGGCAGGGCTTATCAGTTCTGCAGTCTTGAACAAGAAGTCAAAAGAGCCGTTTCTATTTTCAATCCGTTTAGGATAAATTTTGTGTTTTACAATGAACAAAATGTAAAATACTTTTCTGCTTATGTTATAGTTTCTTACTAAATAGTTGAAAAAAAACACAATAGATCTCCTTTAAAATCTATGAGCAACAACATGGCAGATGTTTTCAAGTATATCTGATAAACAAAATAAATGTTGTCATTATGTTCTTAAACAGGATTTTAGGCGTGATGGAAGTGACCTTCACATGGTACAGCGTATTGGTCTGGTGGAGGCTCTCTGTGGTTTCCAGATGACTATCACACACCTAGATGGACGACAATTGCTTGTCAAATATCCAACTGGAAAAGTTATTGAGCCAGGTAATTGTGAAACTATTAGTTTTTTAAATTATTGTGTCATGTATTTATTAGAACTGAAAAAAATAATAATTTTCGGCTGACATTTGTGCAAAGGATCTACTCGAGTTGTGAAGGGAGAGGGAATGCCTCAGTACAGAAACCCATTTGAAAAGGGAGACCTTTACATTAGGTTTGATGTCCAATTTCCTGAGAACAACTGGATCAGCCCTGAAAAACTTAATGTGAGTTAAATATAGTCACATTTGAACTTTTTAAGTATGGAACCTTCATTTTGATTTTGTGATGTGTTTCCAGGAGCTAGAATGCTTGCTGCCCGCTCGCTCTGAGACACCTGTTATTGCTCCAGATGCAGAGGAGGTCGACCTGACTGAATATGATAAGAGTCAAGCTGGGGGCGGAGCCAGGAGGGAGGCTTATAATGATAGTTCAGATGAGGAAGGTGGCCACCATGGCCCAGGAGTGCAATGTGCACACCAGTAGAGACTCCACTTGTAGAAACACAGAGTCAAATGTTAGCTGACAGACTTGACATGCAAATATGCCCCATTCCCTTTGAAAACTAATGAGGGAAGTCTCTGAATACATCTCTTATCATCATGGTGCCCATTACATGTAAAATGCTGGATGAATGATTATATTTATGGACAGTACTGCTTATTGAAGCCACAGTCTGAAGATGGTCCATTGTCTGAGGTTCACTGGCTGAACTTGACTTTGTCTGACCCGTTCTCCTCAAAGGCTTGAGCCACAGTAGATAATAATGAACACATACGCCTGTGGCTTAGGTTACGTTTACCAGCACATGCTGCTTTCTGCACAGAACTTGCACAAACAAAAAGATTAGAAATATTGGAAGTAGTTGTGATAATGAAGTTCCGTTCAACATGTTCCTAATAAATGTGCTCTGTCTTGGTTTGGGTAAAACTGTCTCCTATCACATAGAGGCACGTTTCCAAGGCTTCCTATGTGCGAAATATCTGGAGAAAGGGTTTTTCAAGTTTTTTTCAGTCTGCTGCAAATACCTCTATATAGCACCAGTCAGCTGCACAAAAGTCTCCTTTTTTAAATCCAGCTTTGGTCTTCATTATTTGTATGTTGATGTGGGGCTGCAGAACTTGAAACTTTCTGTTGTATACTCCTCTTAAACTCTGAGGACACTTGTGTAATTTGTATGTGTGCTACAGGAGCCACTGTTGAATGTTAATTTAACATTAGTATTTCTGCTTTGTGTTGGACTGCAGTGAGCTTGTACATAATATACAGTCATTTAAAATAAACATTTTCTTCACTTTAGACTCACCCACCCCTTCTTATCATCAAAAGCACTTCTGGACTCCTGGTGCAAAACTTGTCACACATTTGTTCAGTCGTTTGCCAAATGTCATTGGACATGTTCATTCAATCCCCATTAACTTGTAAATACATTCTTCTTAGGTGCAGTGGGCCTCTACAGCAGTGTCCTGTATGTTATATAAACATTAAGCAAAAATCCAAATAAAATCAAACAAATCCTATAAGTGAATGGATGCTTTGTGGATGGTTGACCTACACCTTCAGGACTCATATGTAATTTACTCTACAGGGGTTTGATGTGTACACACCTTAGGGGATCAGTGATAAATTAATGTTGATGCCTATGTTTGTCCAAATTATTAAACTGTATATTAAATCAACCATGTGTCTTTATCTGTCTATCTTTAAGTATCTACCTAATTAGACCTACTTGACCTATCCACATGAAAAAAGTGACACAAAGTTTAACACCTTCAATGCTAAATAAACAAGTGAAATATTTTCACAAAAAGATGTCATTATTATGCCCCAAAAACATGATGTTGAAATACCTATAAAGAATTTCAAACTACCCGAATATTCATTTTTCAAGAGCCTGGATTCAACAATTGAGAAATTCTGATGGATATTTAAGTTCCCAGTCCCTTTCATCAAAAAAGATTTTCTTGTGTGTGGTGTGGTGTACTTGTGTAGGGTAACATGGGTCATACAGCACACTGTTTACTAATAACATTTCAAACAACTAAACATACACATTGCAATAACATATACATATTCAGTCAAAGGGATTGCATTACTGCTATTAAAAATTAGCTATAACTATTTAAATTTATAAACGTGGCAACACTAATCAGAGCGTTTTTATTGTATTTCTAACACATAATAAATAATCATGTAATATTGAGTGAAAAGAAATGGACGATGACAATCAGGTATCAATCAACATTTTCTTTGATTTTGTTGTATTGTCCTGCTGGGCCCAAGAGTTCCTTAAATCCAGCAGTGTTCCTGTGAAAGAAAAAAAAGTTTCAACACAGCAACATTATGTGGAGAAGGGCAACAAAGGGACTGACCTGTCTCGTTTAGACTGCAGGATGTAGGAGCGCTCTCGTCTCAGCTGATCTAGCCTCTCCCTCACTACTGCTTTCTGCTGCTGGAAATCTTCCTAGAAAACACAATTTCATCCACATTTTAATGTTCAATATGTGTGTTTTTGTTATTACAATTAATAATCATCGTAGCTTGAAATGGAATGCAACAATGAAAACATAAACTCACACTCCACGTACTCCATTTCTGGAGTACGTGGAGTGTGAGTTTATTTGACAATGACAAATTGACAAATTAAACAGAAAAGCTTCCCAAATCTGGTTCTTTTGTACATTTCTATTAAAATACAGTAGTACATGAGGGCAAGTAGTGCCTTGTGGCCAATAACATATCAACCTTCCTCTGCAATAGAACGAACCATCATCTCACTTTCTGTTTAACATGCCACAATAATGTCATAATTCTGTAATAACTCTAACCCCTTTTCAATTTGAATTTTTATAGCCAGTAAAAATCACAAGTCTATATCTAACTAAGTTGATATTTGTTCACTGTATTGCTCCCTGGTCTGAAACAGACTGTCCTAGCTCCATCTGATGAAGACAAAATACAATAAAATAAAAAATAACACTTAATTTATAACTGAAGAAAATCAGATATGATAATTGCAATGACACCTTTCATAGATTTTTCATGTCTGTATAGGTTTGTGGCTGGAATGGTGGAATGGTGGTTACCTGTGGGAGGTCATGTGTGAGCAGCTTGAGTCTGTCCTTAGGCCGAGCTGGTTCTCCTCAGCTTTCTGCTCTGGATGATGGAGAGCCGCTCCTGAACCTGCTCAGGATGCAGAGATGGAGATGATGGTCAATACTTCAGAAAGAAGTTCTAGCTGATTTCTTTTACAAATGTCCTCTCCTAAAAATTATTATTAGTAAAAGAGGTAGTAGTGAAAGTAGTAGGCCTACTTCATTTAGTTTTTTTTGTTTTGATTTGTTCAGTAAAAATGCAGATATGTCATTAAAAACATTAGGCCCAATTAATACAAGTGGGGCAGATCAAGTTAATAATTTGAAAAAGCTAAAATTGTATTGTAATTATGTTTTGGGTTCTCACATATTAATAAACATCAGATCTATGCCTAATGTTAAGCTAAATTAAAACAGAAAGAAGAAACCATTTTGATTTCCAGCGTAGAAAAAGTTGTGAAATAGATATTTACATAATACAAGTACATGTTTAAAATAATATAATAATGTTGTGAAGTGAAATACTGTATATACCTGTAGATAAGTAAAATTTTGAGGTCCTAGTAAAAATTGCCTCACATTTGTCACCAGTTGCCTTGATTTACAAATTTAGAATGTAGATAATAACAAGCTGCTATTGAAAAGTGTATCAAAATCTGCAGACCACGGAAGTATAACTATTTTTGATTTGATGTGAATGAGGCCCTTTACCTTGAGGAGCTGCCTCTCCCTGTCCCTCTGCTGCCTTTGCTCCACTCTCCTCTGCAGGTCCACCAGACTGCGCATGGCCTGCTCTCGCTCCACAGCAGACACACACTCCGCAGCACAAACCTTCAGTTCTCCTTTCTCCTGGAAAAGATACTTGGGTCATTGTGGAATTTATTTTAACATCAAAATAACAAGATTGCATGTTATGTAAATAAAACTAGTGACACAATTTATCAGAATTAAATATTTTGTCAAACAACATCAAATCTAACTTATGGACTGAATATTACAATTCTTAGAAGTAGAAGTGTCTTGATACATACCTGTATTGATAAACTTCCTGTGGTCTTGTTTTTATTCATTTCAGTCTGTTTAGGTTCAAGCTTCTTTGTGTTTAGATTTTTGTTCTCCACTGATATTGCTTCATTGTTGGATTCTTTGATGTCAGAAACTTGCCCTCAGAGCTAGAGGAGTTTGTGGAAGTGGTCAGAAGGTCATCGGCCATCAAAACCTGGACCCAGTTTTCATCTTCACTTGTAGACTTGTTGACCCCAACTTCATCTGGGACTTTCTAAAAAAAAAAAAAAAAACGCAAATAAAATAGCAAACATTTGGCAGCTTACATAACAATATGGTGTTTTACAGGGCTTGAAATTACCATGATCAATGTGACCATGGATTAGAAAACAGTGGCCACAATTTTTAATAAAATAATAAAATAATTTAACAAATACTAATCTTTCTTGAAAAGTTCAATTTGAGCTTCTTGATTTCAGACCCTTTAGACCACATGGTGGTTTGAAACAATTATCTTTATCTTATATAATGAAAATTATACTGTATATGACCACAGAATTTCATTTCATAGTTTTAATGTTCGAATTACCTGTTCTGAGTTGCAGTACTGTAAATGATCCTCCCCATAAGTTTCACATATTGTCTGTTGTAGATTGTTTTCACTTGTCTGTGGTCCTCCCTCTGCGAGACAACTGGGGTTGGGTGGTTTGCTCCAGGCCAGAGGGATCAAAGAGGCCTGGAGCTCTTCAGCATTGTTCCCTGTTTCTTCTTTGGCTTGTTCATTGGAACCACTGGTCAATGTGCTAGACACACCCAGGACCTCCAGGTAGGGCAGACTGGCCATGGCAGCCCCACAGCCTGCAGCACAAATGATCAGACTTTGTTGTGCACATGCTACTGAAGGAAGGCGTACTGTTTTATAGTTCTATTACTTTCCATATGAGTAAATATACTACTAAAGGTTCTTAGGCAAAGAATCTGAGACATTTTTCTCTCCATATGTTCTTGTTTTTCCAGAGTAAGACATGAAATAATCTCAAATGAGACAAGATGACTCCAAAAGTACAGTTGTTTTGTTTTGTTTTGGTTTTCAACTCTATTTAGAGTTGAAATTGATGGTTTTATTGTAGAACACACTAGAGTAACTTTAAGATGTGGTCCACTTGCCTCCAATATCTTTCCAAGCAGTTTCAGTTAAACCAACAGTTGTTGGTTTAACTATATTTTATTTGGAATGTTTTTGATGAAAAACAACATTAGCACAAGAAAAATAACTGTAAGATAGACGCTTCGCTTAAACTCTGGTCAAGTTTGTTAATCGGTCATTGCCGTTGAGTTCTTGCTCTTTCCTGCTAATGTCTCAAAACACTGTGGTGCAAGCTGTGATTCTGTAATTGCTTACTGTATAGGGTAGTCCTTTTTAATAACACATTTTTGAGAACTAATTTCTAACAAAAAAAAAAAAAAGTCATCCTCACCTGTACATACATCAGGTTGTACTGGAGCCTCGCTCGCCTCATTGACTGCCTGTGTGCTGGGGACATGGTCCTCTGCTGGTGAAGTATGAGGTAGGTTGGACTTGTGTTCATTTGTTGAGCAGGTCTGGGGCTGATCTGAGGACAGCAGCTGCAGCAGGTTGGGCAGACACTGAGCCTGTAGAGCCGTCCTGAAGTCCTCTTGGAGAGACTGAAGAGCATCTTGACTCTGAAAAATACAGTAGCCTACAACAAAAGTTCCATCTGTAGTGCCCTCCTAACAAAAAATACAATAATAATGAATAATTTGTATGTTCACTCACGCTCCTTCTTGCTGAACTCAAGTGTTTTATTCACATTTTTATAGACCAACATTCATAATAAAAATGTAGTTTGCATTAACAATTTAAGAAACAAAATTGCTTCAGTCAATGCTATGCCCACGTTCTTAAAACAATATTCAGATAATTTTTTTGAGCCTTTAATTAGTTGTGAAACTATGTCAAAACATAACATTTTCCTAAAGGGTCATATTAATATAAATCAACTTTGTTATAAGGGTGTTTCCTCATCACTAACTTACTAAAAGTTGTATATTTATTCCTATATGTTTGAATAATTATGTATTGTCCTGCAACTGAAGCTTTTTCTTTATTTTATTTTATTTTTTTTTAGAATATTGGTGTCTACAAAAAAAAAAAATACAATGAATAAACTTAAAAAATTCAAAAACTATATTTATGTCATAGCTTAATATAAAATACCTGAACAAAGTTTAATAAAAGTATTTATGCAGTAGTCAGGTGGTTTCTAAGTGTTTTTCTGACCTTGTTCAACAGCCTGGGCAGCAGCACCAATGCCTCGGTCTCCTGCAGCCTCAGTAAATCCAAGAGGAGCTGCAGTCCACAATTTTGTATCGTAGGTTCGAGCTGTGTTTGGATCTTCGTACTTGTGTAGATCTGCTGGAGTCTTCTTACAAAGCCTACTCTCAACTCTGATGCCTTTTCACTGGTCTCTGGAATATGAAACAACCATATCTCACCCTCGAGAGACTTAGACAGAAACAAAGAGAAGCAAGGAGGGCTTTTTAATAAAATAAAAAAATACAAAAAATGTAACTTTGGCACTCAGGCCAGTAGAAGACCCCAGTAGGTGGCATTTAGAAGATGTCTGCTGTTCGGGGCCTGAACTGTTTTGTTACTACTACATGGACAAAGATATTGGGCAACATACAACATAAGTAAATAAACATTTTGCTTGTTGTTCAACTAAAACAGTGATTTATAAAGTAAAAGAAACAGAACTATTAATTGTCTTTTTTTTCTTAATATTTGCCCTGGAATACAGGGATACGGGCACAGGAATGTGGGTGAGGATAGAAGGTAGGTGAACATGAGTAGGCTACTTAAGTTGCAGTTGCAGGACAATACATGATTACTCAAACACTCATAAGTCATAATCAAATTTAGTTATGAAAAAACAAGGTTGCACCAAAGTTAAAAAAGTTGGATTTGCATTTGTTTCCTTTATTGGCGCTCATTCGTACCCAGTCCATGTTCTTACTTACCACTTAGTCCATCTTCGGTGCCTCCTTGCCCCTGTAATTCCTCATGGGAAAACCCATGCAGCAGTTTGATCAGCTGCCTTCTCTCCTGCTCCTGAGTCAGCACGAGCAGCTGCAACACAGCCTGTAAGGACAAAAATATAATATGCAATTTGTAACCTATATTTATTGCAAAAAATCACACAAACTTTGTACCTGACAAGGGATTTGTGAAACTGGCTCCACTTTGTGCTCATGGTCCTCAGATTGAAGCAAGAAGGCCGCTTGTTCAGCTCTTTGTGGACTGAACACATCCGGCCTGGATAAAGATAAAGAGTATGTAGAGCATGACTCTATTGCAAATGCAATTTCATTTGTAACGATGTCTGGTGTCTCCAGAGCAAAATGTTCATTTAAACAATACTTAATTTAGTTGCCCTCTATCTTATTGAAATAACATTGCCTGTAGAATGCTGTCATGAAACGAACCTATTCCTTACAATAATCAATATTAATGAATGATTCAATTTTATTAGTATTTAAAAAAATAATAATAAAAAAAATGGATCAGTTGAATAGTTTTGTGACTACAACTATACTGTTGTCTAACACAGAGTTTGAGTTTGTTATACTCCAAACCACTTTGGCTGACATGCTGGCTGTGGAGCTCTTGAGTAAAAAAAACACAACCAAAGAAATTCAATCTCCCGAACTTTCCATTAATTGCCCAGCCCTACTGTATACAAAAATTCTCTTTCAGTTTGTGTCCTGTTTCAATCCTGTTTTCCCAAGGCAGAGATCAGATCTTCCCAGTTTTTGAAATCACATGAATACAACTTAGGTCTCTAAACCCAGCAGCATCCACCTCATCTATTCACTTCATCAAAACGACTGCATACATGTGACTGACAGCTAAAGAATTGAAGAATCAAGTACTGAAACACGACTACAAACCTCTGTTACACTGTATACAGTAACTGATGTGTTTCTCATTCACAGAGGAGACTAAGCTGGCCGCCATAGTCTAAATTCTGCCCCAAGAGTCTAAAAAACACAAATATATATATACCTGACTTTATCCAGTGTTTAATTTAGTGATTAAGTGACATGTAAACACTGAAATTCAATAAAAGTGATTAATTAAAAATTCCCTCTGCCATCATAGTCTCATTTGTGAGAGTTGTATTGCTACATGGCTCACCAGGACTCCCAGCACTGCCGAGCTGCCAAAACAGCACCGTACGAGTCTTTTTCTCTCTGAGCTCTGTGAGTGGCCAGTCTGATGTGGAGACATACAAGCTTCATACTCTCCATGTTCAACCTCAAGAAGGAAAATTCAATTGAAAGCACAATAATTACTCAAAGTATGTGCACACTGACTAAAGAGGTGTGGGGGTAATTTAGTACCTTGGAGCCAGATCTTCCAGAGCACTTTTTTCCTGTTGACAGTGTGTTTGCAACTCATACAAAAAAGAAACCGCCGACCAGCACTGATTTTGGAATCTGTAAGAATTAAATTAAGCTACATGACAAACAATTCAAGTTTAATAGTACAATATATTCAGGGGGTACTCTAATTGGATTTTTATTTAATACAGTTTTTGTATGTATGAGATTAGGAATGTTTTTTATGCTTTTCCTTTCTAATTATCCTTCTCAAAACAGCCACTTTCCACACTATCTTTTTTGAAGTTGAAGTTGAAAAATAATGCTCAAATGAAGAACGATATTAATAATTTCACCTTTAATGTTCATTTGTTGGACAACAGTGCTTTTAGTTTAACTAATACAACATCTGAAGAGGAAATTTTAGACTTTCTGGGAACTTAGATATCAAAATGTTATCTAAAAAAATTAAATCAGATATTTAATACATGGTTGACAAACACATAGAATCAACATGATATATATTTTTTTCATAGGCACTACTGAATTTACATTTTTTTTTAAGTTCTCAAAATTACTTTGATTTGAGCAATTTGTAGAAAAAACAACAACAACGACGAAAAAAAAACATCTGCCAAAATGATCCTTATGGAAACTAACACTGAGATCCCTGTTTCTGGTGTCTTTAGCTGCTGCAGCACCTGCCAGGCTGACCACATCTCCACACCTGTCATGTGCGCACCTGTCCCTTACTCACTGCCTCATCCTTTAACCCAGGCCTGGGCAATTTTTTCTCGTGGGCCATATTCGAACCCGGACAAGTAGTGGAGGGCTGGACTGTGGTCATTGTTGTGACAAATTAGCGTTTTTTCAAGCACATTTTAGTAAAACATCTGCTTTTTAATGTACTATTTTAGCCATTTATTGTGATAATCTTAGGACAACAAGCAAAGACACATGCCCCATAGCCAAGTCAATCAAATAAAAGAAATATACAGAGTAACACTTATTTTGCAAAATGTGCCGAGGGACATATTGAAACAGTCCGAGGACCGCATCTGGACCTGGGCTGCAGTTTGCTTAGGTCTGCTTTAGTCTAATTACTACTAGCTACTAGATTTGGGTGAAAAATAGTAAACATTACATTGATTGAAAAATGTTTCACTTTTGTAATCATTATTCACCAAAAGTGACCCAACAGCATATACATTAGTCTTCACTTTTTTGTGGTTTCATTTTTCTTGAATATCCCATCAACACTGAAACTGTGACTTGAGGAACTTTAAATTAGTAACTTTTATAAATATATTAAATTATATATATAAAAAAACATGTTGTCCAGCAAATACTTTAAGTCTGTTACCTGTACATGTTGAAGGCTCCAGGCAGCTGGGCCAGGTGAAGCAGGTCATGTGACTCTAAAGCCCACCCTGCGCCACACCCGAGCCCCTTCTCTGCCTCACATTGTTCTCGTGACGTCAGATTCTCCCACACATCAGCAGCTATTAGATGAAATAACAGAACATCACAATCATGTCTACCTCTTTGAAGTCTAGAGTTAGATGTTCTTACAGTAGTGCTCCCTCAGCATCTCTGTGTAAAGCAAGCTGCTCACTACATCATACTTCACTTCAATTAAAAGTATAATGTCTGATACAGTAACAGAGCCCCATGCTTGGCTTCTGGCGCGCACATTTGATCCTGGGGGAGATGGCAGTAGACTGGATAAACCTTCCACCACAAGCCTGCAGAAGAAGAAAATACTTTAAAATGTGTTACTGACTGTTCATAGTCATATTAAAAACTTTGGCTTTTGGACATACATTGTGTCTTGTTAGAAAATCAAAAGCTCGGATACTGTATTTTTTTGACAATAAGATTCATTAAATCCTGGGTCACAGTTATTATGACTCCACATCAAATTATATTAACTAAATTGCCTGACTAAAAGAAGGCTCAATTACAAAAAACTAAACAAAACAAAACAAAAAAACGGTTGAAACCATAGTTTTAGTTTCTGATGTTTGACTTTCACTAATTGTAAGTGGAATAATAGAGAAATGCACCAACAAACAGTGAGCTGGGAGTTTTTCAAAGCAGATTACTAAAAAGTACAGTAGATACCTTTATAGTGTAAAAATGGCAGTTTAGACTTGTCAGTTAGTTTAGGTACATTACAACTGTCTATTTTTTATTTTAACGTGGCCAGCAGTTTTTTTTATTTTTTATATTGGATGATGAAAAAAAAAGACTCATGGCCCCAACTCCTATAATTCTATTAGAAAAAAACAAAACAACTGGGAAAAACTTAGTGTCTATACATACACACACATCCTCCTATTTATTGAGTTATATTACATAACTAGCTCTGAATCCTCAGCATGAGAAAATAGAAAAGTCTAACGTGTCGCTTTATCTGCAAACTGAGGACAGATTCAGATGTTATTGTTGTTTTTTTAAACAGTAAGAGCATAAGCTACTGTCCATACAGCCCCTTTCAGTTTATCATTCTTACCTGGCCCAGCTCTGTCTATGGGCTTTTCTCACATTCAACATGCCTTCTTTTATGCCCATATTTGGTAGGTGAATTGTTTTCTGTGGACTACTTTGAAAAAAAGAGCCCTGCTTGTTTTGATCAGATATTACTGGTGTGTCCGTTACAGGCAGACCGCTGTGGTAGTTCACTGCATTTAACAGCTGCCGCTCCCAGTACAGCTGCAGACAAGAGATCATGCCTTTCAGTGCAAAGTATCCACAACTACAGTCATTTATAAAGTACCTTTTCACTTTTGACTCTCTGCTGTTCCATTTCACCGAGAACGTGCAAAACATTGTGACCAGCACAAGTCCAATCTCTGTTGCCATTTGATATCTGAAAACAAATGGATTTGTACAAAAAAAAAGATAATACAATAGAAAATTAATACTTAACAAGTCACCGATTATCATTTATACATGGTAATATACACAAGAAATCCACACGCCCAAAACCTGAACTATTAACATATCACTATTTACTTAATTTTCCTACAGTTACCACTGGAGTTTATTTCATCCTGATGACTGAGCATTTCCATCATAGTTACCGTTGTAATAGCCGCATGCACCTCCTCAGCATTTGATGTCTCATGGAAGACTTTACCAAACAGGTGGCTTACATCTTCAGCAGAGAGAGGTTCACCCACAGCCCTGCCCACAGACTGGTACAGACCCACCACACAGTCCTGAGGAAAGCAGAGCACATGTACAGGAATAAGGCCATAACACCAGCCATATACATCCAAACAACTTACCTGCTCCATGTTTTCACCGCTGTGTAATAATGAATTATGTATGTGGTCACTATGGCAATGGCAAGCATTCAGGACGACTGCTGGGTAAGATTACAACACGACAAAAGTGACAGTGGATCAGTGAAATGTAAGACACACCAAGTGACAAGTTACAACAGTTTTGAGTGGATTAAGTGACTAGTGAAAGTGCTACAACTTTTTTTAGTTCACATAAATTTGGAGTTTATTTAATTACAGAACATAACAGTACCAAGAACTAAATACCTATAACAACTCAAATTCTTATTTAGTCAGAAATAACACCCAGTCTTGAATGCAGGCCTAACTAATTTTAAAATTAACATAGTTGTGAGCGAAACACATACATAGTTATGTATTTATGGGGGGTTGGACAACTTTTTTTTGTCAAATGTCAAATTTGGGGGCACAGGACAAAAAAATCTCCTTGCCCTTCCTTGTTGCCTGATGGTCGTCATTGAAAGGGTTCAAACAGTGCAAAAACAAAACAAACAAAAAAACACACACAAAAGAAACTACTCAGCCCCCTTTGCTTACATTCACACAATAACAATGGCTGAAAGGGAATCTAACTTACTTTAACATCAACATTTGTACAACAAATAAATGCTGTATTTGTGAACGGAGACAGAAATGTTTGCATTAATTCTCTGTAAACGGGTACAAAAACTGTGATGCACAAAAATGTAATCATATGTGCAATAAACTCAACTTAGTACTTAAAGTTATAAAGAATTTTTGAAGCTATTGCATTCAAGTAAACTTTTTGTGGATCAATGCGGGTTTGCTCAGGTCTAAAAATGAATGAAAATTAATTTCCAACAAAATCATTATTTGTACATGTACTTGTAAAACCAAAAAGCCTGTTGGTTTAAAAAAAAAAAGTACCTGCTTCAAAGCAGGAGCTAAAAATAACCCCAAAGTTGGCCCCAGTTTCTAGTTCCTGCTCTGTATGAACTTCTATCAAATGGAAGCTAGACTTTCATTTATCGGCATAGAAGATACTGACTGAAAAGTACCTGAGATAATTTATACTTTAGTATAATGCATTGAGTGAAAACAGTGTAAAAATGATTTTGTGAATCTTAACAGTAGAACTACTTTTGCATTGATCTCGGCTTTATGTAGGAAACAGTTTGAGCGCTCAAAAATGTGTCAATAACTATACAATAACAACTCTATTTTGCAATACATGATAAGTGTGAGTGGAACATTCAGAATGCCCTTTAGAAAAAAATGTGAATAACAGTGCAAGGTACAGTGTATATCCCCTCAGGTCCATTCCGGGGTTGATAGCACCCAAATGTGATACATTTTAGTGATACAATTACTGTTGTGTTGGATTTATTTTTGAGAAAAGAACAGTGGGAAAAAAAGAGTCTTGACTAGGACTTATATCCATCATCCATTGTAAGTCCACCATAGTTTTCTGCTTTTAGTGGCTGGTGTCAGTTGTCTTTTTCATGAATGATCTTGGGGCACTTGTCGGGATGTATGCAGTAGTTGTTGTGCAGAACAAGCCCAGCAGGACACTGGCACCCAGGAACACAAGGCTTGAAGCAGTGGTTCTCTATCACTCCCAGTGGTACGTCTTTGTTAAAGCAGGTGACTGGACACAGAGGACCACACTCATCGAACACAAAGCCTCTCTCCACAGGACAGCCCACAGCTGGAGCAAGAAAAATATGGGATAACTTTCAATATGGTTTGCATGGAGGCACATACAGTTGGTTAAATGTCTGATTATGTGCTGTGTTCTCCAGGAATTCTAAAGAGAGTGGACTATTCCAGTCAGGCCAAGAGCCAGTTTGTGTTTTCAACAGACATAACATACTTATTTTGGTCTTCAGTGCATTTTTAAGAAATTACTACTAGACAAAACAATACTGTCTTAAAAGTATTATGGTGAATTTGCAGAACTACAAATTCCTTTGTCATACAAAGGAAAAGCGTGAAATGCGATATGAGACGTTTTACTGGACACCCTAATACAGTTATAAACTGTTAAATGAGATAACATACAGCCTACAACTTTGACAAGTTCTCATTCATCATCAGACTCACTAAAATACTGGTTATTTTAGGCAGTAAAAACCTTCCTAAATGCATCTCCTCATTTACGGCAACTTTGGAGGTCAGAGGTAAAATCAGAGGTGATTACTGTGAACAGTTTTTCCTTTGTTGGCGAGCTTAGAGAGACTTAAATCATTAAGCATCAATTCATCAACATCAGCTATTGCAAGTAGTGATAAAATATCAATACAACAGACTTACTAAAGAAAGTATGAAACATTTATAGAATTAGATGAAGTGCCAGTGAATTTGAATCAATGTGCAAACTAACAAATAATACGTGTCACAATGGGAGTGTCATAGTGAAATAAAGCACTATTACTACACAATCAGAACTCACCACAGAGCGAAGGGCTCCTCCACTGCAGCACCACTCCAGCCTCTCTGCACTGACTGGCATAGGCCTCCAGAGTGTCACACAGGCACTCGTCTGCGTTGGCCCCACAGGCGCACATATCATACACACAGGCTGCGTACCAGGGCTCCGGAGGGACCACACGGTGACACGCCTTAAACACAGATGATTTCAGCACTTTACAGCGAGTGTTAGCAGACTTCTTAGCCTGGAAGCCTGCATCTTTACAGGGGTCAACATCCTCCCCCGGTCTGCAGGACGCCAGTGCATGGACTCCTCTGGTCACCTGAGAAACAAATTAAGAAACAATCAGTCAGATGCATTTCCTCAGTTCTTAAAGAAAGACAATTTAGGTGAATAGGAAAACCTTTAAAGATACTATACATATTTTTTTCCAGGTACTTCATCTCAAACGTAAGTATAAGTAGATAATTGTTTTTATATTTTGTTCGTTGATCTAAAACATCTTAACAACAGCTCCACTGATCATTGATGCCTTTTCAAAGTAGAATTTCACCATAACTACTTATTATGTTTTTACCATGTCTTACTTAAAAATAGCTATGTGATATTTTATCATTTAGTACGTGATTGTAAAAATGTAAAATTAACCAAACTTTTCTGAAGTTAAAACTTAAATACCTATTTATTAAAATTTGATCAAAACAATTTGTGACTTTTTGTTGTAGATTGAAGTGCATTTTAACCATGATATCATTTTATCCCATTCCCATTTACCTCGAAGTGGTACTTAGAGTGCTTCATGCATATTTGAGTAATCTTTATTCGGTAGGGCACAAATGACAGCTAGTGCGCGAGCAGCCATGACAGTTTTCAGTCAATGTTTCATTGATCCCTGTGTCATGCCAGTTTCTCTTAACTTACTTTGTTGTGCAGTTTTAGCAGTTAAAATATTAATTTGACACAAATGAAACTAGCTTGATGTGAATTTCAACGCAGATACAAGCACACTTGTTTTTGATTCAGTTGTTTTAGTTTATCAATGCAATTTAAAATGTTCAAAATATTACTTAATGAAACCATTATGTAATATTTTAAACATTTTAGATTTTAATTGTCATTGTTTAGAATTATTTAGGGGAGAGAGGCAGATAAGAGTTTCTCCATATAAACAGATACAGTATGTTTTTCCATACAGTTGTTCATGTACACATATAACATACCCTCCAACTATTTCCGAATTCAGACTCTGAGGGGCTTATTTTCCCACTGGGCATCTTCAAGTCGTCTTGGTAATAATTGTTAAAGTTTCCACAGAGGCCACACGTTTGACTCTTGTAGTCCCTGGAACACTCACTTCCAAGTGTGAGCGTCCGCTCCACAACACCTATATGGCAGAAGCTATACTTAAGTACTACATCATATTTGACCAGTGATTTGTAGCCAAGAAGACAAAAAGCTTACCTTTAGACCGATATTTGTATTAAGTAAAATGATGTTGGTTTGGCGTTCTATGTAGATGTAAGGCTCAAGAAGAAATGGCAGACTCACAGGCTCATCATTCACCTGCAGAGTAAAAAAAAATTGTAATTGTGTATAAAACAGTAAATTTTACAGTAACACTGTAAACCAACCTTTACAGCCCAGTCCTGTTGCAGCTGCACTGACACATTCCCGATGAACACATTTACCTCTTTGGTCCAGGACACACCTTTGCGCCCGCGCTCATCATTAGTGGCATGAATACTGCAACAGCACAACAGTTCAAGACATGTTCAATTAATGCAAGTGAAGTAACAACAACAAATTACAAAATAAAAAAAAAACTTGAAAAAAAAAAAAACATTCAGAAGCCTACCTAAAGTCTCCTCCCTCACAGTCCTGAGCGAGTACATATGTACATGCTCCCTGAAAGTGCAGCATGCGTCCATCGAAGGTTCGGTAGTGTGGATCTCCAAAGGCGATGCATGTGGCCGGTCTGGGGATGCAGTGAGGGCAGCAGACACCGGGCACCAGAGCAGGCATTTCATCCTGGGCAGTGTCACACATTAATATTTGGCAAACAAATGCTTTTAAAGTTTGTAAACAAACACATGCAAAATTTTGGAATGGAAGCAAAAGTGAAGTGGAACATGCTAAGATTTCAATGAAGAAGCTAAGATTAACCACAGAAAATTTGGTTAAATGAAAACAACTACAGTACATGTGAATGGTTTAAAGATTTAAAGAAACTTACTATTGTATTTTACATTATCTGTAATTTGTTTGTGTAATAGCAGATCAGGTCAGAGACTTTTTTATAAATGATGGTTATATGATTTTTTTTATTTTTTGTTTTTGCTTAGGAAACGAGGGCCTCATAAAAGTGTGTCATTTTATTTACCTATTTACTAAATACAATACCAAAAAATAGCATATGTAAAATACAAAAAATGTAAAAAAAACAAAACAAAACATTTGTTCCCAATTGTTTATAGTAAATTCATGCAAATAACAGGTTCATACTAACTGACATTTCTGCCCTGGAAATTGTAATGTTTTTGTTATAATTGTGTTATAACAGTTATTTGGCAAAAAACATGATTCAATAATTTATAGTTGATAGTTGACTGATTGGTTGTTAACGTAATTTTTGTCACTTAGAAATGATTGATGTTCAAAAAAGCATAGTAGAATAGAGAAAAGCATAGAGTCTGTAAATAGAAGGCTTGGTACTGACTGTGGAGCAGGTGATGGGGGGGCAGCGCTCTATGTGGCAGTGCACCTCTCCAAACACGCAGGTACAGCTGGTGCATTCATCCACAGCCCAGCGCTCGCTCCACTGGTACTCCACCCCCTGGTACACACATGGTACTGCGGCGGCTGAAAAAACCACAACATGAAAACCTGTTACAGTAGGTGCATGTGGTATGTGCTGATTCAAACCTTGACAAACGTGACAGCATTTTTCTGGCATCTTGACTGGTTTTTGACCTCCGGGGCAAATGACAGGCTCACACTCTTCAATGGTGCATTCAATAAAACCCAACTGTGGAAAAAAAATAAGACATACATTTGACTTTGTATTCCTAAATATACAATTGCATTAAGGTTAATGAAAAACTCAATTTGTTTTCCCCATAGAACCATTTCTTCTAATGATTCAGAAAGTATGTAATGTATACCATAATTTCCAGGGGACATTTTTTTTTATAAAACCAAAATATGTTTTGTATTTCCTAAATTTGCAGAAAACAACCTGGGGAAAAAAACATTACTTTTATTGTATTTTTACAAAAAAATGTATCCCACCATAGAATTCTAACCTGCTCCAGCTCAGTATTAAATCATCATCGTTGTCATTTTAACAATCGGTATTGACTTGGTTAATAGTTTTGTGAGTAGGACCACGCCCCCATCGCACTCAAACCACACCTTTACGTCACCGGAAGCCTTCATATCCCAGCTCACGCTTGTGCCTCAGTTTGACCATGCGCCTCATCTCACTTCAATCCTGCGCTCTTGACCCATCCGCCCTCCCCTTTTTCATAACATTCCTTCTAGCATCCAGTTAGGAAAGGCTCGACTGGGCAGATCGCTGAGACAGAACCCCACACTGAGTCCCCTTGCCTGGTCATCGCTCATCTGATTCTACGGAACTTCAACATCAATATCTATTCAATAAACAATGTATAACTCTATCTGTTTGGTGTGGTCCTTACTAACAAAAATAGAGAGAGCATCAAAAGAAGAGGTCTGGTATCACCACAAAATGCACAGATGAACTTTGTGAGAACAATAATTCCAAGGAAATTTGACAATGATAAAACATATGCAAATATAAATTCTCACGTTACAGGTGCAGGTGATACAATGGTCATCACTGTCTGTCCAGCTGCTGCCGTTGGTCACTTTTTTGTCCTGGCCTTCGATCACACAGTCTGCACAAAAACAAAACAAAACAACAGCTTACTTGAACATACACATTTATGTGCACAACTCCCTGTTGCTAAGCCAGAGGTTCTGCATCAGGAGAACGACTAGACTCAATCTCCTCCAGATGAATTGAACATAAGACACCTCAGATGTATTTGCATAAACTTTAAAAAATCTATTTAGACACACTCTTTTACACACACGAATGAAAGGTCTCTACCTTTACACACAGGACAGCAGGAGTCTGGAGGAATGACTCGCTCAGAGGGAGGGCAGTTGAGGGATGGGCAGAACTGATGAAGGCACGTCCAAGTCAGGTCCTACGACACAAACATTCACCTTTGAATTTGACATGCTTAACAGGGTAGAATTAGTAAAAAAACAAGTTAGTTTGGGCTACCTGGCACTGGCAGGTAAAGCAGGGGTCATCCGTGGCCAAAACTTCATTTCCAATCAGAGCAGAAGTACAGTTACTAAGAGGTTCTGCAGTACAAAGATAAAAAATACACATTTACACTGTGCAGTAATTTACGCTTCTAGAAATAAATCAATGAATCAATGAAATGCAGAAAAAAAAATCAGTGATGCTAACGTGCACAGATGGGGCAGCAGGAGTCTGGACCAGAGAAGTGGATGTTGCTTTTGGGACAGTCCACCAGGCTGGGACACTGCTTTCGGTAACATCTCAAATGCTGTTCACCATCTGGCATCATCTGGAAAACAGCAAAAGTGAAATTGAATGAAGAATGTGTTTTGTCCTGTGTCCTGGTAGTCCTACCTCACAAGTGCAAATCTGACAGGGGTCATCAGCTGGGTGGAAGCTCTCTCCAGGACCATACACTCTGCCGTCAAATATACAATCTGTTCAAAACAATAGAAACTATTAACTGATCTGTTTGTTTTTTTCCCACCATTTCAATGTTACTAGAAAACATTTTAACTCTGACATACATACACACAAGTGAATAATTCTTACCTGCACAGACAGGGCAGCACTCTCCAGGTACACTGATAAAGTTATGACATGGGGAGAGGCAGCGGACCTCGGAGCAGGTGGTGACCCCATCCACACACATGCAGGTCACACAGGGAGTGGAATCTGCAAACCAGCTGCTGCCCTCAGGGTGCTCCTGGCCCTCATACATACAACCTATCAACACAACTTAAATCATGTTCTGCTTTTCAAAGGGTCGCACACATTTTATTGGTTTTATTGTTTTCTGTAAACAATTAAACACGTAATCATTTGAGGTTTTTTAGTAGATACAACTAGTTATACATCATAGGTATGTACAGCATAATTTTGGGTATACTGTATATACCCAAAATTATTATTATTTTTTCTCAGTTTTGACCCTTGTTCAAATTAATTTAACTTTCATTACTAGTCTAACTATAGTTTATTGTGGTACTAATACTACCAACTCTATAATGAACTCAACAATTTCACATATTTGTACTGAAAATGGACAGACCAAAAAAATATTTTAGAACAATGATTAAACTGCTTCCTTGTTTACCTCTGCACCGGGGGCAGCAAGAGCCCGGGTCGGTCAGCTGGTGCAGACAAGGCAGCTTGGGACACTCAGGAGACTTGCAGTGGACTTCGCCGGCCTAAGATGTTACCCGGGAATAAGAACAAATGACAGAATATAAAAGTAAATGGAGCACAAAATATATGCACTAAGTTGTAATATTCAGACCGTGCAGGTGCAGCTGGAGCAGGGGTTTGTGCTGGTCTCCAGGTCTGTCCTTCTCTGTAATTCTGTTGTTCTGATACACAGACTAAAAGATAAACATGAGACAAAATTATGTGAGATGTGTCTACAGCAGGGATGGGCAGTACTAACAAAAGTATTGACATAATGACAAAGAATGTTTTTTGTTTTATCACGATAACAACAGTCAACTGATAATGTGTCAGTCCAACAAAAATGTGTTAAAATGTGTCTGTTAATTTAATTATCAGACAAATGTAAGTGTCCGTAAAATTAATTACTAAGATCCAATAACACAGTTCACAGTATAAGATTTTTTTTTTATCATTCATTTTATATGTTTTTAGCTTTTTCTATTATACATTTTGATAGCGGGACAGAAATTTTAAGAGTAAAGCTGTTTTAATACTCATCAAACTAGTATCTAGACAGAACTGGTAGAAGCTACATAGAGGAATAGTGAACTATCTTCACTCTTTCAGGACATATACAAGTCCATAAATCATTACCACAATTGAAAATTTCTGCCTGCAAGTTGAGGGTAGCTAGTATTTGTTTATATCCACTATGTAATTCTTTTTGCAGCGAGAGATGTAAATCACAGTTAACCACTGATGTGGCAAGTGCTTAATTGATGAAAAGTCAGTTCTAATACACAAGATGTCAAATAAGGCAATAATAATATAAGGTGATCTGTAATATTTGTTCTTAAAACGTTTTGATCAGTTGATCAAAATGATAAAAAATATGTGCTTTTGCTATACTTCATGTTGACATTTTGCATATCTTAACAACATTTATAATTTTATGAAAATCTACATAATGCAGTTTCTTGGAAAGGAACACATAATTACCTGGGCATTCTGGGCAGCATTGTCTGGGCTTGGTGATGGTTTGGAGCAGGCCAGCTTGGGGCAAAGCAGAGGGGAACAGGTGACCGAGCCCCAGACACAGGTGCAGCGCTGGCAGGGTTCAGAGGGACTGAAGGTCTCCCCCTGAGGATAGAGTGCTCCCTCATACATGCAGGAGTCACAGGCAGGGCAACAGCTGTCTGAAGGCACAGGGTGGGAGCACTGAACAGGACATGCCCTCTTCTCACAGCTCACCACCTCATTCTAAAAGTCATAAAGTAGCAAGATTTGACAACATGAAAAACACTAGCGTATTTTCTTTTGACTACGGATCAATTTACTTATTTTAAACAATAACCTTAGGCAGTTATTTTTATTTTTTTAAAAGAATGTGATGCCAGACCGTAACCCCCTATAGATATTTTGACAAGAAGTCCTTTCAGTTCAAGCTGCTCTTAAAGGTTCAGACCATCGATATTAACAAATATCATTATTTGAAAATAGTTCTAGTAAGAATAGAATATTATTTATTGAGAATAGATAAAATAAATAATAAAATAAAACTGCACTGTTGTTTCCAAAAAGAGCCAACATTTGGGAGGAAATGTCAATAAGACGTCAAGCTATCCAAGAAACACACAAGCTCATTCTTTCACAATAATCAGTGCCGATAAGATACACTAGTGAGTATGATGCTGACCAGACAGGAGCAGGTAGTGCAGGGGTCAGAAGATGGGCTAAACATGGAACCATGCAGGTGTTTTCTGCCCTCATGCACACAGTCTCCTGTGCAGACAGGACAACATTCTCCTGGAGGGACCACTAGATGCCTGCAGGTCACAATGGCGCAGGGCACTTGAGTGCAGGCCACTGCACCACTCTAGAGAAAAAACAAAGCCATGTTTATGAGTATCAGGAAATCATATGAAAAGTCAAACTAATGAACAGTCTAGGTAAATAATAGTCAATTAAACAGCACATATTAGCAGCTCTAATATTTTTACAAATTAAATATTCTTTTCATGACTTAAATTAAGTAAATTGGGCAAATTTTAAATTCCTCTTTCTAAGGCATATGTGATACCAGACAGGTGCAGCGCTGGCAGTGGTCGGTCGGATGGGGAAAATTCTCTCCACTGTAACAATCACGCCCATAGTAGTTACAGCCCTCACACTCCCCACAGCCACAGGCGTCCAGAGCAGGATGAGGGCAGGATACTGCAGGACACCTCCTTTGCGCACACGCGACCTCTCCTTTCTGTGAAACAAAACATTCTTGAACTCACACCTCTATTCTGCCAAACATATGAACATAGTAAGAACAGGAGAAGCATTAGTTTGAACCAGACATTACTGCTTACCCTGCATGTGCACACTTGACAGCCTCCGTTTCCTCCTGTCACAGTCTGGCCATCCACATAGGTCACCCCTTGGTACAGGCATTCTTTGAAACAGAACACATGGAGTAGTTAGGTAAGTTATGTTTGTTCACAAAGGTACTTGTATTAAAGATGTTTTATTATGATGGATGTCTTGTTCCAACTAATTATATGCACAATGAAAACTTTCTAATGGAGATTTCACTACCTGTTTGTCTCTATAGAGATGGTAGTGCTTTGGCTGAACATTGTACTAAGCTATTTATGTTATTTAAACAAATTGGAGATGCCACCAACCAAATTTATCACGTTCACTCACACTAAACATAGTATTTGTTTGCAATACAAATTATAGAATTATAGCTTGTTACCAGTTACCATCACACACTGGGCATCCACATGGGTTCGGAGCAGGATGAGGACAGTATGCAGGAGGACACGTTTTTCTCTCACATCGCACTGACCCACTCTGTAAAAAGAATGAAATAGATTCATAAATAGGCCTTGTTGTCCAAATATAAAGTAAAAGTAAATGTGTATCAAGGTGTTACCTGGCAGGTGCACTGGGAGCAGGGATTCTCTCGATCTGGAATGCTTTGACCATTCCTCAGCACTGCACTGTTAAAGTAGCAACCTAAGAAGGATACAGGTAAAAACTGCATATTGTAATAGAGATAATGAGCATGGATGGAACTGTTAATAAATACAATTTGACTAATTAACTATAAAAATAATCTGAATCATAATCATATTTCGATAATAATGGTGTGTAGCGTCTCAAATTTGCTCTGAGTTTACTGGTCCTTTTGCCATCACATAAACAAAGATTACAACAGACTACAACAGACATGATACTGCAACACCTGAGTCCACCATTCTCCTGTTTCTATAGCACAGATAATTGCAGGACATATTTGCATACGTTCGGGGCCACACAGTGGCAAGAGAAATAAAACAGGCAATGTGGCTCCAAAACCAGGTAAAGAGATTTAATTTATGCTTACGTTCACATTCTACGCAACACTGTCCTGGGGCTCTGTATGGGTGACTGCATTCTTCAAGACAAGGTATTCTGGTACAGACGACCTCCCCTCTATGGCAGTAACACACGCTACATGGGTCATTATCGTCGGCAAATTCAATGCTGTCGAGGTATTCTTTTCCTTTGTACATGCATCCTAGAAGAAAGAATCAAAAGCCCAGATTTATCTTTGTAAGAGATGCAAAATAAACTTTGATATGCTTTTAACTTTACGGCAATATTTACTTTCATTAGTTTATTCAAAGTTATATTTTGACTCTGTTTGAGTAATCCTGTTGTCCAGCAACTGCAAAAAGTCAGAGGCTCAAAGATTTTGAACATCATCATAGCTTCTAACAGAGAAAGCCCTTCATTTAACACAACCAATTTTAAGTACAGTACCTTAAACCTAAAAGTCAGAGACTCTGAATGAACTTACTGTTTTACTGTGAAATGTGGTTGTGTACAATGTGACATAGAAACAAGACAATAAATCTAATTTAAAATGTTTGTTTCACCTACTTCCAATCCTAAATCCCTGTAATATGATTTTTTTTTTAAATTAGGACACACAACGATGCAAAAAATAGATTGTGCTGCACTCATTACTTAGTCACACAGCATTATAATAAAATGACAAGTATCTGAATGCCTGTCAGTAATCACCATCACAGGACTTGCAGCAGCTTCTCTGCACAGGATGTTTACAGTCGGATGGAGGACAGCGCTTCTTCTCACAAACCACAGAGCCGTGATGACACATACACTCAGCACAGGGGTCCGACGGGTCCTGCCAAGTTTCACCATTAGCTCGCTCTGCTGCGTTAAACAAGCAACCTATAACATAGGGTACAGTGGTGGCTTTGTTGTTGTTGTTTTTTTTTAACGTAAAGATTTTTAAAAGTGTGTCCTCTGGGGGGTTTACCGTCACAGCTTCGACAGCAGTCTCGTGCGATTGGATGAGAGCAGGAGGTAAAGGGGCAGGGTCTATGATGACACTGGACGGTCCCATTGGTGCAAACACATGATTGACAGCTGTCCGTTGGGTGGTAGAAGCGTTCAGAATGGTGGTATGAGCGGAGTTCATATGTGCAGTCAAGAGGATCTGAATTAAAAATAACAGGCAATTAGCAAAAGACACTATAATTATATAATAATGTATTTATATGGCAACACAACAGCGTAAAAAATAGGTGAAAATTGAGATAGAGCTCTGTAGTGGAAGCTGTCGAAACGCAGATGTTTTGTTCTGAGATATATTTTCTTATCACTGTTGTTACTGTTTCTATCCACATCAAAAGTTTATCATCTACTCTGTCATTGCAAATAAACAAAATAATGTAATTTTATAACTTCTGAAAGAAATGCCAAAAGATGAGATTGTTATTAGTTGACTTTAAGACTTAAAATTCAAAATGTTTCTATAGTGTTACATAGACCACATTTTATAGAACTTTCAATTTAATTCTAGAGCATTACTGCAGCCATTAAAATACAAACAAATATTCAATACTATAAAATAGTATTCAAAGTTCAACCCATCAATTAGACACGTGTTGACCAAAATGTATACATTTGTGAGTCATGAGGGGCCACAGACAGATGAACAATAAAGTAAAGCAGTTGTAAACTATAAACTTGGTCTGTCAAATACAAACAAATGAGTTTTTGTGATTATGACGTGAGGGTCAATGAAAGGATCACAGTTTGCAGATGTATTACGATGTTTTTTGCATATCTTAGAATTCACACATATACACTCAAAATTTTTCTTTGTACCTGGACACTTGGGGCAGCACTCCCCAGACTGAACACTAGGTTTGGAGCAGTGGAGTGGGGGCATCTAGTTTTCAGACACTGGACATTTCCATTCTGTTATAACCAAACAAAATGATCAACAAAAACATCTGACACAAATCAACACTTTAACATGATAAGCTCAGCTCACAGTGCAGGCGCAGGTGCGACACTTGTCTGTGGGGTGTGGAAATTCCTGGCCATTAGGATACTCCTTCCCAGCATAGCTACAACCTAAAGCAAGACATATAATTATCACAACTTGTGCATGTTTAATTTATGTCAATCTGACTAGTGTCTCACCATCGCAGATGTTGTTGCAGCACTCTCCCGGTACCGGCGCGTTACAGTGAGCAGCGGGACATTCCTTTCTGTAGCAGTCCATTTGACCATTCTGACACTTACACACTTCACACACGTTGACTGGGTTTCGGAAGGCTTCTCCATCCACAAACATGCGATTCTCGAAAGAGCAATCTGTCACAATGATAAAGAACCTAAATTATCTTTGTTCATGTGTAATTAGAATGTGTGGTTTGCATACAATTTTAAAGCTGGTATGTTGTGTTTTCCCCAATTATTTAAGAGTAAGCTGTGACATATATAGATCAGTAAATTACACTACAACACAATTTTGAACAATACATGTCTTACTTGGAATCTATAGTTTTGGATAAGCTAATTGCAAATAAATACAGACAATTATTGGTTGTTGAAAACAGGACTTTTCTGAGCTGCATCAGCTGCAGGACATAATAAAACAATCTTGTCTAGTCTGGTTTGGCAACTATAAAACTAATGTGAACTGATCATATGTCCCCATAAAAAACATATACTGGTGTGTATATATAATATATATATATATATATATATATATATAATGACAGAGTGGATCTCTAATTAGAACACTACAGTGGCAAACCTTCAAACTATAAAGCGGCTGCAGCTACACCTCAAGTAGTTAGTCTATTCTCTATTAGTGTAATTTACCTGGACATTTTGGGCAGCACTCCTCTGGTGGTATGGATGGGTTAGTGCAGGTGACCGGAGGACAATCTCTCCTCTCACATGTTACAGTTCCATGCTGAGAGAAAGACAAAAATATAAGAAAACTTGATACACAAAGCATGCCCCAAAATACAATACCACCAACAATAACCTTTTCCCATTCAGAGTAATGTAGATTGTAGTATACTCATGTAGATCAGGGGTGTCAAACTCAAACGGAGCTTTGGCCGAATTGATCAAAATCAGAGTGGGCTGAGGTCTGCAGTTTAAAATATAGCTCAATCTGTGCTATATTCAAGTATTAAATTATGCTATATATGGCTAAGTAAAGCACATATATGATACATTTATAGTGTCATATTTTGATTACATTACAATATAGGGATGTAACGATATACAAATCTCACAATACAATATTTGTTTTTAATTGAGGCTCACAATACGATATTTACCACAATACAATAATCACAATATTACAGAGAGCCCACGTTATTGAGATCATGCTAACAATAATAAACATTAAAGCTATATTTTCCAGTCGTTCTTTTTTTATTTAATCATTCAGTGATTCCTTTTTTTAGTGTAGTTTTAGTTATTTTTTAACTTTAGACTAAATTGCATCATCATATCGGCTATAAAGTCTTTTGGTTGTTTAGTATATTTTTTACAATTCTATGTTTTTTTTGCATAAAACGTGTGGCAATGTTGTAACATCAACTATTTTAATGCATGTTTTTTTGCTTAATATTGTCAGGTGATGACGATTAAATATAGCTGTAATTCTGGTATTGTGATATCACAATATTATCAATATTGTTACATCTATAAAACAATATATTGTATTGTCTGTCCGTTCAAGAAAACTTTCAATATTCTGTATGCAATTTGCTGCATTTCACTCGATTTTAGAAGTTTTAAAGTCACATCTCAAGAGTATATAAGGCTGGCGCAAGGCAGCAGGGAAGGGCTGAGTTGGAGCTAGGCTGCAGTGTATTGTGGGACCTGTAGTTCAAATTGTTATGTGTTTTTATCAATGGGCCACTATCAATAATAGTCAGAAATTAGGGGGCACATTTGTCTCCAGGGCCGCCAGTTTGACACTCCTGATGTAGATAGATACACTACAAGTAGGTGGTTGTTATATTACTGAATACTCTTCTTGACATGTTTATAGACAGCCAAAAGCAAAGTGAGAAGAGTTGAGTAATGAGAGACTCACCAGACAAGTGCAGATTTGGCAGGGCTGCTTTAGGCTTGTAAACCTCTGCCCGTTGCTATAGATACGATGGTTATAAGTGCAACTGTCGCAGACTGGACAACAGGTGCCTGAAAGCAGAGACGCAGAGTGTTTCTAATAAAAACTTGACTGTGGCTGATAAAAGGTCATTGCACAAAACTCTATTGTTACCAGACATCTTTGTGGGATGGAGACAGTCTGTGGGTGGGCAGTGAGTGTGGGTGCAGCGGGTTTCGCCATTCACACAGGTGCAGGAGGAGCAGGGGCCATCAGGATGCCACTCAGAGCCCTCCTCAAACTCCACTCCCTCAAGAACACACACTGGGAACAGAAAGTAGGAAATTTGATGTTGATATTATTGTATAAAACATCCAACTTTCTTATATTTTGTGTTAGTTTTTTTGTTTTGCTATTTAAAACCAGGTAAGAAAAAACAACAGAAAAATTAAGTGATCTTTCTCCAAAATGTGCAACTTGTCTGGGTGGCATATTTTATGTCACATACGTACTTATTTACTGTATCTTCATGTTGGTGTTACATTTTTAGTACCAGGTGGTGAACTACAGCAGGTGGTTACACAGAAAAATCATAATGTACTTTTAAATGACACAATTTACAAGAAATGACTATATAATACCTTTACAGATGGGACAGCACAGTTGTGGGTCAATGATGGGATTGGCGCACAACACTGGAGGGCACTTCTCCTGACGACAGATGACATTTCCGTTCTAATGCAATAGAACAAGAATACATTTTTTTAAGGTGATTGCCAACGACACTGTATTCTATTTGAAGAATATTTCACAAATGGAACCCAATGCAAATTTTTTTTTTTTTTTTTTACAAAAGCAAGAGTACAGACTTGCCTTACAGGTGCAGCGCAGACAGGGCCCACTGCCGTCTGGAGTAAACACATTCCCATTTGCATATACTCTCCTCTCATACTCACATTCTACAGCAGGCATGAGAAGAGGAAACTGTTAGTAATCATTTCTGTACATAAGTCTCTGTGTCATTCCTACTGACCACAAAAAAAGATGCTGAAAGCACAAAACCTTTGTTACATTGAAAAGAACTGACCTTTGCATGAGGGACAACACTCTCCTGCTGAGCGAGCAGGGTGGCTGCAGCGCAAAGGGGGGCATGAGGAGGCCATGTCTTCACATGACACAGTCCCTGCCTGACACATGGAAAACAGAGAGAACATGTGACTCTCGTCTAGGGTAAATCAAGAGTCATGTAATGCAGAGATCAAATATACAAAGATTTTACATTTTAAATATGTAAGCATATGCAAAAATATTTATATGTTTGGCATATGTCCAGGAGTTGGTATGAGGCATTGATTTGTAACTTATTAGGTTTTAAGAAAACATTGTCAATGTTGACACTTGTTAACACCAAGAACAATTAAAAACAAATGGGGCAAGTAATGAATGTACTACTAACTTAATGGAAAGACTAAAGCTTAGTTCTGAAATATGTAATGTTTCTTTCAAGGTGAGTAGTTTTCAAACTCATCTCAATACCCCAAAAATCAACCCCTAAGGACTGGCCATGTACGCACAGAGCAGTGGCACTGGATGCAAGGGTTTCTGGTGGAGCTGAAGGTCTGTCCTTCTGTGTACACCTGGGCCTCATATTCACACTGATCACAGCTGTAAACAAGTACAACAAGTACAACAATTAAATTAAGTGTGAAATAATGAGCTCAGACTGCAACACGGACGCACCTCGGGCAGCAGTCTCCCCTCTATGCACGGGCCTTGGGCATGTCAACACAGGGCAGGGGAGAGGAGAGCAACGCACGTCTCCATTCTGAAAGCAGTAACACACTTTCATATATTTTTGCATAAGGAATATCATATGGTGAGGGAATTGAATGCAGGCCTACCAGACAAATACATTCCTGGCATCTATCACCAGTAGGAATCAAAGCACCATTGGAGAAAGTGTGGCCATTCACACCACAACCTACAAAAGAGGTGATTAACATCTAAAATTCTTTCTACAAATGTTCAGATAATCCCACCATTGCAAACTGGGCAGCAGCTGTTAGGTGGTGGAGCAGCTGGGTTTTTGCATGGGATATGGCATTGCTCTTTCTCACAGCGAACATAGCCCTCCTGAGAACATATTACAAAACCTAACATATACAACATAATCAAAAATGCATTTTACTAACCCAAGTAATGAAAATACAAATATCATCTTACCAAACAATAGCAAACTTCACAAGGTTTGTCCACAGACCTCCACTTGGCATTGTGATCATAGAGGCTCCCATTATGGACACAGCCTGGTGGTCAACAAGTGGGTGATACACAGCCTGGCCAGTCAAGAGTATATTATAGACCCTTTAAAATACTTTGTCATATAGAAATGACATTTAAATTGGAGGCACATTTTATTATAATAAATAACTCATAGTTTTATTGTGGTTTCTTAAAAAAACTGTTGTGAGGTTAAGGTTCCTGTCAGTATTTTTTTTCCCTGTAGGTAAAAAACTTTTCTGGATTTACAAAAATCTTTAAATATGAATTGAATTCACTTATGAATCTGAACAATTTTCTTGGATTTTTTTTGCTCCATTTCACATTTGCCTTCATAGTAAGATTTATTTATTTTTTTTTATTATTATTCTTTTATTATTATTTCCATCTTTTAAAGGGTCTATAAGTAACATTTCATAACTTAAAAGTTTGTAAGGAAAAATGTTAACATGCAATCTTAGCTTTCTTTTTTGTAGTAAAAGTTTGCCTCTAAATATCACACACAAAAACGAGACAGTAAATAAAATTTGTTTGGGGAAGTAACATAGATGCAACATGGTTCCTGGATGACCTCCTTTAATAGAAAGTGATGTATGATAAGAGTTCTGACCTCTACATTTTTGGCAGCATTCTCCTGGGACAGTCTCTGTGTGTGTGCAGTCCAGAAGAGGACAGGGCAGGGGAGTGCACTCTCTTTTACCTCCCTAGGGCAGAAGGTTGTTTGATAAAATCCAAAACATTGACTCAAAAAAAAAAATAAAAGTCCTTGATGTGAGCTTACCTTACATGTACAGGTTTGACAGCCCTCTGTTGTCATAGAGAAGGATACGTTTTGAACAGTTCCGTCCAGATCGCAACCTGCACATGTTAAGAGTTTTACTTGACTTGGCTCAAACCCAGCTCTTGTCAGTCTAGCACACTTGACTTTTCATCAGGTCAGTGTCCAAACGTGTCTGCTCTCTGGAGATCCACATGTGCTGACAGTCCAGCATGGTGCTGACGTTTTGTGCATCTGGTTTCTCTCTTACCCAGAGCTTTATGGGCCATGGCCATAAGCATGGTCTCCAGAGACCAGAATTCATTCTATTAACACTCTGAAATTAACTATTAGAACAGAGATAGGAAACATTGAGGGCTGCTCTGTAACATTTGTACATTACATGGAGCTTGCACTCATTTGTGGTGATAATTTGCATGTACTATAAATGACTTCCTAATGAAACAATACTAAATAAATGGGCATTTTGTGAATGGTGGAAAATAGTTCTAAACCGATAGTAGTACATAACAATAGATTGTGCAATGAATATACTGTGCAATAATGTGTATTGTGCACTGATTACAATCTGCACTTTTATACATGAAATGTTGCTGTATTGTTGGCCTGTTTGTGACTGCTGCCCTTTGGGACAATGGTTGGGAATTAATCGTGAGCTATAATCAGCTGTGTTCATTCATATTTTATCACATTTGTCCATTATCATTTGCTATGCCAATAAAATAAATACATTTGCATGCAACCATATTAATGTAGCTGAAATATTTATGTGTCTTTCATTGTTAATGTTAGGATGTTGGTTTCCTTTGCAGGCCTATAAGGCATCCTGCTAAATACTCCTAACCCAGATCCTGGTCACTTGTCAACATGAAGAGAATGTGTACTGTTTTTTTTTTTTAGTTTCTTTGTTAAGAATTATTGTTTGAGTAAAGCGATTCCTTTATACAAAGAACCAAGACTGCGAGGTGGCTTGCTGTTATGTCAGGGACAGACATTTTCCTCTGGAATTCTACCCTGCAGAAGATCAAAGGGAGCTCCAACACAACAAGCATAAACAAAGCAGATGGATGTATGGACTCGGCAGAGTACCATGTGAGGATAAGCAATAATAAACTAGTGGCATTCTGAAGATGACCACAGTGAGCAGCACAAAAAAATTAGGTCAAAGTGTAAACTGCTGCTGAACGGAAGGAGACACAGGAAATGCTTAATGAAGAGTTCAGGGTCATTAGTTGCACATGTTTGCCACAGGCTACATACACATTTGTAAATGTTTCAGTTTCACCAGATTTATTAAGTTGCACTTGTAATCACAGTTCATTCATGGCTTAGTGTCTGTTTTCAATCACAATACATGTATGGTTTCTATTTGCTGTCTCTTTGATACAGCAAATCTGTTTTGGCACCAATTTATGATACAAGTCAGTATAGGGCAAAGTCACAGAGCCCCTTCAATACCAACAGGGAGACTCATCTCAAAGTGTTGATGAGATATGAACATAAACTAGGGGATATTACCTTGACATAAATACAATTCTGTCTTGAATAGATACTCTTTAGCCATAAAATGCACCAGAGAACAGCTGAGCCCACAGCAGCTGGGATGGATATCCCACGTTTATCTTTTCAGTGACTTTATTTTCAGAGCCATTACAGAAGACACCACCTACTGTCCATCTGAGACCCATAGTCAGTCAGAACAACAAATAGTGCATTCCTCACTCCTGAAACTACAGAAGCAAGCAAACAAACAAAAAACACTTCACAATACAAAAGAAAGAGCTAACATTGTTATCTTGTAAACAGAAACCCATCTTATATTCTAGTGTTCAAATGGATGTGTTGGACAAACAGATTATCCAAGTAGAGAAATGCATGCATCATTCACAAGCAAGCCAAACACAGCTACAAAAAACAAGCATGAGAAATATGGGAAAGATGTAGACTTAAGAATGAATAAAGTATTAAACTCAACAAATAAAGCATATTTTTATTTCAATATGTGTCCGAAATAATCTGACCTGATTGTATCGCAATATGTTTTGCCTGAGACACAGAAAAGGCGCTGGAAAGAGACCCTCTGCTTAGATCAGGGGTTCTTAAGATTTTTTACCTTAATCCCAGAATATTCATGTGCAAAGTAACCTGGGACTAAATCTCAAAATGTATTGTATTTTACTGATTGTGCGTCCCTCAAGGAGGTGCTCGCAGCCCAACTTTTTGTACCGGCCATATGGTTAAGAATCACTGGCTTAGACTATAAGATGGTCATCTGAACTGTGTGAACGTCCAGAGCATGTTGATGTTGATGTACTCAATTTGGCTTGAAAAAGCATTTTTTCCTGTGATGCGTGGGAATCCCAAATTAAATGCTTAGCCACTCTGTCTGTAATTAGGCTTTATAGAGTGTGTACCAAAGAAGGAAGAACGTCAATTTCTCACAAATGTGACCTTTACAGGAATGTTTACAGTGGCTATGTTTACATGAATACCAAAATCAGATATTTATGATTCTGAACCTTTACAATTATTTAAATGGCAAAGTAAATGCAAATGCTGATCAGAGGGACTGTGATAAGTAGTTGTGTTTACATGTCTTTTTCATAATCTTACAACTACAAAATCTGGTAATGATCAGATTTATGTGTGCATGTAGCCAAAGTTTTGGTTGCTGATTGCTTCTAGTTTTAATTAAGCCTTTTTATGGTACAAGTATCAAATTATGCTCTCTATCCACAGATTCCAGGTTTTTGTTTCAATTGCTTGGACAATTACTCAATTCTGTACCAGTGGTGCATTTAATAATACTGGACATATGAGTTTGGATTCTCCAGGATTAAGTTTCAAGACTATACTTTTATGTTACTACAGTACAAGACTTATCTCAATATTTACATTTTTTAGTTATTTTAAGGCTATTTGACTAATCGATACTTGAAATTCTTATTCTTCTGAAAAAAAAAAGTCGAATAAAAGCACAACTACCCAAACCCATCTTTAACATACTGTATATCTTGATTGACCTTACCTCTGCTGTTGGCTTGACACCTGACCTGGCCGGCCGTACAGGTGCACAGTGTGTCTAAGTCTGTGTGCCATCTCTCTCCCTCCTGAAAATCCCTGCCCTCCCAAACACACGTAGGCCCCGGTCTCACACACTCGCACCCCTCCAGGTACTGCACACGTGTCTGCAGCTCCGCATTCTGCTCAGGAGATATAAAACACATGAAATCATACATTCCATTCAAAACAACCTGCCCAAACATTAAAGTAGCTCATGTTCCACACACCATCTTCAAAAAAGAAACTCTGGAAATCACCTTTCAAAACTGCCTTGAAATGACCAGTTCTTTTGATTATTTTGTGCTTCGTTTTTTATTATATCTTTAGGTCTTTAGTGTCATGAAATGCACAGTACAAAAACATTATATTTTCTTACAAATGGTTCATATTCACCGTAAACTCCAAGATTATTCTTTTTTAGGTCTTAAAACTGAAGCTTTTGGATGATGTACTGTATTTCAGTGATTAGAAATTACTTTGTTACAAAAATTTAAATCTTGACATTCCAGTGGAAAGCAGATTGTAAGCTGGGTTGCTTTATTTGGTAAATTGTTGAACACTGTGTCTACTACTACACTACAGCTAAACACAACATTTCGACAATATCTTTATACTAATATACTGTATATGAAACATTGTGTTGCAAGTTAAAAGAATTATTAATTTCCCCCCTCGCACAGATACTGTATACTGTTAATAAATTTGAGGTGAAAATGACTTCATGGTTCCGTCTACGTCCAACATAACGCTTGTCCCATAAAATTCAGGAAGTCTACTTTGAGTTGTTCGCATTGAAGTGAAATTTTTTTTTTTTTTGCAGTTCACTTCTAAAAGTTGTGAAAAGTGCTTAAAACACATTTTGATGAACATTTTGGAAGGTCAGAATGCCTTAGGTTAATATATATTAAATATATAAAAATATTTCTGTTTGTTTATGTTTTTAAGGAAACAAAAATCTAGTATAGCATATTGAATGTAGATATTTCAATATGGCTGAAGAAATTTCCCCAGTTTTTTTTTTTTTTAGTTCACGTACCTGAGTTTTCATCATGTCCACCATTTGACTGAGCTGGCTCAGTTTGAGCTCCAGACTAGCAAGACGATCTTCTTCCAGATTTGCACCAGTCTTTGTGCGGAGTGGAGGTGATGGAGGTCCCAGTGCGACCCCTCTGTGCTGCTGGTCCCTCTGCTCCACCTGGACATTACTTGGACTTTGTTTTTGCTCAGGTTTGCTAGAAGGAGCATTTTGGTGGCTCATTGTCCAATTGGCAGAATTCTGATCAGAGTCATTTGAATCTACAAGAAATTAAAAAAAAAGAAGTTCAGGCTACACAGATTTATAGTTGTAAAATATTAACATTATTGTCTAACATTATTAAACTTAATTTTAAATTGTAGCTGTGCCAAACCTTACCTGATGAGTCAAAAGATGTGTTTCATTATTGCGCTGTATTTTTGTTGGAAAATAGACTATTCATATTTCAAATTTCAAAAGTATTATCTATTGATAGTAATTATGTAACATTAAGAAAATACCTATAATAAATAATAAAAAAATAAAATAATAAAATGAAATTATAATGTGATAGAATATTAGGGAAAGACAAAAGTAGTAATCAAAGTGTATTATCATCTCTATCCATTGTGGAAAAGAAAATTAAGGGAATCTTGGTAATCTTCCCATGTCTTACCTGTAGTGTCACAGTTCCATACTCTCTTCTCAAAAGCCTTTACCGACAACTCTGCATTAATTAGGTAACCCTGCAAGACCCCACAAAAATTCAGAGATTTGTAAATGACATTCTGACAACAAAAAAATTACAACTGTATTTTTTCTGTGCAGAGGCAGTACTCACGGTGAATTTGCTGTGTTTCCTTCCAGGCGTGGAGCCCACAGTGACAAGCACATCTCCAGGAAATGTCAGATTCACACTTTCTTCACTTGTTATTGGTACAACTACTGGTTCATCACATTCTACAAAGAAAGTGACCCTCTCCAGCTCTACATTTATGGCCATTCGAACCACATCTTGTGCGCGAAGGGATTTCTCCTGGGGAACACCACAGTGGAGAGATTGTGTGCCCCTTGTGAAGATCGGTACTCAACACTCAGGGTATTAGAGGAGGATGTGATTTGTAGAATGGGAGAGGATGAAGAGCAGAGGGAGAACAAGGTGGCAGATGGGCTTGAGGTTTGAAAACCCTTAGAAACAAACCCAGGCTGCTGCTAATGTTGGAGCTTATGTACTGGGAGTATTCGGATGGAAGAGTGAGGTGTGGAGCTTTGCTGCGAAGTTTGTATAATATTCCAGTGGTGGTGTGCACAGAAGAAACTCCACTGATAGGCTGGGAAAGGTTTACAGCTTCCAACAGGTCAACCACTGAAACACATCACACATTCATGAAGCTTACAAGTTGAGAGCACAACTCATCAATTTTTCTGGAGACTGGAGTCTTGTACATATATACAACTATTAATGCATTAGAAATTAAGTTCAGACTGCATACAGTAGTTTATTAATTGTAAGGAGTAGAGGCATTTCAACAACAAAAAACAACATTTAGTTATTTTATAATGTATGTGAATTCATAAACTATCAAGTGAGACTGCATTGATGGCAAAGGAACACTGAGCATAAAGATTCAAAGAAAGCAAATAAATGTATGAATAAATACGAAGTGACTTGAAACTGCAACTTATTCTTCAATACTGATTGCTGAATACCATACAATACCTGTGTCATAAATGTGTAGTGGCTCTCCGGTCACGCTGCTAGACAAATCCAAAGCAGAATAATCTTGGGTAGCACACGTGTCCCAGCTTTTTCTCTATCCATTCTTTGCTATGCTTAAAATCCACAATTCACAGGCTGTAGGTCTGCGAGCATGCTTAAGCCCTAGTTCTGCTTTTTTAAGTTAAATGGGCTCTCTCCGCTGCTCCACTATCTTCCACTCTTTCCCCGCTGAAGAAGCGCGCACCGTCCATAAAACATCTGGAAACGGGCAGGGCGTCTCTTCTCTGCGGTCACTTACATTCTCCCTAGGGCAACGAGCCTATCACACACACAGGCTACTTCTCAAAAGTTTCAAAGTCCAAAAGATGCGCAGACTGTTCTCCAGAGAACGCGTCGAGAATCCTCTGAGACTACAAATTGATTCCCAAGAATCGCGCGTTGCTCATGAACAATAAAGCTGCTAACACGGAGGCGGCACTCACAGGACTGCATTCCGATGCCCTCACGGGTTGATACAACACAAAGGTACAACTCCGATTTGTGGATCTGGTATGACAAACAAGACCCATACCGATTTTTGTTAGCCTCAGTTTCCTAGGTTGACCCAAAGAACAAAAGACAGCCTGTTGTGAGATCCGTCCCATTTGTCCATTAGCACTTACCGTACCTAGCAAATGTGACCACTAGGGGCAGTGTTACACAGTTGTTGTCTGAATGAAAAGTCTGTTCATGTCCGCTCCGGCTGCACTGTGTTCTGTGCAATAAACGCAGTTGTGAAAGTTACAACGCGAGTCTTTCTCATATCATGACATGGTGTCAGAATTAAGGACTTCACGCCGACATTGAAACCGGTATGGCGAAGTTTGGACCTCCCGAGCCGTTTGATTTCACGCAGCCGGCAGAGTGGCCAACATGGCGGCAGAGATTCTACCGGTTCAGAGCGGGCTTCAAAACTTGACAAAGAGAGCGGCGAAGTGCAGGTGAACTCGCTTCTTTACTCGATGGGGAGAGAGGCGGAACCAATATACGGCTCATTCGTGTTTCCTGCAGCTACTGAGGCTAGGCCACATCCGGAATATGCTTTACTCTCGTAATGGAGAAGCTAGACGAGCATTTTGTCCCCAAAAGAAACGTTATCCATGACCGCGCCTGTTTTCACAAGAGGAGCCAGAGGGCCGGGGAGACAGTGGAGGCGTTCGTGCGGAGCCTCTACGAGCTCGCGCAGCACTGCGAGTTCGGCGCCAGCAAAGACGAGCAGATCCGGGACCGGATAGTCATTGGATTAATTGACAAAGATGTCTCACAAAAACTACAACTAGAGCCGGATTTGACGCTGGAAAGAGCAATTCAGATAGCGCGCCAAAGCGAGCAAGTGAAACAACAAAGCGAAGAACATGGCGAAGCTACAGTGAATGAGGTAAAGCAAAAATACTACAGAAACACAAGGCGGAGCTATGACAAGTCACGGGGCACAGGCACACGGGCAAAAACAAAGTGACAATAAGCAGAACTGCCAAAGATGCAACAGAGTGCATGATAAAAGTGAAAGCTGCCCTGCCCGCAATAAAAGATGCAGAAAGTGCAATAAACTGGGACATTTCGAGATCGTATGCAGAACAAAAATGCTAAAAGAAGTCAGAGCTGAGTCTGTTAGAGATTCAGATGAGGATTCATTTTTCATTGGAGAGCTTTTCTGGGAGCAACTACTAAGTCGAAACCAACTGTTATCGAAGAGTCAGACCGAGACACTGACTGGGATGTTGAGTTACTGGTGAATGGCAGCCCGGTGGATTTCAAAATAGACACTGGTGCAGATACACAGTAATAACAGAAATGACTTTCAATAAGCTCCAGTACGAGCCCAAGTTGGTCAAGTCCAAACCAACAGTGTACAGCCAGGTGGAAAAGTCCAGTGTGCTGGTAAGTTCCTTGCCACGACAACTTACAAAAATCAGAAGTACCAGTACTGGATCACAGTTATCAAAGGACAATATGCAAGTAATCTGCTAGGCAAGACAGTGGCAAAGCGCATGGGACTTGTAGCAAGAGTTAATGAGATCAAAAGTGACTTCACAGGTGATGTGTTCGGAGAAATAGGTCTACTGAACTGTGAGCCCTGTTAAAATAGAACTGACTGACGACGCAGTTCCATACAGTGTCAGTACGCCACGCAGAGTTCCATTTCCACTGCTACCGAAAGTTGAAAAAGAGTTGAAACGCATGCTGAGCCTCGGAATTATTGAAGAAGTAACCGAGCCAACAGACTGGTGTGCGCCAATGGTGCCTGCTCCAAAACGCAACAAGGATCAGGTCAGAGTGTGTGTGGATTTGAAACGCTTAAACAAAGGAGTTAAGCGCGAACGCTACATCCTGCCTACACTCGACGACATAACACCCAAACTGGCTGGAGCCAAGGTTTTCTCCACTCTAGACGCCTCCAGCGGTTTCTGGCAAATTCCGCTGGACCCGAGTTGCCAAAAACTAACCACGTTCATCACTCCTATGGGCAGGTTTTTGTTTCAGACGTCTGCCATTTGGCATTACATCAGCGCCTGAGATTTTCCAGCGACTGATGAGTGACCTGTTGAGAGGCTTGGAGGGGACGGTGGTAGTTATGGATGATATCCTGGTGTTTGGATCTACTAAGGAAGAGCACGACTGCCGCCTCAACACTGTGCTGCGGACAGTCAAAGCGTCTGGACTCAAGCTCAACAGGGCCAAGTGCCACTTCGGAAAGACCGAACTGCAGTTTTTTGGGCACATCATTAGTGCAGATGGTGTGAAGCCTGATGAGAGCAAGTGGAGGCCATTGCCAAAATGCCCAGCCCGTCAAATGTGGAGCAGCTGCGCCAGGTACTTGGACTAGTAAACTATGTCGGAAAGTTCTTGCCTGGTCTGTCTACAATACTGCATCCACTCACCAATCTGCTCAGAAAAGAGACTTCATGGGTTTGGGGCGAACCACAGGAGCAAGCATTCAACAAAGCAAAGCATGCTTGTGGCTGCACCAGCACTTTGTTATATGATGCAAACAAGCCAACTGTGGTCAGTGCTGACGCAGCAGTTACGGCTTAGGTGCTGCACTGTTACAGGACCACAAGGGAGAGTTGCGACCAGTTGCCTTTTCCTCACGCACTCTCACAGATGCAGAGAAGAGATATTCGCAGATCGAAAAGGAGTGTTTGGCATCAGTTTGGGCCTGCGAGCGTTTCGCCCGGTACATTCAAGGTATGGGAAATGTTCGTTTACAAACTGACCATAAACCACTAGTGCCACTAATCAACTCCTACGACCTTGACAAAACGCCTTGAGATGTCAGAGACTGCTAATGCGTCTAATGCGATTTAATGTCACAGCTGAACATGTTCCTGGTAAACAGTTAGTTGTTGCTGACGCACTCTCGAGACACCCACTGAAAGACAGTCATGTGCCAGAGACTGAGCACAAGTAAAGGCATATGTGAACACTATTGTGACTAACAAACCAATCAAGTCAAACAAACTTGAGGAAATCTGCAAAGAGACACAGAGTGATGCAGAGCTTCAAAAAGTGATCACCTTCATCAGAAAAGGGTGGCCTCGCAAACTGTCAGAGAGCTCGCCACTGCGTGGATACTATGCTGCTAGATACCACCTTTCAGAGTCGGATGGTCTTGTGTTATATCAAGATCGCATCGTAGTTCCCGCAGCACTCAGATCAGGTGTTCTTGACCAATTGCATGAAGGTCACCAGGGCCTCACCAAATGTCGAGAGCGAGCCAAGTTAACAGTGTGGTGGCCTAACATTGGAACACACATCACGCGCAAAGTGAAGCTATGCAGCTTTTGCCGAGAACACAAACCTACTCAGAGACGCGAACCGCTGGTTACAACCCCATTGCCCAGTGGTCCGTGGCAGAGGATTGCTGCAGACTTGTTTGAGTTGCAGGGTAAGAATTATCTTGTTGCTGTTGATTATTTTTCCAGAGACATTGAGATTGCTTCCCTCACAACAATCACAAGCAGACAAGTTATTAACAAGCTGAAGCACATGTTTGTGAGATGGGGCATCCCGCTGGAACTTGTCAGTGACAACGGAACACAGTTCACGTCTGCAGAGTTCCAGGACTTCAAGCAGAGGTATGGTTTTACTCACATTACCTCCAGTCCCCATTATCCGCAGTCCAATGGTGCTGCCGAGAGAGCTGTTCAAACTGCCAAGTACATTCTCAAACAGCCTGACCCCTGCTTAGCACTCATGAGTTATCGCTCAACTCCGATTGCAGCGACTGGTGCAAGCCCAGCACAGCTTATGACAGGGAGACAAATTCGAACCACTGTCCCGGTGCTTGAAGAGACTTTACTGCCACGTCCAGTCAACCCAGACCAGGTCCACCAAAAGGACACTGCAGCCAAAGATTCTTACAGATACTTTTACAATCGCAAACATTCAGCTCGACCACTCCCAGAACTTCACCCAGGACAAAATGTTAGAGTGAAGATCGATGGAGAAAAAGGATGGACAACTCCTGCCAAAGTCATTACCAAGTCCAAGGAGCCGAGATCGTACATCGTTGAGATGGCAAATGGAAGTGTGACACGTCGTAACAGACGTCACCTTCAGGCAGTTCCAGGGACAGAAAACTCTGGTGAACAACATCATGTCGACTCCACCTCACCACCACAAGACTGTGATGCTACTCCCATCACAACTTTATCAGAACAACCAGTGAGCCAGCCATCAGCAAGTCCATCTCCTGGACCTCCTGTCACTCCCGTGAGAATGACTTCCAGGGGCCGTGAGATTAGAACGCCTCTTAGGTTTAAAGACTGATGTTCAAAAGGGCAAAATAATCCCTTTCAGGACTGAGGGCAGTCTACCCCTGTGATGTCCTGCATTGTTTATGTTTTGACGTTGTATTTAAAAAAAAAAAAAAAAAAAAAAAAAAAAAGAATAGAGAAGTTGTATGAAAAAAAAAGTTATTTATTGTTAAGCCTAACACAGAATAACTGCACACTGCTTGAATTTATTTTGAAAAGAAATATTTTGGTTACAAGAGCTAACTGCTAAATATTATTTGTAGTATGGCTAAAGTTGTGCAATGTTTACTTTGTTTTCAAAGAGGGGAGATGTTGTGAGATCCGTCCCATTTGTCCATTAGCACTTACCGTACCTAGCAAATGTGACCACTAGGGGCAGTGTTACACAGTTGTTGTCTGAATGAAAAGTCTGTTCATGTCCGCTCCGGCTGCACTGTGTTCTGTGCAATAAACGCAGTTGTGAAAGTTACAACGCGAGTCTTTCCTCATATCATGACACAGCCTATGCTTTTTGCTGTCCGCTAATTATTAAATTACTGTGGCGTCAACTTTAATGTTAAAAGTGCAACAAAATGCAGTTGATAAAAAACAAAAATTTGAACCCTAAAATTAATGTCCATTGCATAGTAAAAAAAAATGTGGTGGCACACCACAAAGCTATTTAACCAGGGGTAGGCAATTATTTTTTCCCGAGGGCCATATTCAAACCTGACCACGGTCAATGGTGTAAATGAACATTAATGTTAGTGCATTTTTGTAAAACATAGGCTTTTAAATCTATTTTGACCATTTATTGTGATACATTGGTAAATGCTTACAACTGCATGATACTTTGATAATAATGACTTGATACGAGCAAGACACAGGCTCCACAGCCAAGTCAGTTAAATAAAGAAATATAGATGTTCCAGGGGCCACACTGAAACAGTCCGAGGGCCGCATCTGGCCCCTGGGCTGCAGTTTGCCCAGGTCTAAACTATGTCACACCCATCAGGCTTCGAGTGATGTGGTTTGCTCCTAGCAGTTCGTTCCTATTCGTGCATGGCCTCATCCGGTCAGCTCATGCTGTCCCTATGTAATCGGTTTATTTATGTTGTAATTACACAAAATTGTGTCTGTTGCTGTTTACTCTACACGCCTGGCACCCACTATGCTGTCATGGTCCGCCCACATTTCAACTTCATGTGTCGTAACTTCCTTTTCCATTTTGCAAACCCTGTAGCTAATGGAAAAGGATGGTTATCCAATGTAATCCTGCGTTTTAAGTGCATTTTAGTCATTATTTCACCTTTATTTTGGTTTTTGAACAAGCAGTACGTCAATATTAAACCAATGTTTTTATTTATTGACTCAAAAAAGTCTAGAAAAATGCTGACGCGGTCATTGTCTCTTCTTTGCAGTTTCCAACCGTGACTCTGTTCACTTTTTTTGTAATCCAGATTAAATGGAGACCGCCTCCAATCGCTCGGCTGTATCTTGTGCTGGTTCACTCCTGCACCAACAATCATAAACCAGTACACACAAAGCAGAAAGAAATACACCGGTCACACCTACTCCAATCCTTCCTGGCTCCTCCTCTGACTCTCAGCGGCCTTGCTACTCGGACTTGAGCCTTGCCATTCAACTATTCGTGCTGCCAGTGCTTGCAACTGCATTTGCAAATGTCATTCCGGTGCACAGCTTTCCCCAGGGGATCCCGGCAGGACAACATGTAGGTTTCATAGCATCATGAAAGACATTCATATTGTTCATATTGACAAACAAACAAGCACTAAAGCTTGTCCTGCAGTCAAAGTCATAGAACAAAATAAAACTCAGCTGATCACTGTGAGTGCGGCTTTCTCACAGGAAAAAATATCAGATATTGACCAAAAGAAAGAAAAAAAAAATCAAAATGTTTGCCTCAAACTATCGGCAGGTCGATATATCGATCTATCTCTACTTCCCATCACTGGGAAGACAACGGTGCGCTATCTATCTGTAGCATTACCAAACGAGCAAGTGTTTACTGCTGAAAACTTGTAGCAAAATGACATTACATGACCCACCAACCACCCCACCTGATTCTAATTAGACCCGCTCCCCCACCACGATGCAGGCAGACACAGGCTCATCCATGACTCTTGCTAGTAAGTGACGCTATAATAACAACAAAATAACATCGCTTTCACGCAAACTCAGCACTTTTTCTTTGGGTTCTTTGCTTTTCTCATAAACACAAAAAAGCCAGCATACCACTTAAGTCTACTTCAGTTAATTAACAAGATTTCTTTGTTCAGCCAGAATAAAAACTATAAAATGGGCAGTGATTGTTGTAAAACTATAATGGGAGCCTGAACAGTGCCCCGGGGAGCTCCAAGAATAAAACTGAGCTGTGAAGTCCAACAGCTACAACATTAATGGTCACGGATCATGTTTGTTGGATCATAAAAGAGAAATAATTCAATCTGACAAATCAATCACGGCAAACCTTTTCCACAACTGCATGTTGGTCAGGCAAGTTGCAGTAGAGTAGTAGTAGTTTACACAGTAAAGACTGCATAATTACATTTTAACTTGAGCTGCCAAATTAAATGCAGACTTTTATTCAAGTGTTTTAATCAGAAATAAATCTACAGTTTACAAAAGTAAAGTCAGTAGCCTGCACAAAAAGTGTCAGATAATAAAAAAAAACAAAAAAACATTTTTAGCTGCAACTAAATTACTTACCTCACTGCCAGACGCTTTATTTAGGTATTGTTTTACTATGGAAGATTCTTATTCCCTTTGTTTTTTGGTGGAGATGGACTGACCCCTTGTTCCACAATAAAGCATAAAGTAGTTGTCAGTGTTTGTCAATGTACACTCACTGTGAGAACTAGTGAGGCTCCTCTAAATTAGCTTCAGTAAACACACAACTTATTGAAGTCTCTCAGCTCAATATTTTGTTTTTATTGTCTTTTAAAACACAGGCGATATCACATTTCTGGTTGCTGTGTTGAACACCACAGAATTCTTATGATGGTTTAATACTGCACTTATATTTACATATCAGTATGCAGAACTGTGTCCCTTTCTGCATGCGTAGAATGTGGTACATTAGGGATGTGTTCTAAGGGAGCTAAAAGACATTACTTAAAATATACTTCATAATGATCACACATACTCAGTTAAACAATGTTCAGTTATTGTACACATGGAAGCCTTCATTTCATCCGGCGGTTCATGATTACAGGTGTGATCATTTTGAATCATTTTAAAATCCATCAGTGTGTTGAAGCTGCAGAAACAAAAATACAAAAAGATTATTCACTTCAAATATCAAATCCTTATGTGCCTTGATGATGTCTTACCTATACTGTCACAGTGCCACACTCTCCTCTCGAAGCCTTTACTGACAGTTCTGCATTTGTTAGATAACCCTGCATAAACAAGAATGTTAACATCGAGAATAACAAAACAAAACAGTATTTTTTGTGCAAAAGTAGTTTTACCGCAAATTTGCTGTGTTTCCTCTCAGCGTGGAGCCCACAGTGACAAGCACATCTCCAGGAAATGTCAGATTGACTCTTCACTTATTGGTACAACTACTGGTTCATCACATTCTACAAAGAAAGTGACCCTCTCCAGCTCTACATTTATGGCCATTCGAACCAATCTTGTGCAGCAAAGGGATTTTTCTTGGGGAACACCACAGTGGAGAGATTGTATGCCCCTCCTGAAGATCGGTACTCAACACTCAGGGTTTTAGAGGAGGATGTGATTTGTAGAATGGGAGCGGATGAAGAGCAGAGGGAGAACAAGGTGGCAGATGGGCTTGAGGTTTGAAAACCCCTTAGACACAAACCCAGGCTGCTGCTAATGTTGGAGCTTATGTACTGGGAGTATTTGGATGGAAGAGTGAGGTGTGGAGCTTTGCTGCGAAATTTGTATAAAAATCAGTGCAGCACAGAGGAAACTCCACTGATAGGCTGGGAAAGATTTACAGCTTCCAACAGGTCAACCACTGAAGCACATCACACACATATTCCTTAATCTTACTAGATGACAACCTCATTTTTTTTTTGAAGACTTTAGTCTACATATTAACACTTTGGATATCTAACAACGCATTGGACGTTGCCTAAGTAGGCTGCATGGTTTAGAACAGTGAGTTTTAACTATAGGGCCGGGGCCTAGGTTGGACCGCGAGCACCTCCTTGACATATTTACCCTAGGTTACTTTTCACATAAATATTCAAGCCTCGAGGTCAAAAACTTTTAAAAACCCCTGGGCTAGTGAATAGGTTTTACAATTAGGAAAACCTAAATTCCAAACACAAAGCAAAATGGACTTGAGATTACAGTTGTCTAGAGGTATCAATACCAAATATACAACACCTGTGTCTACTCCACGTCGTGCGTTAAAACTACTTAACGCACGGCTCCTCGTTGTTTATTGCTTACGTAACAACTTGCCATTTATAGTTTGTAAAAATGTGTATTTGACAAATGTGTGTGTGTGTGTGTATGTACTTGTACATGTGCATCTAAGTGCATGAAGAATGGGAATAAACATAAGTGGTGCAGTTTAATAGGGTTGGAAAACTTCCTAGCAGTATACAGTTCATCCCCATTCCGTTCAATCTGTACAACTGTCTGCAAGGTTTCCAGAAACTCGGAAAACAGAAAATTCCAAATGAGCCCCCCCCCCCACCCCTCAAGCAAGCAAACACACACATGCATGCATCTGATTCTAATTACGTTCCCTGCTCCCCGCTCACTCGACACTGCAAACAAAGCCTCATATATGACTCATGCTAGTAAGTGAGGCTGTAATAAAAGCACTTAAGAGTTCCCACAAAAATCATCATTTTATTGCTCACTAACCTAATGGATTCAGAGACTCCAAATTGTGCATCACAATGTGTTTTACGTACTTTTCACATCTTTTAGAAAACTGATGAAACACCGCGGACCAATTTTCACATCATTAGACATCACACAATATTATCTTTACTGGGGAGTCAATGATTATCTTATTCATAAAAAAAAAAACCCACTCCGTTTACTTTTGACAGGTTTGGTTCGTTCAGCATGCATTTGACAGGTTTTTATGATTTGCCTTAAATTCCTGGAAGAATTTCTGTTGTAAATATATATTATAGCTTTATACTAGTCAAGTTGCAAGTAGAAAGAAATTTATTATCACCCAGAGGGCTTTGGGGTTTTCGGGGGCTGTGTTGTTCCTGAGCAGATAACAGTATTTGTTTGTTAGACATTTTGTTAGGTTGGCAATGTGAAGGAGCTGCATTTGTTCCTGTGTTCGAGTACTGTGCTGTTTACCTTTCGTCACAATATATTGACCCTTTTGAAGTATTCCTTACACTGCAAGCCTTCAGTCTTGTCATCTGCTCTGTTCCTGTTTAAGAGTCACTTCCTCTGGACTGTGCCTTTTCTTTGCTCCTGTCTGGGACAAGCATATACTGTATATTGCATAATTAATGTAAAGAAATAGCATCATTTGAGTAAACCCCATCTTGATCAAATGAAGAACAAAGCTTTGCTTGAGCAGGATGGGCTTGAGTCAGTCAGAAGAGGGCGCTGCAGACAATGTGAAGTCGGAATTTGATCTTTTTCTTCTGAGAAACAAAAACATTAATTGTAATAACTTATTATTACATTGAAACTAATGCAAAGCCTGAACATCCTGTTACTTAAATAAAAAAAAAAAAAAAAAAAAATAATATATATAATATATAATAATATATATATATATATATTATATATATATATATATATATATATATATATATATATATATATATATATATATATATATATATAGCCTGTTTCAATAACATCTATTAAATCTTGCAAAATTCTACACATTTAAAATTATCAAATTACATTTTTAAAATTTACAAAGTTAAATTATTTACTCAATTGGCCCTATTATATGAAGAAATGTACTTAATGTATCATAAATACCTGTAAAATTGACATTTAATGCAAAGCGAGCTTGTGACAACTTGCCCTGTTCTGCCTAGCTTCAAGAGAGACAGAAGTTACACTTAAAAAAATTATATTTAATACTAATCAATACTTATTTAATTAAAAATAATATAAATGAATAATAATTAATCCCAATTAATCCTTAATACTAAAACTAGAACCTATAAACATTTTTTTTCAACTCACCTTGTGACGCAGCAAGTCTTGACTTTCCCCACATAGAATATGACATCACACAGAGAAAAGCCACAAAATTAAAATTTTAATCCCAAAACTGGAAATTGAAATTAGCAGAAAATCGTAAACCGGTATTCAAAATCTTTTTAAGCGAATTTAAGTGCTTCATTAAATTCAAGATTAGATAAAAAGTTGGTTTGAACTTTAAGTACAGTATATACAAAGAATGCTTGTGTTAGCAAGGTTTCTGTGGGATCTTGAAGTCTTGAAGACTCTAAGGTTTTAAATAAGAAAGTTTGGATCTAAAGCCTAAAAGAGACTTGGATTTGTCATTGTCTGTTACACTGATGTTAGCACAGGTTTTGAATTCTTAATATTACTGTCTAATTTTCTGATTTATGACACTGATGATGCTTTATTTATTCAAAATGATCTTTTCCTGTCATTATTTGGTATATGGATTTGATTGAATGGTTGGTTGTTCTATAATCTCTGTTCCTTTTAGTTAATTTATTGGAGGTTTCATAAGTGTTGAAAGTTATAAAGTTAGAAAAAAAAGCAGCAATGTGAAGTGCTGTGGGTCACGACTCAAAAAGGTCTTAATGTATATGATTTGTTGTTTTGTAAAGATCTCGATTTGACTGCAGAAACGTATTCTATGTATTGAGAAATGTACTGTGGTGTGTGTGGATCAGTGATTTGCATTTGCATTTTGTTTTGCACAGGGATTTTTTGGGCTCTGGAGCATCGACTGTAGGTCAATGCAGGATTATGTTTGGGCCAATTTTGGTGAAACATGATGAGAGAAGGCAGTTAAGATAGATAGCTTTCCTTTTTTTTCTTCTCTTTATATATTTATGCTACTTTAAAGCTGTGGTAGCTGATTTTCACACTGCAAAGAAGATTTGGAAAAATCCTTCCACACATGGTTAATATCGACATGTAGGCCTATTTGTTTTTGTTTACAATTATGGCTTAGAAACCACTTCTTACGAGGTACTGCATTACCCTTGTACTATTTAGTTACATTAAGGTTGTGAAACCTCTTATTTTTGTTTTTTGTTTTGCTTGTTTTTTGTTTATTTATTTGTCAGTTTGTTTGCTTTAGCTATGTTTTTATGTTTGTAGAATGTTTTGTTTGATTACTGTATGAATTTGTTTTATTAGGGATGTGCAATAAATCAAATTTCGATTTCAATTACGATTATTGCTGTAATTGTTTACAAAAATCTTGTAATCGAGTAATTGTGATTATTGATCGTAACTTGTAAGTCTGTGCTCTTTATTTCCTAGATATGGATTTTTTTTTTTTATAATTGTAGAATACATTTACGTTTATTTGTTGATCTGTCTCACATTTCATTTATCTCTTCACTCTCTACATTAGTTGGCAGTAACGCTTTGCAGTTTCTAGCCATGTCAACTCAATGGTGGGCAATCGATCAGATCAATGGTAGGCTTTTTAAATATATTCAGTTGATTAATATGAACAGCTTAAAGTATAACAATTACTGTATCTGTTATATTTATTGAAAATTAAATTTGTTTTTGCTTCAGTATATTAATAATCAATAAGATATAATAATTAAAATGTCAATGATTTTGAGGCGATTGGCCGGTTTCCCCCTGCTTAGCAACATTTTTTAATTATTAAAGTATTGATTTGAGCTGCTTCCCTGGTGGTAAATAAAAGCCAGTATGACAACAGGCCCCGGTCTATTAAACTGAACAGCATTTACTTTAGAATCTCAAGAAAAACTTATCCAGAGAAAGTGTTACAAAAAGTTGTATGAGATCCTAAAAAATATCCTTTAAATTTTGGCACACAAACACAAACAACAACTACTACTACTACTACTACTACTACTACTACTACTACTACTATTATACTGATACTACAATGCAAAGTGTACTGTGCAGGAAGTTCTGTAAAAAAAATAGGTCCAGCTTATGTTTTTTTATCATATCACAATACCTTGCAGAAAGAATATGATTTTACATTATTCCAATTTAAATAATTAAATCAGTCTTATGAGTCAGACTGACTTAGTGCAGATGACGAAGATTTTATTTTCTCATGCTAAAATGAGAACACATTTTTTGAAACACACGTTACACTGAAAATCAAATAACAAAGGTCTACATTATAATTATGTTTATTATTAGTCTACTAGTACGTATAAATCGATGGTTTAGTTAATTGGTTCCCAACCTTTTTTCCTCAAAGCCCCCTGACTGAACGGGAGACTTGTCGAGCCGCCCCTGTTTAAACGGTGGCCTCTAGATTGTTATTGTATAATGAAAATTAGAATTAAAAACATTTATTTCAGCCAAATAAACTATTGTGGTGTTTTATGCTTAGATTTGTGTGTTTTACTAATAAAGTTTCATTTATAACTACTTTTAGAACTTGACCCACAAAGCTGGGGACCCCTGGAATCTCAGGTGCCCCGCAGGTTGGTTTAGTTAATGGCCATCTTTTTTTTTTTTTTTTTTTTTTTAGAAATATATAGGCTAGAACATGGCTATATTTGTTTTAAATCTACTTCAGCTAAACTCTGCTAATATCTTGTGGTCAGCTCAGGCCTATCATCTATTTATAACAGATTTAACCCATAAATATATTGTATAGGGAATTTGTCCTTTAGGTAGTATAAAGACTTTTGTACTTACACCGGGCCCAAACGTGCCACTTCTGGTTGACCCTTTGAAAAGAAGAGGCCAATGTAGCCTCTGTGGCAGGGCATTTTTACAGATCCCTGGACAGGACAGGTGTGCTGGCAGAAGTAGGTTAATCTTGAGCAGGTGAACAGCTCTGACTTGATAGCTAAATCCTTGTCAAGAAACATTAGTTAGGGCGTCAGGTTAATCGAATTAATTCCTTTAGGCTAGCTGTAGCAACAATTCTTTAATGCTAGCACTCTGTTGAAATAATTGTCATAACATAAAATCGGGCTATATAAAACATGTAAAACATAGTTGAAGACATCGGCTACTTTTATCCCTTGAAACGTGAGCACGTTAAAATATTTGTTTTGTCTCAGCCTTAAAATCTTAAAGGTAGCGACCCAGCTACTGCGGAAACAAGAGTGATTTACCGCGCTTGGTTTGGCTCCGTGGTTGGCTCGCGCAGTTGTCCACAGGTAAGCTCCGCCCCTCTGAGCCTCAGATTATCCTGGGACCTGGTGGACACGCGTCGTAAGCCACTGTTTCGTGCAGACCTGCTTATAGCGCGAACTAGGGTGAATGTGATATTGTTTGACTCTGGCGTCCCAGCCTTCGTTTAAGAGGCTAGGCTGCTGGAAAAGTTGATTATCATATGTCCAATTGTATCACAGTCTGTTACCTGAGGAGACGAGGCTATGGAGACTGGAAGATCAGGTCAGTCTATACATCAAGTCTAGGGTTGACAATAATATTGTAGGCTACAGTAAAACTATAGGTAGGTCGAGGCTCTTTTAGGCAATTTCTTATATTAAACAACCTAAACAGTGCCTTTTTATTGACAGCATCAAATACCCTATTTGAATTTAACTTGTATTAGGATGACACCCTAAGAGAAATTGCACGCAAAGACATTCACAGCTCTTGTTGTTGAATATGCTTTGTTGTTAATTGGAAATGTGCATGTTAATGAACACTGTAACTGTGCAGATATGGCATGGATTTGATTTCATTCATTGTTCCATATTACAAATACAGATATAACAAATCAATCAAACTCAAAGACGTCAACACAAGGTTGCCATAAGAACACAAATATTGCAGTTTAGCCTCTTATAGGCTGACATATGTCCGAAGCACATATTAACTCTATGTGATAATGAACTTAAACAGTATTTTATTTTTCACAGATGTGGCCTCTGAGATCTGACAAATACCAGAAATGGCCCTTAGTCAAGAAATACGATGTGCTGTGAGGGCCAAGAGCCAATTCTGTGTATTTCTTCTCTTGATGCAGAGTCCAGGGGCTTTCAGTAAAATCTATTCACATTATCATTTTGCTGGTGAGTTTCTTTATTCACTGTTTGATTCAAGCATTCTTCTGTAGGCATGTCAGGCTGGGGCGGCTGCCTGGATGGGCAAGACGTGTTTGCTGCTGTCAGAGAAAACAGCCCCCCGGTCATCCTCTCTCCAGAGCTTTTTGGGGACTGGACCGAGGACAGCTTCTCTTGGATGGTACGTGGAAAGGATGCTCACTGGTTCTTCTTGGACGGAACAAACCTTTGGCTCAATACATCTGCAGAGAAGGTCCTGGATCGAGAGGTAAACTATGTGCAGTAGAGGTAAAGCTACTTGTCTAGATTGTTTTTTTTTTTTTTTAAATTAAACTCCATACAAAATGAACTTTTATGAACTCCTACGTGTATAATTATGGTGGCACGCCACTGTGACCCAGCAGAAAGTGCTCTTCACCTCAAGAAGCTACTGGATTCAACTGGAGCCTGTTGTACATTGTTGCACTATACAGTTGTACTCCTTCCTTCCGGGTCAAAGTTTTACAGAAAAAAGAGATTCTCAATCATTCTTTGTTCCATTTTTAAATTTAACTTGAGGGCACTGTGTTAACGGTGAAAAAGTAAAATTCTTGTGTACCTGAAAGCATACATTTTTAATTTGAACAATCTAATAGAAACCTGGTGATAATGAAATACATAAAATAAAACATTATCTGATTGATCACTTAGCATTGACGATAACTTTCCGTTCAAACTTGATTTATTACACAACCCTACTTAAGATTAAAAATGTTCGTCATTAATTTTTTTTTTATTTGTAGCACACATTTTGAACATGTCTTGTTCTTAGACAGAGGGCGCTGTTTTGATGGCGGAGTTGGTTTGTTATGAGCAGGACACGCTTCAGGTACATCATGCATCTTTTATTCAGAACTCCTATGTTAACCCTCCTACACCATGTCTGACCTGCTCCATGCTGTGGTTAGAGTGTTTACAGGATCGTGGTGGAGATTCTCAATGAAAACGACAACATCCCAGCCTTTGTTGATGGGCCTGTACAGTCTGCGGTCATCAGTGAGGTACAGTCAAGTCTCTACTGTGTTTACTGAAGATAGGAATATAGACACTTTGCCTCCTCTTGTTGCTCATAGACATTGGAACCTTCGTAACTAGCGGCGTAGAGCTATGTGGCATACAACATGAACCCTCGTAAAGTTTAAGCTTCTTTCCAACAAAGTTAAAATCTGCTGCTTGTCATATTAAATTTTAATGTGGAGCTTATCAGTTTTGCAGTTTGATAAGGAAGTCAATTGATCTGTTCATTATTGTACATTATTTGTAATTTGTATTTAATAAATTTGTAAATTATCTGCACATGTCATAGTTTAATACTAAACATATAGAAAAAACAATAGTTTACCGGTCACGTGACATCACATTTCACAGGCAATCATATTTCAGTCAGGTCAAAAACAACGTGTTGTTCAAGTCTATTTGGTCAAAAAGTCACACAGTGCACTTTAAGCTAGAGAAATATTGTTACCCGTTCCAGCTTTTTCATTTTAATGATTTCAAGACTTTGGCTTTAAACATGTGCTGATATTAACTGATACTTGTGTAAGAACTGAAATAGTCAATGTGGTCATATTGAGTTGTGGTATTGTTATTTATTGTGCAAGTGACCACGTAACAACTTTATGTGAATAAAATGTCAAACATGAGTTGATCTGGATCAACATCAGCTGGTAAATTAGTCTTGTTAAGTCAAGTAAAGGCACAATAAAGATATTGGCTTGTCATGCAATGTCATGGGGCCGATAAAATTTCATGAATAACCACTGATATATTCGATCCCAGTATCACTACAAAGTACAATGTTTTAATGTCATCAAAAAACTGCCTCTTGTTCTCCATTTGGCCATGGCATCATACAATTCTAACATGAAGGGAACCTACTGTATATGTCTCCTTTAATGCTCCTCAGGTTTCTTCGAGAGGGATGCTTCTTGATTCTGAATGCAGCACTCCATTTAAATATCACTAATGACGGAGCATTCTCATCCAGTCCTTCTCAATAAAATTTGAAAATTAATACTGTATTGCTAAGCGGCGTAATTAGGCTCTAATAAGCTAATAGAGATATTTCTGCCTGTTAGTGCATAATTTCTTGGTCTGTTCATATATTGTTTTAGACTCACTAAAACAATAATCACATTTGAGCACATAGATGGTTTAGTGTTACAATATGTCTGAATATCAATATTTCCATCCTCTTCTCTCCTTCTCTCTGACAAACTACCTAACACAGTTGATCCACTGACATGACACACTCTTGATTTAAAATTCATTCAGTTTTTCTCCACTTCTTAACCTTGAGTAAAAATCTTTATTTCTTCTTAATTTCCAGTTGAGTCCAGTGAACGCTGTTGTTTTCACGGTCCAAGCTATAGATGCTGATAACGACAAGATTTTCTACACTATCGACCAGACATCAGTAAGTTGTAATTCGCAGTCAATGTGATTAAAATGTTAAGAATTATCATTGTTTTTATTTTTTTTATAATATCTGCAGCCTGATGCGGAGCACTTCAAAGTGGTTCTACCAAACAGTGGAGAAGTGGTCCTGGCCAAGCCTTTAGATTACGAGACCAAGACTTCCCTCAGTGTGGTGGTGCATGCATCTGTAAGATTACTGATGTAGTATAAGTAAATGTATGTTTGCTTATTCAGTTGAAACAGGAGCACATGTTGTTGTTGCAGGAGATGTACACAGCTGAGCAGCACAGCACCAGCACTCAGGTCTTCATCACAGTTCAGGATGGAGATGACCAGTACCCACACTTTATGCCCTGTACTCTGCTGTACAAGGAGTCTGGTTCTCGGGTGTGCATCAACCCAACGTACACGGCCAACATCACTGAGGGCCAGCAGGTATCCACACAAGACATATGCATTCATTTTATATTGTCCCGTCACAGTATTATACACTTGCTGACTAACCAAAGCTCAGAACTACAATCACTAGAGGTGTACACGCTCTGGTGGGCTATATTATGACAAGATTTACCATGAACATTAGTAAGGAATTACTGTTAACATCTATCTGTGTGCATGCCATGTGCAAAACTCTAGCTAATCTTTAAATACAGCGCAAGCCATGGGCAATTATATACACCTAAAATCTATCTAAAATACACTAAAATACTGACAGTTACATGTGATTTATTCGGGTTTAACTGGAGATTTCCTTTTTTTTTTCTTCCGTCAGTTTATTTTCACAGCCTTTATGGTTTAGTTTTAAAAAAAACGCATAGAGCATAAAGTTTTATAGGTTTTAAAATTTACTTCTTGGAGCTTTTAAGTTTAAATATACATGATGACATTATTCCTTGGTCAAAACACAAAGAGTTGTATGTAATTTAAGACAGCATATTTATATTTTTTCAGTGCTGGTGATGTAATAGGGTCAAGTTATATTATATTTGCGGTGGAAAAATGTGTGTCAATGGTGAGTAATAACATTTACTTCTGTGAGAGCTCAAGACACTCAAAACTGAGCTTAATCTGTTGTGAACAGAAAAGTCAAATCATCGGTACTTGTTTCTTTTAGATCTATACTGTGTTATATTGAGCAAAATGTAAAAAGATAATCTCCTTTTTCACAAAGTATACAAAAAACATTATGTATCTTTTAAATAAGTCTGTCCCATATGTTAATGGATTTAAAATGTTTTAAACTCTGCAACAATGACCTGTGTCTTGCAGGACATTATGTTGAGCTTCTCACCTGGCCCGATACATGCAGTGGACGGGGACAGTGGCCTGAGCTCCTCCATTAGTTATGACATCCTCACAGGTATTGTCCACTAAACATATGCCTCCAGATCACACTTCTTTACACTCACATCTGCATATTTGTGTTCTAGGGAATGATGATGGCCACTTTTTGATCAACAGACACACTGGTGAAATGTCTTTAACTCAAGGTTTCTCTGACAGACTCACAACACCAGCACTTCACCTTCAGGTCATGGTAAGAACTACACTCTATTATTACTATTGTTGGGAGTAAAATGTCCAGGCTTCAAATGTAATGAGCTTAATATAATGCATTTATCAGTAATATTACAATGGGCTTCAAGCTGAAAAAGAGAAAGTATTACTTTTTATTATGCTTTTTTCTGTTAGTGTGAGCTTTTCACCAAAGCATTTCTATTTCTTCTCCAGGCACTCAGAACACTCCTGCAGGCACTGTTTTGATGGTAGGGCATGTGCCATCAAAACAGTGCATGGCTCATAAATCAAACTGCGTCAGTGCTTCAGTTTCTTCAGATCATTAAGAAAAGTTCTGCCTGTTTGTGCTTTTACCTTAGTTTCATCTAAACCCTGGTTTTATGAATGTATTCGGAGTGTTTTGGCACTAAGATCAATCAATCAATTATACACAGTTTTGACCTACCGGAATAAACATGTCAAATGACGCTCGAGTAGTGTAACTCAGTCATATGTTTGGGATGGTAATATTTGTATGTTTTTTTAGCATTGCAGCTTGTAATATTAGATGTATTACTCTTTCAAACAAGCCAACATTTTGTTATCTGTAGATTTTAACCACTTAAATAACAATATTTCTTTTTAAAAGGCTTTCCAGGACAATGACCCTGGGAAATACTCTGTTGCTGGAGTATTAGTGCGTGTTTTGGCCCATAATCACTTTCCACCTGTGTTTGAGAAGCCGTCGTATTCAGGTTTTGTGACAATAGGACACGGTGAAGCCGCACTGGTTCACACGTACGACAACAGAGAACTTGTGTTAACCGTCACAGACCAGGATTTCAATCAGGTTTGGAATACTATTTGTTTAGACAAAATTTTCTCTGAGTTTGAGAGTTGCTTAAGTTGTTCCTACTTGTTAATTTTGCAGAGTGTCAACCCCATGATTGGTTTTAGCTTGAGTCACATGTCTAACCATACAGAGCTGTACAGAGTGACCAAAGAGGGACTTGTAATCGCCAAAACAAGTGACCTCAGCCCCAGAGACAAACATATCATCCAGGTTAGCACTGTGTACTCACAAACTCCACTTGAAAATACAATAAATATAAAATATGAAAATAAATAATAACTATACCTTAAAACTTTTGCCTGTTGAGTCCAAACTTATATATCAAATCCATGCACATTATTTTTCACTTGTTAAAGAGCTAGTCAACTCTAGGGAATACTGTTGACCTAAAAACAATGCTCAGAGCCCAAACTAGACGTAAAGCAATACAATTCACAGTAAAGTAAAGACAGATTTTGTTTTGTCATAACAAACCCCATTAACATTACTTATCAAAAAGAACATAGATGCAGATACAAAAAGGTCACTTTAAAAGTGCAAAGATAATCAGAATGTAAGAGAAATATTCTCTGGATATCTAAAAGATGACCTTGGTGCAACAATTGTGTAGTGTAATCCCATGGGAAAGTAACCAAGGCACACCTTATCTCATTTTATGTGTGAATAAGTGAAGACTCACAGTTGCACAATAACAATACATTAGTGAAGTCCATTTTCTTGAGCTAAACTAACATAATAACTGTACTTGTCTCTCTTTCGCTGACAAAGGTCAGAGCTGTGGACCAAGAGTCAGGAGAATCTACTTTCACCACTGTCACTGTGGAGGTGTTAGCTGAAGGACAAAAAGGTTTGTGGACTTTTGTTTTGCATTGCATAAGTGCTTGTTCTCATGGCAGCTTCATGCAATCAAAAAAAAAACTTTGCACAAAATACTAGCTCAGGATTAGAAGAGATAGTCCCAGTGACACTGATGGGCCAAATGCAGTGGACACATGTCCCTATAATACAGTGCTTCTGCAGAACAGGTTTATAAATGATATCTCTCTTCATATGCAGTGCCTTTTCTTTAAAGAAACTCTTTTATGCTCTAATTTAACTCAAACATACAAAGACTAAATCAAGAGGGAATTGTCAGAACTACTTATTTTTGTATGTATTTGTTTTGCATGTAGGTGCCAAACAATAGAAAAAGTATGTTTTACCTGTAAACAATGGTTAAGTGAAAATAAAATTTTGTCTATGAAAATCATAAACATATTTTTCTTCTGTTGGTTGAGTAGTAAAATAAATGATCTGATGTGGTGATGTTTCTTTAGCTGGGCTGCACACTGACTGGTCTGATCAGCGCCTAAGTGGATGTGTAGTGGGAAAGGCGCTCTTCCTCTGCCTGTTGGGGACCACTCTGGGGCTGTGTGTGCTCTACCTGAGTCTGTGGATCAAGAAGAGGCTCCAGGACCACCGGGACCCCCTGGAGAGGGGCAGTGTGGCTCAGGCGAAACACCCCAATGTGGTAAGAGTACCGGGCTAAACTAATGCAGTATTTAATGAACACAATTGTGTTACAGTGATGTTTTTATGTGTTCACAGAGTCTACGCTGGTTTCAACTGGTGAGCTCTTCTTATTTTTGTGTCTTATTTCTATGGGTCCGTTTTTAAGACATACCTACACGTCTTTCATTTATATGTTTTTAAATTATTCTGATTAAATTAGAAAAAAACTGAAACAATAACATTTTAATTTAGAGGAACACACTGGGGACTATGGCTATTATAAACCTAGATAACATACCTTGCCTTGCTCTGCTTTCAAAATCTTCCGTTACTTCCGTTACAAGGCAAGAATACTGTCAGTTGGAACAGAGCGGCAGCTGCATAGAATCGTTTGTTGAATGCCTACTATATATATATATATATATATATATATATATAATATATATATATATATATATATAATATATATATATATATATATATATATATATATATATATATATATATATATATATATATATATATAGGGTGGTGGTGGTGGGGGGGGGTTACTTAGATTAAACATTTCCCCAGAATGAAAAAGATGAACAAACCAAAGCAAGGCAAGTTGTCAGGCTTTGGAATTGCTTGTTCAGGCCTTACCACTTAAAATATCAGACAGGTTATGCCTGGTGAAAGCACTGATTTGTGAGAGCGAGGCTTTTCATTTATATATAATAAAGCTTGTTATGACTGAACTATAGTAGAACTGAACGATGACTGAACTATGCACAAACAGGTGAGCCATGGAAGTGCCATGCCCCAGATGGAGGACCTTCCATTCAATGCTGAAGCCTATGGAAGAGCCAACCCATCTTTTAGCCACTCGGACCAGGACAGCCCCTCCCAACCCGGACCTCCGACTTTAAACGACATCTCCAAAGCTGCCAATACTGCCTGTGACAATGCCACCACCCAGGACGCAGAAAACATGAGTTTAGAAACACTTCCATGCAAATCCCTTCTACCAGTGATGGAAAACTTAAACATTCCTCCTCCTTCTCCTCCCGATGTACTGGACGCCCCCAGCCCCTCTTCTCCTCCCTCATCACCAGATGACCACCTGAGCAGATTAGCTACAGCTGAAATTGACAAACCATTTCGCAAAGTCCTCAGTCCTCCAAGACGTAGCTATTCTCCTCTTCTGTGCACAAAGCGAACTAACACTCCACCTCCGAGTCCTGATCAAGAACCAGTGAAAGCCAGGCTTGTCCACATCCCTTCATCTGCGAGCGATTCACCGTACAGAAGGGAAGCAGGCACTCCCGTGGAGGAGGTAGAGCCATTCACGTCGCTGGATAATTCAGACCACTCGTCGATTGGTGAGCCCCCTGATGGACTAGAGGAGGATGGTGAGGAGGAAGTGTTTGTGGAAGAAGAGACGGTGAGTCCAGATCTTCTGCCAGATGAGCAGGAGCTGTTGGATGTGATGATGAGGTGTTATCCTGTTATTGTCACCTTTAGGAAATAGGCTCAGATACACTGGAACTATGTGTAACAATCAGTCACCTAAAAGTTCTCAGACCCTACAAAGTGGGTTTGAACTCTGTGCACAGCCAGTTTTCAAACTGAAATGTAAACTGGGCAGTGCCTGGAGGACAAAAGGAGTGAGTGAGGGTCAGGGCTTATCTTGGAGTTATAAGGAGCCATGTGCAATTTGCAAAAAGCAGGTGTTTGTGATCAAAGCCAAACATAATGTCACAAGAAACTAGAAATGGTAATGCAGGTGCATGCTCAGTAGTTGATTTTTCACCTTTAGAAAGTTACACAGTGCACCTTCAAATTATCAATATTATCATAGCTATTTCTAAAAAAGCTGTCATGAATATTTCTTAACTGTGACATCACTACTCAAAATTTACTTAATATTTCTAAACTCATGATATTTTTTTTTCTGGTAATATTAATTAAAATTCTTTCAATTCAGTTTGACCTAAAATACTTTGTTGAATACAAATTTTAATTGACCAAGATGCCGAACGACTAGAGGCCTACACAGCCCTAAGATGTTGGTTTTTGTCGTTCTAGAAATCAGATAGCGGGCAGGAGACCGTTTTTTACTATCAATAACATTGTACTTTGCTATAAAATATCTAAAAAAAAAAAAAAAAGAAAGACAGTAATTGAAAATCTTGTGATTTTGGTATCATTTTGATTTTGGCAGGTAACTAGACCCATTAACCTTTTGTATACACTGCTTTTAAACAATATTCCAAGTACGCAGAACTTATTATGCGTGTGAGACAGACTTATTTTTATGTAAACCTTTCTCTCTCTGCTGCTGATATGTTCGGGTGTCTTGTTTAATGAAGTGATCAAAATGTTTTCACTAAATGACAGTGGTAAAAAATGACAAAAGTAAAAGCACTGTACCTAAATAAAAGTGAAGAATCGATATGTGTGTAAATGTTTCCTTGTGGGCAAAAAGTAGAAAAACAGTTGTAGTATACACACACTTTAACTTTTTTACTTGTTTGCTCCTGTATTTTTACTTTTAATTAAGTGATTAAAAGACTAAAATGAATTAAGAGTGTTTATTATATGTATTGCTTTTATGACACTGATATATTTGAAGCAATGACTTATCATCATCAGCAACAACAGCAACACAGACCAGCATCTACTACTCCTCTCCACTGCCTGAGGAGCTTTAGTCTGTCGTTTAGTTAGTTGTTAGTTTTTTTTTCTTGCGTTCTAATAGACATAGGTCCTGAACACACCTCTATACTAAATACATACAGTGGTACACAATAGTCTGACCATTACCAAACTGTGCAGCATTACAACCCCCTAACAACCTAAAGATGCATCAAGGACTGTATAATAATTTTAAATGTGAATTTTAAGACTGGGGTAACTTTTTAGTTAAAAATGTGTAAACTTTAAACATCTCCACTTAGTTTTCTTGTTTGTTGCTGTTGTGTATAAAGAGGTTTTAAGCTGTAATTGCTACCAAATATGAATACATGCCAACACTAACATGTTTAAAGATTCACGAGAGGAAGTAATCCGATTTTAAACCTAAATCGTGTTTGCAGTGAGAAAACTTTAACAATGATATCTTTGACATCTTTCAAAAGCAATGATAGATGCAGATTCCCACTTGCTGGCCTACAATGAACTACTGGTAATTTATTCTTATGTTGTCAAAATAATAACAATCATAAGACTAAAGACAACTTTATCAATTTGTGGATAGAGATACCAAAGATTGTTGTTTTGGGGGTTGTGACTGAAAAAGATTGAGAATCTGTTCTATCCTTTCATCCACTAATTCCCCAAGCAGCTCAGTCTTATGTCAACATCATTTTATTTTGAGACATTTCTCCCAATCACAAAATGGGCCTCATTCTGGCTGTACAGAAACACCATAATTACAGTAAAGTCACTTATGAAAGTTATTGGTGCAGCCAGCTTGTAAAAAAAACTATTCCATATACAATTTATCATAGCATTAAAGTAACAACAGTGGTTAGAATAGGTGGTAGTGTAAATACAAGCAAAACACAAAAACTAAATGTTAACGTTTTGGGGTGAAATTAAACCTTTTTTTTCTTTGCTTGGCACAAAATACACATGTGAACACATCAAACAAAAATATAAACACAAGAGTATTACAGTCTATGTACACAACATGAGGTGATGCTTCAAGGACAAAGCAAGTGTGTCAAACCAAGGCCTTCAAGTCCAACATTCACCGAGACATTTTATTATCAACAAAAACTGGTCCCGGTTTTATTATTGCACTGGTCCAACTAGTCTTCAATGTCCAACAAATTTAGCAATATACCGATAATTGCCAGCAAAACAACATTCACTTATTAAAAGGTGCACTATGCCACTTTTTAGTTGAGGATCTGCCACCTGCTCATCTCATGAAGATGTAACTGCTTTGTCTAAACTTATAATTGTGTTAATGTTTTTTTATTGCTAGACGAAACCCAGTGTCCATCGCAATACTGGAAGCAATAATTAAAATCATCGCAAACTTGAGATCCGATAATATTCAAAACTGAGTTTTTTGATTAACTATATAATCAACGCTTTCTTGTCAAAAACAGCTGGAGTTCTGTCTGAGATACTATTCTTTCCCCCTGTGAGCCTCAGAAAACACTGTTCAGAATGTTCCAGATATGTGACATCATAGGTAGATCTCAGAGATCTTCTGCAATGAAACATTTGGAGCTGTATCCTTAGCATATCAAACAAGATTGATTTGGTTTGTCAATAGTTTCTTGGTAATTTCATGCAGCCAGTACATTTTGGCCCATCATGTACAAGACCATTTGACTAGATAGGCAGCCCATTATGTGTCTTTTAATCTTAATTTTGTCTTTGTAAAACTTTTGCATATTGGCATTTCAGTATAAAGTATTGCTTACATCTTTTCCATTTTTTGTGTGCTATTCCAATACTGTGTGGACCACTGAAGGCAAAGCAGTGACATCATAAGAAGACATGCCTTCAGCAGAAAAGCTACACAGTGCATCTAAAAAAAAAACCTCATCGACTTGGCAGAATACAAAATTTACAGCAAAACGTTGCACTTTATGGTCCAGTGCGTTTCGAAAGATGCATCTCGAACTTTTTTTTTAGTCTTTTGTTTATTACTGCATCCTTCTGAGTTGAAAGAGTGAAATTCAAAAATCAGCCAAGCTTGTGTTTGTAATAATTCTGTGTTAAAAAAAAAAAAGAAATCACTGAAATAAATTATTGTCTGTTTAAGCCCCCTCTTTGTGAGTGAGCTCCCTCTAGTGGCAGAGGCGAGCAGCACAAAATGAGCTGAGTCCTGAAGCTGAAGAAAAGGGTTAAAACTCGTCATGTCGAGTGAGGGCCTCCCCAAAGTCTGTGGCCTGGCTTCCCACGAACAAGTCGTACTTGTCCACAATCTCAGACTTAGTCAGGCGTCCGTCCTGCAGCAGATAGCAAGGATGGAAGATTATTGTAGGACCAAAAAAAAACCTCTGGGAGTTTGTCTAAAGCCCATATGACCACATTTTGCTAATTAAGACTTTTTGGTCAAATAGTCTCTGTGTGGTAAATATTTATCAAAGTTTTACAGCGGTTTATAACAGAACTGACAAAGAAAAGATGAAAAATACAGGAAGTAATTTGAGTTCTAAAGTACTCTCTATATAAATCTAAACACATTTACTGTATGTCCAATTTATATTGTAACATATTACATTACTTTGCATTATATTATATTGTACATACTTTCATTCCAAGAAAACTTTTGACAGTTTGTAACTGCTGCATTCCAGTGCATTTTAGCGTTTATAGTCACATCTCAGCAATATAAGATTTTATATTCCATTCTAGGGATGCTAGGTGAATCATAATCGTGATTATTCAAGTCACAAAATAATCAGAGGAACAAAAGAATTATAATAATCGCTGCAATTTTAGAAGTCAAAATAAATTCTTATACACTCTATAGGAACTAGGGATGGACAAAATATCAGTTAAGTTTTGGCAACAGCTAGGTTTATAGAAAAAACAGCATTATTTGGCACATATGTTTATAAGTTTTATCCCAAAAATATACATTTCTTTACTCTCTTCTGTGCTGAAAAGTTAATTTGTGATTTAAAAATTCAATTATTGATATCAACAAACAGCACATATTTTGCCTAATAGAAAGAAAAATCATCATTATAATTTTGCAGCAAAATTTATTTCAATCTATGCACATTCTAAAATTTTAGAGGCAATATAATTTTTGTTAGATCAATTTAAAATAAAACCAAAGTTTTTAGCATTACATTTTGATTATGAAAATTTGATTTCATAAAATTGGTCACAAACTTGAAGAAAAATGACAAGGAGAAGGAAATTTGTCATAATTGCTAAATCGTTATATTTTATCTCGCAATAATGATAACACTAAAATTTGATAACGTGACATCACTGTTCCATTCTAACCGCCCTTGCTCTTCTCCTGAGACGTCTAGTTCGAACTGTTGTGTGCTTTTATCAGCGATAAATCATCCCGGTTGCCACATGAAATCATCTTTGACTGCTGTATGCCATCAAAAATGACATACTATGAATTCTGTTCAAACTTACAATTTTAAACGTATTCAAGAGAAATTGCCAAACGACTCATTACTTCTATGAACTGAGCCATTAGGAAGAATCACATTTTGGAACAACTTGCAAAGATCTAAAATTAACATTAGGATTAACAGTTATTATGCAGAAAATTGTCTGATATTTTCGAGCTTGTGGAAGAAATGATATTACTTCAAAATGTACAATGTTTGCAGATTTCTAATTGTGTCTGTGCAGCAGTATCTTCAAAATACACACACACACACACACACACACACACTTAAAAACAATATTTTTTGCAAAATTTGAGCTAAGGTAGCATCACTGGAAGTGTAGTTTTAAAAGCCTAAAATTTGATGATGATTATTATGTCTGTTCAATCTGAGGTTCAATCTTTTGTTTTGAAACTTTTAGAAGGACCAGTTAAGGATATTTTTATTACTAAATTAGTTAAAGATTATTTCAATGAATTGATTAATCGTAATTTTTGATTACTCAATAAACTTGTTGCAACTCTATTTGATACTAATCAAAATAAATATTGGTTTGATATCTCGATATTTGTAATACTTTTGACAAACCTAAAAACAAATACATGTTTTTAAAAAGCAGTACATACTTTATCAGCGTCTGACTCGTAGACCAGGTGCTTGGCCTCAGCCTCTGCGTGATCGTAGTCACTGGGCAAGATCCAGTCCCTAGTCTCGTCTTTGTCCATTTTTCCATCTTTGTTTCGGTCCCTGAACTCTGTGAACTGCTCGCGCTCCGTCTTGACCCACTCTGGCTCTGAGGCGTCTCCGTCCTGGTTGTACATGTCACCTGGATAACAAAACAACATGCAGTTAAGATTTTAAATATTGTTGTTTTAGCCTTTTAGATCTTGGCCTAACCCACAGGAAACGAGTATTTGAAAAAACACAATAGGAATAGGAGTCTCATAAAAACAGTCTATTCAGAACTTTACATTTTTATGACATTATTTTGTTTTTTTTCCAGAAATTTGCTTTTTAAGTCTTAATCTTAATCTTGACTAATTGAAAATGGTGACATAATTTTAGGTTGGCGGTTGCCCTAGTTCTGAAAGCTAACAAGAATTTCAGGCTACGTATATCCATAATGTGGTTGTTTTCAGTCTAAAAATGCAAAACATTTTAAGAACTTTGTGATTTATAGAGGATCAAAAACCGATTCAAAATGATTATTTTTTCTAGAATTCGTGTGGGGATTTATAAGAATCTGTACGGAACCTAAAGAGTGGCCGCTCACAGTTGAGCTCCATAGTGTCACCCACAAACAAAACATTTTTTTTGTTTCACATTTCTTTCACAACAACATCAGGTCATATGTTTGCAAAGAAGAACTCACCAATGTACTCATTCAGGTCGATCAGGCCATCTCCATTCTTGTCTATATCCTCCATGGTTTCCTACAGGAAGAAAACAGGAAATGGAAAGATTAGAAGAGTAAAGAGAAAAGAATCACCCTGGGAACAGGATATAAAATACAGACAACTGCATGTTGTCGTTTTTTTCCCTTTCTAAGATCTTTCGTCAATCATTTCAATTTTGTTCTTCAGCACTCAGCCATGACTGATATGAAACCATGTTCGACTGAATGTTGCTAAAAACTACGCAGCCTGCTTTCTGGATAAAAGTGGCCAAAGTATTTCTGTCTTTTGGTTCATTTGGGTACCTTAGCCCAGGCTTCTGCTCAAAACAAACTGCTATTTGTCCTGTAGGAGCAGGACACAACTCTTTATAAATAGGTTACACCAAACTCTTATGGCAGCAATACATAGCTACAATAATGTAGACACTTAAGATAATGTGATTTCACAGTCTCGATCAGTCCAGCTGACTTGACCATTTATAAAGATTGTGTTTATTGTTATAGTATATAGAAATTAATACTAAGAGTACACTCACCAGCACCACAATGTCCTTCATATGATCATACTCCTCAGGATGAAGAAACGCCGTAAATTCCTCCTTGTTGGCTTTCATGTCCGCATCCTGGTCGGCCATTTTGAACCTCCTCTCATCGCGGTCCATCATCTGTCTATAGCTCAGGCCGTCTTCTGGGTCACTGTCATCTGCACAACAATATATTTTTTTTAAAATACAAAACTTACTGTATGAATATTTCTGTTCTCTTTCAGATCCAGTAGGTTGTGGTATTCTTGAGTAAAACATTTAATAGCATTTATATTCCCCTTAAAGCCTGGATCTTTTAATCGAAGTTCTCAATGTATATGTTAAAGAACTACTAATGACCCTAAACATGCATCTTTACCTTAGCATTTGAAACTTTAAAGCTTAGTAAGACAAAACACATACGATATATTGGACTGGGTCATATACACTAGACCAGTGGTTACCAAACTTTTCAGATCAGGACCCACAAAACATTGATGTAACAACCTCGCGACCCCGCAGCAGAATAAAATGGATGTCTTTAAAAATGTCAAGTTTGAAAACCATTCAAATTGGGCTAAAATGCATTTATTTTTGTAGAATTATTGCTTTATATAACCAATTTGTAGTCAAACCCGATGCTAAAGTTTAAAAACAGATTAAAACCAAGTCATAATTGTAAAATTACATCTTGAAATCATCTTGCTACCCCCAGATTTGCTTCGCAAACCCCGTGAGGGGTCCCAACCCCCACTTTGGGAACCACTGATATAGACAAAAAAAAAATATCTTGAACTTTTTTGTGGCAAATCTTGATAACAATATTCAAACAATATTAAATCCATTCAAAACACATATAGCTAAGCATTCTAGTTGAATTCAATTTAATTGTCAAATGTCTATAAAATTCAAAACAAAAGTGTGTAAATCATCTTTATGCCAACATTTATAGCATGTTTTTCCATATTTTTATTCACTTTTTTTGTAGCATTGTGACTATAAACATGCAATTTTCGTCCAAACAATATTCATGATATGTCCACTAATAATACACTTTATCAGTTAAGACTTGAGTTAGAACTCTATTGGTTGTAGAAAAAACCTTGTCCCTGGACTGCTAAGGCAGCCACATAGTTGTGAAGAATGTGGCTTAAAGAAAAAATGCACAGAATGAGCTGGTCAGTAATTGATAAAGTTAAAAAATGTGAGAGGATCTCAGAGCTCAGCCAAGGGCATACAAATGTGAAGAGGAGACACTTCCTGAAGAGGGTTCATAAAAAAAAAAAAAAAAAAAAAAATACTGTCCTGGCTTATGAACTTGGCAATGGTGATTGTTAATAACTTCTTAAAGTTATCTCAGTCAGTATGAGGCAAAATGGTACACTATTCATTTTTGTCAATGTTAGAATGAATATGTTAACTTAGATGTAAATGTTTTTAAGGCACACCAGTGATTTGTATTTAAAGAAGTGTGTTCGTACCCAGGATGTAACCGTAGGTTGCGTTCCTGTACTCATCCAGACACCACTCCATCTCCATTAAGGTCATGACTCTTCCACTGTCGGTCCACGTCATCATAGATCCACCTCTTCTGAGCATGTTTAATCCACTTCTTCATCTCCTCCACAGTCACAAAGCCGTCCTGGTCCTCATCGATGCGATCAACCAACATACTAGGAAAACAGGAACATTTAAAGATTAAATGTTGATTCTACTGTTTAAACATACACACTTCTTTTCTGGTAATCTTCTTCCCTGCTATATGATGAGTAACAGATAAATTTAGTCAATCACAGTTTAGTGCTGGGTTGGCTCAGTTCCAGTCAACTTCCTGCTTCTCTGATTTCCACAAAAAAAAACAAAAAAAACATAGCAACTTGATGTGCAAACTGTCTAGCAAGCTGGGTTTTGAAGATAAGATGACACTGTTTAATAAGTTATTGGATGGGAGACAGGCTTGTGGGCACCAAATTGTGCTCCTAATCATTTCCTATTTAGAAAGCCGCAGTAAACTACACAATGCTTCCCATTCCTTTATATAATACAGTTTATCAATACACAGATCATTTTGGGTTTTTTCCAGTTTAATTTTATTTCAAAGCAGCACAACAGATCAGTCATTCTCACACTGAATATTGTGTGTTTAATTGCATTGCCCCTTCTGTGAGAGCGCTCTTTTGTGCTCTCAAGTTAGCTCTGGCCTTTAGGTGAATAACTCAGCTTCTGCTAGACGTTTTGCAGGAAAATACATTCTCTCTCACCCAAGCCGCTCCTTGCTCTCCTCTGGTGTGAGCTGGTCGAAGGTTTTAGCCTCTTCTTGACCCAGAAAAGCTTCATGGTCATAGTCGAAGTCCTCTGCGTCGTTGTGTTCTCGGTTGCTTAGTGGTTCATCATGGTGGACGCGATCTTTCTTCTCGGTGGGTTTGCTGGAGGCGTACACCAGGCACACAGCTAAGCACATGAACAGCGGCCGCAACTCCATCTTCAGTGTCTGGCACAAGACAGACAAAATCTATGAATCCACTAGTCTACTTTTTCTTCTGTAAAGTTATTAAAGATGCACTGTGCTACAGCCAACTGCTCCACATTAGTTACAGAGCTATAAACTAAACAGATAGTTAGCAATTAAAAGTATTGTTATAAATGCAATAGGTTAGTCTAGGTCTAGTCACCAATAAAAATACCAGATTGAAAAATACCTTTTAGATATTTTACAGACCAGTGTCCTGTGATAGAAAAGTTGATGCCATACTGTTTGCAAATGAACATATCCATAGTGACAAGCGGGTGGGGGACTCCACTAAAAGGTTAAATAGTGCACCTTTAAGATCAATTCACTCCTTACATGTCTGTAAGTAGCCTACTAAAGAATCATTGCATACGAATAAAAATAATAAATGATGCAGGCTGGTTAGACAAGGTTTTAGATTTCTGTGCTCTAGCTGTGACATTTAACAGATGATTTCACATGTGAACACAATGTGGACCATAAACAGAAAAAACACGAAAGTTAATGTAATTCTTTAGATGACAATTTTCATGCAAGTTTAATAGCAGGACATTAGACTATTTGAAACGTTATTATACGTTTTATGATTCAGGTAATGAATTTTACTGGTGTTTTGATCCAGAAATTCATCCGGAATAACATTCTAAGCTCACACTAAAAATATATTCTATCATAGATTATGAAGACGAAGTTTTCTATTTGGACAAAACGTCTCATTTAAAACAGAAAAGAAAAGTAACAATAGTGGAATCTGCGTCCCGTTAGGTTAGAGTGGCCACAAAATGCTTACATTTGACTAAGAAAAGAGGGACAAAGTCATATTTTACATGAATCACCTGTGCGTTCAATGGCAAGTAATGCATAGCGCCGATACTACAATTTTTAATCAATCATAAAGCATTAAAGTTAAAAAAGTACCCTTGTCTTGTGAGAAGTTGTTCAATGCAGTTTGAGGGCAGCAGCAGAGCGGAAACACACCCATGCTCTTCCGGTGCTAAACCTGCAGACAGCCAATCAGAGACCAGCAAGGCGCGTGCCATGTCGCGCTACGATTGGGCCACTTCAGAAGCACATCGATGATTGGATTGGACCAGAACCGCCACGTCCTCAAAGTCAACATCCAAAAATTGGGTAATGTAAAGGTGCCTATTTTGTTGTTGTTTTAGTCTATTTGGGGCTCAGATTGGCTTTTAATCTGAGTACTATGAAAAAAAAAAAAAAAAAAAAACCGAAGCATGAAAGATGACACATTTCAACATACATCCACCTACCCATAAAAATGCTCTTTTGTGCGATGATGTCAGCATACAGAAACTGGCCAGATATGCCCCCTGGTGCTCTGTTCATAGGGCAAGGGGCTGATTCAAAATATATTTCACCACCACACTGAGATTATCACTATGTTGTTAGAGTGGCAAAAAAAAAAAAAAAAAAAAAAACATTCTAAAACACATTGGTCAGATCATTATTTTATTACAAAATACGAAACACGCCATTGTTAAAAGTTATAAATACTTAATGTACAAAACAGTCTATTGATTTCAACTGTCTAAACTGTGAACTGTGAGTCCTGGGCTTGGCATCAGTCCAGCAAAGCGTCCTCTACATCCACAATATTTTGTGTGTTGTCCAGTTGTGCCCCTGTGTCATCATCATCACTCAGCAAGATGGTTGTGTTGTCCTGTTCTCCACTTTCTCCTGAATCTCCTAAAAAAAGACAGAAGAATGTGCAGCGCATGTAACTTGCCCTGTTCATTCAAACTTAAGCAGTTTTTGATCACATGCAGAAAAAATGGGAAAGATTTCTATTGCTGCAACATCACTATTGTTGAATATTAGTTTACCGTAAAAATATAACCATCGGCAATTTTGTATGAAACACTCGTAGCTGATTTTTCTTAATCACCTGACCAAAACATTTAAAATTCAAGTGAAACTGTTTCTGGACCCTTTGGTGCACAAACAACTGGCTGGATTTGTGAAGTTGACTCTCAGCATATATCAAAACAAATCCTGCACAAAAGAAAGAAGTCCGCCTAAATTTTTCTTGATAAAAGCCTGGGCCTGAATGAAACTAGATTTGACCCTTTCTAAAGGGTTTGACAATTCCTCTTCAAAAGCTGAAGCCATTTACAATTTCTAATGCAATTCTAATTCATCCCAAAAAAAGGTTGATTTGACTGTATGAAACAGAAGAAGCACGATAGCAAAGTGGTAAGAGCTTTGACTTCCCAACACAAGATCATGGTTCTGAATGGTAACCAAGTCCACAGCTCACAATCTCTCTGAGTACTACAGTTTTCTCCCACCTCCAAAAAAAGAAAAAAAAAAAAAACACTGTGACTTTCTCCTAGTGAATGATGAGAAAGTGAATGGTAGCCTCTAATCTTGCGACAAGTTGGTCACAATCCAGAGTGTTCCCCGCCTAATGCAAAAAGTCACTGGAATAGGCTCCAGTCACCCATGACAGCTAAAAGAAACAGTAGCAGTAAAAAATGAACAACTTTCTTATTTTTGAAAAGGGTCTTTTTACAAAAAAATTATTATTCAAAGATTTTAACATTGTTTTAACATATTTGAATTGATTTCTGCACATTGGAGTAATCTTGTATGGTTCTTCAACTGGAGCTCACATGCTCAGAAAATCCCCGTTCTCACCTACCACCTATCCCTTCCCACTTGTCCGTATTTACTTGATATAATTCTAAAGATTCATACTCAAAGTAAGCATATATGGTTCAAAACGGTCCCATAGCCACTTTTCAACAATAATAATTAGTTATTTAAAATCTGTTGCTTCTCACAGTTACATTTTATCAGTTCTGCAGTTTTTAACAGTTCTGCAGAAGTCAATAGCACCGTTTCGATTTTCAAGCAGTTTTAGATCAATTTTGTGTTTTACAATCAACACTAGATACATTACTGATTTGCATATGTTTTAGTTTCTTACTAAATAGTTGGAAAAAACTATTTAGTAAGAAATAATTTATTTTATGAGATGGTGAAAAAAAAGAAATTATTGAGGAAAACCCCATTAAATAAACAAACTTACATGCACCCAAGTAGTTTATATTATACTTTTCCCATGACGAGGCACTTTTGTAAAAAGTATTCTAATATGTGTGTTGAAAGTGAGGACTGTTGTTTGTTACCGTGGCTGGTTTCCCCCTCTTTCTTCTCTGTCAGAAACACTCGCTGCATCATAAGCTTCTTTACAGTGTGACACATGTACTTAAGCTCAGGGGCACTGTCTTTTCCTGATAAAAACAACAATAACAAAACACAAAAATAAATGGCACCAGCTCTTACAGTGTTGTAACAGTTTTCTGGTAGATTCATTCAGGTATAATTTACAATAAATACTAAAGGAATACTTTGGAGTATTTAATTGTGAATTGAAGTTTTAGAAAAAAAAAACAAAAAACAATTCATGGTGTGAGTGTTTTTTTGTTGTTGTGAAATAAATGGTTGACAAAAGGTGAAACAAACAATAAAATACATTTTCATTTATATAAGATGTATTTTAATGTAGTAACATTTAGAATTCTAAGTATTCAGAGAATAGCACTCTGTGTGGTGCAAAATATGTGAGAAAATGCATTTTTATGCATTATTCAAGTAACTAAAATAAAACAAAAAATTTAAGGTATGATAGTAACCTTTACGTGGCAATTCTTCGAACAGCACAGAGGTTCCCAAAGCATCTGAACAAAGTAAAATCAGAGTGCCCAGAGAAATAGTTAAAAATAGAGTTAAAATAAAGCATTACGATGTAAAACACTTTTATCTAAACTGCTTTATAAGCAAATATGCATGTTCTTCAGAGGTAAGGCATTTACTTAAGGACTGTGCAACTGTACAAGTTTACTTGAGTGGCATTTCAGGTGAGTACCTATTTTGACCACACTACATTTGAAAAACAAATAATACACTTTCTACAAGATGTACTGCTGTATAATATCATCTATGATACATAGTCACATTTTCAAGAAATCTTTAAAAAAGAAGATTAAATAAATACAATAACAATAATGTTGTCAAAAGCAGAATACGTTGTATAACCTGTTGTGTAGTTGAACAAAACATGCTGTGAAGGCAAATGTAAACTATACATCATGTAGAATTTTAAAGTACTTACCTTCATATTCTCCAGCAAAAACAAACTGTCCCACTTGCATGAATGGTTTGTCACTGGCAATATCCTTGAAAACAGGTAAAGTAGTAACAATGATAAAATATAGAGGTTTTCCTCAGATGTATGAATTTCTAGTGGCACTAGAGTGATGACTTACAAGAACTTTGCATGTGCTCTTGCTTTTGGTCAGAAAATCGTTGCTCAAAGTACCAGCTAGTTCCACCACCACCAGCTGCTCCTGAAAACACATAACATAGCCTTTATTTGTTCCTCAGTGGTGAAATTCCTATATTGCAATGCACAGTTCAAGAACAACGAGGAAATACAAGACATTAAAATAAAATAAGTAAACTTTGAATTGAAAAGAAGGCGGCACAGTAAAATTCATTTATCATATCTTAAATGGTGCTACTTCTTTCTGTATTGATGCTATACAATGCATAGAAAATGTCTATAGTGTATAAGATGTTTTGCACAAAAATATAAATGTTGTTGTTATCCAGGCCATTGAAATCAAAATTAATATCCAAAACGTGCTTCATTGAATGTTGTATTAACTCTATAATTGGAAGCTACGACATAACACACTAAATGTAGTCTAAACAAAATCTAAAACAATCCTTGGAGCTTATTGTTTGCATTTTGGAGATTTTTAATTTATTTTTTATTATAATGGTGATTTTTTCCCCCCGATATTCAAAGGTCAAAAACCTTGGTATGACAAAAGAAACACATTTTACAGCCTGTTAAAACAACAGTAAAGTTAGGCTAAAGCTAACCGCGCATGTAGCTACACATAAGCTGGACGACTTTAACATACCTCTTCTTCCCAATCATCGTCCATAGTTTGTCACAGTCAAACTACAATTTCAAAGCACATAATTTGAAGTGTAAAGCAACCTTTCCTTGTGGTAGTATCACAAATTGCTGCTTTGATGCGGTTAGTGTGTGATGGTTTGCGCGAAAGTACGGTGTCCGGGAAGATATTTATTTACTATTCTTCTGCATGTTATTGCGACAGTTTGCCATTGGGTTGTGCTGTTGTGCTGCTGTAGAGCACCTGCTTTGTGAGGCATAATAGTACTGTGATTTTGAGGAAGCGCAGTTTCCAAAATGTACAGAAATATTAACGAATCTTCGATTTTATTATTTTGATAAGGATAAGAATTAATCCACTTAAACTCAAAATAATTAACTGAAGATTGAAATGAAGGTTACAATAAGACAAGGCATAGAATTCTTAACTGCTTAACAATTTAATTTGATTGGGACTTAAATATTTCATTCATTATTTGATAAAAAAGAATAATAAAATAGACTAAATAAATAAATTCATATCTAAGATGTCATAAAAGTTGAAATTCAATTTGAGATTTAATATGCCCACCCCCCAACATTATTTTAGCGTTTGGTCTTTGTTGTGTTATCAGTCAATACAATATAAAAATGTCCAAGTCTTGTACATTTTCTTTGTATTAATTTTGTTCAATTGAGTGTGAAGATTCAATAGTTTAGTATTGATTAGTATGTTATTGATTTCATTGACAGACCATTACGTTTGATTAATAATAGCTCTTTGACAAAATGTTAAAAATATTACATTAAAAAATGTGATTTTTAAAAAAAGTTTGTTGCCTCTGCCCTGTCGTCTAATGCCTTTTCTCATCAAATGGTTCCTGATGATTGGACCCTAGAAACTGTCTACCTGCGGACAGCCTCATCTACATCCAGTATTATGGTTATGAATGTTCTGCGGTGTGAGGCCATTGGAGAGGTGATGAGATGAGATGAGACGATACACTTTATTGATCCCCAAGGGAAAATTCATCTGTCAAAGGCACAGGCAACAAATACCAGATGAAACATGCTCATCAAATGCATCCATGTCAAGAAAGAAGTCATCAGAGAGAGAAAGGACCATAGAACAGTCTTACCCCTGCTTTAATCAAGTCTGGAGCGATTATCAATCTATGGTGTTTTACATTGATTGCATGCATTTGTTGCTCATTTGAATGTAACAGTCTAAAAATGTAAATGTGTAAACAATGAAACATCTAGTTTTAAGAGTAAACTATTTTGTGCAATTTCTTTTAAAATAAATAAACAAAATAATTTTGTTAATGTCCAAATTTCTGAAAGGTGCCTTGGTATGGAATTCAAACCTGGCAGCTAACATACAGTACAAAGAAGTCACTGTAGCAAAGAAATAAAAATTTAGAAAGAAAGCAAATCAATTCAATAAAAAACATGTTCTTCATTTTTTACAGTATTTACTTAGACAATTACAGCTGTAACAATTACTCAACTATTTGTGATTAGTCACAAAAGAAAATCTGAATATAAATAACTAACTAATAACTTATATACTTAACTAGACAATACAGAGTCAAACCACACACACACACCCCCACACACAAAACAAAGAGATGACATAAATAGTAAACCATTTTTGATTTTCAACAATAATATAGTAATTGACAACTGAAATAATAGTAACTGTTCAGGTGACTTCCATGTCTGCTATTTAAATAGCATCTGGCTTAATCAGTTGTTTTTTTCCATCGCTACATACAGTATGTGATATGATGGAGTGACTAATTAAGGTAATATAAATTAAAAGAAAATGAACAGAAAAATATTTTGCAGTTTGTTTTCCTGTATTCATTTTAACATCACAATTGTAGAACCATTTGGTGACATGGTCCATTATCCTGCTACATATGTATCCTCCTAACACACCACAAAATCACCATAATAGTCATTTTACCTGCCCCCATCTCCACAGTCCAGGACTGTGTGATGAAAAACAACGTTCTTTCATTCGACTTCATTTTAACATATTACATTTATTTTGACAATTACGTGTTTTGTTTGTTATGACAGAATTACATCTGTTTGTAGTTTGACAACAACACAATTTCATTACAAAACCATTCACTTCTAGAAAATACATGATGATACAAGTATGTTAAATATGTTAATACTTGTTCTATATAGTTAACACAATATTCCATGTTAACATTACATTCACACAAAAAAGTGCTTAGAGATTTGATGCATCGGTAACAACAGAGCAAACGCTAAAAATATGTTTTTGCTCTGTGCAATATTTCATCGGCAATATTGGCATTTCAGCGCTAGTAATTTTAATAGCATGAGGGTAGCCTGACCACAGCTCGACACACATTTACATGGACTCTATAGCATTCAGATTATGCTAAGGTGCCTGAAAGGTTACAGTGTCTATTTTAATTGAATAGTCCTAATTTAAATGTTACCTATTGATTCTTAATGTCAGTTTTTGCATGGCTGCTTCCACATTGATGTCAAAGTGCAGGGTCAGTCAACAGGCATTGGCCTAGTCATTTCTGAAGAATGCTGATTTGGTCGTCATCTGCTTACAAGCATCTGTTAAAAACCAAGACAAAAATGTGGTTATAAGGTGTAACTAGCAAGTCAAATCAAGGATGTAAGGCCATGACAATTATTTTGTCAAATTCATTACTAATTATGAAACAGAAATTAAGCTTGATGAATAGCAATGTGTTAGAAAAAGGGAAACAAGTTAAACACAAGGGTTTTACTGTAGTTTGGTCATTGCTTATCAGTTGTGAATTTTTTTCTCTGTAATTGAAATACTAAAATTGGATATTGTGACATCACCACATGAATGTCAAGTTGACTCATGTTAGAGCTGAACAAAATTGAATCCCAATTATAATTTTAATATTCAGGGTATGCAATACTGTATATATGGTAAATGATGCATACCCTTCAGGTTAAATGGAATTATGGTGTTAGTTAATAAAGCAATTCAGATTCAGAAGAGACTATGGCATGGTTTATATTTTGTCCACACAGCCCAAAACAAGTCAATATATTATAATAAAATTATCCTTTTTGCTTGTTGTTATTTATTCTATAAGCCCAGTTCTTTGTTATTAGTAGACCTAAGAAGGGACATAAATACTCAAAACTGGTATTAGTACATTTTTCTCATTTAAGACTGTGGCACAATAGTTTCAAATCTGTGGGGAAACACAGTTAGTCTTTTCCTAAATGACTGTGAATGAAATTCTGATGCTGATTTTATATATAAATAATCAAAATGCAATTAGTTGGAAATGTTGCAATGCCATTCTTTCATAAAGTTGTTCAGGCCATGATTCATATGTGACAAACTGTGGCCGAGTAAAGCAAAAAGTGACATAAAGCATAAATAGAAAAAAAGCTTCTTTCATTTACCGTGAGCATTTATGTTGAAGATCTACGTGTAGCAATAATACCTGTGTAAATATGAATGTATAACTAACCTCACGAGAGTTTCTGAGATGGAGAAAAAAAAAACACTGTTCTGAATCTGAATCAGGCAAAATAAATTAAAGCGGGTGTGCAAATCCCTGATGCACCTTCTACCTTCCCAATTTCTGGCCTATCATCTATCTCTGGACCATGGTGGGGTTGTCATGTCGACCGGTCGGCAAGTTACTATGACAACGGCTCAAGGGGGAAGCACTTGCTAGGGAGGTTATTGCCTCCTCTGGGATAGAAGGACAGGACAGTGTGGACCAAAATGGAGAGACTTCCGTATATGGATTATATAAACAGTGAGGTCAAGGAGGAGTGCATAAGCTCCACATATGTTTGCAGACGTATTCAGGGCGCAGAACTAGAAAGACTTAAGTCAAAATAAGAAGTCTTTAATAGGCCATATTGTCCTAAAGCTCAGTATCCACAGCTAAAAGCAACTTATGTATTTGGATATCTATCTATCTATCTATCTATCTATCTATCTATCTATCTATCTATCTATCTATCTATCTATCTATCTATCTATGTGTGTGTGTGCGTGTGTGTGTGTGTGCACTGCAAAGCAATGAAATAATAAAATGGAGCTTTAACTAGACATTGTGAATTTAGTTTTGTCTTAAATATCTGTCCTTTACATTGAAGCTTCGTTTTTTTGTTATTAATACCTAAAACTATGTAGGCTACATTTTTAGTTGAACAGAAAAAGGTAAGCATTCACAAAATTACATGTGACCCATTTAGATCATCTGTCCTACTTTGAGATGTTGTGATAGTATTAGGAAAGACAGAAATATCATTAAAAAAGATCTAACTACAATTTTTCTGACAAGTACATTTATAAATAGTTTTATGACTTTGATTAATTGAATGTGAACTCAAACTTTATGTTCTAAACGTGTTTAGGAGAATTGATAAAATATCTGAAAAAGCCTTAGGATTCACATGTTGGTACAGATTTAAACTACAAGGTTAGTAGTTTAAAACCAGACAAAATCCTGCCTGACTGAATATTAGAATGTTTGCTGAAGGAATCATGATACCAAATTGCAGTTTTTGTGATTTTTCTTTTTTACTAAATGCATCCATTACATTTTTGAGTAGGCTGCAATTAATCTTACAGCATAACGTTCAGTGTGAGTGGGTTAGTTCTAATTTCAAAGTTTCCCCCATGCCTCCTCTGTACATGATGCATTACACTTGCTCCATGCCGTACCCCGGGGCAGAAATCAGGGCGGGGGCAGCAGAGAGGGGAGTGACATAAAGGACCCTCAGAGGTGTCAGATGGGTCCCAAGCTTCCCCCTATAGTGTCATATAAATGTCATAAAGACAAGTTTGGAGTTGGGGCACTCCTTTCTACCCCGAGGTATTGACGTGGTTAATTGCCCCATTAACAGTGACAGGGTAAATTGGTGGAATGGCTAACTAATATTACAGTGAAAACAACAACCCCTGGCATGGACCTGAGGGCACAAGAGGCCAGAGCATGTGGAGAGTGCAGAGCAGGGCCCAGTGCGATTAGAAGACAGGGTGCAAACATACACATGGACTTTCACGCACACATACACACACAAAAAATATTATGAGTACATAAGTGTTTATAGAGAGTTCATAGTGTGGCATTGATTCCATATATATATATATATATATATATATATATATATATATATATATTATATATATATATATATATATATATATTATAAATATATATAATATATATATATATAATTAATGAAAACAAATTTTACAGACCCATGAGTTGGGGTAATGTAAAGATAATTACTTCACATTATACATTTATAGGTCTATATGCTAATTTGGAATTTACATATAAATAATAAAATATTCATAACGCCTAAAAACACAGTACACAGTACAACTAAAAATACAGGTTTATAAGCAAAAGTCTATTAAAATATCTGCACTTTATTTGAATACCGTCATGTAGCCTACAACAGAATAAACACCGTTTTCTCGTTGCATATTATGACCGCATAGGCCTCTACGCGCACACGCGCGCGCGTCACACATCTAATATTCAAAATGGCTTGGTGTTAAAATCACACCACCTTTCCAACCGTCGTGTTTGGATCATAAATGACTGGCTCGTCAGTGTTTTTTAACGCAGTCTCATCAATAATAAAACATATCCATGTGTGCGTAAAGACGCAGCGCTCGGAGTCAGACACGCGCTGATTTATGCTTGGGATAAACTGCAATCTTTGTGTGGTGGTGAGGGCCCGAGTCAGACAACCACTTTACACCACGGACGTGTTCAAATCGTAAAATAATTATTAGATGAGCTACAAATGTCGGGCAGCATGTTAACTGGCCAGTAAATGGACTCTCTACGAATTTATTGTCAGAAATAAATTGAAGGAAAAAAGAACAAAGCGAATGTGTATGGAAATGCAGAGTATGACATAGTTTATAAGTGAATAAGTTATGCATCATTATAAATGTGGAACTGTCCAAGGGACGTGGCTATGATACAAATTTATTGTATAACCTAAAACTTAAGAAAACCATGAACAAGAATACTGCGCAAAATAATATGCTGTCTTTGTAGCTAAGGAACTATACTGACAAATCAAGGCAAATTTGTGTGAAATATTCCTACTTTTTTATTATTCCTCCAGCTTATCCTAAAAATCAGTTTTTGTCTGTTAATTTAGACGATGGACAGATTGCCATCCACCGTGAAAATCACAATAGTATTATCATAACAATAGACGAGCCCGTGTGGCAGGATGGGACGGCTACAAGAGAAAAGCCCAAACTCACGCTTCTGTCCGGACATTTCAGTGGACACCACTTGGGCACAACTATTTATATTTTTCTTTACAAAAAAAACTACAGATAAATAAACGTTTAAAGTGTGTTCAAGACCGTGGCGCACAGCTGTGGACAGTCATTGGATAACACCAGGGATTGCATCTAGCAGAAAGCCTTCTTAAGAATACAGAATCCTCATTTAACATCACATTAATGCATTTTATTTAACTTTTGTTCACTGGTAATAATGTTTGCAAAGTTTGTAAATCAATAGGCTATCATATGCTACGTCAACTCAAAAAGCAAAACAGCAAAACGCAAGCGAAAGAACAGTGCACAAAACGTACATTCAAAAGTAAAACGCACATTTAAATGTGTACCCGTGTGTGTTTTTTAAAATATAGAGTTAATTCATATTAAAAAATATAATTTTAATAATAAAAAAAATCAGGAATGCAGCCAATGGTCCCGAAACACTGTCTTAACATTGTCGATGTCGAAATAACAGATTTACAATTGATAGCCTATCTCTTTGATGTAACTGTCTCTTTATTGTTTCAGCTCCAGAAATATTAAATATAGTATTGTGTTTCCATAGCCTAAAACTCTATTCTCTTCACGATAAACATTATAATAAAACCAATATTTTCATTATTTTAACTTGGAATGTTATCCAGCACTCTGTAGTAGTCTAATAAATATAAGCTAACATATATTAAAGATAAATTTCTTTAAGATTTAAAATGTCTTAAAATGTAAAAATTTCTTTCTCGCCGTCCCGTGAAGCCTCTCCCCTCCCTCTCTCTCCTCTAGCTCTCGCGGAATCCTATTGATCCAAACGGGCTAATTAGCGGTGTCTGCGCAATTACGCACATGCGCACTGAGCGTAATCTCAGCCATTTTTTGAAGGAAACTAATTAGCAGGAATAAAGAGCCAAGTGTTTTTCCCCCACAGTGATCAGAACTCATTCTACCTCTGGAGCTCGCACAAACCCCTCCGTCCCCCATCTTCTGTTTACCACAGCCTATATGTAGCTTTAATTACACTGTTTTGGTAACAAGTCGGACCCTGCTGCTCTCTCCCTCTCCCCGTTTCCCCTTTCCTGCTTCGCAAAAACACAAGAGGAACATCCGTAAGGAATGAGTGGGATCTTTATGCGATTGTTTTGTGGATTACTTAAGCGTGAGGAGCGTCGCACCGGAGCCGCTGCACAAATGTAAGTATTCGAGTAGTTCTTTTCACGTTTAGCGACGAGCGAAGCGTCTGGCGATCGTCTGGTGCTGGCTGTTAAATCCGCGGATCTCTTTAATTCACACAAATGAACCTTTCGCTGATTTGCTTATGGTTCGAGTCACCTGTTACGGGATATCTACGATCGGTTAAGCTCTATCGGGGTGGTACAAATCTGCCCATTGTAAACAAAGGCTGGAGTAGTCATGTTGGTTTGTGGTTTGACAACACACTGGACTGGGAGTAAACTAAGTCTCTTCCTTGTTCTGTGACCGCACTACCGCCACGATAGCCCCTATTAAGACAATGGTAGCGGTGCTATTACCTGGTGCATAGTATACGCTCCTGACAGCAGCCTTTATGAAGAAAAAACAATAGGATCCACTGGGCATTTGATGCTATACTAAAAGCAGCAGAAGTATAGTCACACAACTCTCCTCTGTGTGTTTGTTCCTCCTCCTCGTTCTTCTCCACACATCACGCTTGGCACTCACCCTCACTCCCCAGATATATAGGTAGAGTAGACAGACACCACCCAGGGAATACACTGTTTGGATTTGGAAACCCACTTTTGCCAACACGCTCAGCAATCCCAACTTCTGTTATGCTTGTAAAATATTGTTTTGGAATCGTTTCTCAGTGGACACGATACGCACAACAGGATATAAATGCATCAACTCACACCTAGATGTACACACACATGTTAAACGAAGGTTTCCCGCACTCGTGATCGATAGGGAGCCAGGAATGCTTGTATAAATAGTTACATTGCCGATAGACCGGGGTTATTGATTGCAGTGTAAATGAAAATCTTTATCAGATTAGAGAGTGTTCTCAGCTGCTGGCAGACAGACAAGGTCCCTGAGCACTCCCAGGCAGGACAGTGGACAGCTGCAGTGGCCAAGGGTCTGTGGCCTGTGACATAAGCACAGTACATTAAAGGACTATCAGAGAGCCGATATGAGCCATATATCTTTAAAGTACGGCAGGGCAGGAGGAAAGGGGGGAAGGCTGCTGGGGAGTGTAAAGTGGGGCCCTTGTAGAAGGAGGGGGTGAGCAGGAGGGGAAGGTGAAAGGCTACATTAAGGTCTCTCCTTGATTAAAAAAATTGGTAATGAGAATAAATACACAATATGTACAACTCACGTCATATCTAGCTTTCATTTGTCGATCCTATAGGGGTGAAGACAAGACATTTTTGCAATCTGCTCAATTACCTTGTTTACCAAAACACTTCCATGCAGTAGTGATTAACACTAAAACTGGATTCCATGAAGCTTTTTTAAACGGACAACTGTGTTTTGTTCTTCTTTGAAAAAAGAATCATTAGTTTTTCTATTCAAAAGATAAATGTGTGTTTACTGTGTGCAATCCATTAGGGGGTGGACACCACGTCAGATCTGGAGCTGTGAAGACGAAATGCAATTACACCTTACATGTGCTGCAATGCATCACGTGATAGCAAGCATTAAAGCTCAAACACACACTACACTTTAGTATCAATTTACATTTGTTCAATATTTTTTACTTTCTGTTGGAATATTAAACATTGTAGCAGCAATGCTAAATTAGACATCCCATATAATATCTAATAACGCACTTATTACACACAGAAGATGTAAAAGCTGATACACTGGCTTAAGAATGTGTTCTTTTATCTAAGTGTAGCAATTTAGTGAAAGCCCTTTAGCTCAAAAGCGTTCAGTTCTTTATTTAATCCTATCCCCCCAGGAATATTATAGACCTCCTGCGAAGCCCTTACCCGCATTCCTCTACCTAGTTTAGCGCTCGAGCTATTGATTTTCCCATTAAGGGCTAACGCTAACCCCTGAGTAACCAGCCTATGTATCGCACTGTGAAGTCTGTATTGAACAGATGCTATCCGGGGACGCTAATCAATTGGCTCTGTGTTATGCAATATTATTTACATGAGTCAAGTCTTCCATCTTTTGTTTTAATCATGGCTGTGCCTTCTTCTTGTGTTTCTTTCCACACAAACAGGTGGGTCGTGATGGTCGGCAGCTGTAACCTCCGGTATGGACAGCGGTGAAGGAGGGGATGGAGGGGGAGGAGAGGAGCGAGAGTCCGACCTCAGTCCAAGGGGTTATCTGCTCCTCTGCGGTCTCGGGCCATTCCTGAGCAGGGGTCACCCACTCATACCTCAGCCATGGCCCCTGCCAAAGAATCCCTGACCTTCTCACCACAAGGGGCAGAGGAGGTCCAGGCGGTGAGAAGACTGAAATAGAATTTAAAGAAACCAGAGGGAAAGATCACAAGAAAGGGAGGACAATGAGGAGGGGGACTTAGGTATGGAAGAGGCGTCAGTTACAGGCAACGGATGCCAAGAAGATGAGGAGGCCATCTCAAACCAAAGCCAAAATAAATCCAAATGTTCTTTATTACCTCAACAGAGCCAGCACTGCTCTTCTTCCAGCACTGCACAGGCCAGTGGCACACTCGACAGCAAAACAGCCCTCACCCCTTCCTCCTCTCCAAAGTCCACCCCTTCGCTCTCCGCCTCTCCAAAGCACTTCACATGTTCATCCTCCTCGTCTGCTCTGCACACCGACACAGAGGTAAAAGACATTAAAGGAGATCAGGGCTGGATTTCTGGGTTTCCTCAGAGCTTTAAATCCCAGCAGTCAACTGCAGAGTTTTCAGCGCTGGCAGGTACAGAGCTTGCCAGTTCACCCACTGCTGAGGAAGGAGGGCCGCCAGGGTTCTTCACTTTTCCGTTACCAATGGAAATGGTGCCAAAGCTCCAGAACCAAATGACAGCCAAACAGAGACAGAGGTGGATGATGAGAGAGAAAAAGAAGACGTGAAAGAAGCTGTACCTAAAAACCTCAACCAAGATCTTTCTCCAAATTCATTAACAAGTCACATGACCATAATGCACTCACGTAATTCATGCAAGACTCTAAAATGCCCAAAGTGTAACTGGCACTATAAATCCCAGCATACGCTCCAAGTTCACATGAAAGAAAAACACCCAGAGACCGGAGGGCAGTGTATGTGTGGAGCCTCGGGTGGCAAATGTGTTTGTGGGGGAACAGCTCGAGGAGTGTGCACGTACTGCAGTTCAGGGAAGCCCCATCCTCGCCTGGCCCGTGGTGAGACCTACGCCTGTGGCTACAAGCCCTACCGCTGTGAAGTGTGTGACTATGCTACCTCCTCCAAAGGCAACCTAAGCATACACATGCAGTCAGACAAGCACCTGAACAATGTCCAAAATGGGGGAAATGCTAATGGTCAAATCCATGTCAACAACAGCACCACTCCTGGTGGCCACACAATGGACGAGCAGGCATACAAACTTCCACTGGCTCTCCACACTCCTGTCACCCAACCGGCTAAGATCACCTCATCTGTACACTCACACTCACACGGTGGTAAACGCTGGCGTTGTGATGTGTGTGATTATGAGACCAGCATAGCCCGTAACTTGCGCATTCACACCACCAGCGAAAAGCACACGCACAACATGTTGCGGCTTCAGAGAGGATACTACCTGTCCCAGTGCCGAGGTTTGGCCCAGCCACTCAAACATTTGCAGAACACGGGTATAATGCATGTTTTTCTTTTTAAATCACCAATACAGCATGTGCAGTAGCTTATACACTCTTTGTTTTTCAGGAGGAGAGCTCTCCTTAAGTATGCGTCTAAGCAGTCAGCAAGTAACAGAGGCGCCCGTGACACTGGGGTCAGCTTTGACACCATCCCATCGCCCTCACCTTCACCCCTCCAGCCGCCTCTCTGTCCCCCTCAGGAGCACTTTCTCTCTGTGTTTTCCAATGTCTGATATGTTCCAGCTTTTCCTCTGACAGCTTAGAGAGTATTGAACAACACTTGAACACCCCTCGCTCTCTGCCCCAGTCTGAATGGTGCTCCCTGGTAGCTGGCGGATGCCACTGCAGGCTGTGTGGCTACACCACTCCACTGAGGGCCAACTTCTCCCTGCATTGCCAGACTGACCGACACCGCACCAGGTACCAGCTAGCAGCTCATCTACAAGAAGGTGGAGACAGGGGTCAAGAAGGGGCTGCCCTAATTGCTAAAGGAAACCCTGTCCAACTGAGGTGCAATCTGTGTGACTATGTAAGCAGCAGTCTGGAGAAGCTTCGCGGGCACTTGCTCAGTGCACAACACAAGGCTGGCATCCGCGTCTACAGAGTACGTACACAGACACTATTTAAAGGAAAATCTTTTATTATGTCTGCTTCTCAGCAATATATCATATTTTATGTCTTTAGATGCATGCATTTGGTATGTTAGTTTTGTTGTAATAGTGTTACCTACCTATTTTCAAATAAATAAGACTTTGATTCTTATTTCCTTAGTTTTTGCAACAGTATGACGGTGAGGTTGATGGAGGCTCATGGCTCTTCCATTGTCTCCTATGCAACCACTCTTGCTCATCTAAAATTCAAGTACTCAAACACAGTCAAACCCCAACCCATCAACAGAGGGAAGAGTTAATCCAGCTGCAGCCAATGGGGGGTGAGGAGCTGGCAGCCATTTTCACCATCAGGAAAAACACAGGAGTCACAGGTAAGAAGCCCAGTTACACAGAAGAATGTGATTTGCTATGGCATGTGTTTAGTGACATCAATTGAACGACCCAGGGATTAAGATGAAAAGAGCGAGAACATGAGTAATGGCTGTTGCTCAGATATTGATCAGGCAAATTGATTAGTCGATATACATCCTTGTTATATCCCCAATCACCCCTGACAACAGCTAACTAGCACCTGCTAATCAATGACCCAATGCAAATATTCTGGATCTGTATGGGGGATGTGAAAGACAAGCATGATGTGCAATATCACACAGCATTCATTATAATATATTTTTAGTCCAACAATCTAACTTGAGTGTCTTAATTTGTATTTGTGTTAATACGACTTATTACGACAAGCTGATGTTCTACAGTTACATTACCACTACCTCACCTCTTAAGAGAAGTTAATAGAGAATCAATAGTTGATCAATAAAGGCCAGTGAGTCTGGTGTGAGTGTAAGACAAAGGCCTAACCGAGGAAGTTTGTTAGAAAAGATGTATGTTAAGAGGCAGTACTCAGGCATAACATAACTATTAGTCTTCTTTTTTTTACCCAGAAGAGCTCAGCGAGGAAATGGACACTACTACTGAGCCTGAAATTGGTTTTCTGGACCAAACCAAAGAAACAAGCAACACAGGGGCAGGTTCAAATTTGATAACATCAGAAAAAGGTGGGTGTAGGATTTGCTAAAATACAATTTATTTCTAAAATATAAACTTTGCTTGATTTTCATAACATTTTAAAAAATGACTTCTTAAGAGTATTATTGTGTTGTTTACTTTTTGTCTCTTATTGATTTTAATAGAAAATGTGAAGAAAGAACAGGAAAAGGGTGAGTTGAAGCGCTTATTCTCAGAATGCAAAGAAACGGATGACGCCATCTCAAATAAACGACCCAAAATACACCAGCAAAATGAAAACCAGCAGGTATGCCTTTAGTCTTTAACAATAAATATTTTTTTTAGTTTGCGATATTATTTTCACTGTGCAATCCTATATCCAATGGCGTAATTTTGTTCTCTTCCCTCAGACTGTCCAGTGCCCCTTGTGCCAGCTCAAAGTCCCCTACGCAAACATTCGCCAACACCTTACTCATGTGCACAGTGTGGCACAGGATTGTGTTGACAAGCTCATCAGCACTGTAAGTCAACCTGCGCTTTTTGCTGTATGTGCATTTGTCTGGATGCAAAATAGAAAATGAGAAGTCAAAGCAGTGGGGGATGGGGCCAAGTGAAATGTTGGGAGACAATTCCATTAAGAAGGCACCAGAGAGAAAGGCATGGCTTTTTTAATGCATGTTTAAGTAGCTCCCCGCTATCATCTTTGATGCAGCCGTCCGTTTGGTGTTGGTGTGTGCGTGTGTGTGCTCTCTTTAGTTGAGGAGAGAGGGTTTGACTGAGCAAGTGAGGGAAAAAGCCAGTCTTTCTATAATGCATGTTTAAGTAGCCCTCTATTACCAGAAGTGCAGTCAAGCTAAAAAGCCCCCCCTCCATCATGCTTTTTACTATGTCTCTCCAACTAACAAAGACTGGTCATCTATCCACATCAGTGTCCTCCATTTCGCTGGCCCGTATGCTAAGTGGCCTTTGTCTCTCGTGCTCTTCGCCTCCACTTCACTGACTGCTTTTCACCCTTTCCTCCCCTCCACCTCTCCTTCCTCCTCCTCCAGCTCCTTCTATCTTTCCTATTCTCCAGCCCACCACCCTGAAACCCCTCCCATACGGTCCTACTCCAGGCCACCCCGCCTGATTTCTTATGCCCTACCCCTCCCATACTCATTCCCCTGTCTCTCCAATGCAGTTTTTTTTAATTTGTTGCCCCTTATGTCCTCCTCCCTCTCTCCACTCTTTTTTCATATTGGACACCCCCTCCCACCACTATGGTTCTGCCTCCCCTCACTCTCTCTGATAGTAATTGAGGTTCATTAATTCAGACTGAGGTGATGATGGCCATTATGTACCTTGCTTTCCAATTACGCTTTCTAGATTAAGCCTGACCTTCAGTTTTCTCTGCAGCGTGCGCGTGGATGAGTGTGTGCATGTTCTCATTCGGTCTTATGAATCTGTTAGAAAAAACTCTTGTCATGTAAATCTCATCTTTAGCTGCCTGTCCCTTTCCTTGGGCCAGCTAGTTGTAGACGCATAGATATAGCATTTGAGCCAAGTGCTTGAAGCTACATAGATGGAGAGTATCTATAAGAAGGATGATTTTAAATAAATTCATTATTCAGCTCAGGAAAGTTTTATTAAACCCTTGGGGTATGTTGGAGGGTGTCGCAGAAGGAGATGGTAGTTCCACATATCACCATAATATACACTTATTACCAAACTGATGCATTTTTGGGGGCTTCATACCAGGCTGTACAATTTCACACTTGAATGTTTTATTGGCAAAGGAAACAGGCTCTCGATGTTTATAAGTTTGCAGTGCAAATGAACATGTTTTATTCAAGCAGTTGGATTAAGAAATGTTGAATACTAATGTTTTCTCTCTTCTAGGTAACACCAGTGAAACAACAGTCACCTCACTCAAAAGTGGAATCCTCGCCTGCTTCTTGTACAGTTGAACACAAAATGAAAAATGGGACAACTAGTATTGCAAAGACTACGGACACTGCTTATGCACAGAAAAATGGTTGGTACATATAAGTCTGTATTTTAATGAAAATTCACACCTGTTCTAGGCAATCCAAACCATATCTAGATTGATCCAAACTAGGGCATAATAATAAGCACCACACTTGACCCTGAACATTTTTATGGAGTTTTCCATACAGCAGCTTTATCACATTTTTTTTTAACCAATATTAGCTGAAATATCTAGAGAAATATTTGTTGATTATTCTATAAAAGTAACAGATACATATAGAAATGTCAATAATAATAATATGTAATGTATGTATTTTTCAGGCATCTCAACAGAAACCACTGAAAGTGAAGTTGCCGCACCCAAAGATGTCACATCTCTGCTACCCCACCTTTAGAAGAAAACACCACGCACCCCTCTAATGGCAAAGTAGCTCCTCAGTCCCCTTCCTCTCCGCCAACGTCTCCATCCAGCGACCCCCCTCCTCTCACAGATCGCCATGGTTACCGGTTTCGCTGCAGCAGGTGCAGCCTGGCGTTTCCTACTCAAGAAAAGCTGCAGCTGCACTGGCAATACCATGCCATGAGGGCGGCGACAGAGTGTCCTCTGTGTTCCAGACAATGCCGTAGTCAGGAGGCCCTGCAGCGACATATGCAGAATACACATTCTGGGCAACAGCTGGACAACTCACAGGGGCAGAACACACATTTACTGCCCCATACTGCGCACTACATGGAGCATAACAAAAGTGCCGTTCAGCAGGATTTCAGCCTGTCACCTCAAATTGGACAAGAGGCGGGAGAGGGTGAAGACGAGGAGATGGAGGAAGAGGAAGGTTTAGAAAGTGAGAAAAAGGAGCAATTAAAAGAAATATTGAGTGAAGTTGAAGAAGGCTTAACTGACACAGAAAAACAAGAGGAGGCAATAACTGAGTCCACTTTCCCTGAGGCCAGTAGTAACTCTCTTATGAAAAAGACTTCAAATCCCACCTTAGACCGCTACTTAGATCCATCCAGACCCTACAAATGCACAATATGTTCAGAATCCTTCACGCAGAAAACCATTTTGTTGGTGCACTTTAACTCTGTGTCCCATCTTCATCGAGCAAGGCGAGCCCTCCAAGACTCCAATACAGGCAATACTACAACTACTGAGGCTCCTCGAGGTCCAGATCCTAGACCCTACCGCTGCAAACTGTGCGGAGTGGGCTATAGCCAGAGTTCTACTCTAGACATACATCTTCGCTCTGTTCTTCACCAAACCAGAGCCCGCGCTGCCCAGAACACCTCCGCAAGTGCTCCCACCTCAAAGTCGTCTACTCAGGCTCAAGAAGAACCATCTAAGGGTTCAACTTTAACAAAGAGGCCAGACACTGCAAGCTCCTCAGCCTCTTCCTTAATAGGCAACAGTTCAGCACCTGAAGCTCAGTCACCCCTTGTTAATTCTGAGTGCCAGCAGGCTAAAAAGAGAGTAGCAGAACTGCTAGCGTCAAGGAACCAACTAATGCTTTTACAGCAGCAGCAGTTAGCCCAAGCTCAGGCCCAAGCTCACTTGCAGCAGCAAACAGCGCTGTTGCAGACCCAAATGATGCATCATCTGCCTATGGGGGTAGATAATCTCCTGAAGCATCACTTTCCTATGGTGCCAGATAACTTGCTCTCTTTGCAGCAGCAGCTTCTCCTGCCCTTTTATTTAGCAGGAGACATGAAACTTAACCCTGACCTTGCAGGCACAATTGCTGAGATCAACCAGTTTGACTTTACAAGCTCCATTTTAAAAGAAAATAGTAAAGAGAATAAAAATGAGCCATCTCTGCAAACGGCTGAAAAAAAGTTGCAAAAGGAAAGCTCAGATGAGAATTTGTATCAACAAAATGAGAAATGTGAAGCTAACAATGAGAAAAACTGCAGTGAGCCCACTGTGGACAAGACTAAAAAAGTACCTAGAATTTCTGAGGTAGATAAAGGGGAAAGGACTTTTTCCCCGGTGGAAAATGAAGGCCAGAAACAGGAAGCAAATGTAACTCCAATTAATCTCCTTGGACAGCAGTGCCCTCCTCCCAGAGTCCCCTATGCTGCTGTAAACGGTGAGCCTCTTAGAGCACTACTGCAAAGTTATGGGTATGAGTTGGCTCTGCAATACATACAAAGTAGACACCGACACCAGCAACAGAGTCAGTTCTTTCAAGACAAACAAAAGTACACAGAACAATTAGAAACATGCTTAAAACAGGAACATGTATATGTCACTGAGGAACAAGTTAGGGAGTCAGAGGCTGGTGATAAAGTGGACATTAACAAAGCAGAGGTAGAAAACTATAATTTAAATATGAATGCGAACAAACCTGAAAACCAAAAGGAAGAAAATAAATGTTGTGGTGATGGGAACAAGTGTAAAGATTGTGGCAAGTTCTTCTCAGATGCACTTATCTTGAAAAGTCACCAAGAATACATTCATAGAATGCTAGTTCCAACATCTGCCCTAGAGAAATTCTCAAAAGAGTATAGATCCCAATATGACCAGATGTATCCCATCACACAATCTCAATCTACAGAGATATCCAGCTTAACCACCACAAGTACAACCAAGTCAACAAATGAAGAGCCAGAATCTGTAGCAGAAGAAGTCAAAGCACAAACTAAACCTTCTGCACCCTCAGAGTCACCCACAGCATCTGAACTTCCAGAACCAACAAGCACTTCACCTTCTGATGTGAAAACAGCATCAACAGCTTCTTCTTCTCCACCGTCTCCAAAAACCCCAGCTTCATCACAACAGGAAGAAGCATCAACGCCAAGCACTTCTGGACAACCCAGGCAAAAACCATGCCACTTTCATTATCTAAAATACCAATGCTGCCCTTGCCACTTCCTCAGCTTCCAATACCTTCATTGCCTTTGTCCAAGCTTCCAATGCCTCCTATCCCTTTCCCAATGGAGTTGCCACTTCTGCCTCCAGTTGTCATGCAGTCTGTCACTCTGCAGCCACAAGCCTGGCTTGATTCAAATCCAGATCTAACCAAACTCTACCAGTCCCAAGTAAACCCAGCACTTTTAGGGCAGCAGCCACCGTCCAGTCCTGCATTATTAGCTCAGCAGTCCCCTCTGAGCCCAGCTTTACTTGCACAGCCTCCACAGCTTAACACTCCTCTATTAGGTCAAGCATCACAGTCAAGCCCTGTCCCAGCAGGGCAACAACCCCAAATGAGTCCATCTATACTTGAACAACAGGGTAAACGAACTCGAACTCGAATCTCTGAGGAGCAGCTTGCTATTCTGAGAAAACACTTTGATATTAACAGCCTCCCAAGTGATGAAGAGATCAACAAAATGTCTACCACGTCTGGACTGCCTCACAAAGTTATTAAACACTGGTTCCGTAACACTCTATTTAAAGAAAGACAGAGAGACAAAGACTCCCCTTACAATTTTAATAACCCCCCAACTACAGCTTTAGAGGAAGGCAGAGAGGAAGAAACACAGAACCAGGGTTTGTCAGTATCTCCATCTACTGTGTCGCCAGCCCTCACTTCTGCTATCACTCAGTCCCAGCCTGTGGAGCTCCAAAAAGATCTCCACCGGGGCCGACGCTCTTCACGAACCCGCTTCACAGAGCAACAACTTGAGACCCTCCAGGGTGTGTTTGAGGCCACTCCTTACCCCAGAGAGGAAGAATATGAAAGACTGTCTTCTCTGTTGTCTCTCCCAAATAGAGTAATTGTAGTATGGTTTCAGAACGCTAGACAGAGAGCCCGCAAAAACCAAGACAGAGGCAATGAGGAGAGTTTTGGAGGCGAGACTAAAAGCAATGTTGACAGTATTCTCACTCAAACGTCTGGCTTCAATGTGAAAAATGATGATGAAAGCATGTGTTTGGATGGACAAGAGAACAGTCATAACGAAAACTCAATGGATTTGACTTATGAATACTATACAAATCCAGACTCTCCAGTTCAGAGTTCCATGCTATGGAATCAGGTGAAAAGATAAAAAATGATCAAGTTAATTCAACTCATGATAGCAAGACAAAGAATGTAGATGAAGATCTAAAAAACATTGGTGCTAGGCACACTTTACAACCAGAAAAGGTTAATGAGGCCCAAGACGAGGAACAGCCATGCTTTTCTCCACCAAAAATATCACCAGTGTTTGACTCTACAAAAGATAGTACAAATACTCAAGCTGTCGAAAGAACTGCTGTTAATAATCTATCCAAATCTGAGGATAGGGACACTGTGCCAAGCTTACCTGCAGAAACAAAGCAACAAAATATTCCACAGCCTCTATCTACAGCGCAGTTTCAATGTACTTTCTGTCCAATGTCTTTGCCATCATTTCAGTTGTGGCAAGAGCACCAAACTAGGCACCTGCTGGCAGCTCAGTCCCAAGTTCAGCTCCTCCACTCTGGCTTTACAGACCGAACAATGCCTTACATGATGATCCATCCGAACCCTACTTTAATAGCCAACCAAATGCTTTCTGGCAACATGTCTCAGCTCCACCCGAATGCCGCACACCCAATAATTTCACATATGAACAGCTTACAAATGAAAAATACTTTGTCTGATCACTCTGGGAGCCTTTCACAAAATGCTGTTGCGTCAATGAAACCAAATTCAAAGTTATAGCTGAAGTCAACTTTGAATCTCAAAGGGGAGGGAAAGACATGGAGGAAGAACACAGACGAGATAAGAGACAGAGAACAACCATCACCCCAGAACAACTAGAAGTGTTGTACCAGCGCTATAGTATGGACTCCAACCCTACCAGAGGAGTCTTGGAAAGCATTGCTCGAGATGTGGGCCTTACACGACGAGTTGTTCAGGTAAGATATTAAAATATGGCAAAATTTGGTATATTGTTTGACTAGGGCTGCCTGAATATCCAAAATAAATAAATAAAATAATAATGTCATTGATTATTTACATCATACTAACTGAAATCACAGTTACTGAAAATAATTATTTGCTAAGGAAAAATGGCAACAATATGATTCAATAATATCAATGTGGGTTGGGTTGTATTCATTGGATTTTGCCATGTCTGAATTCATGTCCTTATTAGACCTATTTCTGTGTGAATATAAGTTTTACAATAATACAATTAAAATCTACATTATTTTATAGCTGAATATGGAGAAAGCATCTCAACAGTCATCCCTGCCCCCTCTGTTCACAAATTTTCTCTGCGAGATGATTTACCTTTGTTTGCTTTTCTCCTCACCTGTACCACACTTCTACTTTTGTGTGTGTTTAGTCAGAATTGTTTGTTTTGTTTCTGCTCTGGTGTAATTCAGTCTGTACCTTTTAATAAATGCAGAGTGGACAAGTTTAAAAAATAGTGACAGAATTTGAATGACTCTTAGAGAGGAATGAATTTGCTTCACTAGCTGAAAATTTAGGAAAAAACAGCACACAATAATAAAAAGAACAACAAAAACATGTAAATTAAAAATCTGTAATTAAGTATTTACTGGCTGCTAGCAACATTTTAACTGTTGTGTCTTTGCAGGTCTGGTTCCAAAACACAAGAGCTCGAGAAAGAAAAGGACAGTTCCGGTCAATGGGTCCAGGGTCCACTTTCAGCTTGGGTTTAAACCATCTGCGCTGTCCATTTTGTAGAGCCCTGTTTAAAGTAAAGAGCGCCCTAGATGCCCACATGCGATCTCGACATTGGGTTGAAGCTGAAAGAGCAGGTTTTAACTTGTCAATAAGCAATGGATCCAGCGGGCAGATGTCTACATCCTCTGTCATAGAGAGACCTGGCCCATCGATCTCCAGTCAACTTGCACATCTTGGTTATCCAGCAAACAAAGAACCAAATGCTAGACTCCCTATGTCATCCTTGTCCATTACAACTGATCTCCAAAACCCAGATGAGGACGATGAATACGAGGAAGAAGACGATGAGTATGTGTGTGAAGAGTCCTCTAATATGGCCGATCTGGCGTCTTTGAGTCCCGAGCAATCCGGGGGGCCCAGTTCAGACTGGGGTGAGACACCAAATTTGCAGCAGAACTACCAACATTCACAGCAGCAGCGCCAAAGGACACAGATGAGCCACTTCCAGATTCTTCAGCTTCGGGACTTCTACCGAACTCACCGGACACCCAATCGTCAGGAGTGTGAGGCGTTAGGCCAGGAACTAGGATTGCCTCATCGGGTTGTGCAGGTAAACATTAACAATGGTTAAGCCTATGATTCAGCATATTTTTGTATTAGCTCTGTTTTCGAATTCGCATTAAGTACATTTTAGTCAACTGCAAAAAAGGCAGCAAAAGCAAATAATGTTTCAGTGCTTTACTGTTGCATATTGTAAATGGGACAATAAAAATATGTTATAATATTGTGCCCAACGGTCTAAATAATTATCTTATATGTTACAGGTGTGGTTCCAGAATGCTCGCGCAAAGGAGAAGAGAGCCCGCAGCATGAGTTCTGATTCTGTGGAACGAGAGGCAGAGCTCAGCACGGGGGCTGGGGAGCGGGATCGAGCCTGAAATGGCCTTTAGTCCATGTTTCTCCAGTGGTCTTCTTTACTCCTTTAAACCTTCCTGCACTTAATGCCCACCTGCTAACATATACTGTCCACCTTGCTGCCAACCTGAACACCCCAAAGATCCAGAGCCATAGCGGCCCAAAGAGAAACTCTTCCATATGAATTGGAGAGTCCAAACAAAGTCTTCGCTACCATTACTTTACACATATCCACTGTACCTTAACCCATTGCTGGTCTGTCCTTCAGTGTTGAATATAGCTTCTATACAACCAAACACCATATTGATGAAAAATAACCAGATGCCACAGAGGCCAAAGAGCATTCTCCACGTACGTGACCTCACTGCCCAGCTAGACCTGCAGTCTACCTCTCAGTCTGCATGACAGACTCACATTGGGCCCTCCACCAGACAGTGCTAGATGACTAGTTGTGTAGCATGTAGCGCCAGTCTACATACATAAAAAATGTCAAAGAGATTTTAGTGTAAATAGAGTACTCCAAAAGATAAACTTGAAAAAAGTCAATGGACAAAAATGAAGTGGAAAAAAACAAAAACAAAACAAATATCTTAGATGGCGGTATTTGCATAGAGCTTTTGTAAAGACTGACTCAGATTCCAAAGCTCATAACCAAAATTTTACATGTCTGTGGATTTAGTTCAACCGTGCTTGTTTTTTTCAATAATGAACTGCAGAGCTGACGTCTGTAAGGTGAAAGGATGGGACCTGCTGCTGGCTTTAGTAAACATTCGTAGAAAAAGACTGATACTACGATGTTAACTGCCAGCTTCACCCTACCACAAGCCAATGATGAGTCTTCTGTTGTACACCTTCTATGTTCCTTTAGTGGATAACAACCCAAATAGCACAGAAAGCAAAAGGCCAGTTTGTCGTCAGTGAGGCAAACTATTTTTATAGCACTCAACTATTAATACTGTATATGGAAACTTTAACCAAACTCAAATTGACATTGTGTGTGTTTAGTAATAGTTTCTTAATATAAAATCTTATGGATTGAGATAAACTGTCTTGCTTCGATATTATAGTGTCATGGTTATGAAAAAGACAGCTTTGATATGTTCGGGAGAGGTGACGTAACTGCCTTTCCCCTCTATTGAATATACCAATGGGTTACCAATGTTATGTGATTAATGTAAAGCTTTCTATGCTCAGGTTAACAGCTCAATGTTGCTCCACTTCCAATGTGACTTTAAAACCATACCTTTTAAAGACAAAAGGTGCATGGTTAAGTATTAACAATATTTTCCAAAAAAGACCTGCATTTCAAAGATCTGAGCTTTTCACACTGAGTAATAGATTGTTACATATTAAAATGAAAGTGTTTAATGATGTGAGGGGTAAATGTACAGTATTTAGCTTTTGTATGGCTGACTCAAGACTTAATTGGATGTTTGAGACTTGGCTCCCTTTCCTGTTTACAGTTTTGGGAGCTGCTGCGCAAAGCCGATGGGAAAAACAAACCAACTTTGGTTGCTGATGTTATTTTTGTAAACCTAATTTATTCTTCCTCCCTACCTGCCTTCTTCTTTGTGTTTACTCTTTACCTTTACTACTGTGTTCATTTGCAACTTATTCTGACTGTAATAATAATATAACAATAATAGCTAAACAATAATTAATGCTTTAAAACAAAAATCCAAAGACAAGATAATACTTTAACCATATGACCTACAAGAATAAGCGCTACTGTTTACTTGACGATGTATTGCTGTTTTTAAAGAAAAGGAAAGGAGTCCCTATATCTAAGCTACTGTTTTTCTGCCTCTCATAAGCACACTGGTGACTGTAACCAAAATCCCAACCTAGAGCCATGGCAGTCTGTATAGCGGTTAAAGAGTTTTACTTCTCTTAAGAAAGTTTATTTTTTTGTTTTTTAAACCATAGTGTTGAACTTCAGCCCTTAAGGATGTCCAGTTTGCTGCTAATGTACTGTAGTTTCTAATATGATACTGTAGATAGATGCATGCTCTGATCGCTTTACCACTAGGCTTTAATGACTACAAACTGTAATGATGATACCTGTGATGCTGTTGATAAAACTTGCTCCTGTTATACTATTGGAAAATGGATATGTGGGGCTCAATTCCAACAAGTTTGTCAGTATCTTCATATTTATTACAAAATGGCTTTCTTTTTTTTTTCACCAACAATAGAGGCTTCCAGATTACAGAGTAACCCTACACTACAGGGGCATTACCTTCTTAGTGCTTAAAAAGATACTGCATAGCTTTTGAAGGATTTTAGCCCCAAAACCTTCATCTGGTAGTGTCAGTCGTTCTGTGTTGTGTAATGTCTGGTCTACTTGTTTCTCCAGCTACAATGCAATGACTAGACAACACAACCCACTTCCCAAAGCATGTGGACTGACTTTACACTGTTGAGTTTTTGTTTGTTTTGTTTTTCTAACTTACCAATGTTTACGTCAATACCAATGAGCTTTCTCCTGTGCAGAAATGTGCATTCCAAATACAGCAAAGACAGTTTTGTATGCTGACTACTTTGGGTTTCATTTCTCGTAACTTCTCTTGATCTTAGTGACTGTAATATGTACATAATGGAGTCCTCTATGGTGAAGGGGCTCTAACCTTGCTGTAGGTAAAACATTTTTTTTGTTTTTTTTTCTGGATATGTTGTTGCCATAGTGATGACCAAAAAGATACCTGTGATGTGCACCTGTCCTAACGTCTTGCTCCAGTGGTTTAGTGTGTCTCTATACTGTCCCTTGCCCAGTTCTTACCTATGTTGTGTGTTACCTCCCTGATCCCTTCCCTAAACTCCACTGAGCTTAATAAAGTCTGCTTTGGTGCATGTTCCGACCTCATCTCTTACCAGAAGAAGCCATTTTGCAAGTGTTATGGTATGCATGGAGTGATATGTATGCGTTTCATATTGTGGGCGGTGTGGGGGTCTGTGTGTGTATACCTCTGATAAGTGTAAAAATGGTGTGTGGAAGGCGCTTGGTGAATGAAGCCATGACCTCTGGGGTCACTTCATTAATTACATCTGTGACATTCAGCCAGATGAGTTTCCTTTGTGACTAAATGATATGATGAATATTAACGACCTTGGATGAATTACGCTGCTGCTCCTGCTGCTGCTGATGATGATAATGTGTTTTACGACTCTGGGACTAAGGGGACTAAAATGCACACCACAGCACATTCAGGACACATACATTTTCATATACAATGTGTACTTCAGAGATCAATCTTTATGTTGGAAAAATATGTTTATTTAGTTTTTATTTTTATAAAAAATTTGGCTTGCAAAACTTGTACAAGCCCTTTTTTGTGAAAAAGATGCATCTTGTTAACAAGCTAAATGCATTATACTGTGGTGTTCTTATTTACAACAACTACAAAGGTTAATCTCACTTTGGTAGCAACAAATTTGAGCTAAACATACATACAAAATACAAACTGCACAATAGAAAAAGCAAATAAACAACTTGAGATGGATCCGTAGCTGATGATAGCCATCTTAGAAAGTCATCCTGATAAAGTATCCCCAGCTTTTCTCCTTCTCCCTGTCCTCCCCCTCTTAATCAAATGAATGCTGTGCAGCTGGTGGGGTTGCAGCAAAAAAGGGGTACGAGTGGCCGCGCGGGGGGAGAAAGGTGGGGCTTTGAGGGATGGCGTGAAATGATTGCCTGCTGGTGAATATGTGTCGCTGGGGGTAGTGGGGTGGAGGGGTTGGGCCAGGCGAGGGGGGTGTAATGTCATTGCCTGCTGGTCTATCTGTAGTGGAGGCTCATTTAGATTTAGATTGGTTATGTGAGGAGAGAGCCGAAAGGCCAGCTCATGTTTATGCATGAATCTGCAAGCACGCTGCTGTAGAGGAGCCAGGCATTAAAGACACAGAGCAGAAATACATTTGCACGTTTAGATGCACCTCTGCTTCTGTGGATAAGGCCTCAGAAGCCAGCAACGGAACGCTATCTGGTACATTTCAATCAGTATTTGTGCTCTCTGTTTGCAAGTGTGCCTAGACAATAACAATTATTTTATAGTTATTACTTTCTTTATAAGCATTTATTTTTATTATTAGTCCTTTACTATGCAATCACTATCTTATTCAATTAATGTGGGTTCCACTCATTACATGTTGGTACTTCCCACATTACACACAGTCACATGGAGAGCAATCAGTAAATGTCTTCTAAGGAGAGTTTGTTCAGCACTTCATCAGGTATAAAGTGGTTTTTATTTGGAAATGTGGTCCCTATCCATCTTTTAAATGACTTTTTAATGGTCGTCACACCATCCTAATCAATCATGTAGCAGAGCTTGCCTGCGAGCCCAAATACACTCAATTTATAATTCTTACATTCTACAGGAAAAAAGGACGCTCTGTAGCTGCTGCCATTATCTACTGTAAATGAGCACAGGCAAACATTAGAATGCCTTCCTGTTTGATGATCCAGGGTACAACTCATGATAAGAACACCGAGAAAACATCACATTATGGTTAGTCCAAGTTTACAATAACACTACATAAGATTAACACGTATATACATATATATTTTTATGTCTATTTTGGAAGTCCACTCTTGGGAGCCCCTGATCCTCCCTCCTGAACTGTGGACCCCTCCGTCAGCCCCCCTCAAGTACTTTACATCTATAATGAGATACAAATGCGCATCAGCAGGACAGTGTCTATGCCACGCGTCGCTGTGTGAATATTACTCACACTTATTAGCTGGATTATGTTAATCTTTACACTCCCTGCTCACAGACAACAGACTCTCCATGATCCGGGGGTGGTCACGGCACAAAGCGTGTGGCTGACGTGTGTTTGTGTGCACGCCTGTACGTGTGTGTTAGTTGTGATTGCCATGTTTTCCAATTGATCTGCATGTGATAGGGCGGTCTAATTACATCACTTATGCAAATGTGAAATGCATGTTTGAATGCACACACATACACACTTCCAATACTTACTACTAAGGTCAAAAAGATGGTGGTGTGGGCCTTTACAGGCAACTGCACCACCTGTCAAAATGCAATGTATTCTGACACAATGTGAGCCACAATGGATGTTTTGATCAATCTCTTCTAGATAGAGAATGGACAGGTCAAGCTCACTGAAGACTTGAGCACTTAGGCTGTTATTGGAAAATGTCTCCCCCTATATATAAAGATTAGTGTTTTTCCAGTCTGAAACATTGATAGTATCCCTGTTGGAATGATTGATTGGGTCTGACACATTTTAATTATGCCTAAATTAAATGAATCGGCTGGCAGACTATAAAACATTGCTGTTTAATAACGAGCTCCTCCATTTGCCGTTTTTTCCCCCCGTCTTCATCCAATCCCATTTCGGCTGCCCGCACAAAATAACCTCTCTCTGTTTAATGATATGCAAATGAATTTTCATGAACCCCATGATCCCATGCGATGATTAAACTGAGATGACATTAGCTGCCATGCTGCTGCCACTGTCAGTGTTTCTGTCTGCCTTCTTTTTCTTATCCTATCTCAACCATCTCTCCATGTATCCACGACAACGGCCAACTGGTGATATTAAGGGGTCATTGTCACTGGTCCCTTATGAGTTTTCTTGTGAGGAGAAATCCTGCACATCCAGTTTCTTCCAATGAAAGTAGAGATAGTGAACACATGATTAGTTGTAGTAACACCAGTGTACACCAAAGACATACATCAGACAAAAGTATACAATTACTGTAGTGTAAAAAAACATCACAGAGATCCATAGTAGTCTCTTCTGTTTTTCATATTTTCCAGGGTCCTTGCTTGGTCTGCATCTGGCTGGAGCTCCGCCTCTGCTGTCGTTTATTGTACTCCATTTGCATAATGAAGCCCGGCTTAATTAAGATCCCTCCAGAGTCTGAAGCCAAGAAGGATGAGGACGAGGGGAGGGGGAACTCCGGCGTTCCTTTAGCTTATCCGCACGTGTCCAAAGAGGAGGTGCAATTTAAAGGGGAGAGAGAAAGCGTTGACGAGCGATTAAATCACTAATTATGATCGGCTGTTAGAATGAGTCTGGAGCTGTTAATTAGACGCAGTTGATGCCCAGACAGTCGCCCTCTCTGGTGACTGCAGCACCCACCCAGACTGGCAAAGACAAAACACAAGCTGACATATCCTGAGATGATGCCAGCACATCCTTCTGTTAGTAGTCAGAGCATGTAAGGGGCTATCCCTTTAAGAACATCCCAGGTGTGCATGCACAGAAAGAGATGCTCATTCTTCATCCACTCCTACAATTCTTCATTTGGCTCTAGGTGTTTCCTCGTTCACTGCCCTACATTTATCTGCTTTAAAATTCATATATATTTTTCAGCCCCTACAATGGAATAGCACAATTAATAAAACAGAAAAAGGAAAAAAAATACTGCTTGTTTAACTTTTTTGGGTTTGAAACATCATTATAATGTTGTTTTCTACCATACACTGTACATGGATATGTTTCTTCATTATTTAGTTAAACTTTCGCATTCACATTGGTTTAGCTTGCTTGGCGCTGGCGAACTCCGGTTTTGCGTTTGGCAAGTTGCCATGTCTGTTTCCAAATGGTCCCTTCAGGGTTTGCCATTGTACAAAACATTTACAACATGTGAAATCTTCTGCTCACCGTATGGGGGGTTTTGTTGGCACATTTGATTAGCTGGCTTGGCAGCGCGCCATCTGTTTCGCTGTGCTTTTGCAGCCATTGCAACTATGCCAGCGCGACTCTGTCAGTTGCATGGGCATATCATCTTTGCGTTCTCCAAGTATACAAGCGTTGAGTAGCAACAAATCCTCAGGGCAGAGATTGTTGTACACAAATCCTGTAGGCTGAAGTTCGACAGGTTTCTTTGTATTTACCATCTTCGCTTTGAGTAGAGCAAGGTGGCACAATGCCCGCTGGATGGCACACGCCAAGTGGCGTTGGACAAAAAAAAAAAGATCCACAATGAAACGCCATTGTTGAGTAAGCTCTTGCATCCGTACGTACTGCTGACGCACCTTCTGTGTGTTGGCACCTCTCAGACTTCGCTATCCACTTCCTCTGTGATTTCTCTCCGCGAGTTCCGCTGTGCCAGTGAAGGTGGCATAGGGGCAGCAGTATGACGGTGCGCTTCTCTTCCTCTTCCATTCTTATTCTCAGCGTCCCTTTTGCCCATGCCCATGCCTGCCCCCGCTCAATTGCTGACTGGATGGCACAGTGCCAACCTGCCACTGCCATCGTTCCTATTTGTAGCTCATCTCTTTATTGCCCTTCCCCCGTTTCTTGTTTTTGTCTCTCTGCCCATCGTTAAATTGGCACATTTTACATATTATTTAGATTGTTTATGCTAGAAATTGTTTTATTCTTTCATTTTCAATTCCTGTTTAAGAGCTTGCTGCACCTGAAGGAGTACTAGTTGCACCAAGCTTGCAAGTAATTACTAAAGCAGTAAGTTATTCCACTGAGACAAAAGGAGGAAGAAGTCAGAGTTTGAATGCTTCTGTTGATTTAATTAAGTTCCATCAGCCCTCATCATGCACGCCTTTACACTTTGGTAGTGGCTCATTTTGCTCAATACACAAACTAAGCCACACAATTGATCCCATTCACAGCAAAAATCGATTAAGTATCATTGACCTCATCTACGTTACCAATATGACCTGACTCGCCTATTTGTTCGGCAGAAATCAAAAGCTGGCTGTAGTGGTGGGGCTGTTAAGCAAATATTCTCATTAGTACACAAAACATAATGAATATGTAAATGATGTGTGTAATTTATGCATGAGCTAAGAGGCTTCCTTTCTTTTCTGAACCTCTTTGTATACATCCTATTTACAGCTCACTGAGTTAGACTTCACACTTGAAATTCCCATTTTATTGTTTTCTTAACCAAAGATGCCAATAATGCAACAGTAAAGCCTTCCACAACAATCAACTATTTATAAATATGTTTTTTTTTCTGATAAACAATAGAAAGTAAGCATTCTATGGCTTATTTCTTTATGGACACTACACATAGATGTCTGATTGATCTAATGATTAGGCATCATTAGATCAAATTATAATCACTTAATGTCTTAATAATAAAAAAGTGAAAAAAAACAAAAACAAAACAAAACACATCTAACTATACTTTTTCAGAAATTAAAATTGAAAGTTAAACAAAAGACACTTCCCTTGAACTATAGATAGTATTTCTTGAATGCAGCATTACGTTAATCTGGCTTCACCAGGTGTGAGGAAAATGTTACTGAGACAATTTTTTCTAACATAAATACATAAAAAATAAAAATAAATTTAAAAAGAGAGAGAAAAAAGGCTAAAATGATTTTATACTAGTTAAAAGGGTGACAAGGGGAAGTCAATAGAAAAGCCCAGATTAAAACTGCTGATAAGCACCATCTCTTCACAGTTCAAAGAGTGTATTTTTGTAAGCTTTTTTATTAGGTTCCATATTAGGCTTCTTTTGCAGTTTTCAAAATGTTGTGTTATCAATAAAAACATACATGAATTTGTGTTTTACTTCATTCACATCAATTTTAACTAGGGATGCACCGATCCAGCTTTTTCAATTCTAATTTTGATACTGTGGCTCTGCCGATATCAGATATTGACTGGCAGTAGTTGAGGGTGTCATAAATGTTTTTTTCTTCTTGAAACTCAGATAACATGTTAGAAAATAGGTCATATATAGTGTTATGTAACTGTAATTTATTGCAGAAAATGTTCATGGATAGGCACCGATATTCGATGCCAGTATGGATCGGTGCATCACTTATTTTAAAATATATTCGAGCATGTTTAAGCTGCATTCTTCTTCAGACTTAAAACAATCAGTTCCTTTTGTGATGAAGTGATAACACAAACTCCACTGTGTTTTAAACTCCATACACCAAAACTAGAGTCAACTAACTAAAAAAATATACCACTTTGCGACATCCCAAGTTGGAACAGAGCATTTTCAGAGATGAAAATTCTTGCCAAGAAAATTCAGACAATATACTACTAAATATATAGTCTGGCTCTACCTTCGAGTGTCAGTGGGCTTTATTGACAGGTTAAATAGCCAATCAGAGACAAACATCGTCTTCCTTATGAAAACAGAAAAGGCTGCTTATGAAGAAAAAATATCACAGAGACTGAAAAAAATCGCAGATTTTTGCAGAATCAATGAGCAAAGCAAAACTATTCTAATGTGAAGTGAGTAAAGTACAATTTTTTTCTAGATTACAGACGACTGCTTGGTTTCATGTGCGTAACGCAAATAAATAAATGTGATTGCCCTGGTCATTGTACGGTTGATCCAAAATGTGACTGGGGAAAAGGTGACCAGACCACTCTTTGCAAAGTATTGTTTAAGGATGCAATAAAAATCCAGTTTTATTTAAACTTTAAACCAGGGGTGTCCAAACTTTTTTCACCATTCATTGCATGTTGATAGACTAAATGAAGGACCGATCTGGACCAAATAAAAGTGGACATGCAATACAAACATAAAATTTCAATTTCATAGAAAATTATTGCTGTAATTGTTTACAAAAATTGTGTAATCAAACAATCCTGATTATTAAATGTAACTTAGTCTAGTCTAGTCATAAGCGCAATCTCTCTAAGCAAATGATCGTTTGAATAATCGTGATTATTATTTTCATCCTAAACGGGGAGCCCTAATAGTACACAATCAAATTCTTGGTATAGCCTTTAAAGAGGTAGATTTCTCAAACTCAGTGTAAAAGGCATGCTGTTGGGCAAATTCTTGAGGTGGTCTGAGGGCCAACAAAAACTGGCCTGAGGACCGCATTTGCCCCTGGCAGCAGTTTGGACATGCCTGCTTTAAACTAAATGAGGTTGAGAAGAACTCACAGAAGTCAATTTTACATAACATGGGGACCTCTATAGGTGACATTTCTAATTCTTACATCTGAAGTGAATAAGCAGAAGTAAAAAGTAGTGAGTGGAGATAGAGAGTCATAGAGAATTAATCGACTAGCATAAACAGAAATAGGTTACATACTTTTACTTCCATTTATTTTTAGGCCTATTTGATGCAGATTCTCAGATTCTAAATTTACCAGAGTCTAAAATAATTCCAATGAAATATATATGTGTATTTTTTTTTTTTTGCAAAAGATTCTTTCTATATTCATTACTTTTTTCATGACTGATCCAGTACTGACTCAACTATAGTGCTTAAGAAATCCTCAGACTTGAAACTCCTCTTTAAGTCCCAGAGTGGCCTCTTGAAACAACAAACCCTGGAGTGTTGCATTAAACCCACAGCAGTGTCTTTGAACAAGGCCACTTCTTTCAGGAGCCTGAAAAGTTAACATTCTCACTACACCATGTTTCTCTTTATGCCCATTCATGGCTTAGTTCTGAATGTGTGGTCCAAACCTTGTGTTAAACATGTCCCTTATACTGGTGGGGTATTTTTGCTCCTGTCTGGCACAACACCTATACTACCCTGGCTCCCTCGACGATCACCATAGCAACAAACTGCCGTACCCACGTGAGGTGCATAATAAGATGTTCCCCGAGACCGTGAACCATAAAGCAGCGACAAACTAGACACCCACAGCGATGAATGTGAATCAGAAGATAACCACTGAAATGGCAGCCCTCACCTTTTTACAGACGCCATTTTCTCTGTGTACTTATCAACAGGCTAGCATCACTGGGCACGCTCTGTGATTTGAACGTACACTGTCTTTCCGCCTCTCCAGACCCTAACAGGTGCTGATGAGCTGCAGTCAATGATTGTAATGAGCTATCGATCAGCGTGGGAAAACAGAGGGGACACAGAGGCTGGAGGGAGGCTGGGGGAAGCAGAGGACACAAACACTACGGCCAGGGAGAAAAAAAAGTAACTTCAACTAAATGGAGACAAGCCGCCTCAGACAGTCTATCAATACTGCTTTTAATCAAGTTCTCCTCGTTGTTCTGCCTTTATGGGGAAGTCTTTGAGGGTTCATGTATTACAGGGACTAAAACATTTCCTGATCATTAAGAGCAGAATCAACACCAAAGAGAAGAAATTATTTTGTTTCTACAGTACCTTGTGAATTATACAATGTACAAGCTAGAGTAATTATTGTAATTGTTATTATGAGCTTTGAAATTCAATATTCATATTTTTCCACTCTTTTTTCTTCACATTTTTTTACAGAATTTTGTTGTTCGTGCAAAACCTTATGTAAATGTAAATTGCTAAACGGGTTATTTGGATCTAATCGATATTTTATTGTTTACAGCAGAAATTGCTTAGCTAGGTAGAAAAAATGGAAACTCTGTATTTGATGGTGATAAATCTGAAGTTTTGAATAAGACAGTTTGTTTGAGTCCAATAAAAAGCCCACTGTATCAAAGACTACAAAAGCACTACCGAAACCAGTATGTTCTTTAATGATTTGTTTGGTGCAAACCTTTGCGCCAAAACTTCTAAGCAAAGACAAAGCATAAGGCTTCATTGTTCACCATCACCTGAAAATCCTTTGCCTATTCCTTTGTGTTCACGTTACAACTCTCCAAACTACACAATTCTCAAGAGGCCATTACCAAAACAAAGAGCAATTACAAAATAGAATGTTTATTATGTCCGGCTAGATACAACCGCATTACAACTTAACGGATGTTTCCTTGGAGCATAACCACCCCTCATAAAGCAAAGCAAACCAAAAAAGCCAAAGTATCAGGGTAGATCTATGTGGAATGACCATGCAGACATCACAACCATGCCAAGGTGCCAGTCAAGAGTCCTGACGCAGTATCTTTATTTGCTTTTTCTTTCCTTTTTTGTGTGTGCCTTATGCGGGGAGTAGGGTAGACAGCTTTAGGGGAGGGGGAGGTGCCCAATGTTTGTCGTGTGTGTTGGCTGGCGTTTCAGATAATGAAATGCAGCGCGGAACAAAGAGCTGGGGGCCCCTATTCTCTGCGCTGCGGCTTCATTCGCGCTGCCGTCAGTCTATGATTCTTCCATAGCCTCTTTTCTTGTGTACGCACGCGCCTGTGTTTATGTTTGTACGGCTGGATTGTTGTGTGCGTACATGGCACGGCCCCTCCTCTCCCTGTTAGTATTCTACATGGCAGATCCCCCTAATGTAATAACGGTGTCTGCATGTCTAATTTACAGCAGGAGAGAGTAAATAGCCTGTGGTTAATTACAGTATGTGTGTGTGTGTGTCTACGCATGTGTCCACGGACGCATGGCTTTGTCAAGATGATTTATGAGTTGCAAATAGCTACACCAGTGGCCCGTTTCTCCTCACTTAGTTTTTAATCTGTCCTTCCATTAATTTTCTTGGAGACGTTATTATGGTTTTATAACATTGTGCACGAGGATGCGCATGTGAGTTAATGAGACAAAGGTGTGGAAATTTTGTAAGCACCCTCTTCAACATAGGCATCTGGGTTTTACCTACCTTAACTTCCACCTTTACTTACCTTTACTTGACTTTCTCCTGGTGAGGCGGTATCTCTTTTCTCCCCTCTTTTCCGGGTTCTTTCACTCACCCTCTTCATTGAAAGCCACAATGAACACAGATCTGTATTGACAGTACACGGTAGAACATGGAAACAGCGGGTCAATCCGTTTAGCCCAAGGGCCGATACACCAATTCACCAATTTGTCAGTGTTAGTTTGAGAGAGAAAAGCAGCTAATCTCTTCGCTGTGCTCTCTATTGATCACCCACTTAGAATCCACTTCTCTGTCTAAACACTATTGATTCTCTCTCTCCCTCAATCTTTTTTCCTTTCTCTCTATTTTCTGTATCACTCTCTCCGCTCATGCCACTGCTTTCTGTGTTTTTTTTTAACTTCTACTACTTCTACTCCAAGGATAAAAGACTCAAAAGTGTATGACCTTGCTCAAAAGCCTGTTGTCAAATTTAAAGACACCAATACCTGAAGCATCTCATCCTCAAAAATAAGTTGAAAGATATTTCAAAGCAACATGATTAGAAAACCATCTTATCAGGTGGGCCAGGATTTTTGAGACTTTACCCCCTTAACAACCAAATTAGAGTACCCTGCTGGGTAGATATAAGAGCCGGTGTAGGTTCTTATTAATGAAATTAATTACTTAGCAATCTTCCGCTGGCCTATGATTACAAATTCACTCCTGGGTGCAATTGCTTTGCTTCTCACTTGAAAAGACAGAATTCCTGTTTACATGAGGCTTTTGTCAATCTGTCCTTTGGGATCTAGCAGGCAACAATGAAAAACTGAGCCAAAGGTTTGACCTAGTCTGGCAACATGTGCTATATTCAGCAGAGAGGCAGCTATAAAACTACAGGAGCAAATGTCTGATTTTATGTAAATGTATGCGTTTAGTGTAACTTCAAACACAATTGTTATTCCATGGTGAGTACTATTGCTAGGCCGCATGCAATCAATTTCTTACACTTGCACGTCCCCTACTGGCTAAAATGGGAGGATACATGTGTAAGTTACAAAACACTACCACATGGCTTCTTGTGTAACTCGAAAATCAGCTGTTGTGTTCGATAAGCAGGAGTGAGCACTGGGAACTGAGGAGACATTTGGACAGTGTTTCGTACCTGGTCGTCGACATGTCATCCTCTAAAGACAGTGGGGACAACGGAGTGTCCCTGGTGAGGAAGATGTTGAGGGAAGTCCTGGTGGGTCGCGAGGATCCAGACGGTTTCTTTGCGCTGTGTGTGTCCGTCCTAGGGCACCAGGATACCCGGGCACAATTTCTCACCGTGATTCGGCCACTAGCCACGGCCAACGTAGCACTGCACTCTACGCTGACAGCCATCTACGAAGAGTATTTCAGCAATGTAAGATAATGTCCCAGTAATGTGCTACTAAACCTTTATTAGCTACTTGATTGTGACACATTTGGCAACAAGTTATTGAGTAATACACGCTTGGTTAGCTAGTGGTTTGTATTTTAAACTGTACATTAACTTGAAATATATATTATCTGTCACAATATAGTCATCAGCCATAAGATAATATTTCGCAAGCTAAAAATGAAAACGTTAGCATTTACGCTACTTTCGGCACTTACCTGGTGAACTTGTTTTAAGTTTGTAAAGTCAGCTCACAATATTGTGGAGGCCCTGCACAAACAACCAAAATGCAATTAATTGAACAGTCAAGATATTACAATAGTAGATACATATTCAAATAGTACCATGCACTAATTATACTTCCATGGTAGCACCACGTTTTGGCTACACTTTGCTTGACTTTTTTTTTGGCTCATTAGCTTTAGCGCTAGACTGTGCTCCTGTGGCGCCACCTTTTGGCGGTGGTACGGAGACGCAACAAGCTCTGTAAATACAATAACATGTTTCCATTGTGTGACAAATAAAAGTTAGTGAACAATAAAAAAATGTAAACAAGTTAGGTATCAAAAATATAATATTTTCAATAATAATAATAATAATAATAATAATTCAATTGAAAAAAAAATCCCTTTAATACTGTATTATGTATAAAATTACAGATTGAAGATGATGAGCTACAACTTGCAATGACGCTTTCTTTATTGGAAGCCGATGAAGCCTCTAAGCAAAGCTCCACTAAGGTCAACCCTACCCACTCGTCTGAGGATGTGTCTGCTGTCCAAAATATGTCTTCATCATTCACTCAGCGCAATGAGCAGAGCTTCAAACAGTCTTCACCAAGACAACAAGACATTTCTGAATCTGTCATGGAGCAGGAGAAATCAAAACGTTACAGGAGGAAAAAGCCAAAAAAAGTGACAGGACACCAGGTTGTTGGTTTACCCTCAGCTCCTTCGTCCCAGCCCCCGGTTCTGCTTTGGTTCAGGAGGGACTTGAGACTGTGTGATAATCCTGCCATCATCGGGGCATTAGAAGTTGGTGCTCCGGTCATCCCGGTCTTCATCTGGGCTCCTGATGAGGAAGAAGGACCTGGGACCACTGTGGCTATGGGAGGAGCCTGTAAGTTAGCAAGCAGACTTTTTAAAGTAGTATTCATGCTCTAAAATTGTGTTCCTTATCAAAACATACAGTATCTGAAGTTGTGTCTGTTAGATAGTATTCTTTTTATTCTGAGCCTCAGAAAACACAATTTTTTGTGATGTCATACATACATCTCTGAAATCCTCTGCACTGCTTTTTAAGTCCATTAATCATCATGGCAGTATTTACATATTAGGCAAGATCGGTTTGATTGTGTAATTTCCTCTGCAGTCAGTAGATGAAGCTTAGTTCCTAATGTGGGAAGTTGTTATGCACACACGTGTTTGATAAAATATCAAAGTGAAAACAATGCACATAAAACATAATATTTGTTCTTTAATAAATTAATTTTTATGATTGTCAACATGAAAAAAGAATGCTGTGCATTTTTATATTTAATAATTTGTCTATTTTTATTAACATAGTTTTGTAGTTCAGTTATGGCAAATTTTATACACTAATGACTCATCTCACCACATAAAGGACACATGCAGTGTTTTTTTTTTTTTTTCAATGGTGTTTACTTACTGGCATTATTCCAAGTTGTAAACTGATACTTACTGGTACTTGCATATTCAAGTGCTCAGGAAATTCTTGTTTTTTGTTTCATATCAAGGTTTAGTAATTACAATTATGGCTGACTCAACCCTTTTATAGCTTGAGTTAATGAAGAATAACTATTACCGGTAGTCTCTTTTCTTTCAAGGTAAATTTTGGCTGCATCAAGCTTTGTCTTGTTTGCGTCAGTCTTTGGAGAGGATCGGCAGCAGTCTGGTGTTTCTCAAAGCTGAGAGTCCGAGTGATTCTTCGCTACAAACCCTGAAGCAGCTGCTGCAGGAGACTGGAGCCAAAACGGTGGTGGCCAATGCAGTTTATGAGCCCTGGTTGAAGGAGAGGGATGACCTGGTTCTGTCTGCCCTGCGCAAACAAGGAGTGGACCTGAGGATGTATCACTCCTACTGTCTCAGAGACCCTTATTCTGTCACTACAAGGGGAGTGGGGCTTAGAGGTAAGCATGTTTGCCTTATCTTTTCGTGATAACACTGTTGACAATGTACCAAATGCATATTTACAATTTCTAGGTGGAGTAGCTGATTTTTAAACTGCAAACACAATTTAGGTTTTAAATTTGACAACTTCCTTTCATAAATCCTTCAACACATGGTAATATCGACATGTATTCTTTTTAATGTCAAAGATTAGTAAGGTTAATTTTGGTTACAACTGGCCCTTCGAGGACAAACCCGATGCCAATGTGGCCCTTTGTCAGAATGACTTCGACACCCACTATATTCAAACAGTTTTAGCTCTTTGTCATTTAAAACAGTTTTGATGCAAATTCAATACCAATCAATATCTTAGTTTGGCATATCTGTGTTTTTAAGTTGAGAGAGAACAATTTGAGTAGAGAGACTCGATCCTGTTTATTTATTTACTTTTATTAAAAGAGACAGCCCGTATTCTTGATTATGCACATATACACTAAACTAAATTAGAGCAAAACACTTGTTTTTGCTCAAAATGTTTTTCTAAGATGAAGTCTAAAACAGTATGTACACAAAATAATCCTTTCTCTCAAATATTGTTCACAAATCTTTGATAGTGAGCACTTTTCCTTTGCTGACATAATCCATTTTACGTCACAGGTGTGTCACATCCAGATGCTGATTAGACTGAATATTGCCCAGGTGTGCCTTAATAAAAGGACACTTTTGGGGGTCTGGTCTGTCTGGTGTGACCACCAATTGCCTCATGCAGTGCAACACATCTCCTTTGCATATAACCAGGGACTACAGATGAAAATTAGCTTGTAGCTACATCTGTGCAAGATCTATTGTGCAATGTCCCTGTCAATTAAATAAATAAAAATAGAGTAGATCAGGTTGTGGATTGTGGCCTGTGGAATGTTGGTCCACTCCTCTTCAATGGCTGTACAAAGTTGCTGAATATTGGCAAGAAGTGGTGACATGTTCACTGAGTATGCTGGCATGATAATGCACGGCCTCATGTTGCAATTGCACACAATTCTTGGAAGCTGAAAACATCCCTGTTCTTGCATGGCCAGCATGTCAGCCATAGAGCACGTTTAGGACGCAGTGGACGCATATATGACAGCGTGTTCCAGTTTCTTCCTATGCAACAGATAACTGTTCAGTTGAAGTTCAACATTTACAAAACTATTTGTCCTCCCAAAAATCTTTTTGGATGAGAAAAAAATAAAATAAAATAAAAAATAAATAAATACATTTTTGATTTTGTTTAGGCTTTTATGGACAACCTACATTGTTGAAAATTCCCTATATCATTTTTTAATATTTGTTGTATTTTGTTCCTATTTCTTACATTATACTTATTTTGTTACTATGATTATCTTATGTTGTACATTTACATTGTACCTGATTTATTTGTAATTTGCTTTGTTTTTAATAAAAATATATACATTAATATGTAAATAGATGAATGAAATGAATACATAAGAAAACAAATATACCATATTTGTTCATTAGGCTCATATCAGGGTATTTAGGGTTGTATATTTTGCTCCTATCTGCTTAAGTTTTTTGGCTGTAACACAGGCGCTAGAAAATGTTACCACGTTCACTACTATCCCCCAGGGACTTGCTGAAAAAAATTCTTACTAGACATATTAACTCAAGCATAATGTAATGTCATCCCAACAAAGAGACTCCTCCTCCTTTCTCACCACTATTCATAAATATATTGTGCACTCTGCTTTTTAGGAATTGGTTCTGTGTCCCACTTTATGAGCTGCTGTAAACAGAATCCAGGGCCTCCTCTTGGTACCCCGCTGGACCCCCTGTGTCCCTGCCCACACCTTCTCATTGGCCCACAGGTTTATCTTTAGATGCTCTAGAGCTGGCCAAAATGCCTCGTCGGAAAGATGGCACCATAGTAAGTATAAATAAATATAACTATATTCATAAAAATGTAAGCAAGGTCAGTTGACTATGTACAGTTTTATGTCATTGTCTAGATTGACTGGGCTGCTAATATTCGCAAATCTTGGAATTTCAGTGAAGAAGGAGCACTGGCTCAGTTGAACAATTTCCTTCAAGATGGTAGGCCTATATTTGTATAAGTCTTTCGGAGGTGTTCCTTCTCTATCATCCTAAACAGTGTTCACTACATTTTCTCAGGTGTGTATAAATATGAGCGGGAGTCAGGCAGAGCAGACTCCCCAAACACCAGTGGCCTGTCCCCGTATCTTCACTTCGGACAGCTGAGTCCTCGCTGGCTCCTGTGGGATGCAAAAGGGGCAAAGTGTCGTCCCCCAAAGTTTCAGCGTAAACTGGCATGGAGAGACTTGGCCTACTGGCAGCTCAGCCTGTTCCCCGATCTGCCCTGGGAGTCCCTCAGGCCTCCATATAAGGTTGGTAAGATGTACACAATGTGCATTTGTGGTGTTTTTTTTTTTAATCAATCTACGTGCTAAATTGTGAGTATTAACCAAAAAAATGCATGTACCATTTTTGAGAGCATTGCACTCAAGTTTTCTATTGGAAAATGCACATACAACATCTACAAAATCAATATGCACCACATTAAATCTAGCATTTTTACTGTCTATACGATACACAAGTCAGTTTTCGCACCTTTCGCATGGTTAGTTATTTTTCTAATAGCACAAACGGTTCAGTCATTTTCTGGAACAGTAAGGTGTGAAGTCATTCTGTATAGTGCATAGCTCACAACATGCTCCTTGAGGTGGACAAGCAAAATGTTACTTTAATTTTTAAATTGTTTTGCAAATAAAAAAAAAATTATAGTGGGTTCATTCAATGTGTTCACAATATACCCAACTTTTTGACATGTGGTTGCAGGCCTTACGCTGGAGCTCAGAGTCAGCACACTTGAAGGCGTGGCAGCGAGGCAGAACTGGGTATCCTCTCGTGGACGCAGCCATGAGGCAGCTGTGGCTCAGTGGCTGGATGAACAACTACATGAGACATGTGGTGGCCTCTTTCCTCATTGCATACCTGCACCTGCCCTGGCAGGAAGGCTACCGCTGGTTTCAGGTAAACCACACTTGCCCACAGGTAATCAAATATTCTAAGATGAAAATCAATGCTTATCCAATCGCTCTTCAGGACACTCTGGTGGATGCAGATGTGGCTATAGATGCGATGATGTGGCAAAACGGAGGCATGTGTGGGCTGGACCACTGGAACTTTGTCATGCACCCGGTAGACGCAGCCATGACGTGTGATCCCTGCGGAGCCTATGTGAGACAGTGGTGTCCTGAGCTGGCTGACTTGCCTGATGAGCTAATCCACAAACCCTGGAAGAGTCCTGCCTCTATGCTCCGAAGAGCTGGTTAGAAATTGTTGTTTTGATATTTATGAGCTTATGTCCAAATAAGTTTCAGTCTAACCAAAGCCCCTGTCTGTTTTCAGGTGTGATATTGGGACAGACCTATCCTGAGCGTATCATCACAGACCTAGAGGAGCGCAGGAGCCAATCTCTGAAGGACGTAGCACAAGTGCGTCTACAGTTCATACAGTATGTGGACAAATTCAGCGGCTGTGACCTGGTCCCTGTGCCTCCGCGGCTGCTCTCTGAGTCACTGGGATTGCATGAAGACGCAGTGGCGAGAGGGAAACAATTCCTCCTACCTCTCATCACACGCATGGAGTTTAAACACCAGCTAGAAGACCCGGATTCGGATGCAGATTCTAACCCCTTCAACGCAGTGCTGAAGGGGTATGTGAGTCGCAAGAGGGATGAGACTGTGGCCTTTCTAAACGAGAGAGATTTCACTGCCAGTGTGATGAATGAGGGAGCGCAGAGGAGAGAAAGGATAGACATGAACTATCGCAGAATGGAAGGTCTACCTCAGCCTCGGGAGCCCAGAGGAAAATCCAGACGGACTCCCACAGCCAAAGACAAGTTCTCCATAGTGCCTGGAGGGGTTAGAAATACACCCAGGTAGCTCTCAAAATAGTTTATTTATGAATGTACTATTATTTTATTATCTTACTGTTACTGACCAAATGCAAAGGAAATAAAATAAGTAAAATTACTGTACTCGTGCAAGTGAGCTATTTGAGTATCTGCATTATATTTTACAGTAGGTACATTTTACTTTTACTCCACTAAAATGTTTTAAATAATTTGACAGGTTTTGTTTCTACCCATCCTAAATGTTTTAATTTTTCTTTAGACACAAGATCATTCACCTGTATGTATGTATATGTATGTACAGTATGTATGTACAGTGGTTTGCAAAAGTATTCACACCCCTTGAACTTTTCTACATTTTCTCTTATTATGACCACAAAAATCAAACATATTTCACTGAAACTTTGTGTGAAAGACCAACACTAAGTTGCACACAATTGTGAAGTGGAAGGACAGTCATACATGATCTTTTTTTTTTTTTACAAATTAAAACCTGAAAAGTAGGCGTGCAAAATTATTCACCCCCTCTGAGTCAATATTTTCTGGAACTGCCTTTTGATGCAATTACAGCTCCAAGTCTCTTTGGGTATGTTTCTACCAGCTTTCCACATCTTGAGACTGAAATTTTTGCCCATTCTTCTATACAAAATAGATCCAGCTCAGTCAGATTAGATGGAGTGTGTTTGTGAACAGCAGTTTTCAGATCTTGCCACAGATTCTCGGTTGGATTTAGGCCGGGCTTTGTCTGGGCCATTCTAAGACATGAATATGTTTTGTTTTAAACCATTCCAATGTAGCCTTGGCTTTATGTTTGGGGTCGTTGTCCTGTTGAAAGATGAACCTCCGCCCCAGTCTCAAGTGTTATGCAGACTCCAATAGGTTTTCTTCCAATATTGCCCAGTATTTGGCTCCATCCATCTTTCATCAACTCTGACCATATTCCCTGTCCCTGCTGAAGAAAAGCATGTGCAGAAAATAATGCTGCCACTTGTATTTTTGAACGTGGGGATGGTGTATTTAGAGTCATGAGGAGTGTTAGGTTTCTGCCACACATAGCGTTTTGCATTTTGGCCAAAAAGTTCAATTTTGGTCTCATCTGACCAGAGCACCTTCCTCCACATGGTTACTGTGTCCCCCACATGGCTTTTGGCAAAGTGAAAACGGAATTTCTTATGGCTTTCTTTCAGCAAAGGCTTTCTTCCATAAAGGCCAGATCTGTGTAGTGCACGACTAAAAGTTGTACTGTTGACAGATTCCCCAACCTGAGCTGTAGATCTTTGCAGTTCCTCCAGAGTCACCATGGGCCTCTTGGCTGCATCTCTGACCAGTTTTCTCCTTGTTCAAACTGTAAGTTTAAGTGTACGGCCTGGTCTTGGTAGATTTGCAGTTGTGCCATACTCCTTCCATTTATGGTTGATGGTGTAAACAGTGCTCCATGAGATGTTTAGAGCCTTGGAAATTTTTTTATAACCTAATCCTGCTTTTTTACTTCTTCACAACTTTATCCCTGACCTGTGTGGTGTGTTCTTTGGTCTTCATGGTGCTGACTGCTCCCCAAAACTCTCAAATAAACCTCTGAGGTTTTTACAGAACAGCTGCATTTAAACTGAGAGTAGATTACACACAGGTGGACTCTATTTATTTGTTAGGTCAACATTGTAACCTTCTAAAGCCTCTAAAAGTAATGTGTTGCACTCAGAAGAAAAGGGGGGTGAATAATTTTGCACACCTACTTTTCAGGTTTTTCTTTGAAAAAAATAAAAATAAATCATGTATGACTGTCCTTCCACTTCACAATTGTGTGCAACTTAGTGTTGGTCTTTCACACAAAGTTTCAGTGAAATATGTTTGATTTTTGTGGTCATAATAAGAGAAAATGTAGAAAAGTTCAAGGGGTGTGAATACTTTCGCAAGCCACTGTATGTATGGATGGTGTATGCTGTGTATATATGTACTGTATATTTTTATTGTGATAACACTGCAACTCTGTGCATTTTAATTGCCCCCTGAGATAAAATAAGTGATTTTTTAATGTCTTGACTTTGAGCAAACAAATTTAGTGTATTAAAAGTTTAGAAACATTTTATATATATAAATATTATATATATATATTTTTATATATATATTAAGATTACATTTTACTCCTCCAAAACCATCAGATTTCTTACAATACAAATTTGTGCAAAATACTTTTTACTTTGTAAATAACATTTATACCCACAATTCGTACGTACGCTTTACATATGCAGTACTTTTATGTGTTACTATTACTTCAGTAAATGTTTGCTCTTCTTCTGCACTCTATCTTTACTTTTGCCTATGAAAGAACAGTGGTTACTTCTCATGTCGGTAATATCTTTTTTTTCTATTGTTATGCAAGGGAAAGAATTGGTTTGAATGTGTTCCTATTTTGCTTTGTGAAGCACAATATAACTTTAAAAAAAACAACAACATTTAATTAAAATAACAAATTTTATCTGGTAATGTTTATTGTTCTCAAAACAGTCTTAGATACATAGTTTATATCAACCATGTATTTTAGATCACATTTATTGTTTGAATCGTAACAAAAGTGCTTTAGGAAATCTCACTTAGTTTGAAATGTTTAAGAGCTGAACTAAAGATTCTAGTGCCTTCAGGTTTACGATGTTCTCATCAACTACAGCTTGTCAGACCTCTTCAGCCCCACATAAGCAATAGATTAAGAAACGTCTTCAAGTCTACATCATCATTGTTGTTTCAGCAGAATAAAGGCTATTCCTGCTGATGTCCAGAATAGCTTGTTTTCTGCCTCTTCTGCAGCTTGTGTTTGAAGAAGTGAAAGTGGCTTGGTAAGAGGTAGAGGGCTAGTCTTCGATAGAGCGGATGTACCTCTCATAAGCAGTCTCATCCATCAAAGTGTCAAGCTCCGCAGGTTTGGAAATGGTCATCTTCATCAACCAGCCTTCAAACAAAACAGAAAAACAATTTCTTCAATGTGTTCATTAGATAATACTCACTCAATCCAGCTGAAATCTATGAGTCAACTAGTCAACTTAAATCATTTTTAACCAAATAAATGTTTTATTATGACTTCTTGATTGAGAAGATTTATGAATTAATGACAAAACAAAGATAAAATTTACTGTTGATTTTGATGTAAATAATAAATTCACAATTATTTAAAACGAGCAACAGCACTCTCAAATGCAGAGAGTGACCAATCTCACAAAAGTACACTGATGCAAATGTATTCTATAAAATTATGATTACTCTGTTTTGCACTCAAATTAAGGACGCACATTCTGTTCATTTTTGGTGCAATTCTACAAAAATATTAGTATATTTTAGGATAATTAACACAATTTTAGTTGCAGTCCTAAGAGCCTTACCATCTTTATAGCAGGAGGAGTTGACCAGGCCAGGTTTGTCTGCCAGCAGTGTGTTGACCTCCACCACTTCCCCAGTCAGTGGTGAGTAGAGTTCACTGGCTGCTTTCACACTCTCCAGGGCCCCAAATTCATCTGCACAAGATCACATGATATATGAGTGAAAAGAAACCATTCTGTATCTTCATTAAAGCAAAGCTCAGATAAAAAAGTGAACTTTATTATTCAGTTTCACGCCGCTGTCACTTTTGAACGACTAGTTGAAGCAAGCAACACATTTTGTCAAAGTGAGTACCTTGCTGCGCCAGCTGGGTGCCCACCTCCGGCAGTCCACAGTAAACTACATCTCCCAGTGCCTCCTGATGGTTTCCAAAAGTCAAAGAACAAAAATACATTTTAAGATATTTGTTCGTTATAATGAACGAGAGTTTACTTTGAGCAAGCCGTTATGCAAAGGTTAAAAAACATACTTGTGCAAAGTTACTAATGCCCACAGTCCCCGTGCCATCTTCTTCCACTCGAATCCATTCGTGTTTGTCTGTGAATTTAAGTGCTGCAAACAAAACACAATATGTGCAAGCTAGTAACTCAAGCAAAAAGTTATTCAACTAAAAAACTTTGGTCACTTCAGCGACTTTAGCTGCTCAAAGGCAAATTGATTCCCACGAGTTAGTGAAGGTTACATAGCTCCAGTACCTGCAGATAAAGGTGTGGAAGAGGTCACAGTTCTCCTGGCGTAAGGCTGACTATGCAGCCGAAGAGGAAAGGTCCGCACCGGCCGTGAGAGCGCAGGCACGGCTGTGGAAACACCGGAGCAGAACGAGCGCAGCAGCAGCCCACAGGCAGCGGCCATGTCTGTCGCAGAATGATGACGATCCACCGGCGCCGCGGAGAGAACCCTTTTCCTCTCGGACAGAAACCACCATGGCCCGGGCTTTTACTGCTCTCTGCTGGTAGGTCTCTTACTAACTATTGAATGCTCACTTTAGGCGAGTGGATTCAGTCTATGAATGACTGAATGAAATGAAGTAGGCTAGTGCTGACTGAACAGTGCATAATGTTAGAGCCAATAAATCAACACACACACGTCTCTGTCCTTGATGTGGGAACATGACCCCAGATTCCATTTGTGATGTAGAATACACTCTGAGTGAATTTTTACAGAATGCAGACCCTCAAAGTTTATTGTGGGCAATAAAACACAGATTTGGGAAAAGGTTAAGCCAAGACTGAAAGAAAGAAGCAAACAAACCGTTTAAGAGTAGACATTTTCTCTTTTGTCATTTTTTTCTTAAAGTCTCTTGCAGCAGTCCACAATGGATCTACTCTTGAAAGTAAAAGATTTAAATCGGTTTGCAAAGTATAATTACTTCGTTAACTTAAATTTATATCTACATAATTTCATGTTACGGCCAATTGTCAAATTCTGCAACTGTCTTCATGCTGGATCTGCTCTTTCTACACTGACACAAAACCAGAAGCAGAACTTTGAGTATTATGTCTTTCATGTGTTTGTAACAAGAAAAATAAATACCTCTTTATAAATCATGAACAATTGATTATTTCATATAAGATCAAAATTATAGCTTTAGCAAATAGTTAAAGAGTTATGATTAGACTTGGATATTAATTTAAAGTTTCATAGCCTAAAATAAACATTCATCATAAACTATATATATACTTTACTAATTAAGACGTTTCTCTTTCACAGTAAATAGATTTCAAACAAAGATTCCCAAAGATAAAACATGAATTTATTGGAAAAATAAGGACACAATATGAACAAAGTAACCATTCCAAAAATTACATTAATGTGCACTATAGCCAGTCTTATCCCTAGCAAATGAAAGAACACTTAAATAATAACCCTACTGGAAATACTTTGAGTCAGTATAATAAACATTAATGATTGTGACTATAAATTCAAAGGATATTAATTTTACTGCATTCTGATAAGACTCAAAAGATCAAAATTTGACCCAAAATTAAATTAACACTTTTATTCATACAAAAACAGAACACGTAAAGGTTAAGTCACTTTCATGCCACTGTGATATTGCTTCAAATTGCTTTAGCTGAGGAAACGGCATGTAGATAAAAAATAATATTAATAATAATCATTTGCAAACTCACCACACCACTCCTTTGTCCTCATACGGCTTTTGAAAACTATGTGGTCAAACTAAAACAAAAATAAGACAAAACGACTAAAACGTGTCCTAAAAACTACAAACATAAATAACAAAAAAACAAAAAAAAAAAGACAAAAGAACAAAAACGCACATTAAATTTGGCTTAACAATACACAGCTTTGAGAGTCCATCCAGTGTCCACTTTTCCTCATTTGATTGAAAAACAAAACATATCTGACAACACATATATCACCAGTAAAGAGAAAATGGCAGCAAAAAACATAGAAAGACATTTTTGTTCCTCTGTCTGTGGAAGCTCCAAGAGTCACCTCTATTCTGTAACAAGTTCTGTGGTGAGGTCCAGGGTCCAGCCATTAGGGGGAGAATGTGCGGGGAAAAAGGCGTGAGAAGGCAGGTAATTCCGGTCGAAAAAATACATCATATCCACACTGTATGGTAAGAGAACGGTGAACAGTTTGGTGAGCGCCACGGCGATCAGTCAGTCAAAACCGTTGTGGAAGTCTATCTTGTGTGGGTTTTAGGTGGTACATTCCCCTCCTTCTCATCCAGTCTTTGTGTTGGTTAGATTCGGTGGTTCTCTCCCCTCCTCTAGCCTTGGTGAAAGATTTAGGTGGTTCTCTCCTCTCCCCTTGTGAAGCCTGGGTGTAGGTTTTAGGTGGTCAGGTCCTCTCCCCCTTGTAGAGCCCAAGAGTAGATTTTAGGTGGTCCGCTCATCTCCTCCTTCCTCCAGTCTGGTCCGGCGTAGGTTGCTCTTCATCTTGACAAATTCGGGCGTGTTCTCCTGTTCCTCCTCGTTCTTCTGCTGCTCCAGTTCAAGCTGCACAAAAAAACAACAGCAATATTATTAACATTTCTTGTAAATATTGTGTTGGATGTTTTTGTAATTTAACATCCACTCGTGGCTTTAATTTGTATTATTATTGCCTTGCCTTTCAGTTTGTCTGATGATGGTTTATGGACTTAAAACAGAAGAGAATATCTCATAGGGTGTGTTTCTGAGCTCCAAAAAGGCAACACTTTCTTGACAGGCTTCAGTAAACTACGAGAATAAAGCTAAATACAAATCTAGGTACCGGTATGTTTTGATGAGTGAATAAAACCAATGTTAAAAACTGAAACTATTTTGCATCATAGCCTTTAATATGTTATATCCTTAGTATAGAGCTGGGCAATATATTGATTTTTAGATAGTATTGTGAATGTTGGTTTCAAGATATTAAAAAGTAAATATCAAGTATATCGTGTTTGTGTGTCTATTATGCATGTTTAGCAGCTCAAATAAAAGGTATTCTTTAAATACAGCATTATTATTATTTTTTCAATGCAAAAAGTGAATGGGTCTAGTCTAGTTGGAAATGCATGAAAAAAACATCTTACATATTTCATGGCAAAAACGCAATCTGGACCTATAAAATCATTGTTCAACATGAACACAACCTATTAACCTAAATCTAAATTTAGCACATCACTGTTGGATTGATAAAATATCGTCTGATTATTGTTACCGAGATGTAAGATAAAAAAAAATTGAGATATTCAATTTTGTCAATAGGTATATCACAGCCCCACCTTGGTATTACAAGGAAGAACATGCGTGCTTTTACTTTTGTGTCTTCTCAATTTGTTTACACTTAGCTGTTTAAACTATGTTTTCATATTTATTTAATGTACTGTATTTTGATTTCTGTGCAAGAGCCCCCTAATTATTAGAACTCGCAGAAGTAATTAAGAGGCCAATCTTTTTATCATTCTTCAATGCTGACACAGTGACACAGTGGTTAGCTCTCTGGCCTCCTGGCAAGAAGGTCCTGGGTTTGATCCCATAGGAGGCTAAGGGCCTTTATATGTGGAGTTTGCACAGCCTCCCTGTGTCTGTGTAGATTTCCTCCTAATCCTCTAGTTTTCCCCTCCTCCATTCTGGAAAAAAATTCAGCAGGACTCTCTTGGTTAAATAAAAGGCATTAAACTTTAGTGCCAAACTAGTCTAGAGAAGTCCTAAACTAGAGAAGCCCTGAGAACAATCTGAAAAGTTGACCACAGGGTTCACCCTATTAGCAAAATCATATCTTGAGTTTTTGAAACCATACCCAAACCTCGCTTTAATACAATTTGCCTCCATTTAAAGCTCTCCCTCCCTGCTCTCACTAAGTGCCGCCTGGATCCAGCAGACTCTGGGGCTAATGGAGCTCTTCTGAGTGTTTTGTAAATTATTGACCTGCTCCAGTTTCTGCTGGCGTTTGAGTAGCTCGATCTCCAGGTCGCTTCTCTTCTTGTGGGCCTCCTGCTCCTCTCGCTGAGCCTTGAGAATCTGCTCCCTCTTTCTCTTCTCCAGCACTTTCTGCAGCTCGGGCTTGTTCTGAGGAGCCAAGCCTCTGTAAGAAGAGTAGAAGGAAAAAAAATGATAAGAAATTAGCTGTGATAAAAAAAAAAATGGTGGCAAAAAAAACGGTATCATTAGGTTTAACATTTGTGCCCTCTGATATGTCTGAAATGCTTCCTTTTCTTTTTGGAAGACTCGTATTAGAATATTGTAAGGACACCGATTTGAATTTGAGGCCTTATGAAAGGTTGGATGTTATGTAATGTTCAATTTTTTTTTAAACAAACCAAATTTAAAGGAAGCATTGCCAAGAACCAAATTGAATCAGGCCACTGCTAACAAAATCAAGTCTTGCAGATGAACAAATTCAATAGTGCATTCACTCTTGTGGAATGCTACCATTTTGTTTCCATTTCTGTCCTAGTCTAACAATAGTTACCAAAAGCTCCCTGTTTAAAGAAGGCAGGAGTTTTAGCTATAGAAGTTATTGAAAAATTCATACTATGAAGAGAGAGGCTTTTATGTTTTTTTTTTGCTGGGTGCATTTTATATCACCAGTAGGCCCTACATGTTCAGTGATAGTTTTACTGCTCTGGAGATCTAACTTGCTGTATATTTAAAAAAAGAAAAAAGTGTTTTAACACAATTGCACAAGATTACGCTGAACTTAAACTTACACTCACATGTAAAATGTCTAAGAATTACTGTTTAATTGGACTACATGAAATATGTTAGGCATTTAATCTAATGTATAGTTTTCCTTGTTGTATAACTTCCTAATGGCCCATTGTTATGATATGGCTTACATAACTCTGCCCTCTGCCTTTGTGTGCTGTGTCTGCAGAACAAGCTGGTGCCGGAGCCCTGGACCTCCTCGCCTGTCCTCGTTTGTCCTCTAATCCACTCCCAGCCTCAGTGAGGGCTTTCTGACCAAAGAGCTGAGTGAGCGCGTTCCCCTCTACACACTCTTAATTAAACATATTATTAAATCTTCAGTCTTATGTAACCAGCGGGCCTGTTCTATTAGAGGGGTGGGAGTCTGAAAGCAAAGCGCCAGTTCAAAAGGTCACAAGCGAGTTATTTGGAGACAGAAGCGTTCTGAACAGATAGATTGTAATTGTTAAAAGTTGTAGTTGTCGAATGTGTGCATTCATTGTCACAGTTTAGTCCAATTTATCATATTTTATCCTATACATTTTGTACTTTACATTATTCATTTTAAAAAAACATATAAGAAATGTACTTAAAATGACCAAGTATTAAGCAAAGTAAAAATATTCAATTGCACAAATATTTGCTAAACTGACAAAAGTTAATACATCTTTAGTGTATTTTGATAACAATATTCAGAAGATAGTATGTCATTCATATAAAAAAAAGTGTTAAAACATGTCTGTACACTTATTTACAGTATACTCAAGATTCCATTTTTACAAATCTTCAAAATGCATTCACTATATATTGTAGTTATTGGATATATTGCCCACCCCTATGTGCACCTCGCTGTTTTCCGATGAGTAGTTTATGGTTTTATGAAGGTAGACAGACGATTCCAAAGCAGAATCTTCTGAGTTGATACAATCTTTTGTGCATTGGTTGTTAGGTTTTATTTAATGCAATATAATGCTCATCATAGCTTTTTGCATTAAGCTCACCCCAGCTCCGCCTTACATCCATACTGTCCCACCGCCAGTCTCGTAAATGTAGAGACCCCATGTGCGCCCGGTCCCCTCCTCAATGCTGTCTGAATGTCTCAAATTCCTGTGTCTGTGTTGACAAAGGTAAAGCAACAGCAGCCCACAGACAGAGTGTGTTTTGTAACTGTGGTTATGTAACACGCATCGCTCTCTCCATCCCTCCTACTGTTCCTCTCTTCCTCTCTTCGTCCCTTTCTCCTTCCATCACTCTCTCTCCTCCCTCCATTCTCCTCATCCCTCTCTCATCACACTCACTATCCTTTCCATCTCTCCATTCCTTTATCCCTCTTTTTACTCTTTCTTTCATCATCCTTTTCTTCACATTTCTCTCCATCCTCCCCGACATGATGCCCACCCCGTCTTGCATTGTGACTAATCCATGAGGCAGAAGGTTTTCACTTTTGCTTACAATGGACAGGCAACAGAGCAGCGTATTTTTAAGAAACTGTAGAGACTGTTTAATAAATGGTAACAAAACTCAAGTTGTCCTCTAAGCAGCAATGAAATGTTGATCTACAGGTAGATTTTGACTTGCCTGGTGATCTTGCCTTTCTATGTGTAATTTGGGTTGTTTTAAGTGCATAGCTAATATTATTTGATCGATACGCATTTTGTGGTGGTCAGTGTTTTCATTGGTTCAGCATTGTAAAAATACACATACTGTAGAGTAAAAGTACAGCTACTTAACCAGTGAATACCTATTGTTATTTTTGTTTTTCAGTTAGTGAAATTATTATTTCTGTTGTACACCGAGACTTTTAATACACACAGTTTTAGACAAATAATAATGGAACTTCAGACTTCTAGAAAGAGAATAAATAAATAAAATTATTAACTGTTTTTGTTATTCTGATTTTTATAAAACCACAGTTTTTATTATTAAAAAAGATTTGTTGCAGCCCTACTTATAACAAAGCTAAACTCTTTTTAGTTAAGAAAATGTGGAAAGCTTAAACTGCGATGCAATGCACAGTTTGCAAATTACGAGAATAGAAACATGCCATTAAAAGATGCAAAGACAGACATAAATCCATCATAGCTTCGTGTGGAAGAAAAGTATAAAGACTTCACAAATAACGTACCATAAGGTGTTATGGATGAGCACAGTGCTGTAGGGGCAATACACAGCAGGTACTGTAAATAAGGATGCACCGATGCGATCTGATACTGGGATCTACACGCTGGATCCGACGTCTCATATTATTGGACATTTTATTCAGATTAAGTTGTTAAGTTGTGGCTTGCACTATAAATAACAGTTGCATAATACTACATGACAAAATGTATGAAGAAGAGCAACTTCAGTCCTTACACTGGTATCAGTTGATATTGGTTATCGGTAGATGATTCCGATACTTTGTAGTTTCGGAATCAGTATCAGAACTGAAAGGTTAGATCGGTGCATCACTAACTGTAAAGCAAGTCATTTTATCATACTAATGCAAAAGCTCTTTATGCATTAATCCCTGGAATAGTTTGATGTAATCAGAGTTACATAATGTCTATGAGGGGGTGGTACAAACTCCCTGATGTATTAAGAACATAGCGTTTTTGTACAGTTGATCTTAGCTGTAACTGTCACCGTTTATCGTAACTGTGGCTCTCAACAAATCACTTCTTAAGTCATTCATATTGTATAAAAACAATGCTTCATTCTGCCATTTCAGCAACCACTCTCTTCCACAACCTTCAACCTCCTTAGCCTATCCTCTTCTTTTAAGTTGCACTAAAATAACACATTGTACCTTATTTATTTGACCTAATTTCAGTCTGAAGTAATAATAGACATATAGTAATCAATTCTCACAGATATTTCTCAGACGTTGACCCCTGACCTTTGAGCATCATATTTGACTTTTGAAAAACTGGTTATCAGCAATCATCAAATATCAGTATTAACTAAAAAAATCCACATCATATCATCGTTTTGCATGTTTTTTTAAGTTATATTCTTAAAGAGGAAATCATGTCATCTTGGCAAACTGTGACAGCCAGATGTTGGTTTACATTTTTGGTAGGTTAATCCGTCCTTCACTGTTTGAACTCCATAAAAGCAGTATATCCATTCCACATTGACCTCTTTTTAAGGTGGCACAACCATCCCCATATGCCTCTGTGATGTAAGAGTCAACAGTCTGTGTGCCGTGGAGCTATTTTTAACTCGGCACGCAGCGTCCATTCTGAGGTAAACGAACACAGTGTTGTGTCAAAAAGATGCACGCTAGGCTAAAGATATGATGCTACAATAACATTACAGTAAGCTAGCATTGGAACTAGAACTACACATGCTACTTTGCTATATTTTTAAGGTTAATTAGCAAGGACATGGGCTATTACATTGAGCAAACAAAAATATATGTATGAAATAAGAAATGCATTCAAATTGCAACTGTTGTCCAAAAAAAAAAAAGTTTTAGTCAAATATTTTTTTGACCTACTACTTTAACATTCACTTGTTGTTGTTTTGCCTCTGTATCAGCACTTTTACGTATGGCATGTAACATAAAATTTGTAGTCTTAATAGTTTGATTAGAAAATAGATAATTTAAATACTAAGTACTGTAAATTTGAGTATTATTAATCTGTCATAGCCTAACATGTTATGCGACATGTTTACATAATTCAGATCTGACCCAAAAACAAACACTGCCTTTACATAATGATTCCGTGAAAGTTTCATGTCATCGTCAGATTTATATAATTCTGTTTTAGACTTCAGAGATGCATCAGATGGTAACGAGTGAGAGGTTATGACAATGTTATCTAATCCTGCAGTAGACATGTTTCACATTTCTATACAGCCTATACAGTAGTCTTCAAATATTAACCTTTCAAGGGAAATTTCAGCCGGTGTAATAAAAGCTTATCATAGTAAGATATAGTTAAAAGATATAGTTAAATATTATGACACAGATGCTGTATACAATAGCTCTATAGTTTGCATGTTGTCTTGCTCAATACAAAAAAAAAATAAAATAAAAACATGCAGCAAGTTTTTTTTTTTTTTTTTTGTCTTGTGTTGTTGCTTCTTCTATTATCCATAAAAAAGTGGGGTATAGGAACTGAGCTATAAACTTCTCTTCTGCATAAACTCCACAAGCAATGACATGACACTGAACTTACACAAGTTTCAGCTAAATGTCAGTATAGTTTTTGGTTATTTTGTTATTATTTATTTATATATAATTTGGGGTATTTAAAAGTAAGTCATTTAAGAGGTAAGATCAGCTAAGTGGTTTAGTATGAACAAAATACAAAATGATGATCTTGTAGTAAAGTTCAATATTAAACGCCTGAAAAAAGCATAGTATGTATTTTTTAAAGTAAAACTAAGTAACATTTTACCTTTTTAAATGTCTTTGTATGAACACGAGCTCTCTCTCAAGAAACCCTGGCTTTTTTTTATTGGCAGTGTGAAAAGTGCTTGTAATAATTTTAAGTTACAAAGCCATTTAAATTGGTTTTAATTGTGTTTATTTTGATAGTTTATTACTTTATATTACCCCAATTCACTCAAACATACTGTTTTCAACATAAAACAATAATTAAATGTCACAACCCCCAAGGGGTCCTGATCCCCACTTTGGGAACCCCTGGTCTAAGCATCCAAACTGTTCATTTTTTAAGACCTGCGTCTTTTTTTATCTAAACAGCTTCAAGCTATTTTTTACCATAAGAAACTAAACCCCCCCCCCCCCCAAAAGGATTTAAAAGCTTAGTAGTTCTATGAAGTTAACTGCCTGCTACTTACTTTGCAAACAGTCAATAATCAATGATTGACCAGTTTTAATGCCACATACCTATAGTTGGTATTTACAACTTTAAATAAAATGTGGTTTAAGTTATGCTGAGGCACATTTACACAGATAATTGCTCCAACACAAAGTACAGTCTGGTACAGATTGTTCTGCACTAGACTTCAGCCCACGATTGTCATACTTTGAAAATATATTTTAAAAACACTGACGTGTATTTTTGCTCCTTAGTGATAAACATATTGTGGGTTTAATGGTATACAGTATACTATCTGTCAATGTGAGGACGAAGTTGTGACAGAGCAAGATTACACATCATATCTTTAAAATGACAATTAACGATATTATATGCAGTTCATTTACATGAATGACACATTGACCTACATTGTTTTTTCTACATAATAAAGTTGTCACAGTTTTCACCTTTTTCAACTGTCTGCCACTGTTCTAGTTTCTTATCAATTTTAAAACTAAACTTAAGAACAGTAAAAACTAGAAAAACTACTTGATAAGTGCAGGAAAAAAAAAATGAACACTTAACTTTTACAAACTGAGTGGATTATTGTATTGTCCTTTTATTGTTTATCTGTAAGCACTTTGTGACTCTGTCTGTGAAAGGTGTATATAAATAAACTTTACTTACTTACTTACTTATTGTATTAGTAATTAGTAGCTGAAGTGTCAAAGACTTGTTTTTTCTTATGATTAGTACATTTTTCTTTCATCCCAGAAAGTTTAGTGTAAAAGCAGAACTTTGTGGAATATAGACTTCTGCACATCTTTTTATCTAATTATTAAGTATTATTGACTCATAGGGATGAGAGCTGATTGGTTGTTAAGAAATTCCCAGGCTTCATTTTACTGTTTGAGAAAACCAGTTCTGAAGCTGGCTAGAGACCAAAAAACCCATGCAGTGAAAACTATGACGTGTTGGGTACCTCAAGTTGAATTATCTGTGTTCCTACCTCTTCTGGTTCATGAGTAGTTCGCGGTGCAGGTCTTGGTGGTTCCTAGAACTTTTGACTGGGTTGAGGAGTTTCTTGGGCTTGATGAGCTCGTCACAGGGGCCCTCCAGATAGTCCGGTTCGGCCATGACACTGCGGGGGGGCGGAGACAGGGACAGGCCGGGGGCACACGGGTCTGCAGGGGCACAGGAGTACAGCACAAGGTTAATATTGGGAAATGTAAAAAGTGATACACTTTAAAGGATATAACAATATGAAAATAGTATGGTCAAGATTTGTTGCAATCAAATCACGGACACAGTTTGAAAATAGAAAATCATTATTTTGCAGTATTTTAGTTTCCTTTACACAGCTTCTTTTTGTTGCCACCACCGATGGCATGTAACACTGTTCCCAAGAGCAGTAGTCGATAAATTGCATAACAGAGGCACTTTCATAGTGGAACCAGGGTTGCAACGATTTATCCACTCATCACTGTAATCTATAATCATCATCTGTACAATAAAGGCTCCAAAACACTTACAATTTTTTGTATTACGTGTACATATTTTTCATCTAGACTTAAAATGTAATTTCTTTTGTACAAAATATCTCATCTTCCATCCTTGAGTAGATGACAAACACAAACAAAAAAATCATGAGACAATACAGGAGAACCTTCTAGTTGTTTATGTAGATTACAAATTGAAACCAAGAGTTTCTAGATTACCTCATCACATACCCAAACATTTGTGACTCTGACAAAACAACTCAGAATATGTTTTTGATTAGAAAACACTGGAACAGTCCGCTTTTCTTGCATAATGCGCCTCCAAAAGCAAATTCTGTGCAGCTGGAGTTGAGTTATGAATGGTCTCTATGGAGATGTCGAGAAATTACATAATTGTCCCGTTCTGATGAGAGGAACATCTCATCCTTCTGTGATTCAGCAAAGTCAGACGCAAAAGCACAAACAACATCGCGTCAACACAGTGTGCAAACGGAGTATTTCTAACTCTCATTTATAATTTACATTCACATATATGTGCGTATATGTTCAGGTCAGTGGACAAGGTCAGAGAACTAGATTTGCACTATTTACTTGAGAAAATGGCTTGTGTAAAATACAAAACACAATTAATTTGTTTGCCAGGCATAGCAAATATTTTGGGTTTTTGTTGATTAAGAACATATTTACAGAATTTAAATGGATATATACAAAGCAGTAACAACACTAAATCAATATATAGCATCAAATACAATGTAGGTTTGTAGACATTTGTTTGTATCATTACATAATACCTACAGTATAGTATTGATCTTATATTATCTATAGGTCAAAGCAAGGCACACAGTTTGAAAAAAAGTTATCACTTCAGCTCCGATAACAATAAAAATCAGCAACAAAAATGCAAACTATAGAACACATTTATCTATATTAGCAACATTTCGTTCAAATAATATCTATTTTTAAGACAACAAAGGACACAACATAAATAATTAAGATTATTTTTTTCAACTTTCAGTTAATTCCAACTATACATATGGAAAATTGCAAATCTTGAAATAAAAAAAAGTTGAGAAACACAAAAACAACTACTACACACTCAAAAATGTCACCTTTTACAAACATTCTTTCCCAAACGTGACTATAAACTCGTTTTAAAAAAATGAAGTTTGGCTGTGGACTCACCCTGGAGATGAGGGAACACGGGGTATCTGAACATGGTCGCCATCTTTGTTGTTTTGATGTGATAAAGTTTTAGTTGCAATTCTTTCTCGGAGCTCAAGTGTTTCCCTCTCCAAACCTTTGTTCTGCTCAGCTGCACTTGTCCTGTTGTGAGCGTGCGGCTGTTCAAAGTCTCCTGTTTTTATAGTTCTCCATCACCCTCCCTCTCACTGTTACTGCTCTACACAAGCCCCGCCTCCTCAGTCTCCCCGACCCCTCCCATTCACTTTCATTCTTTTCCACGTGTTCCAGCCAACACATCAGTAATGTGATTATTCAAGGTTCTCTCTGCGTTCAAGGCAGCTCTGAGATATTTAGGCTTAAAGATTATACCTCTTCTATAGAAAAAAAAATCTTAAACAATGTGCATTTTTAAAGTGGAGCTGAAGACCATGATTATTCGATGGTTAATTTTTTTAATCAAATAAGTATATTAGAGATTACTTTATACATTAAATAAATACATTGAAAGATTATAGTTTTAATGGACTTAATTTCAACTAAAAATACTCTTTGTGACCATTTAAGCAATAATGAAAACTATTCGATATGTATTACAAGTAAGCCTGTGTTATAGGTTCTGTGCACGGAATGTCAGTTGACTTGTTTATCTAGCTAATTTCTGTACTTATGAGCATTTCCTGTTCAATTCATTTGTATGGGGTTATCAGTCTAAAATGAATAAATACTTGGAAAATCAGTGAGTTGTGATTGACGACGTCTCTGAAAACATGTTTAAAAACTTTTACAAATCAGGAGAATATTGCACCAGAATATTTTTTTTGTTGTAAATGCTAACGCTAAAAGGAAGTATAGAAGTTAGCTATTTTGAATACAAACAGGCCAACTGACTTCCGTGTCCAGTTTGTTAGTTTCCGTAATATATATATACTATATATATATATATAATATATTATATATATATATATAAAAAATATATTATATATATATATATATTAATATATATATATATAACATGTAAAGAGTGATTTAGATGCACAGAAAAAGATGAGTTATGTAACAAAGCACATGCTGAGGACAATAGAGCACCAAATCAAAACATCCACTGAGGTTCAGTGAGTCAGAGTCACCACTAGAGGGTGATACTGTTCCATTGTCCTAAACCAGCTGCCACAATTACGTAATAACAAGGAGGGAACAGGCAAAACATCTTTTTGGTGTTTTCTGGTAGTATCTGTAAAAAAGCGTGACAATATTCTTAGCCAGCAGAGCAGTGAAAAAAAAAAACATGTTTTCCAAACAATGAAAACAACAGGTTGTGTAACTAAGGAGAGATTCAAACAACATTTTCACCCAACTAAAGGCACAATTTGGGAACAGCCACGTGAATAATATAAATAATTCATGAACAACTAATTGTAACAGGAAGAGGCACATTATGTCCTAATGACACATTAGCACAACAAATAATACTATGTTTTTAAAACTATTTTAAATCCAAAAAAGAAGCATGTCAGTATCCAAGCTAATGTTAGAATGTTCCACAGTTAGTTAACTGTGAAGATACTTTTGAAGATATTTTGAGTAACAGAAAACTTTGTCAGAGCAGCCTACTAAATTCTGAATACTTATTCTTATATTAATTTATTGTAATAATTTAGGGCTGCAACTAACAATCATTTTGGTAATTGATTAGTTGGGTGATTCTTTCGATTAATTGCTTAGTTGTTTAGAAATCAAAAGTCACGTGACTGTAAGATGTTTACAAATTTGGATCCAGACAAAGCAGAAATATTGTTGCTTGACATCGTTTTGGAGGTACGGCCTATATTTACCGTAATTTCTGGATTATAAATTCATGAGCTTTGAACTATGCATCTTATAAGGAAATGCAGCAAATTATAGATTCTCATAGACTTACTATTAACAAGTGCGGCCTATATATGTACTTTATCATTTTTTTACTTAAATCTAGTGGGTGCAGCTTATATTCAGGTGCGCTCAATAGGGCAGAATTACAGTACAGACAAAACTACTTTTCATCTTCACTGGGGAAAATCATCTTAAACGTAATTTTTAAGCCAAGAGTTTGTAACTGACTGCATTAAGATTTTTACTGCCTTAAAATGTTCCAATTTAACAATCACAAAAATGTATTGTTTTGCTAAAAATAGAGAACGACAAACAGTTTCCCATTTGAAATGAGCAAAAAATCCTACTTTACTTGAAATAATCACATAAATATGTAGTTCTAATGGCAAATTTTATTGTTAGAATTTTTAGAATCACTCGACTTTAGTCACATTTTTCAAGTCAAAATAAAAAAAATAAAAAATACTAGTAACACTGAATTTACATATTGTCTATGTCAATGCTGATCAGTTGGAGTTATAAAATGTCTTTTTTCAGTTCATGCATGTTTTGTAACCTATAAAGACCAGTTAACAATTATTTGATTGCTAATTAATTGACAATTAATTCAAAATCGATTAGTTGGGATTAATCGATTAACTTGTTGCAGTCCTATAATATTTAAAATTAACAACAATGACACATATTAAATTAAGAAAATACTATTATTGTAAATTTTAAATAGGTTTGTTTTAGGACAGGATCTGCTTTCTGAATGGAAACACAGTTACTCAAAAGACTATTTCGTCTTTATTTTCCATACATGTAGTTAGTTCTTATTTTACATCACAAAAATGCCCTTATAGTTTAGACCCTCACCCCAGATCATGTCAATCTTGCTCTGTAACGTGGCAAAAGTAAAAAATCTACATTAAACATAATCTGTATTGTGCACAATATTGTGACATTAAATATCAAGTCCTCAGTCTGTTCAGGCTTATGTTTAATACCATAAACATGCCAGACAAAGAATATTGAGCATATAGACCACAGACTCCTTGCCAGAAAAGTTACACAGTGAACCATTGAGACCTTGTTGCCTCATTAACCACGTAGCTACCTCCTCATAAGCTTAGAACGTCACAACACTGTTTGTCTGTCTAGTTCAAAGCTGCAGGCGGCTAACGCTAACCCCAGCAGCACATGTGTTCCTTCCTCAGCCCAGGGACATGGAAGCTACATGTGGCGTTCAAAGGAGGCTTGCACTCTCTAAATTGGAACCCTGCTCTAAATCGGCCCCATAACCCGACCATTTTATAGCATCTTTCATTATAAACCTCCCTTTGGCAAAACTTTAAAGGCTCCTTGACTTAAAAGGTACATTGTATACGTGTTCATTTAAACCAGGGTCAAATAAACTTGTTTTAGCCTTCGAGTGTTTTTTTCCTATAAACTTGTACAAGCTTTAATATGTGTAGTGGAGGGAGGTGTGTTCAGGCGTAAACCGAAAACAAAACAAAGTCAGTCAGTGATAAGGATTGTTTGACAAAGGAGGGGTTCTTAATACTTAACTTCATCAAATGTGAGCTGAGTAAATAAAACAATAAAAGTGGGAATAGTCAGCTCTAAAGTGTAGTGTAGATTAACAACACAATATTTTATTATATAAACAGAGAATATGAACATTTTTTAAAAAGTATTTCTACGTTTTTAAGTAATTATGCAGTTTTATGTGATGACTGATTGAGTGCACAGACTTTGTTAGCTGATGAACTGGCAGTGAACTTGGCTACATACCGTAACTACTACAACCAAAGTTAATCTTGCTCCTTAAATTTTTTTATTATATATGATATAATATATAATTGCTATGACCAAAGTTGCTATAGACCCCTTGCTTGTTAGTAAACATTGCATCAAAGTATGGTGGGCGAAGCTTAGCTGGAGGCAAAAGACGACGTTGCCTCCATTTAAACCAGTGTAATCTAGCTCGTTTTTGGAGGGATTTTTAAACACAAAAGCAGAAAAAATTGTCAGATTCTGGTCGAAACTGTCAGGATATACAGTATATCGTGACATACTCTGTGGGACCTTCACACAGACTTTGGTGAATTACTTCTGCGGATGGAAGCATTTTGTCTGAGCTTGTGTGGTTTGTCTTGGATCAGGGTCTGCTCTTTCACGTGACTGAAGAGGTGATTTTGACATTTGTTTGAGGTCCATTTTACTTTGCTAGACCCAGTAGTGGCTAAAATGCTATCTTTTAACAGTTCATTCATGTCTTGAAGCTAATGCTAAATATTTCCTATATGTACAAATCCCATTAGTGCTTCAGAGACAGCACAACATTTACTAGTAATTATTTTATTATTAACTTAGTTCAACAAAATTGGTTCCTTGTAGCTCTGAAAATCTGTAAGCTCTCTCAAAGGCTTTGCTAAAGCAGGAAATAAGGGTCTTGTGTAGAAAAATTGAATGATTGACAACAGTACAGTTTTAGCTATTTCTATTTCTTATAAAACAAATCAGTTTGTACATGACACTGCACCTGCACAACTGGGTATGGTCAGGCTAACAGTAGAAACAGATGCACTAGTTACAGTTGCACTAGCAAAAGGTGAACTGCTGTAAAATGTTAAAAAATTAAGCTTTTAAAATATTTTTGTATATTTGTTTGCATTTTCAAAAAAATTGTCCTTATTGCGAGACGATGGAAGCAAAAAAAAGAAAAAGAAAAGTATTTCTCAACTTTCCCCTGTGACATCAGTTGATTTCCATCTGACTTTGAAACACCACACTCAGGAAATGTACCAACCTCTATAACGGTCACAACTGAAAAAATCTTTAGTCAAAAGTTTTTTTACTTAATACAGTTCACAAAATTTGTGAAAATTGAATATCACCATCATTGTGTGACCAAAATAGGAGGCACTGGAACTCAAATTATAATTTTAAACTGTATTTCATTTGTTGTTTGGCAAGTCCAAATCACTAAACAACGAAACTCACTGGTTTGTTACTCAGAACAGAACCAAACTTCTCTCACAGTAGATGAGTAGTGTTTTTTTCCCTCCAAAGAAATCTTTCCCCCCTGCATTCCATTTGTCAATATCTCTATCAATCACACATCGAGGTGAAACTGTTAAAAAATAAAGAAATCAAAATGAGAAGCTGAGTTAAGCAAACAAGTTGTTCTGCAAACGTTTGGGAACTTTCTGATCTTATCACATCAGTTTTTTTCCAGTCAACAGTGTCTCTTTGTAGGCGTTTTAGACAGTGTCATCACAGTAAACAGAACATATTTTTGACTCAGGAGATCTGTGCACAAGAGTCATCACAGAAACCAACAAAGCAGAGACACACGAGGAGCAGGTGGTGAGCCCACAGGAGACAGACAGGGGGCGGGGACTGAAGAGAGGGCTGTCTGTGATTGGATGAAACTCACGCAGAGAGACACTGAGGGGACCGATTATTCAGCAGTTTACAGTGGACACAGGCTGGAACAATGAGCTGAACGCATCACTGAACTGACGTGATGCAGAACTGCTTTAAACAAGGTTGTACGAGACCAGAAATGCAAAAAGGACTTAAAATTAAATGTCAGTGTGAAACTTCCACTGTGTGTCATTCAAATATCTGAAAAGTTAGTACAGAAATTTAAATGTATTTGTTTATTTTATTGACATGCCAGGTACAAAGAAATTTAAATTTAAAATTTGGATATATTATAAGTATTTAAGCAAACTAGTTTAAAACTTTAATAAATCTAGTTTAAAATGACACCAAATGAAAAATGTTGTTTGCTACTTTGGACTGCTATGATGCCCGTACTTTGGAGAAAATGTTTTTTGAATGTACAATATAAATCTAAGAGGATGATTAAATGGACAAGTTGAAGGAACGACTGGCTGGATAAAAGTTTCCACTTTAAAGCCATTATGTTAAAAAGGCTAAAAAGAGTATCTCAGTTTAGTGCTGTGCCAATGTGCCATTAATCAAATCTCATTTTCAATTCAGGTTTATTTTATTACAACAATGTGTACTCAAGTAATAATCAAAATGATTACCATTAAATGTGTTTAGTGTGCATGTGTTTGAGTGTAAAGTTACTGAGATGTTGTTTCCATAAAATGTCACTTGCATTCTCATCAGAGTTTTACAAATTGAAAAAAATATCTATATTCGGTAATTGCAATTTTTCTAACCAATAGCGCTTGGGATTGGGATTACACTAATTAGCAAAAAACAATGTAAAAAGTACTTCTATCAGAGAAAGTTTTTTAGTACCAATAGGGATCCTTGGAATTGCAACAATGGACTTTACTAAACAAAACTGACTCTTTACACTGACTGCAAGGCCAGTTTGATCCGAGATGTGTTTAAGTTTCTTGCAAATGCCTTGTACACCAGCTGCAGTCCACTGTGGTCCGTATTTGCCCAAAGACATGCGAATTCACGTGGATTCCCGCGCTCGTTTTATGTCTTGAAAGTCCATCAGGACTGCTGCGACCTCCGACAAAAATAGACTCTACGGATTCTTACCGTACCATCGCACGCACCGAGGTCTCTGTACAAGGGCACAATGGTTTTAAGCACTTTCAATGTCTTGTGCAAGTTACGTGAGTCCTGCCTCGCACTGAACTCGCACTCAGTGTAAAAAAACAAAATAACACTATAGAGCAGGCTTGTTCAAACTGCAGCTGTAGGGCCAAATGCAGCCTTCATGCTAACTTTTGTTGGCCCTCAATCTTCCTTAAAAATTGGTTCAAAATGCAATAGGTAATACATTTTACAGTGACTTTAAAAACTAAATCAAAAGCAAGTATTTTGCTGTACACTATGATTTAAATTATTATATTGCCCAGTTTGGCTTTCCTCTGTTTCAACATTCATGAAAAACGTTTTGACAGCCCTGCAGAGTGATAGAAGCACTGCTTGTGATCCACTGGTTTGTTCCATGACATTTTTGCTTACTTTAAAGATTTTTTTGATAGTGTTTCTGTGGACTTGTCGTACATCGTTCCATTCTGGCTGAGTTCTATTAATTTAATTTGTGACCGGCTTGTGTAATGTCTCTGGCTCTATTGATGCACGTTTTCGACTGCTTGTTGCTCAAAGCTGGGCGGTCCACACCTCCGGGAAATGACATCACCAATGCCCCCTCCCAGCCTGATTGTGTTATGGGCCGGCCGCTATAGATCCGAGCCCTGCCTGCTAATGAAGCCGCCATTCAGCTAGAAACACAGGAGCGCTAATTAAAACGCAAACGCTGCAACGAATAGGCTTTTAACTGCGGAGGGGGTGGAGGGGGAGGATGGAGGGAGAAAAGGGGGAGGAGGAGTGATAAAGAACGTCCTGTAAGTGCACTTCCTATGGGCCCTCTTTACAAGGTCCCTGTGACGAAACACAATCACATGGAGGGTCAGTGACGTGCAGGATTCCATGACACTGAATGGGACAATAGAAGTCTTTTTTCACCAACAATGTAGTGTGAGTAAGATGTAAATCAGCTATGTCATGATTATAGAGAAAATACTTAAAAGACATGTCTTAAAGAGGCTCCTGGGTAGCATTGTTTTAAAGGGGTGCAAGGTTAATAATGCAAACAACCAAAACAAATTCTACATTTGAATAGACGGTAAATAGTAAGAATTGCAATTTTTGAAGAATCCTCATTTTGTCAAATCTCTTGGACGTTTTTTTTAAACTCAAACAAAAAAAAAAAAAAGATTTCCAATCACAACACTTGACAGAAAATATACGATTTGATATCTTGCTTGTACATCTACACTTGCAGAACATTCCTCAAGTAATTTAACCTTAGCTCATATTTTGCAAAGATCTCGAAATGCAACTAACTTTTGCGTTTTAACAACTACCAAATAATCAATCACTAATTGTTGGTTGCAGTAATATTTGGTAATCAATTAGTTGCAGTAATATTTGGTAATGAATTAGTTGCAGTAATATTTGATAATCGTTTAGTTGGTTGATTTTTCTTTTGGTTAAACGATTAGATCTTTAGAACTCAAAAGTCGCTTGAAAACACATTTTGCAAGATCTTCTTTGTAAAGACATGGATTTACAGGCAAACTTTAGTGTTTACATCAGAAATATTAAATTTACACAATTTTTGTGTTGCTGTTCAATCTTAGGCTTTAAGGTTAATGATCTTATTGATGATATGATTATTTTAAAATTATTTAAATAATTGACTTGTTGTGAATAATCGATTAACTTAAACTACAGATATGTTTTTGATGATGGGGAGTTATAACATAAAAAAATCAATTTAACTACTGCTAATGCAGCTAAAACTGCTAACAATGCCCAGTGCACACCACTGGAACATGATGTTTACCTATTCAGTGCTAAATGTTTTTGTAAGTTTCTACCTCATATAATATTACAACTACAGCATTAATTAAACTAGTTTAGTAAGGTCTGATTTCAGATCCATCACAGGCTAAACCAGAGCTAGAACCAGGAACCTACAGGGGCCCTCTGACTCGTCTCACACAATAAGGACATAAGGTGGGCCTTATAAAGCTCTGGAGCTGGGCAGGAGCTGGTGTCAGTGACGTATGTAGCCAAGAAATACAACAAGACTAATGCTTTGTCTGGGTCCTTATAACAATGCAGACTCAAATTAATTTAAGGGCAAGATAAATTCTCTTTACATCATTGCATGGTATAAGCAGATCAGTGGGATAGTTTGTAATCCATGCAAATATTTAATTGAATGATATGTTTATTATGACTCAATATAAATGTTGGCATAGTTATTACAGTAATAATTGCTATGCAAATGTCAATGTTATTTAGCATGCATGTACAGCTTAAGGCTAATAGTCAACTAGGCATGATTTATTCATTGTCCAGAAGCTCATTGGAGTGATCTACAGTGTCTGTGTCAGTAGCTACAAACAGACTAGAACCTCATTTTCTATTTCTATTTTTATTATTATTTTGTTTTTGTCTATTACAAGTGAAATGACATGCAAACTTCAAAATCTACTGTGAGTAATCAGAGGGATAAAATGAATATGATATGTCAGCTTAACATTTATATTGCATTATAGAAAAATTGAGATGTGAAAAGATCACTAAACTAATATTTGTTTATACAACAAAATAAGATGCTCAACTTCCCATAGGTCCTATATGCTTGAAGAAATGTTGTAGCTTACAGGAACAATAAATCCATAATTTATCACCTTTAACATTTATCGCACAGGGTCCAAAATGATGAGTTAGGAAGTATTACAGTGGTTCAGCACATTTAAGAAGCGCCACTTTAAGAACACGAGAATCAGATACTGCAGATGATTAACAATTACATTGTCTAATTAAAAAATCTGGTCCACTGTGACAAAAAAGTATAATGAATGCCATTTTCAACTTTGTGATCTAAATATTTTCTTTCTATTTTATGCGTTATTCTGAAGATATACAAAAATCAAGTATAACATTTTAAATAGAAAAGCTGGTATAAAAAAAATAAAGGTACGTTTTTTGACAGGACAATTGCTTCGACGTTCACTTAATGTAAACCTAACATAGCAAGTGTGAAGGCAGCCTTAGTATGTTTTGGTGGATTTGATGTTATGGTGATCAATAATGCACTTTATTCATAGACATTCAATATCTAAAAGCATTCCAGATTGAAAGTGTAATAACAGCAGCTGACAAGTCGACTACCAAAGTAATTGATAGGTACAGCCTTATTGAAGTGTTTTCGTGTATGCATTGTACTAAATATTTCCAAGTATAAAACGTTATTAACAGTTCAGGAGAAATTTCCTGACATGACCTAACAAGCATTGAACTGCGAGCATGGTGACGTTAGGAGCCAACCGCGCAGTTAAAATGCCAGGCTGGGGTGCACCCCCCAACACACACACACATACATACAGAAAAACACACACATACACAAAGCAGAGTCATGCAGGAAGAATGTGATGAATGAGCAGAACAGAGATGTGTAGTGACAAAGATGCAATCAATAGAAATACAATTCCATCCCTTTCTCAGTAAACCCCATAAACTACTTTGCTATTAAAACACCTCCAATATAATGACAATCTGTCATTAAATTATATTTTGGACATTAAATCTCAATATTTAGCCAAAACAACTTAAGCAATATATAACAAATGTCTCATTTGCTAAACCCTTCACAAATACGCAGTATTGTTACCATACCAACATTTTAAACTTTTTTGATACTAATAGTATCATTTTCAATGTCAATTGCAATGTCATTTTCATGTTTATCTCCTAAGTTTCAGTCTGCTTGATTGGCAGATAAATTAGCCAATCAGGGACTTGCATCGTCTACCTATCAAAACAGACATGGCTGCTTACTAGGAAACAATAAATTAAAGAAAAAACACAGTAATTTTCTATAGAATCAGTGAGCAAAAAATAATTTTGTGAGGTGAAAAAAGATTTATTCTAAATGACAGACAGCCAATGAACTCCATCATTTGACTGCACACAGTACCTTGTAAAGTTAATTGGAGGCGTGGAACTGGGTGTGGTGACCAGACACACTAATATTACAAAAAGAAAAGGCCCTGGATTCCAGGCATTAATGAAAAGACAATTAAGAGAAACAATAAAATATAATAAAAAAAAAAAAATTGTGAATATTTTCTTTAACTAGATTAGCTCAAATTCATGCCAAAAGTTGCAGTAGATTAGACCAGTGGTTCTCAAAGTAGGGTCCGGGGACCCCTGGGGGTCCCTGGACCATGTGTAGGGGGTCCCCCAAATTTTTTTTCAAATATTGGTAATTTTTTAACAATTTCTTATGATTTACCATCCTAAACATCCACAATAGAATTTTGGATTGAAAAGATTGCCCTCGGATTCAGGAGGAGCAGTGTGGTTTTCGTCCTGGTCGTGGAACACTGGACCAGCTCTACACTCTCCATCAGGTGCTCAAGGGTTCATGGGAGTTTGCCCAACCAGTCCACATGTGCTTTGTGGATCTGGAGAAGGCATTTGACCGTGTCCCTCTTGGTGTCCTGTGGGGAGTGCTCCGAGAGTATGGGGTCCGGGGCCCTTTGCACAGGGCGATTCGGTCCCTGTACGATCGGAGCAGGAGCTGTGTTCGCATTGCCGGCAGTAAGTCAGACCTGTTCCCAGTGCATGTTGGACTCCGCCAGGGCTGCTCTTTGTCACCGGTTCTGTTCATTGTTTTTATGGACAGAATTTCTAGGCGCAGTCAGGGACCGGAGGGTGTCCAGTTTGGAGACCACAAGATTTCATCTCTGCTGTTTGCAGATGATGTTGTCCTGATGGCTTCTTCAAACCAGGACCTGCAACATGCACTGGGACGGTTTGCAGCCGAGTGTGAAGCGGCTGAGATGAAAATCAGCTCGTCCAAATCCGAGGCCATGGTTCTCGACCGGAAAAAGGTGCCTTGCCCTCTCCAGGTGGGTGGAGAGTCCTTGCCCCAAGTGGAGGAGTTCAAGTATCTCGGGGTCTTGTTCACGAGTGAGGGAAGGATGGAGCGTGAGATCGACAGGCGGATTGGTGCAGCGTCTGCAGTGATGCGATCGCTGTACCGGACCGTTGTGGTGAAGAAAGAGCTGAGTCGAAAGGCAAAGCTCTCGATTTACCGGTCAATCTACGTTCCAACCCTCACCTATGGTCATGAGCTTTGGGTAATGACCGAAAGGACAAGATCGCGAATACAAGCGGTCGAAATGAGTTTTCTCCGCAGGGTGGCTGGGCGCTCCCTTAGAGATAGGGTGAGAAGCTCAGTCACACGGGAGGAACTCGGAGTAGAGCCGCTGCTCCTCTACGTCGAGAGGAGCCAGTTGAGGTGGCTCGGGCATCTGTTTCGGATGCCTCCTGGACGCCTCCCCGGGGAGGTGTTTCGGGCATGTCCCACTGGGAGGAGACCTCGAGGAAGACCCAGGACACGCTGGAGGGACTATGTCTCTCGACTGGCCTGGGAACGCCTCGGGAGTCCCTCAGAAGAGCTGGCGAAAGTGTGTGGGGATAGGGAAGTCTGGGCCTCCCTGCTCAGACTGCTGTCTCCGCGACCCGACTCCGGATGAAGCGGAAGAAAATGGATGGATGGAAAATCGATTGCTTTGAATAGAAACAAGTAAACCAGTAAAAATGACCAAAGGAAATTAACCATTTATTCAAATTTGATATATAGCTTAGCTTTAATTTCCAAATTTTAATGTCATGCCAAAGCGAAAAGTGATAGGGGGTCCTTGGAAGATTTTTGAGCCGATAAGGGGTCCTGGACTGAAAAGTTTGGGAACCCCTGGATTAGACAACACAGAATGCTACAAAATGCAGTTTAATTCTTCTACCTAATTTAAAATGTGCTCTGCTGACTGAATCATAACAAAGTCCATTTACAATCACATCATTTGATGGACAATTAAAGTTAGAATTTGCTGCCAAAACCGATCAACCACAGCAATAGTTTGAGCAGCAGGTGTTTTCTATTTGTGTCTGAAATCAAAGTGCTGACGGTGGAGATGTGAGGACAGGGGGTCAGAGAGATGTTCCAGCACACCTGTCACTCACATACAAAGGGCTGTTTAAAGGCCCACTACAGCTGACTCCACATATGCAGCTCGTATAGGAGAAGGAGCGGCCGGACAGCTGGAAGTACAACTGTTACTCGTCAGTTCAACACGAGGAATCTCCATCAACTTTCACTCAACAATTTTGTTCAAGTTAAGACGTTAAATGAGCTGTTTGAAGACAGTAATACATGGTTTATCACTGAAGATTTAAATCACCAGACCTCGATCTCACTTAAAATTTGAACAACTGCACAACGGATGTCATGCAACCACTTTCCAACAACAAAAAATTGTCATTTATTCTGTGGCTTATTTATGTTTTGCAATAAAGAAGCGGTCTTATCAATTCGGCAGTTTTGAACAGGAAGTCAGTGGACCTATTTCTTTTTCTATTCTGTTTTAAATAATTTTTTTGATTTGCAATGAACAAAATGTGAATTATTGATCAGAATATGGCATATTTTTCCCCAAATATACAGAAAAATCACAATAGGTCTCCTTTAAAGCATCTCTTTATTTGTAAATGAGTTAGTTAGCTGTATCAGAGCTACTCTTACTCATTTTGTTGATGTTAGCATAATTGTTGCTGTTAGCTTCTGGGAGTTGTAAAAAGCTCATTTTGGTGGAAAGTTAGGAGCCGATGAATGCATTAGGTAAGTGAACAAAATTTATTTAGACTTTTAAAGCTTACAATTTTAAAGACTGAACTAAAAGCTTAATTTTTCTTCAAAATGTATCACTTTTTATTAGACTGAACAACAAATAATAATTTTGTATTTTTCCCCTATGTTACTACCAGAAGTCTTTGCCTCTAAAAATTGCCACTCTTTTTATTATATATTTTTAGCTCATGCAATTATATTGTGACGTGCATAATGTTCAATATTTATTTACTAGTTGACAACACATTGTGTACATAGTATTTATAACTCATTGATAATTAGCAATTAGGCTATTATTGCTGAACTGAACGCCCTGTACGCCCTGAATATGTTGCTTTTCTGGTATTTCCAGCTGATATTCCTAAAATATTTTAATCAAGTATACCACAACTTGATGCTTGTTTAATTTTGCTGTGAACCTTGCAATACTATATAAAAGCAAATGATTAAAAGCTGAAAGTGTTGTTTACCCTTTTTTTTTTTTACAATTTATTTTATTTTAAAGCCTTAAATAAAGAACAGATATATTCTTCTGTATCAAAATCATTACACTAGCCTTGAAAATGACGGCACAAATGATGTATTTTTTGATAGAGGTTCTTATTGAACATTGCAGTCCAGAACACCCACATGGAGCAATGATTTTGGAGGTTCTCTCACCCAGTCGTCTAGCCTTCACAATACTGCCCTTGTCGAGCTCATGAACCCAGAGAAACCCAAGTGTTAAGTGGCCAATCTCAGTCTATCAAAACAAACCTAGCACTGCTGTGAGAGGGGCTTAAGTCTTTGTTGCTATTGCCCGTCTGATCCACTTCCACATTCAAAGCTTTGTCCTCTGCTACTGTTTTCCCGTTAGGAGCGAAGAACCGCCTCCTGCTCACTGCTGACTGGTGGAGCTCGGTTTGATGCTGCGCTGGGATTGGCTGGAGAGCACACCGAGTCGAGATGGGCAAGGGCTTTCTTTGTTTACATGCTGGAGCAGAAAAAAGACCCCAATAACAACTGTTACCGTAGGCAACCAGACAGGCTTGCGGTGGGCTCAAAGGTAGGTATTTCACAAACAAAGCAACAAAGCACATGTTTTTCCTTTGTTAGCTATGAAAATACGTCAAAATACTGCCCGTAAAAATCAATAAATCAGATCAATAAATGAATAACAGTCAGTGTTCAGAAGAATACAATGACAATGTTTACAAATACTACATCTGTGCATTAACATGTATTCTGTAATGAAACGTATTCCTCTACATCTTTCAATGTGTTTTATTTACTTAGAATGCTTTCACTTTAGATACCTTTACTTCGTGTTAAAAATATAAAACTATACTACGGCATTGAAATAGCTTTATGCTGGCAGTATTTGAATCAGTAATTAAAAAAAAACATTTCATACACACTCTAAACCAGCTGAGACAGTTTTCGGTATGTATTTAGTTATCCAATACTGATATCGTCAACAATGGTTAGTCACAACTCAATGCAATTATAGGTTATACGGAAAGCAAAACTGAGCAACGAATGACATGTTTTCCTTTTATCCTCTCATCATTCACAGAATAAAAACTTAAAAATAATGTACAACCCTAATCCTAACAAGAGAGTTTTATGTTCAATGGGTTATAAAAGCAAAAGCGAGCCACTTACAAACAAGTTTCATCCAACTCAAAAGTCAGTCACTTGTCAATACAATTTCCAATCATCAATCAAATTATTACATTTCAATCAACATGTGTTGTATTTAACTAGCCATACAAACAAGCTAAGCCTTATGCATTTCTACCGTACTTTGATGTTCATCATGCGTCTTACACTGGAGTTAACTCATTAGTTCTGCTGGACCAGTACATTTGTTGTTTATCCTAGACAAATTAAATTATCTGTGCGACTTTGGTGTGAACTGTTTCACTCAAGCCAGTCTAGTCAGTTTATCAGTTTGAAAGTGTAAAACGCTGCATCAGTGCATCAGTGTTACTCGGGTATTTGATAATAATAGTCTTCTTATTCCTCTTGGTTGTTCCCTTTTCTGGATTATCACACTGTACATCCTCTTCTCATTCTCCACCTAGCTTATGCATTTAACAACATGGATAAAGCTCCACTTCAGGCTTACTCAATATTTTTGTGACCCCCCCTTATTTTTGTGCCAAAAACATCTTGACAATTCAAGCAATGTGAGCAAAAGTACTGAAAATCTTGAGCTCTCTCATAATATGAGATGCACAATAACATTACTCATTTAATTACTGCCGATTACCTAAAAATTCATTGTGGTATCATAATCAGAACGAGAATTACGCCAGTTCAAATCATTATTAAGTTGTAGTAGTAGTAATGTGCAAAGCAGTGATAAAATCGTACCTCAATCCTGTAGCAATATTATATTTAGGTCAAATTAACATATTGTTACACATTTTCTTTCAAATGCAATGCTACGTTCAAGCACTTAGCAATGCTCTGAGAGAGACAAATGGATTTAACCAACTTCAAAGATTTGTGGACAAACAGATGACTTTCAAGGCAATAAGCATTTAAAGCACATGAATCGAGACTAAAATGTGATAAACATGTTTTGGACTTTGCTGAAAATTGGCTCAAACTTACTGAAAATATACTTTTTGAGAAAACTACAATGGAAGTTTTTCTTCTTTTCTATTTTTCTTATTATTAGAGATTTTCATATCTTTTAAACATACAACATGGACAGTCCCTTTGATGTAGGCCTACTGTTCACCTCTCTGTTAAAACTATTGCCATTTTAATAAAGAAAAAGCCACAAAGTCCATCTGTAGTCTTTCTATTGTATATACTGCGGTCAAATCTTATATGCCAGCTCACTAGATCATATATCTTGATCCAGACTTATAAGGAGCTTAATTCAATTTCCACAGTGCACCGCATCTCGCAAGACTTCCAACCAACAACCCGCAACAGGCAAAGCATTTCACAAGAGGATGACAACACAAAAACTGTACAGCAGCAACAGAAACTCACTGTGACCGACAGAAAAATCAATGTACTTTGTATGCAAACAGCTTAAGTGGCTAATTCTTCAGCCAGTAAAAGCATAACACAGGCAACCATGCTGGCTCTTTATCTGAAACTCAAAACCAAAACAATAGCATCATAACCGTGGCGTAACCGTGGCAACCCAAACCGCAGGCCAATGTAAACACGTCCTTTGTTCCTGTATTACCAGGATCCATGGATTGCATCATTCTGTTTGTGTTGCATCATAGGAGTTGAACTACAAAAAGGGGGAGAGATGAAGAAGGGTCAACAACAACAAGCAACAACAACAACAACAACAACAACAAAACAACAACAACAACAACAAAACAACAACAACAACAACAACAACATGCTAATAAAAGCCTGGCAAGAAAAAGAGGAGATTTACCATTGTAAGTCACCAAATTATTATTGATATGGAGAAATAGCTGTGTGCACGCTCCAATCAAATTTTAATAATGTCTGTGCATAATATCACCTTTGGAAGAAAGCCATAAAAAGCATCATGAAAGTCCTTTTGATGGCTCCTGTAATTTCACTGCCAAAATAGTCACAATCTAAAAGAAAAACAAATCATACTCTTTAAACATTTGGAGAGAGAATATTAAAATAAAATAATTTGGAAGAAAAGAAATGGTAATAAATAAACATATTAAGATGAGTAAATAAGAAACAACAAGCGTGCAAAGCTTCTTGATGATGACAAGTGACCAAAATGTTATCGTAGTTTCTGGACAATAAGACGCTTTTTTTTTTTACAAACATTAACTCTGCGGCTTATAGAACAATGCTGCCAAATGATAGATTCTCATAGACGTAAAAAAATTATCTAGTTGGTGCAGCTTATACAGTATTCAGGTGCGCTCAATAGTGCAAAAATTATAGTAACTTTGACAAAAGGACACATACCTGTGCATACAGGTTTGTGTACACAAATTGTGCCTGACTGTGGACAGAAATACATAGCCTACATAGTAGAGATATTCAAATCTAAATTGCTCCTGACATGCTAATGGATAGTTTATGACGCGTATTCTGGCCAAATGTAACTCATACATATTTCTAGATAGATACTTGAACTTTAACACAACTCTGTATCAAACACAGTATGACACTTTTAAACTGCCGCCAGCCCTAGTTGTCACTGCACTCCAGAAGTGTTAAACTGTCAAAGGACACATTCAAGCTAAGACCAAATAAACATGTTCCAGCTCGGTTCACAAAGAATGCATTGGGTCTGCAGACGATTCGCTCAGTCTTTGTTGACATAGCTCATTACAGGGGAAACCACTGGAGTAATAGAGGCTAAGTCTGGAGCTAGCACAGCGCTGGAGATGAGTCTGCTGTGGTCTGAGGACTTTTGCTGAGTAATGAGATCCAGGAGTCTGCGGACCAACATACACTGAAGCTAGACAAAAGGCGGCTCTAGAATAGATCCTGTTGTGATGATGTGACATGACTAGAACTCATGAACCACGTGCAGACTGACACTTATATTACCAAATATCAGGTTCAGCATTAAAAATGCTCAATGAACTATAAATTCACTTGCCATAAAAGAGCTGAAAACATCGTACATGGGTCGTATATTTTCTATGCAAATTCTAGTTGTTCTACATTTCAGTGTTACAGCATAAGATCACCTGAAATAAACCAGGCCTTCTACAAATTATGCAAATATACACATCATAACATTGATGCAAATAAATCGGTATACTATACAGTACTACAAGTTTTTCAACTCATTTTATTTAGAGTTAGCAAAAATCAAGACAAATGAGACTTTTAGTCATTTCACAAAGACAAACTACACAAACTTTCAATCTGTGCTATTTAACACAAAAATAACCTAAATTCTTCATCCAAAGTCTGATTTCTGCTCAAAACCACATCTCTTCACTTACTTATTCTATCTGAAGCTCTTGACTCAAAAAGCCAAAACAAATAACTGATTTGGTTTGACTAATTTGCAATCTTTTCAATTTTAGCTACTATAATATCACGATCATGACTAAATGTGAACATTTACAGTCATGAAACATTGAGATTGTTCACGCTACACAAAGCAGCTGTGAACACAAGTTGGAATTATACTCAAGGTCTGCTCCGGTCAGCTAGGCCTTCCTCCCATATTATAAGAGACATGTCATTTACACTAACCACTGAGTGACCTAACATCCGCATTTAACCCTGTGTGTAAAGAGCTTTTGTCTGGTGTCTTTAAAGGATCTATATAGCAGTACAGCCTCTTTTATTATTTTTTACAGATTCTTCTCTTGATTCTTCTGTGGTGTAGGGGGGGGGGGGGGGGGGGGGGGCAAAACCTAATGAAATTGAAAATCAGAAAACAGGAGAAAGTTTGACTTTTTCTGAAAATGATCTTGAGCCATATCAGAACTTATAAGCATATATAAGATAAAACAGTGCAATTTACTTTGTGTTGAAAATGGTTTTACTTTTGTCTTAGGCTTCTGACTAAATATACCTGGAACTGATTTTGAGGGTTTTTAAGTAAGAATTATTAGCATCATGACACTACTTTTAGGTTTGTAAAGACATCAGTCAAATTCTGGGTGTTCTCTAGGAGTCTGTACTATGTACTTTGCTGAACTTATCCTGGATACGTTTCTCCAACCCGGGAAGACAAACCCAGACTTGAGCCTCTCTCAAAAAACTATAATACAAACCGAGTTCACAACTTGATCTGCATGTTAAACTTTGATTTTTTTACTGAAGCTGTAAATATTCACAGAGCAGGGGCAGAGTTAGCCCGACTGAGATATCACAACAACTGAGGTGCAGACTTCAGACAAAGAAATGTCAATCACAATCACAAAACGATCATTGAGAGTAATGTGGAGTTCCCTTGTCATGTAAAAATGTTTTTTTAGATCATACGTTTACAATTTACAGACTTGTTATCTTCCTCACAACATTCTGGAGAAGCACATTTTAATTTGAAACTGGGAAGAGTGATGACCTGTTTTTTTCTGGTGATGTTAGTATTTGTCATAGGGCCATGGTTTTATTTCAATAGATGTTTAAAACTTTACTTTTATACATCAAAAACCTGCAACTTGTGCCAGTTTTTTTCCCTCAGAAATCATAGTTTCAAATAGCTGCATCAACAATAACCCAAAGTCTCCTTTTCCTGTGTTTAAGTCAGAACTAAATATTGAGACTTTATGTAAGATATTTGTTATACTCTGTGTCAATACAATATAAACATTCCCCAGCACAAATGCATTAAGACTGTACAAGCCATCTACTCAAAACAAGAAAAGTCAAACAATGGCATTATAAACATTTCAAGAAAACTGCAATAACAATGTTTTATTATTGTTATTTTTATTTATCTTTGCTGCTCATGTCCACAGAAGAAAATATGTACAACTTTTTAAACGGGAAACTGTAACCATATGCAATTCCCACATTCCTGGAGTACGAGTGCATTCCTTGAGCAGGCAGCAGGATACAAACTTGACTCACAACAGCCAAGAAGTGACAGCATGCTCAAGACGGGAAATACAAGAGACACACGAGCAACGGGAGAGAGAGAGAAAGAGAGAGAGTATGAGAGAGAGAGTATGAGAGAGCGGAGGAGGACCACATCTCAAAACACATGTAAGACATTTGTTCCCAGTCCAAATGACTACCACATGTGCTCATGCTTAGACCCCTCCCTGTACATATGCACCCTTTAAACCACTTCTATCTCACCTCATGCACTATTGGCACATTTGATCACAACATTCTTTTCACCAGTCAGCTATATTGTAAGAATAATACAAACCGGCTCCCCAAAAGATCAAGAACATTTTGACATCCTCCTTGTCTTCTCTGGCCACAAATTCAATCAGTTTGAGATGTTCTTAGATTGTTTTATTATTCACTAAAAATATTTGACTTCAACAGCTAAATATCTAGTGGGGTATAGTTTGTAAAATAAATAATGTAAAAAAAAAAAGATGTTTGCCAAGCCATATTTTAGCTAAAAGAATGTAGGCCCTATATGACCACTTTTGAGGTCATGTTCAGCAATGAATTTATGATGTTTTCTTCTTGAAAAGTAGTAAGATACATGTGAACTTTGTGTTTAGCCTCATTTGAACCGTTTGATTTTTCAGCGCTGCAGCACATGCCATTGCACGCTCAGCAACAGTGCCCACAATTATATCATAGCTCAATGCCTTCCAACTTTTACTTGTTTATCATTTTATCCACAAGAAACATGTTAAACTTGTATATTAATAAGAAAGAACTTAATTTTGAACCAATTTTGAGATCACAATGACAAAAACAAAGACAAACCTTTTAGATTGCATATGTTTCACTGGTAGTCCTGAACTGCTCTGATAAATAACTTTTAAAATTTAAATACTTGTTTAAAAGAATATCTAAACCAGTGTTTGTTCTGGTTAGTATTTGATTTCTTTTGTGTTGTACAACCACAAAGCTGTGCAAAAGTCACTCAAAAAGCCTCATTACAGCTTAACCGCTTTTCCACAAAGCACTTTTGATACCAAACAATAAAACTACTTGCATGCATTAGACCGCCTTCTTTCCCCTCCTAACCACACACTTGAATGATAGAGTCAAGTTGAAACTCTCACAGGCATTTGGCAAATTTCTGAGGCTTGCCTGGGCAAATGCTCGTGACAGTTGGCTCTTCAACGATGACAGCACCCAAGGGCTCAGAACTCTCACCCAACCCATGTGCTAGGACATCAGAAAGTGGGTGACAAAGATTCTGATCTACCAAATAACCCAATTTTGTTATGGCTACGTTGTATCAAACTAAATCAATTTAAAATGCCATGTAGGCTGCCAAAATGGCTTTGTTTTGCTAGACTAGTTGTTATAGACAGACTAGTTTACTTTACCAAATCACAAAAGGTGCACGTTTAAGTCTTTATCTGATTCTACACAGCATTTTTTTGACTTTACAAGAATAAAAATGCTAAAATACCAGCGATCTGCATCCAAATCGAATCACAACATCTGACAAACTGTCCCATTGGCTACTACAGTCATGCGCTGCAACAAAAGGCAGGACAATGAACACAGAGTTTCAACCAGCGCTGCCTCGTTCGTTCTTGGTTTGTTTTGCAAGTGTTTTTGTCTCTTAAATTTCTGTTTTCAACACGTAAAAACAGCACTTTCCAAAGCCACTCTTCAGAAGACCGTTACAACGTGCGGCTTTGTTAGTTTCCCAACAGCTCGCTCTCTTCACGCCAAAAAAAGAAAAACAGTCCACGAGACACGCAGACGCACGCACACACCTACCTCCTCGTAAAGTGTCCAAGTCAACTTCGTGAATTTTTAAAGCGAGCAAAGCGGTAGGGGCCACGCATGGGTGTACAGTTGCTCCCGGGTTCAGGCTGAGGTGGGACGATGTTGAAGCTGTAGCGGGCTAGAGGTGGCGGATACACTAGTCAGGACCCATAGAAAATGTAAATGATAGAGCGGGGAGGGGAGGGACGCTGTGACGCCATTACAGGGGCCCCTCCCAGGCTTGACGGGAGAGGGGAGTCCTCGCGAGCAGGGCGGGGCGTGGAGGAGGGAAGCATGTGCGCGCACCCAGCCAAAATCCAAATTACGCACGAAGTGTTTTAGTATTCCCAGTGATATTTACAGTGACAGTGCCATTTTGTTTTTGATATCAGATTTTTGACTTACTGGCGATTAGTCACTTCTAGAAACACGCGATAGATGACTAAATATGATGCAAAAGAGCGCACAGTTGGTGCGTAAATGACGCACAATGAGGCATATCTTGAGTAAAACGAAAAGCTATTCATATGTAATTTTCATTCATGTAATTTTTGTGTCAATTCTAAGCTATCCTGCCAAAAGCCATTTTAGTTGAACAAGAAGCTTAGCAATCTTTTCCTATAGCAAAATACCTTACTTGGGAATGACTTTATTTGAAATGTTGTATAAATTGATCCGATGTTGGCTTTTATGTTTTATTGACATTTAAGCAGATTTAATAACAAACAAACACGTTTTTTTTAATGGTTGAAATGTCAATTTCATCAGATAATTTGGGAAATCTATGCCCCAAATCATGTATGATACTGCCAAACACATCAATAATCTGATAAAGAGATGGGTGCAGTATTTCTAATTCAAAATAATATTATTCAACCATAAGTAAAGGTCCAATAATTACTCAGCAAAGACTAAAAAGACATTGATAACACATAAAATCATTGGAACATTTTAAACATTTGCCGTAATAATGCAAAATTCAGCACTGCCTATATAAAAAAATAAACATCTTTATTATATTTTATCTGAAGGAATGGTGAAAGAAGCACAAAAGTTATTATTCAATTGTATAAAAAGTTACTCAAGAGTGTGTACTTAACTGAATATGGTCTTGCAAAACTTAACACCTAGAATCCTGCATTTGACCTTGACTCTACCTCACGGGGTCAACTGCAGGTCTGTTCTTAGGTTACAGTGCAGGTACAGTCAGGATCAGACTGACCAGACAGGCGGCTCTGAAAAGGGACAGTCACAATAACATATGTTTCACAAGACCACCCCTCTACTGGGGGCTTCTTCTGAGGACAGGAGGCTCTTTTAGTGTCATCTTCAATTGTCTCTGTTGATAACTTAACATTCCCAATACTACCTCCTCCCAAGTGCCATCAGGGCTACCAAGCAATATCAACTTTAATGAGATTTTAACCTTGTTACAACAATGTATTCTCATCATTAGCATAGTCGTTGTATTTACATTGGTGTATGCTTGAATAGTTCTGTAAATATTGTCTTGTATCAATAACTGCTTTCAACTCCACCCACATCCCTGTTTTAAGTTGTGATTATTTGACAATTTAAGAAAAAAAAATGTAAGTATTAGAATATATTTAAAGTGGGATTTAAGTAAAATTTTGACAAGATGCTCAAACAAACAAATTTAAATCAATACAATTGTGTTATTCTTTCTTCCTTTGTTGAAAAAGCAGTGCAGGTTTTTATTTACATTTAACCTTTCACCTCTTTAGCTTTTCTAAAGCTCATCACTCTGCAATATCATGCGGATATAGATTCTAAAGTAAGCCTATGTCTCCATGTCCCTCAGATCTCCTGACACAGACTCAGAGACACATAAGTGCACGGCTTCTTATCTCCCTAGCTTTGATTGAATGTTGTGTTCTTGGACGGTGCTGATTGTTCTGATCATGATAAAGAGTAATCTTCTTATAGGCTGGTCTGATGAGGGGACAGTGGATCTCCTTATGCCCCTCCATCCTTCTGTTCTGCCCTGTTCAAAGCCCCCCTTATCCCTCGAGCTCAGCGGACATGGGCCTGGCTTATTTGTGGGGGTATACCATAATCTTTCACTATACTGACTATTCAAGCATTGAACCTCTACTGATGTAACAGTTCTTCTCAAATGAATAGAATAGAAAATAAAAATAGGTATGAAAAATTGTGTATTCTCCTGCAATTGAGCCTCATCAAGTATTTGCTTTGAATTTTTTTAACACATGATACATTTAGCGTTATATAGTAGTTAGCTTTGAGCAATTTTTAACAGGAAGTCAATGGACCTGTTTCTATAGACCCGTTCAGAGTCTACGTCATTAAAAGGGGCGGGGCCGCACTGGTTCACCGTAACTTTTTTTGCAAAACAAGTAAGCTAAAGACACTAAACAGTTAGAAAACTCAAACATGACTTCTAATGAAGCTCTGACTTCTCCTAATGTGCTCTATAGGTTTGCACCAGTTGACTCTCTTTAAAACTCGTGAGTTTTGCGATCTTTAACTAACAATGACATGCGTAGCTTGAAAAGCATGATACTCCACCTACTCAGCACCAGTTTGGAAGTGCAGTCATATTTGTTTACCAACAGTAAATGGGTTTATGTTAAGCTATTTTAGTTCAGTATCGCTGTCAAAAATGAAAATGAATCGCAATGTGTTTAAGTCTCTCAAATTTCAAATGATCTACATAAGAGTGCAATATTTTTCAGTCAAATTATTAATCCTTGTTTGTATGATAAATTTGTATTTTTACTCGCCTTGATGCGGTTTGCTGTAAATAATCCAAATTTTGCAAAGTTCAGTTTGAGAAGGAGAAGGTGTGGACGGGTCAAGCATCCCTCTATGTGCTTGTGGTCATAATTTAGGAGTGTCAGGACTCACTTCATCAAGGAAAACTGTGTAAGACACTTGATTGACAGCTCAGGACCCGCCCCTGTCCAAAATATGAGACACATGTGGACTGACAGACATGACTCATGACAGCTGCTGCTCAGATGACTTTCAACCAAACCAAAACTGAAGAAGATATTGTCGCTGCCAACAGCAACCAGTAAACTAATGTGACGTGTTCATTTAGGGCTGAGCTTGGTGTGGTTAGATTTGCAAAAAGATAGAGGGAAGTTTGTGTCACACTTCTGTAAATGCACCAAGATTCAGAGGAAGTCACCTGATATGAAAGTCATCATGCTTTTTTTTTTGGAAGTATGAGAAACAGGTCATGCTCAGGTTTTTGTAATGTGAATAAGACTGTGTGTACTTTTACAGAGCATGATGTTTGGGAAAAAAGAACATATTAATGAGAAGGAAGTTGGTTATTGACGTTGGAAGATTGACTTTTGAGTCTTTAATCTACTATGTATATTATGAATAAGTATACCTTTTCATCAAAACATTGCTGAAGTTATGTGTGTGAGATATTTTGTGTTCCTAATTGAGACTTAGAAAACAGTTCTGAATGTCGCTCAGATCCATCAATCGTTCAGCATTAACTTACCAGGTGAGATCAATTTGATTGTTTCCCCAGTGAAATTTCATTTGCAACCAGTAGCTCGAGATCTAACGCCATTGCTTATGTGGGAAACGCTTGACTGTCATGTGTGCTGGTGCTTTTTGGCACCTTTGACCTCAACAAGGTAAAAAATCATAGTCATAAGTTATTCGCCAATAGGAAAAAACTTTGAGCACCCCTGCACTAGACTTTTCTTCAAGATTCCGAACTTTGAGTTATATATAAAGCCATAATACTTAATTGCTCACCCTACTGACACATAATTGTGCACAATGACAAAATGTAGACCTATATATAAAATAATCAAATTAAAGTCCAAATCATCTCCAAATCAAGCATTTCGCTCTATTTTTCTTGGTAAACCACAGACATGACAGTGGTCCTCCTGAGGAGGGTGGTTTCACACACTCGAGGCCTCTTCCTGTGTGCGTTTGGGGGTTTCCTCATGACATGTCACTGCCTGGAAGTACCCCCCCCCTCACATGACCCCTCCCACCCCCCTCTGACCCACCACTGCTGATTTGTGAAGTCTCATTCTGGGCCAGATGTTTCCAGTCAGTTGTGTTTGTGCACATGTGTGAGCTGTGTCCATGATGTTAGCTCTCGTGTTTGTCTTGGCCCCCCCAGAGTCCCCCCAGAGGATCCCCACTTTAAACAGGATATGGCCCAAATCTGGTCACAGCGAGGTCTTCCTGTGACGCTATCGGAGTGATAATAGGAACACAAAGATGTGAGGAGTCTCTCTAGTATTGTTGAAAAGAAAAAGTTTATGATGATGTCAATTTTTTTTTTTCAATCAAGTGGAAAAAGTAATTTTGGGTTGCGATGGGGAGAATGGACACTGATTTAGTCCATTACTGTCAGGAGTATAGAGCAATCACAATCTTGCATCTTGGTCATGCTTTATTCTGTAAGAATGCTAATATTTTGTTGCAAACATTTGCAAATTACTCTGCTTTTGTCAAGTGTTTTCTCTTGTTTCTTAAAATGTATACAAGCAAATGCGTATTGATAAATGAGGCCCACACTCTCGCTGTTTATTTTTTGACAGTTTAATTCAACTTCATTCTTCTCTTTCTAAAATTAATGAAGAGTATGTGGGACTTGATACTGTTGTGGACCACTTTTATTTGAGCATATTATTGTTTAGAATCACATTAGATATAATATTGTGAGCCTCATGAATGCCTGAATGCATAAATACAAATTTTGATTTAAATGCAGCATTTGAAGAAGGGATGCACTGATCCTGTTTCTTTTAGTTCCAATGTCAATTTTTATACTTTGGAATTAGGCATACCAATACCGGATATCAACAATTTTCATCTTAAAACATAAAAAAATTAATGTTATGTACTTGTTACATTGCAAGTGAGAACTTAACAACTTTATGTGATTCAAATTTCAAATATTAAGAGATGTTCTGGATCATCATACCTAAATCTTAAAGACACAATAAGAATACTGGCTGGATCAATACCATGGTAACGTTACACAAACAAAATTCCATAGATTGGCATCAATATTCAATCCTAGTATTGGATTGGTGCATCAGTTTGGAAGCTAACCTATGAAATCATATCAGCTAAAGGATTGTAGGCTCTTTGTGACAAACAACATTTTAAGACTATCACAGCTAATTCATTATAGTTTCTTCCAATTTTATTTTTGCTTTTCAAGACGTGGGCTGACACAAAACGTTGCTCCCTCTCTGCCCTACATTACAAAAGGGTAAATTACAGATTAGATTTAATTGTCCAGTATATAAACACTACCTCCTGTGTGTTTGACCCACTTCTTCTGCGCCGAGGCTGTCAGCAATCTCATGAGCCACAGTAATATACACCATAGAGCTGGGCGTGTTGAAAATGACTTTTTAACATTCTGTCTACATTTCCTTGTTATTTTGCTTGACTTTGCGCATTCTTTCCACATTATTCTTCCCCTCACTCTTCGCCTGACCCAGCGACCGTCTGGGAATCAAACCTCAAACCACACACTGTCCCAAATGTGCTGAGGAAATAGTCCACAGTCATCAGAATACAAGTTTACAACCAGTCTGGCCCATTTCGATACAGGCTTATTATGGATGTTCTCATACTTCTTTCTTCCTAATATTTCTCAAACAATTTATATAGATATCTTTTCTTGTTCCCCCAGTAATAGAATCATCAGCCTCTCTGCTGAGTGCTGAGGACACTTGAGATCTAATAGTTTGTTAATATGTAAGTAAGTATTAAGTTCATAGTTTTGTAGTTCTGTAATTGGTTACAAGATTTTTTGTTGTGCTTAAATATCCTTAGTAAGTTAGTTGAGAGTAGATAGCAACAGTAGTTAATTGCAGCCATTTTTAATGTTGCATAAAAAACAAAATTGCACTTAACAAGACCCAGTGCAAATTTTGAAATAGCTATTGGTTTGTCAAAGTCACAATAAACTGTTGCAATGAAAACTTGGTGTCTGTGAACCATGTCTGAGATGTTGGCCAGTCAGGACCTTAGCTTTGCTGCAGTGAGAAGAGGAAAGCGGAGTGAGAGGTCATTTATAATTTGTAATTGAAAGGTTACATTTCTGTTTCTGATTTGCTTCAGCAGCTTGGAAAGTTCAGACTTAACTCTGCACTATAATACAAAATAATACAAAAATATCATTTGCTTTTTGATACATTTTACATTCTATCATGTTGTACTTTCATTCATAATGATGACATCTTTTATTTGAGCTGGCGTCATTTATTCAAATGCAGTGGTTTCATTCAGGTGGAACTGTAGCATGCTTCTCTGTGTTTGCATATGTGTGCACATGTACAGTTTATCTGCACCAGAGAATGTTGTGCAAATTCACAAATAGATCTAAGGTTAGTTTAAGATTAAGGTTAAGATACAATTCAATGTCCCCGTACTGAATTTTGTTCTCTGCATTTGACCCATTCTTCAATCCGTCTGGGCATTCCTCTGGAGCAGTGAGCACCACAGTGCACTCTCGGGACCCATCTCCAGATCTTTTTGCTACAGCCTTGGTCAGGACTACTGTAGCTAGAGTATATCTTGGTTATATTATGTTATAGTGGTTGGCGGGGGGACTTTTTGAAGAGATTTACATGGACTTGCCACTCAAATAAATACACAAGTATAAAATACCTTACTTTTTGTCAAGTAAAGGGCTTTGTTTTTTCCCTTTACAGTAAAAACAACACTCACTAAATCTGATCTCTGTGTGTTGTTTTCCTCAATCATAAAACATGTTAAATCTGGAGCTATGTCTTAAAGTGATTTTCTTTGACTGCATGTCTGTAAAGCCTTTACGCTGTGGTGATGTTGGACCAAACCAAACAAATAAAATGATTGTGAAATAAAAAGAGTGAAAGTATTTCCCAGCAGAAATGACGACGTAAAGTGACATCAGAAATGGTGTTGTAACATATCCCACCTCTGGTGCTGATCACAGTCAACATCTGGACCTGTTTGAGTTCTGGCAAAGATCTGCTCTGAGCTCAGCACTGGTCTGTAGAACACCTCGTGTTGTTGATTCTGTGTGTTTGTGCACCTCCCCAAACTCAAGAGTTATTCAAAAACATGTTTGTTACAATGTTTGGTTGGTCAGGCACTTGAAAAACAACCAGTTGACCAATATGAATCTAAATCATGGCTGATGCTTGAACATACAAACTGAACAGCTTAAGCACAGCAAAAACATTCATCTGTTTGATGTTGAGTGAACATTTGTAAGAATTTTTTTTTTTTTTTTTTTTTTTTTTTTTTTTTTTTTTTTTTTTTTTTTTTTTTTGTAAATTGGTAGTGCTTCAGGCTTAATAGTAAAAATCTTTCTTACTTTATTATGTATAGTCAATCATTATTATTTTACTTACAGTTTGGTGTATATATAAGGTGAATAGAGAAAGTTGTATTAAAGTATTTCAGAGAAAAGCATATTGAAAAATTCCTCATCATTTCTAGAACTGGATGTTGTTACTATAGGTTACCAATGACCTATCCAGTCTTTACACCTATGAAGAGGTCAGCTCAAAACATTTAGCCTTGGTCTCTTTAGACAAGACACAGTCACATAAGTTACATATTATTCTGGGCATGATGCATACAAACTTGCATTAAAAAAAGCTAACATACTGGGCATGCCAGTAAAATGGCTTGGAAATTCAAACCATTTAAAGAGAAACCCTATTTACTGGTCTAAAAATGGTGAGCACTCTAAACTGGGTTGAAACCACTCAGGCTAAAATTATACTGTTTCCATCTATTTCTGTGCAAACCAAGGCCGAGTCTGAACATATCCTTTAGCCATCAAAATAAACCTCTGCTGTTATTTCCACATCCAAACTTGAGTCTGTGTCAAAAAAGAAAGGATATGCTGTTTGTTTGGAATAAGCTTAAGCAGGATTCTTCATATTCAAAGCAGGAAGACTGTTCTAATATCATGTGTGCAGGGACAATCAGAGTGCATGTTGGCATTTAGGTTTTTCATTTACTCACATTGCGCCAGGATTGGGGTCTGGAAAGTGGGCAGTGGTGCAGAGAGTTCACCCTTAACTGGGCATATTAAAATACTACTCAAACAATAGGTCAAAATATTGCATAATTGGTGAGATTGATCCATTCTTGGGTTTGCAGTGTGGTTGGGTCAAAATCACATCTTTAATCAGACTTTCTAGATACAAGTTTACACAGATATTGACCTCCACTGTAGTTTCTGATTTCTGTCTGAAGTTGTATGACATCAATCATCTTAAAATATAGAAAATATATATAATTTTGGGGCAAGAAAACTGGAATTTATTGCTTTTTTTATCAGCATAATTACAAAGATTTACAGTAATTACATACGTTCAAACATACAGTGCGGAACTTTGAACATTCTGATGACATAGTGATTAGAACAGTAAAAGTTAATATTTTTATGTTATTTAATTATATATAGTTCTTCGATTGCAGTTGGGCAGACACAGTTTTGTTGTTTTTCCTTACTCACCCTGCCCACAGCCTCAGACCGCCGGCCCTCTCGAATAGTGTCATTATGAGTGCACTAATCCTGCAGACTTGTGGATGCTTTCAAAGGATTAACATGTTTAACTACATCACTGCACCACTGCCACCAGCACACTTACCCACAATCCATCTGTGAGATCATGTCAACAACCCTCTCATCCTCAGCACTTCACAACTGTATCATTACGTTTTACAATCAGCATTAACTGATAATCCTTATGCACAAGTTTACTGAAAATGTCCTTCTCATCTTGGCTCAGGATTCTGCAAAATGTTGAAAAGAAGTAAGCAAAAATATAAGAAGAAGTTCATGCACATGGCCTTGTGTGGTCATGTGCTAATCTGTATGATAAAAAATGTCTTTATTGCTGCTGGATAAGCAGTCTTATTGCATTAAGGATATCAATTGTTGGCAAAGACAGAAGCACTTATGATAATTGCTTGTGTATGATGTAGATTGTGTAATGAAGTTTATGGCACATATACAAGTGTGTTATCAACATTGCCAGTGGCTTTATCATTACAGCCATGTAAACTGTATTTTATTTTACATTGTATCATTTTATATGAATTACATTATCTCTTATGAGAGAGAGAGAGAGGGGGAGAGAGAGAGAGAGACAGACAGACAGACAGAGAGAGAGACAGAGAGGAAAAGATGGAGGAGAAAAGATATACAGTATAATATATATTCAATACCAAACTTTCTTTTTCTGACTAAGCCTGTTCTACTTGATAAACCGGGACATAGTCAAAAACATAACTATCACTCTATAGGCTCAGAATGATTTTGAATAACCTTAAGCTTAGTATTTAACATCTCAAAGTTCTACAGATGCTTGATAAATAACAATCCAGATATAACAGATAGTCCAACCTTTTCAGCAATCTCTCATGTAAAACTTCATGTAAACTTCTTTATTTGAATGAAGTGTATTTTTTGTCCTTACTGTAAGTAAACTTTATTGCATTTTACTCGGCTACTGACACTTAAAAAAGGTCTAATCTCAACAATAAGATACTGTTATATATAGACTTACACCACAAGACAGCAGTCATGTGATCCAAGTATTCAAAGTTACGTGTAACTGAAACCTTTGAGCAGTTAGTTTGTGAGAGCTGTACTTTATCATTGCTTATTTGATTAAACTCTCAAAAATCCCAAGAATGCGTCAGTTTGCAGACATGCCCTCTTGTCTGTCTGCAGGTTGGGAGTAAGGCAATATTGTTCTTCCTAATTAATGTTTTGCCCCTGGTCCCGTTGTCACGGTAACCTCCAGACTGATTACATAGACTTAGCTCTATCCACCATTATGGGAAATCCAAATCTTTAACCATAACTGTGATTACTTTGTAAGCTCTTGAATACCTTTTTATGTGGAATGGTTCTATGTATCTTTTGTCTCTAAGCATTTCAATCAAATCTTTCACTTTTGTTTTTAAAAGTCAATTTTATTGCATTGACCTGTTTATTATATAGAAAGCAACATGTGAATTTGAGCATTTTATTTTTTTCTAGTGAAGTGGTTGTTATTTTTATATTGGTTAAATTTGCCACGTGCAATTTTCAATAGCAAACCACCCTGAATAACTATAAGCCTGGAAGTTTCCAAGAGAGCAAAGAGGGATGAGAAGAGGAAGTGACCCAGGTTTCCGTACCTGATAACTCTCCGTTCTCTGACTCCCCGTAGTCCAACTGGTCCCACCATGTTTCCTGAAAGTCCGAGTCCTGGAAGTCTGGGTCCTCCTGTGAAAGAGAGAGAAAGAGAGAGAGAGAGGGCGGAAAACAAAAGCCACGCTCAGTCATTTTAAGGTCATCACAGAATAACAAGCACTTTAATCCAATACAGTGTACGTGCATGAAGCTCTGTAGGGCAAACAGGACGAAGCTATACAATCAGATTTATCAATGACAAATTAACTAGAATATGTTTTACCTGAGCTTTTAATGTTGAGGTTGATTGCTTTTACTCTCTCTCTCTCTTTTGAAATTTAAATTAATCTAGTTTAAAAAATACATTCATCTTCATTAGATTATAATGTCAAAGATTATTTTTTTCAAATGCATTTTTCTCAAATAAAGATATAACAATAAAGAAGAACCTACACAAACAAAACAAATCAAGTTTTTCTGGTAATTATGATATGTGTCATAGTTTTACAGCTGTAAAATTCAGTTTGTGAAGAAATTCTAAAAAAAAAAATATTCCTCCAACAGTATGTTGTCAAAAGACAGTTTACATCAAGGGTGGGCAATTATTTTTCCCCAAGGGCTAGATTCGAACCCCTACAAGTGGTGGAGGGCTGGAATTCAGTCATTGGTGCTACAAATTATCGTAATTGTAGGTACATTTTTTGTAAAATAGCCTTTTTAATCTATTATTTGATTTTATTATGATAAATATTAGGGCATTAAGCAAAGACACATGCTCCACAGCTAAATCAATCTAATAAAATATTTTTAAAGAGTAATTCTTATTCTCAAAAGCGTTTCGGGGGACAGATCAAAACATCCGAGGGTCGTATTTGGCCCCGGGCCACAGTTTGCCCAGGTCTGGTTTACACAGAACACTTGACATTTGTCTTAGTTTAAGCAATAATTAAAAAAAAAAAAAGTATTGCATTGAAGGATGTATTTCCAATTCTTGTATTTTTTAGGATGTCATCAAGCATATATATGGTATCAGTAACACCTTAATCATCCATGAAAAAAAAGTGTAAAAAATCACTAGGATCAGATCACAGTTGATACAGGCGCAAACATGTATAAAATCAAATCTTCAAAGTAGAATCCCTCCTGAGCACTAATGTGAGTGTATTTAGACAGCTGTAACTTCTAGGATTGGCCTGAGTGTTATTGTACAACCTCACCCTGTATTTGCTTAATAACGACGCTGACAATCTTTGACCAGACCTGCTTTGTGCTCCTGTTACCTCAATGTCTCTAGAAGTGTTTTTATCACAGGCCATTCAGTTCTCCGCTGTACATTCCTAGATAAACTCCTTGATACGATGTTTCACTGTACATATTTGAAGTTTTCAGATAATAGCAGAACATGTCTTTGCTGGTGGGTCGGCAGAACTTCTTGATAAAAGTGTGTTTGCTTATTGCCACACACATACTTGAGAGTTTCAGAAGGGCTATTCTTAACACTAGTCTTTCCAAATATGGCACTGCTGAAAGATTAACTCAATGTGTTATAACAAATTCACATGACCAGGCAGTTGACCTCGGGTTTTCATGTTGACTGACCAATCAGAGCTTTCAAGCAAGAATTAAAAGGGCTTAAAGGTTCAAAACATTTTAGAATTCTAAAGTCTTAGTCCAGGAGTTTCCAAACTCTTTTTTTTTTAGGTGACATTTTGAATCTTTTTTGGAGTGGAGAGCCTTACTGTGAAGTGAATATTTTCAAAATTTTAATGTATAACCACACTTTTAGTAATTCATTGTGTAACATCAAAATAATATAGGAAATGCTAAATTTTACATTAAAAGAAGCTTTTTGTGCAATGGCCCAATTTTGCAGGAAGTTGAGGCCAAAAATAATTGAACCATGAGCCGTATTTGGAGGTTTAGGTGTAGTTAAGGTAGAGCGAAATATGTTACGATATATTGTAGTTGCAATGCAATGTTGATTTTGTTGTGATGTTATAATTTACTTTTGATACAATTATAACAGTGTACAACATACTGAACAGATTGTTGGTGCTACCTAGTAGTATAAGTATAGTATCTAGTATAAAACTAGAATTGTAAACTGAAAAAAGGAGGTATAATTAGTTAATAAAAATGTCCTTGCAACAGTTGGAATGCCACAGAACATCAGTTCCAGAGCTCATATATTCCTCCAGTGGCAAAAACATCATGATACAAGAAACAAAATGCACAAAAAGTGAAAAAAATTCTGAATTCCAAATCAACATGAAAAAATCGAGATCAAAAAGTGGCTGAAGTTGAGGTTCCTCTAAATATTTCCAAAGAATGCCTCAATGACAATACAGATAAAGCTGACAGAGGAATAGAGAAGGAAAGTAATGGTATTGCACAGAACGATACCATTAGGTTATTGAAGGTGAAAAGTCAACATAAATTAAAGTTGTGTTTAGATTATTCATACACGTTTGAGTAATCTTGTATTGTCCTGCAGCGGTTGCATAGTAGAAGAAAAGTCCTGTTTTCACCTACCACCTATCCTCGCCGACATTTACCTCTGATTACTCAAAAATTCCAGGCTCTGAGTATGTTTGTCATGATGCCTTTTTCCAACAATAAAACCAGTCATTTAAAATCTGCTGCTTATCATATTCAATTTTTATTGTGGAGGCTTATCAGTTCTGCAGTTTTAACAGGAAGTCAATAAACCTGTTTCTATTGATAAGTAATTTGAAACATTTTTTCCCCCGCTTGTTTAATATTTATTGTGCATTGTCCCTGCACATATAATCATACCATACCGTTTTTTGAGTATCTGTACTTGACCTGAGAATAAAAATCTGAATCTGAGGATTATTTATTTTTACTTCTTCTATTTTTAAAGGAATAAACTGTTTTTTTTCTCTCTGCAACCGCATTGGTGTTGTACACATATTTCTCAATTCACTTTTTAAAAATCCCTTAAGTACAAATAAACTTGTCTTACAAATTTACATATCCATAATTTAGGCATTCTGAGTAGTATTCATTTAAATGTATTTCTTTTCTTTCTTCACTTGATCATAATATACCTCTTGTGTACTCCTGTGACCTATGGATATGTTCATGTACAATAGTCTTTGTTGCAGTATGTTACAGAGGGGTGGGCATGTTTTATCCAATCAGAGACTCTGAAACAGGATGGAGCTGCTCGGGGGTTCGGGTCATGGTGCTCTTATGCAACCCACTCCTCACTGTGAGAATGGAAACACAGTGAGACAGTGAACAGGCTGGGATTAGCAGCTCTAATCAAGAGAGCACAAGTGGAGCAGAGAGATGGTCCGTGATCAACAAACTATAGGGACATTTATTATTATTATTACTAAAATCTATTCTTCTTCTTATAAAAAAAAAAAAAAAAAAAAAGTCTTAAATGCAGATTTTCAAAGTAGAGGGCTACTGGAGTACTTTGAAATCACATGTTTTTGCATATGACCACTGTGTGTGTACAACTTTAGAACAACTTTTTTTAAACAGTGAAGTGCCAATCAGAATGCTGCGCATGGCTCACAAGTCGGCAGAAGAGAAAGCACAATATTCAAGACAGCACACAGCAGTTCAAAAGTATTTTTTTTAAATATACTTGCAAAAAAACACCAAGAAGTTACATTTTAATTAATCAGTTAACACTTTCTATAAAGCTCAAACATAGGTAAGTGTCCAAAGACATAAAAAAGGATGTTTTATGACACAAGAGTCATTAGAAGATTTATCAGGTGCACATTTTGTCCCTGTTGCCTGACTTTTTGATATGTTGATAATTAACCAGCAGAGGGCACAAGGACTCCATGCTAGGACACTGAGAAATAAGGAATAAGGATAGAGTGGAAATACCTATCTATATGTGAGTGTTAAATTTGCCTGGCTTTTCTTGCCATGGCGATAGAAAATGTTAATGGCAACATAAAGACAAGCAGGTGGTGCACCCTCCAAGTTACCTTGTGTACCTTTGATTGATTCATTCATGTTTGAGTAATCCTGGAGTAAAGTGTACTACTTCAATAGGAAATGCAGTGCTTAGAAAGTTTCAGTTTTCACTCTGATATCTACTCTGTATCTTCTACATCAGGTGAACAATACTCCACCTTATACTTGTCATATAGAACTGCTAAGCTGGGTACTGCCTGAAGAGTGTAGGGGCAAAGCTTAAAAACCAATAGATAACACTGAGATCTAAGTAATCGATTTTGTCAAAGAGTCAAACAAAGAGGCTAAAAAACAAACAAACTGTTGGCCATTAAAAAAAAAAAAAAAGTAAAATGACAAAGAGACATGTAATGCTGTAATGCTAAAAGCCACTCTTTCATTTGCTAATTATTCTCTGAGCACAGTCTCCTGTTATCTGTCTCATCTGTCTCATTGTCATTCTGCTGCAGTGTGTCTCATGATCAGCAGTATTGATCACTGAGCCGCCCTGAGGACACATCCTCCTCTTCCAGGAACAATACATACACATACATACCCATGACAACACTGCCACACTCCAGGGCAAATATTTGTTCACTTTGGTTGATCAAAAGTGATGTTGGATTCAACTTGTTATGCTACGACAGTCGGTGCAGTAGTACATGCTGAACACCAAACCTGAACCTTCCACTTGGTTAAACTACACATGCTGACAGATTCATAATAAACACATTGCTCCATAAGTGCATAATATACAGTTTTAAACACACTGACCTATGACCAACACATAGCAGATTGGTTGTAGTTTTGGCTTCCCAATAAGGAGATTATTGGTTCGACTCCCAGGTCGAGACATGTCAACATCTAACAACCTCTGTGGGTGGGGTTTGCATGTTCTCCCTGTGTTAGAGTGGGTCTCTTCAGGTTCTGTAGCTTCCTCTCACCTCCAAAAACATGCATGTTTAGGTTGATTTTCATCACTGTAAATTCCCTTGAATGACAAAAGTGTGAATGATGGTCTGTCTGTCTATCTGTCTGTCTGTCTGTCTGTCTGTCTCTGTGTGTTACCCTGTGACTAGTTGGCCATTGTCCGGGATGTGTTAAAACATAGCATCATTAAATAAATACTGAAAAAGCAAAAAGCCGTGGTTTCTCGTGTACAAAGTAGTGTGTGTTGAAGCCACACACTACTTTTTTGAAAATTGTTTGATTGAAAATTTAGATTGTATTGATTTAATTGATAAGGTAATAATTTTTGCCCAAAGAAAGATAACATTTGTATTTGTTTTTGCACAACAATCTAATACAGTAGTTTATAATTTCAGAACAAATACAATCTAAGGAACATTTTGTGTGAATCCAAGATAATGGTGACTTGAGAATTTGATGAAAAATAAAGTAAAAATCCCACTAGCCAATGACGTACAGGCCCAAGTTGAAATCCACACTGTTTGGCCTCAGAGCCAGAGGAGAAACCCCAGAACTCATTTCACTGACACTCAATCTGCTCGTGAACACAGCAGAATGCTTCAGGTGAGTCAGAGACACAGGGAAACTGCACTACTACAGCCATAACTGCAAGTGAAGTTTACAACAGGAGTTCATTCCCTGACAAGATGATCCCAGCGATAACGTGCACAGTGTAAAATATTTATGCAACATGGCCCTCTACTGCTCATGCTTGGCATTACAAATAACTGGAGAATTCAGCTTGGGATGTAGAAATAAAAAGACACTATTTACAAGCAACGCATTTAATAAGCCACATAGGAAAAAATAGCCCTACGTGATTATCACTGTCTTTAACCACTAGGCTTATAAAAAAGATAAAACAAAATTTTTTTTTTCTGGTGAAGGGTCTACCAACTGCTTAAAGTTAAATAATGTACTGTAATAAATGAGTAAATACCTAAATACAAATAGAAAGTCATATTCATACAGTACATTACAAAAAGAAAACTGCTCCATAAAAGTAAGATGCAGTCATTGTAAAATATACTTAAAGTGACAGTGTAACTTTCTGGAGTTGGAAAATCACATTCAAGATTGTGTTGAAACAGAAAGCTAAAATCACACATCGGAACATTGAGATAAGAATAATTCATTGGATACAGGTATAGCACACCTAAGCACGCTTTACATTTTTGCACCATTCATTCACTCCATACTTGGTAATGTTAGCTATTATTTTAGCCACAGCTGTCCTGGGGCAGACTTATGGAAGTGAGGTTGCCATTTTGCCCCATCAGCCCCTCCAACCTCCACCAACCATCACACACACACCAGATCCAAACAAGTAATGTGGGTGAAGTGTCTTGCCTAAGAACAAGCATAAGAAGGTTTTCCTCCAGGCTATAAACAGTTCAAACCCTCTCATCTCACCATTTGTGAAATCTTACCTCAGTGTATCTTATGATGGAGGGCCTGGGTATCTGTGGGTAACTTAGATCCACTTCAGGACAGTAGTCAGAGTCTTCCTCCTCCGAGTGCACAGACAGAGAGACAGATGACTCCAAACAAACGTCCTCCTCCTGCTCCGAGAGTTGGACATTTTGGATTTGACCATTCTTGCTGTGGTCAGCCACATAGCTGACAGTTCTTGGTTCTGGATTTTGGGCCTCCTCTTTCGGGGCTGAGGTGGGTTTGGGTTGGGATACTACAGGCTTTTTTTGTTCAGCCGGTAAGGGGTCAGAGTTTACTCTTGGAAGAGAAATGTCCAGTTCTTGAGATGGTTCCACATTGACCTCTGAAGGATCATCGAAACAACTGCCCAAAGACGCACAGGGTAGGCCATGCATGCTGGTTTGCTCTGTGGATCAGTTACTACATCAGTCAGTTTACAATACCTCAGCAATGTAAAGTAAGTTTAAAAAAGTCCCATTCATGAATGATCCCACTCCATCACATATTAACTTTCAAATGGAAAAACTTGTGCTAAATTATAACCAAATGTTCATGGTCATAAATATATTTTAGATTTTTCCAGTCAAATATATGTATTATGATGCAAAAGTTTGCTGTCAATTTGTGAATCAGAAAAGCTGCATCAGATGATCAGTTCTTCCCAAATTCTAGTAACAAGTCATTCAGCTTTGAGCAATTCATGTATGAAGTGGATTTAGAAATATCCTTGATTTGAGTTGTTGAACAATGATATAATATTTTTTTTCAATGAGTCAAATACTTTCCAAAAGTATGTTTGGACAAGTTCTCAATGAAAAATGTGCAGCACCAACAGAACATTAAAAATGATTTGGATCAAATGTAAAGGACAAATTTCTCTTTAGAGACAATAAAGTGTAGCTTAAATCAAACGCAATCTTCTTTCTAGTAATATTATGTTAGATCTATAAGATTCCAACAAATATTTTTACAAAATCCAAATCAAACAGGGTTAGGAAAACTTATTCAAAAACATTAACACGAAAGTTATAGTCATGGCTCTTAATTATAAAAGATGAATGTTTTGGTTGCTGTAATCTCATTTGTGACCTGTCATGTGTCCATCAAACAAAAAAACTCTTTGGTCCTATTGCACTTTTTATATAACTCCACAGAAGATCAGCTCATGTTCTTTAAAAAAAATAAATAAGAAAATGCACTTCTCAAAGGTTAAAACTGTTCAGTTGATTTAGTCCATAGTACAAAAACCTTTTTGTCCATGCAAAAAACAAAGATAAAAAGAAAAGCTCGCCGGTTGTCCGTGCGTGTGGAGGGTTGTTCCCAGGTCAGTTGTGAATGACATCTCCCTCTGTGTGCCCTCAACTCTGGCTGGTGTCCTCTTTCTGGAGCTGGTCTTTAGCTTGTTGTCTGTTTGGAAGACAGTACAGGTGGTGTTCCAAAGAGCTCCGGTTACCAGCTGATCCAGGGTCGGCTGCTGCTCCACCTGCCCTGGTAGGAGGCTTGGGGCACTGAACCAAGGGGCGGAGGCTGGGGATGGGTTGTGGGGCCGGTGGGGGTTATGGGGAAGAGCAGATGGATGGATGTGAGGTCTAGTTACAGGTGGTATTGTTGGAGAAAGAGAAAGGAGAAAAAAGAATAAGAGACCAGTGAAAGAGTAGCACTTACAGTAGGTGTTTCATGTGATAATAGTGAAGCAGGATATTTTTGTCTTGTCGATTTATTTATGTTTTTAACAGAAATTAATGGATAACGGATGTACAACAGAACTATAGGTAATGCACATTATTATCTTAGAAAAGTCCCCTGTTTTTGCATTGCCAATGTCATTTCACTTACTGTATTGAAATTTGGTTTGTTTATTAATAAGCACATTATTGGCATCCCATAACTATATGGTATTTGGGACTCTAGCTGTGAAAACAATCAATTGAAACACTTAGAACATATTCAATAACATAAACTGAAACGACAATAAACTGTTGTTTGTCAACGCCAAATCTTAAGTTAAGCAGGACAAGGCCTGGGGATGGGATGTGTCCTCGGGCAAGACACTTAACCTGGTTGACAGCGCAGCTTGCCGCTCATCCATAAAAATCAATTTGAATGATTTTGGATTAAGTTGAACAGACAAACAGACAAAAACTGAAATAGTAATATTTAAAGATATATAACACATGAAAGATAGATATAAAAATTTTTTATGTTTTTGGAACTTTCCAGCTTTCTCGTAGATATGTTATTGCTTTAACAGATACTTCTACAGCATGACATTAAACTTCTAGTTTTATTTCCAGAGATCAGTTAGCAGGTCAAATTCAAATCCAGTGTTGGGAGTAACTAGTTACAAAAGTAACTAGTTACAAAAGTAACAAAAACTTACTACAAAAGTAGTAAGTTTTTGAGACAGTGATATTTTAAATACAAATGTATTACATTTTTCTCCCTGTAACTAGTAATATATAATGTATCACAATTTTAAAGTAACTTGCCCAACACTGTTGGCCCACTCAAAATGGCAATGCACATTTTTCATTTTTTTCAAACAGCACTTGCAAGATAATGAATGAAACGTTTTGGCAGGATCTTTGATTTTCTGTTAACAATGCAGTGTAGATAAGGAGCTTTGAAGCCCTCTGGTGGCACATGATGAAAATTGCATCAAAATAAACCCCCTGGAATTATCACGATCATGGAAATTAGAAACTAAACAATGATAATTAATTGTTATAAAAACAAAAAATAAAAGAAATCAATCTGCGCACTAACTAATATTACTCTAGTAACATCATGTAAACAATCACTGGTGGGTGATAAAAGAGGATCAAAATATTTAGTACAGTAGTCTACAGTAAATGCGCTTTTAGCAACGTCACAGCAGCGTCAAGCTCGCCATTGGTTTCGGAAATAGCAAGCACTCAATCACAGTTCATAGTAGGCTATATCATTTACTGTGAGCTTTGTTTTTAAAAATGAAGTGTAAAGTATAAGAAATAAATAATACACGTTGACCTACTACATGGCTGTTAATGAAAAAACATGGCGAGTAGAGCTCTTTACGCTTTCTTTATATTTTACGCTGAAAGGCACCGACACGCGCAGATTGGGTTGATGAAACAGCTTGACTGCGCCTGCGCGTGGTGGAGCTCGGAGCGCTCCTGAGGATAATCGCAGGTGGCTCTGGGAATCCCAATCTGCCGAGGAGGAGCCGTGAGCGCGGCCGTCTATTGTGTTCTGCCGCCAGACTCGTGTCAGCGTCCACACGACCCTCTCCACCTCCAGAGTCGTGCGTAACTGTTTAGCTCTCCTCCGTCCAGAATGCGGCCCGTTGCCTTCCTCATCTTCTGCTTCTTCCTCCTGAACGATGGGGCCAGCGGACAGCGCCAATGCACGGAGGTAAGATGCTACGTTGCTTCAACAAACATGGAACTGGCTTATTAAGCGATTACTAGCCAACGATTTGTGCGTAAAATTGAAAGAATGGCAGTGCGTCAGAGCTACAGCGGACATATTTGCAAATTTGATGTTCTTAGGCGCTGACAATGGCTGATTTTGTATTGTGGCTTATCAGTTATCAAAAGCAAATATTTAGCCTAAAGGGAAGGGCTAAGATCAAAATGACTAAACCAGAATTAAAACTGAACTTTGACTGGACTCAAAACAGGACCATGACTTAAGAGTGTACTAGGTATTGTCTGGAGAGTCAGACACTTTCTTGCCCCTGTCATTTGCAAAATGACCCGGATTTGGGACTAGAGCCAGTCAAAACATTCTCACTATTCTAAACTAGCACTGAGCCAGTAGTTCTGAAAAAATGCAAATCAGAAATCATATTAAGCTAATAACTAAAATCACCATAATCAAAATAAAGCTCTATAGGACTGGTTTGAAAAGTTCCTTTATTCAAGAAGAGCCAGTGTGAGCAGTGCCCTGGAGTGTGTTGAACTTCACTCTGGAGGGCGTTATCTGGTTCCTGCTTGGTCCAGTCTTTCCTTCCTCTGCTCAGACTCAGTGGACACCTCATCAGCCTCTCTCCCAGGCAAGATAAGAGCAGAGCTGGCATCAAGTGCACATTTCACACAACTATGGCACACTTGAAGAGGGAGTCCTTTCTGTTAGGGGCATGTGGGTCAAGTTTTATAGAAGAACAGTTGAACCAATGTACAGTACAAATAATTACACTAACAACAAATATTCAGATTCAGACAAAATAACAGGAAAACTACTTCTATGTAATTCTTGCAGTTGGACGATTGATTTTGGTTGCCCTGGTCTCTATCAGAAGTGTCACAAGACCCCAGGCACTACACGTCTGCAAGCTGTCACATGTAGTCTGTCCTCTGTCGTGTCAACTGTCATTTACAATGCTCAAAGAGATTCAAAAACATCTCATACTTTTGTTTGTTGCTAAATCGATTGAGAAAATGTTGCATCTCAGCTAACTTACAACTATTTAAAATTTGGCTTGTCTAAATGCTAGTTAATATGATTTAGTGTGACTGGTGTGCACCTCTTCCCGGTTAGTGGCACCCTGCTGTCCCCCCTCTTCCTCCATGGAAACGTCACCATGGAGACGGAATGTGCCATATCCAGGACAGCCTCAGGAGATATCAACAGTAAATAGACTGAACTAGTCATTCATGAGCCAGGCGTCCTCAGTCACCTGTCTTAATATATTTGTGTGACGTTGACCGAGAATTAAATCAGATTAATATGATCACAACTTGGGCTTAGCAAAGACTAAATCAGAACATGTTTAAATCCAAGACTAAACTAAGACTACCTTTATGTGTTTTGTGTATTTTCATGCACTGTTGTAACTCAAAACGTGTGTCACAGCTGCTCGTGTTAAACAGTCTCTTCTTTATGGATCTCAATAGTGACCACCCACTTTCTGGTTCAACAAACACGGTCTCCCATGGTAAATCTCCATAGGGGTATGGGTAAAAAATAAAAATAAAAGTCTAAAAATGTCCTTGGGGCTAATCAGCTATGTGGTGAGTCAGGATTGTTGTTTAAAGTCCAATTCTGCAGCTTTATAAGCTACAAAGTTATTAAGACATTTTGCCGAGTTCTAAGTTATAGAGGTGCTTTTTAGACTGAAAACAACCATGCGCATAGCTGGCTAGCCTGCGATATGTCTTTAAACTCTTAAAAATCGAATTTTACAAAAGGGCAGTTTACTTCCGGAACCAGGATGATCCTCCACTGTTGAGCTCCATTGATTTCTTGATTGTCTCTGCATCACCATGACAACCGCTTGCTTTGTGTCTTCAGGCAGACTACTACTATGAGTACACAGAATGTGACAGTACAGGGGTGCGCTGGAGAGTGGCCATCCCCCAGAGTCCTGGCTCCTGTTCTGGCCTGCCCAGCCCGGTCCGAGGCACTGAGTGTAGTAAGTAACACATAACATTGAAATTATAAAAAAGATGGGTTACAGTTAGATGCTTAATGAAACACAAGGCTTTATCACTCAATGCTGCACACTGATTGGTCTGAAACATTGGTTATTCTAGATAAAAATCCAGCAACAGAAGGGCATCCAGATTGATTCTCAAGGAATATTTGGGAACGCATATGAATCTTGTGAAAATTTACCTGGCAAGTTAGGTAGAAGATCTTAGACAGGACACATGATAATATTAAGAAACTACCTGCAACATGTGTTGAAACTTTGCCATAAGTTCTGAAAAAAGGTTCTCAGGCAGCACTTTGAAGTGCATTTTTCATTTACTCCTCCCTCGGTGGTGATAAGACACTGTACTGTTGCCCTGGAGACAATGATAATTGGCAGTAGAGCCACAGCTGTCCCACTGTGGTCCACTGATCTCCCCTCCAAACACCAGACCCTGTCTTGATTACTTCTCAAGCTCCGGCGCTGACAATCAGGTATAGCCACTATACTACCTGTGCTTCCTGGTCTAAAGAGCAGACATATTTGTGGCTCATGGTACTTTCAGTCATGCAGAACAACATCTTTGACAGCTTTTGTTCTTTAGACATTTAGACTGTTCCTTCTTCCTGTTTCAGCACATAAACCTTCACAGTATAGAATGAGGAAGTTGCTTAAGTTCATGCCTCAAAAAAACAATGTTTTTAAGATTGGGTCAGTAATTGTCAAAAAATACAGTACGTTCCATTTTTGAAACTGACGTTTTCCTCAACAGAACATAGCTTGTGTTCATGTTTATCTGCCACTATTTTAACATTGGAAAGACAATGGCCAGAATTAATCTACTTTTTTGTTACTTTCAAATGATTATCAATTCAGAGTAAGAATAACTACTACTAAAATATGTATTGATTATATTAGAATTAGTAATGTCTTTCCTCTGTACACCTAATGGCAGTGTTCTACTGTGATATAAACTCAAGCTGCAAAGAGTCCATAAGCATGAAGTGGTGCTAATATTCTATTTTTGTATCAATTCACACAGTACACCAGGTCATCACTCTTTATAATAATCATATTAATTCAAATAATCATAATAATGGCTGACAGAAAAAATGCTTCTCTCATGACATAGTGCAACAGAGAAAATCACATTACATGAGGTTGGTTAAATTTTCTCCTTATATTCTTTTCTTGAATTCTCACATATTACAGTCTATTGAAGAACAGTCAAATCAGTTTCATTTGTGTCCATGATCCAAGCTCAGCCACAACTTTTATTTGAGTAGATTTCTAATGGATTGCAAATAGATAACTTAAAAAAAGGTTATTATGATAAGGATTACCACCAAAATATTAAGGTTACAAGTTTTCTTTTCAATATTAGCCATATACCATTGGATGCTTTGGATAACTAATTTGAATGTACTTTATTATTTTTCTTACCTAAATCTAGTTGGTGTGGCTTATATTCAGGTGCGCTCATAGGGCATAAATTACAGTATTTTATTTATTTAAGAACAGATTATAAACTAAATGTGTGCATCAGTGCCAGGAAGCACCAAAGTTGCAAAAAGATGTACTTTTGGCTTTTATGCCTCTAATTTGCATTAAATTGTTTCAGATAAAAAAAAAAAAAAAGCTCTTTCACAGTTTTATCTTCTGTATGTGTCTACAGCATTCTCATGTGAGGCGGGGCAGTTCCTAGAGATGTCTGCTCAGGAGTGCACCCCGTGTGCGGCTGGGAGCTACTCTCTGGGCAGTGGAGTTCGTTTTGATCAGTGGGACAGTCTACCCACCGGCTTCAGCAGTGTGGCCTCCTCTGGGACAGCAACACGCACGCCACTGACAATCTCAGCTGCAACAGGTAAATACGTTGGAGAAGATTTAGACATTTTAAGTGGCACATGAATAAGAAATAATTAAGATGGCACATAAACTTAACGGCTTACACTCCAGTACAGATTTCACTCTATCTATCAATATGTAGCTTTCAATAAAACAAAATTATGGTAGCTACTTTTTAAATTCCTGCTCCATAATCTTTTGGTAATCTAGCTGCATATTCACAGGCATTTGTAACTCCAGGATTTTATTTGAAGTTACTTTTAAAATTGCCTTTATGTTGATTAATAAATATTTGTATATTGAACAGTGGCTTGATAATTAAAGAAATTAATTACTTGGTGTTTTATCTGTGAAACCCCTAAGATATGGAGGCTGTGACTTACCGATGATCTCTGTGTGGCTTTCTTTCATTATTTCTGTAGTATTTCTTGTAGTTGTTTTCAATTGTCTATGTGTGCATGTGCAGTTCTTCATGGCTGCCTCAGGGGACATATCTGGAGTCCAACAGAGACGAGTGCACAGTGTCTCTCATCTATGCTGTGCACCTGAAGAAGCAGGGCTCGGTCAGCTTCGATTACCAGTACCCCGACCACAACCTGCTCTTCCAGTTCTTTGTGAGTCCACTCACTAAAGCACCAGTATCCTCAACACGTTTAAACAGCTACGGTTGTGAAAATGTGTTTTTTACTTGTCCTTGTTTAAGTTAACTGACATTGTTTCAAAAAACTTTTTTAGTTTGATTAAATATACATATGTACAGCAAGGGCATGACTGATTTTAAGGCTTAAAGGCCATTTATAGAATCCACTGGCTTCCGTATAAACCAAGCCTATAGCGGTATTTTTAATTTTGTTTTGGTAGTATTGGTAAAATAAAAAAATAAATCAACAGTGGGTGCTAACAAGAGGCACTAATGAATAAACTTACTTCCTGAACTTACTTTGTGTGTGACTGTGTGTGTGTGCTGTAGATCCAGAATGACCAGTGTCAGGAGATGGACCAAACAGCTGACACCAAATGGCTCAAGCTCACCAGCCATGGAGAATGGGCATCTCACACGGTAAAACCTTTTATAGTAGTTTTCAATTGGGCCTGTAGGAAATAAGAGTTTTGTTTGGTCAGAGGTCAGTACTCAAAGCAATTATCTGCCCAAACAGAACAGACAGAAACACTACAATTACTGCCTATTTGGGAAAACACAAAAACTAGTGGGTGTCTCACTGGATAGAGCTGGACTGTGAATATGTCAGCAGCAGGGGGAACAGGATGTGTGCTTTCATAAACAGCCTGGCAGCAGTCAGTAGTTTTCCTTCAGCCAAATCATGGTCAAGAGAACAATAATCCTCTAGTTTTTAGACAGAAATAACACTGTCTGTGTATTTTGTGACGTAAGCCCTGTCTGCAGCGTGAGTGTGGTGCATGAGACTGCAGTCTCCAGGTCTGCACATTTACAAACACAGCACTGCTCGGCCGTATGTGTCTGCACCTCACAGGCATCAGTTTTGTGTCTCTCTGTTGATTGGCAGCGCGCACAAAGCGGTATTTCTTTCTTGCCACGTAATATTTTTAAGACAGCGGAGAGAGCGTGAGTCCGGTCGAGACCCGAGGGTTTGCTCACGGGTCCCGCGGTCCGCGGGAATTCACGCCTTTTGCAGGTCTCTACTAACCTGGCTCACGTCAGATGGATATGTGTTGAACTCCTATCTGAGTTCTCACTATATCCATCTGGGACTTTACTCGCTGAAAGCGTTCTAGAAAAGGCGGGGCGTTTAGTGCAATACTTTGAGCTGATTGGGTGTGGGGCCTACCTTACAAGTACGCGTCAAACATACGGCTCTTCTTTCAAAAAGAAATTACTCTGTATTTCTGCTAAAACCGCATCAAAAGCAGCAGAAACACGTACATCCATGAGAGCCACCATCTTTGTTAAGACTCGGCAGCGGCACCAGGGTGCTAACAGCCATCTTAACACCGCCGAAACACCGCTGGTTCGGACTCCCAAACCAATCGGGCGGCTGGAAGGCCAGATGGTTTATCTTGTGTTTGTGAATTCACAAATATCGCGGGTAAACCATCTGGCTGGCCAGGTTAGGTCTCTACTCCAGTGATATAGATTCAGTGGCCCTGCCTAGACTACACAGGATATACTGTGTGTTTGTCCTCAGTGGGTCAGATTTGATGGCTTAAAACGGAAAAAGAAAAGCTTTAGGATAAAATTACAAATACTTTTTGGATTTATGTTTATAGAATCATGCAAACATTATTTTACATCCCATACAATTTTGTTATTTTTACTGAAGAGAAACATTTATTTGTGATCTTGCTTCATTTTAGATAGATTTGGGTACTTTGCTTTTAATATCTGCTATACTCTCTTATTAGTAAATAAGTCTTAGTCTTTTCTAATAACATGCATACTTTTAAGGTGAACCTGAAATCGGGCACCAATATCTTGTACTGGAGAACCGGTGGAGTGGTGATGGGCAGTAAGGTGGTCAAACCAGTGCTCCTGAAGAACATACAAATAGAAGGTCTGTTTTACTCTGATCTCATACACAGCATGCACAAAGAAAAAGTCTTCTCACTGTGTTTTTTTCCCCTCAGGAGTGGCCTACACCTCTGAGTGCTTCCCCTGTAAACCAGGAACCTTCAGCCGAGTGCCAGGGTCTTCTGCGTGTGAAGCCTGCCCTCGGGACACCTTCTCTGGGCATGGTGCCAGCTCCTGCACCCCCTGTAACACCACCACCCACTACGCAGGTACCTAGAGCTGGACATGTTTTGGTATCATCTAATATTATTAGTAATGAATATTTTTATAGTCTACTAGTCATTTAATCATCACAGCCCTTATTATGATGTTTTATCTGAATGATGTTTAACAGATAAGGCTGTAACAATAAACATAAAGCACTAGAAAAAGTTATATTGCTGTCATATTTTGATACTAGTACTTAGTATATCTGTGCTATACAGATTACAAGTCACTTATTTAGAATTAGACAGTGGCGTTAAATTGTACTTTTTGTTTTCATAGTTGAGGGATCATCGAAGTGTAAGATTAGACCTCCTTGCTCAAAAAAGGACTATTTTCAACTTCATACAGCTTGTGATCATGAAGGAAAGGTAAACGACTCTTTTCCAAATCTGTTATTTGGTGTAAGTTCCTTCTACATGTTACAGGTGTCTAACTTTGTTCTTCTGTCCCTCTGTGTCTTTTCTGTTCCTCTTCTGTGCCTCCGGTCCAGACTCAGGTGGTTTATAAATGGATGGAGCCAAAGATCTGCCTGGAGGATGTTTCTGGAGCTGTGGCTCTGCCCCCTGGTGGTGAACGTGAGCCTTGTCCCCCATGTAACCCAGGCTTCTACAACAACGACACTGCCACGTGCTCCCCCTGCCCCCAGAAACCTACTCTGATGGGATGAACCGTAAGCTGCTGACTCACTACTAACGTTACCATTACTCTGGCTAGACCAGATCTGTCTAAATAAATGTCTAAGATCTAATGATGAAAACGTAGCTTTGCTGTGTCATAGTATGAATGTAAAACTTTATTGTAACAGAACTATTCTTTTTCCTTTTTGGCAAAACTTTTATGTCGACAGTGTTTGCTAAAACTTAGTCGACCAGTACACTTTCAGAAGCTTCTCTTGTTAGAAAAAAACTGCATCTTTAAGTAGAGCTTTCCAGATCAAAGAGACATACGGTATGTTCGCCACACCTTGTAGTGATTTCCAGCTGGTGCTTGGCGGATTGTTGTCCACTGGGCTTAAACAAGAACTAAACCATGTCTATGCTTTGTCTTGACTCATGATAAACTAGAGCTATATAACCCAAACTGGGAACTTGTTCAATGAAACTGAATAAACGTTTTTATATATATATATATTTCCATAGCCTGTAAGAAGTGTCCTGCCGGCACAGAACCGATGCCAGGTTATGAGTTTAAATGGTGGAACGTTCTGCCTCCAAACATGAAGTCCACCTGCTTCAATGTGGGCAACTCGAAATGCGACCTGATGAATGGTGTGTATCATTTATTTGTGTATTTTCTATGAGCTCCACGCTGACAGTAAATGTGTATGTGCGTGTGTGTCAGGGTGGGAGGCGGCTGGGGAGTACGTCCAGAGCGGAGCTGGAGGTTCAGACAACGATTATCTCCTCCTTAACATCCGCATTCCAGGCTTTAAGTAAGTTCACTGCCCTCTATGCTGCTCTTTTCATAAGAACATATGTTTTTATGAGCTGCCAAATGATATTACATTATATTATTTTACTTCTTTACTCATCACATTACAGAATTAAGATTATTAGCAACATAGCATTCTCATTTTCTAAATGTAGAGATTGCATAACTGATTCAGCAGGGTTAATCAGATTAGTTGTTGGCAGCGCTTCATAGTAGAAAGACATATTCAGCTCTATATTTAATTCAATGTTAATGAGGTCCAAGCTTTTGATTTGCAAATGTGTACATTATTAACTGAATAAAAAGTTTAATAATTGTGACTATTTAGATTAAAATATTGTTAAACTGTGTTGATACTGTTTGGTAACAGTTGCTCCATTCTTTGTCCTGCAGACTCCCCACGTCGATGTCGGGGCAGTCGGCCTCAGAGTATGGCCGCATCACTTTTGAGTTTGAGACACAGTGCACTGCTGACTGTGAGCTTTACTTCATGATGGTGAGTGAGAAAAAACATTTCTGTACAGTCAAATGAAAACGAGCTGGAAGCGTTGGTCCTATGCTACAGTTTACATCTTGATATAGAAGCACATTCAAATTAGGTAAAAAAATAAACCTAAAGAAGATGTTTTCAGATTCCTTGTTGAGGTTTAACCTAGATACAGCTATTGTTTTTGATTGATACCTCCATGTTTGAATAATTTTATATTGTCTTGCAACTGAGGGGTCCGTTTTATTATTATTTTATAATTTGTTTGATCAACAAATATTAGATATGGAATACCTAATACATTTTAGTATACTTGATGTTATTCAAACATGAGTGTTGCTTAAATGTTTTTAAAATAAAGAAATAACAAATAAATTCTTATGAAGATGTTTTCTGTATTTGTTCAGGATGTAAACCGCAAGAGCACAACAGTGGTGGAGTCGTGGTCCAAAACCCAGGCCAGACGTTCCTACTCTCACGTGATGACCCAAAATGCCTCAGTTTCCTACACCTGGGCCTTTCAGAGGACCAACCAGCCCTCTGAGGTGAGCTCTGCTTCTGTTTGGATCATTTTGCACCTGTGGATCATTTGACACCTGGGAGCAATTTAAATGACCCATAATAGGGCCAATTCTCTCAGCTTTGTGAATTTGAAGTGCTGAAATACATTTTCATAAAATACTAAAAACATGATGCAGTCAAACAACTACATAACTCATAGTTTTAGCTAACATTGAGAACTTTAGAATCAGATCAGTTAAACATCAAACCTGGACACAGTTGCAATTGTATTCCCCAGAAAATTTAGAGAATATAGTATTAGAATTATATTGTCTGGCCACAATGTTTATCTCCCAAGTTCTCAGTTTTCGACTATAGAAAGAAAACAAACATGGCTGCTTATGTATATTTCTTTGTTTCTTTGTTTAGTTTCTTTCTTCTTGTTCTTCTCTGCCACACAAATAAACTAATTTGATTGCACAGTTTGATTTGAAATGTATCTTGAGAAATAGTGGTTAGATTGACTCTTTGCACAGTTTTGCAGAAGCGGGGCTCTTGGTCCCAGGCAAGCAATTTTAAGCAAGCAAGTGACATGAGCCTAGTTTGTTTAAAAGTTAAAAATGGTTTTATTGGAGATAAAATGACCAGTTGAAGATGATTGTGTTAGCAGGACACAGTTACTGACTCTAGAGGTTTGCCACAAAGTAGCTTTCAGAGAAACTAGAAATTGAGAAACACCCTTACACTCCCAGTATTACCTTTGTGTTTTATTGAGACTGATAAGCCTGAGGTGGTGCACTAAACAAATACATTAAGTGCTTCGGTTGAGTGTGTTGTTCTTAGTCTTTCTTGACTTTAGTTTTATTTTCTGTAGAATTACGGAACTTAACTTTTTTTTTAAAGAAACATGGCTCTTGCTTAACTTACTGTTTAGTTCTCTGTTATTTATTTATTTGTTTGTTTGTTTGTTTATTTATTTCAGAGACAGCACATATTAATCAACATTTCTGTAAATATGCCAGAATTAGCCAGAGGCTATTCTTCATCTGTAGTGACAGCAAATCTGTCCATCTTAAACAGAAAGTTGTAGGTTACAATAATACACGGTGGTTTTGATGGACAACTTTGATATTGCTTTTGTATGTCATTGTCTTTGTGGATCCTTTTAAGCATTAAAATCTGATGCTTTATTGGTGCGCAAGTTTCAGCAGCAAGTCTCTGCTACTGCACATGTATTTCCATATATTCTACCTAGTTGCCACATAATTTTACTTCTGCTATCTCTAACAAACCATTTGATGTCACCTTAAGTATTGTACTTGTTGGCATTTATGTAAGAGTAAGCTACAGTTTTGAAACTCTAAAGTCTGTGTGTTGCCTATAAGAGTTCCTCTTATGTACAGACTTTTAGCTGAAGTCATGTGTAGCAATATAAACCACACTGCTTATTTGCTTTTATTTTTGTACCTCCTGATAAGAAATATTGGCCTGAAAAGAACATGTCTCTAGTAACAACAGTGATGACCACATGTCATTGAAATGCTAATGTATTGGATATTGTAGAATTTCAAATCCGGAGATGCCTACAGATGCAGCACATTTTGCTCACTCTGGAGAATGAATACACAAATTGGAACGTTTTTACCAACAAGCACAGTACTTGAGCTGAAATTAAATGGTTTGCTAGACATATTAGAACTAAAATTATCTTGGAAATACATCTTCAGTAGCAGTAATTTGCTGTAATTTTGGCACCAATAAAACATCTGTCTTTTAATGCTTGAATGGACCCACAAAAACAACTAATAACACACAAAAACAATATTGCTGTGTGTCTAAGTTGTCTGTCAAAATGGCCATATACCTAAAGTTCTAATAAGCCATGACTGAACTCTCATTTATTGATTTACTCACTCTCATTTTCCAAAAATAAATCTTTTAGCACTTACAATTTAACACCTAGAAGGATACATATTTAGATATTGGTATAAGGTTACTTTAATCCTGCCTAAGCAGTGAATGGTCTGATTCTCTCCAGGTGCGTCGCTTTGTGAACGATGTGGCCAGGATCTACTCCATCACTGTGAGTAACGCCATAGACGGAGTGTCGTCCCGATGCCGCGCCTGTGCCATGAGCAGCCAACCTTCCTCCTCCAGTTCAGCCTGTGTGCCCTGTCCCTCCGGCCACTACATTCACCCTGAAACCAGCCAGTGCACAGAGTGTCCTCCAAACACCTACCTGCTCCCCCATGCTCCCCCTGGGCCAGATGCGTGTCAGTCTTGTGGCCCAGCCAGCAGAAGCGACAAGGTGGGACAGAGTTTTAACTAGGCATGGCAGAGGATTTGCTGTGTGACCCACTGTTATTTACCTGGACAATGTAGCCTAACTAATATGCAGTTTTCTGGACTTTCTAGGCAACAACCACTTTGCGTTGTTGAATTTTACGCATACATGTTTTGTGGAATTTTAGAGTTTTGTTGGTGAATGAAGTCATCATCAAAAATGTTTCATGTATAAAAGTGAATTTGAAACACAAGCTTCTTGGGTCATTTTGGAAAAAAAAAAATAATTCTCACATTTTAAACCTCCTCTCTCAACAAAAATAGTTCAACAATTGAGTTATTTACTTGTCTCAGCCCTACTATGAAGCATAAAAAAGCAGAAGTTTATGTCAACCAATACTATATAAACCTTAAGGTTAATCCCAACCAAAACACTGTAATAAGTAGAAGTAATGTTAAATATTAAAATACTACATACAGTATATTCCTGACTTGCTCATGCTTTCCTCAGGACCATAATATGTGCTCCAGCGACTGCAGTTTCACCTACAATGAGGGGAACCGGACACGCGCATACGAGCTGAGTGCTCTGGGGCCAGTGGGAGTCCTGATGAATGGCCCCAGCTTCACCTCCAAAGGAACCAAGTACTACCACCTGTTCAACATCAGCCTGTGTGGAGGACAAGTGAGGAAGCCAAGCCAATGTCAAAAGTCTTTCTCTAGGCTTTGATGACTTGCTTTTGCATTAACATTTAAAGCTGTATTATCTTTAGTCATAGTTTTGCCTCTGTTTGAGACTTTCATTCTATTTGAATCCTAAGTGTGTTTTTTGTCTTCAGATGGCTGAATGTAAAGACAACGTGACAGACTTGTCAGTTTACGAGTCTCAGGGAAGTAAACCTGAAGGCAGCACTTCAGTTCGATCGTTCATCTGTCAGTCAACCATCATCCCTGCTGGTGGGCGGGGCTTCCACACCTCACTGTCCTCACAGTCCATCACACTGGCCGACGCTTTCCTAGGTCAGTCCACATTTTATCCACCCACATGTGAATGTTATGTTTTGGGTTTAGAGAAGAAAAGTAGTGGTGGAATAGTTGTGTTAAATTTATTTTACAAAAGTTTATATGTGAAGTGAAAAGTATGAAGTTATTTTCATATAGCTTTAGAGTTTTTTTTTTTTTTTTGGTTTGTTTAGCACATTCACAGCAACATGGCGACTAAAGGCTTTGAGTTTAAGTTACAGCTTTGAGCAAACAGTAGTGTCGTAGTACTCGAGACCGGTCTTAGCCTCGAGACCGGTCTCGAGACCGTTCTTTAAAGGTCTTGGTCTCGTCTCGGACTCGAGCGTTCCAGGCCTTGGTCTTGGTCTAGAACGCTCTGGGCTCATTTTGGAGCGGAACGGCAAGCTTAATGCCTCGCGCAGGCAGCCCCAGGCTCATTTCACTTACACGCCTACTTCTGTGGGTCAGATCGTGCACACAGCACGCCAAAGCGCCGAGCAGCCACGCGTCCCGAGCCACTCGTCAACCCAAAATGCGCTCCAAGCTTTCCTGCTGGAGACTCCATCAAGCAACCCGCTCAACGAGGGCGCGCGCCTCTAGCTCACGCGTGAGGTTTGTTTGGGTCATTACCGTGTGTGTTTGGTCCTCCACACCTCGTTCCTCCTCACGCTGCCAGCCTCCGCCCACGTACCGCTTTGGATCTTCTGTCAGCATTATTCCGGGGGTCAAAGTAAAACTTTCTGAACGTCACTGCATGTGACAGTCAGAGAAAACACAGGCCTACAAATTATCAAAAGATGTTCATTTCCTCCCGTTGGCTTCACTTCTGTCCGTGCGCGCTCCGGTTCTCGTGCACTGTGTGACCCCAGCGCTGCGCTTTCACTTTGTTTGCGAGTCGAGTCAAGAGAGATCCAATTCTGTGACATCCGTGACAAACAAAAACATCCTACTCTTCTCCCACGGCTGAGGTTTACGCGCAGATGCGGTGCGTGGATGGCCCGGGACAGATACCGTGTGCAGGTGTGGAGCTGAGGACACGGATTTTGTGGGAATCCCGTGTCAAACTATATTTTTAAACAAATAACTCTGCACCCAGGCCAGTCACTCAGGCCAGACATTTACAATGTTTGTGCTTTATAACATAACTATCAATTTCCCATCATAATGTCTAATTTAAAAACAAATAGCCTCCTGAAAGCATCTCATTGCAGTTGTGTAAGCTTTTCATTTCTGGCTGTGGCCAAACAATACATTATCAGAATTCTCTGCCCAGTGTCTAATCATCATCACAACCTGTGATGATGAGTTTAGGCTACTTTTAATATTTGTGCAAATAATTTGTATTTAATACTGACCTTTAGAGTAGAGCTACTGAACATTTCTAATGTAAATATCAGTTGTGCAGCCCTGTTACTGCTGCTTTTCCTTTCACAAAGTAGCCTATGTATAGTTATTTTATAATTTTTAGTTTTTGTTAGTTTTTGTGCTTTGCTTTTTTTAGCCAACATACAATTTTGTAGCAAAATAAATTAACAGATGATAAATTAAAATAACATTGCGTAGTCAATTATATTTAATTGAGCAATAAAAAAATGTCAATTATCAATTTACGACCAGTGCTCGTAAAGGTTCCCCTGTGCCCCTAAACTGAATCAGTTACATTGCTCCCTGTGAAAAAAATTAGTATGGAGCCCTGACTTTCAGTTTGTTAATAACATTTTTTATACTGTATATGGTTTATTCTTGAACAATGTTTATCTCTGGGCACAGTCATAATTTTTAAACTGGTCTTGGCCTGGTCTCATTGGTCTTGGTCTTCGTCTCGACATTTGGGGTCTTGGTCTTGGTCTGGTCTCGACACTTTGTGGTCTTGGTTTTGTCTCGGTCTCAGATCTTATGGTCTCGGGCAAGTCTTGGTCTCGATTAGTGTGGTCTTGACTACTACACTAGCAAACAGCATAAATTTGAATTTATAATTTTGCTTTCTGCTTTTGCATTACTTTATTTTGGACTTAATACCTCTGGAAATAAGTCTTTTTTAATTGTTGTACATTGATAAACAGGAAACTAATGCTAATGTATACTAGCTTTGCTTCTCTAAGTTTGTCAACTCAACAAATTATGCTATCACAGTAAATACGTTGGCTTGTCAGCATCATGTGTAAAAGAATGTTCACCATTTCATTCTTTTTTTCACCCATGCTTATGTTTTTTGTGTTCAATAATCCTGGTTAAAAGAGTCTTTCTGTTTACAGTAATGCTTCAGATTTTTTAGCTCAATTGTAGTTGTTTTTCTCTGTGAACAGGAGCCACAGTGGAGAGCACATTAGGAGACATCACTGCACGACCAGACCTGTTTCCAGAAGCTTCAAAAAAAGTTCCTGATATCAACTTTTACTACAAGTAAGAGCATCAAACAGAAGATCGCTGTGCTTCTGTGAAACTTTGTGTGGCAACACTAGAATTTTCCATTATGTTACAAATCACAAGTTCCCTTTTTTGTCTGTGTTGACACGACTTTTACTTCTTTATTGTTCCTCACATCCTTGGCATCTATACACTAAAATCTGCACAGACTAAAAGACATTGTAAATTTGACTAAAATGAAACTTTTTGACATTGTTTGTTATGGACGCAGGTCTTCAGAGGCAACATCCTCCTGTGCTGCAGGACGGAGGGTGGTGGTTCAACTCCGCTGTAACCCAGACAAGAATGCTAAAGGAGAGATCTCTGTGCCCAGGTGCTCTGCTGATGGGTTTTTGTTGTTTTAACACTGATTCAGTGCTATAAGTGGGCAGCGATTCAACAATATTCAGTTCCAACACTTCTCAAAAATCTTTTTGAATTCCTACACTGAGCGGCCAGCATTGCATGTTCTCCCTGTGAACTTGACGAAACCAGGACTCTGAACAAAGCTGAAAAGCATTCTGCTAGTTTACTGTAAAAAAAAAAAAAATCGAGTCCTGGCATTTCTTTTGACCCACTTAAAGCACTGTGGACTTTCCTTTTGACAGCCTTAATTGTCTGTCCTTTGTGTTCCCTACAGTCAGTGCCCTGCCGGGACATGTGACGGCTGTACTTTTTACTTGTTGTGGCAGAGCTCGCAGCCTGTCCGGTTTGCTCTGCCCAGGACTACCACCAGATAGAAGGGGCCTGCAAAGGAGGACAACAGGTACCAGTGTTAGATATGACCTACCTACAGGATGATTTCACAACAAGATGGAAGGATTGAAAATTAAGCTTTCTTTAAAAATCTAGTATAGTGCTTTTAAGACTAAATCTCTCTTTAGAAGGCAATAACAAATCTTGACAAAACAAACATCAGGATCATGCCATATGATGAGGTTAATACTATGATAACTAATTTCTTAAAGAATAGACACAAAATTAGAGAAACACAAGCTCAAGTCCTTATTGTAACAGAGCTTTTGCGACTTAAACTTGCTCAACTGATGGAAGTTGAGCATATATTTAATTAAAAGTAAAAAAAAGTAAACAACGTCTTATATGTTCCTTAAGCATAACTAGTAAATAAGTGTCACATGTCCATGCAGCTGGATTAACCTTACTGTTTGTACTGTGTGCGCAGGAGGTGCTGTTTGTGTGGAGCGAGCCCCGGGTGTGTGTCAGTGGTGTGGGGCTGCCTCAGAAGAAAACCCTGCCCTGTGAGAGTGTGGAGATGTGGGTGCAGCTGGGAGGAGGCCTGGGAGCGCTCACGGCCCTGCTTCTGGTCTCACTTACCTGCTACTTTTGGAAGAAGAACAAGAGGTGGGCCTTCCATCACTCTCTGTTCTTGGGTTCTAATTTAACTTGAGACATTAGTCAGAGTTGTCAGATGTGTTAAGTCCAAATGCAAATGCCAATGCAATGTTTAAAGCACTGATAACAAAGTGAGTGAGTTATTTAAGTAGCATAATACTTTTTAAAGCATTTTTTTAAACATGTCATACATTTTCTATTAATTTGATGTTTTATTATTATATTGCAGCTGTTCTATATAAAGATATTATTAATGGCATACCGTTGATTGTTCACAGATTGGAGTACAAGTATTCGCGGCTGGTGATGTCGGCCAACAAAGAGTGTGAGCTGCCTGGAGCCGACAGCTGTGCCATGATGGAGGGAGAGACCGAGGCTGAATGGAGGATGAGGTGCTCTACTCCAAACCCTCGCTTATTGGGAAACTCAAGGCTCTGGCATCCAAGGTAGCACAATGTCACAAATATACTTAGAAACTCACACAAGTAGCAAAGCATTTGTCAGGGAACTAGCTGTAGCTTCACAGTAAGATACAGCACAAAGGTTCAGCAAAATGAAACTTCAACAATGCTACTATCAATTGGGTGTTTTGTTTTATTACACAGTATAAAGTATATTTGTGAAACTTTCTTTGTAGATTTGTTGTGAAGATAATTTTAATGGCCTATTGAATGTTACACAGCATAACCTTAGACTTAGAAATGTCCATGGTGATAAGTTAAAAGTCTGATCTGTGGAAAGATGTACACTTTCCCTGCAATAAAACTATATTTTTCAAGAGTTTTATATTAATCAAACACAAGTAAAAGTGATGCACACAAAACCATTTCATCATGCCGTTTGTGTGCAGGGAAACGGTGACAGTTATGAGAATGTGCAGCTGAACTCTTCTCACTCCAAAGCACTGGTGTGGAGCTAAAGCAAGAACACTGTCGTCTCCTGCTGTGTCTGGAGATGCTCCGCTCCTCAGCTCTGCCCTTTGGTGACGGGACGGTGGGACCAATCACAAATCTCTTACCCACAATGCTTCTGCACCAGGAACAGAGCCCGGATCCAAAAAAAAAAACAGGTGGCCTTACGGACAGTACTACGGCCCGTGACTTAACACAAGACTGTCCTTAACTCTGACATGACTGAGAGAGAAGTGAATACAGTTTGGATCAGCTCAGGGTACGACATGGACATATACTTTATTATTTTTGTTTGTATTTATTTGATTCATGGTTAAACATGGCAGGGTTTGTCATACAATTGTTCGTTCATAATGCGTTTTCAGTCTTGTTCTACGTTTTGAAGCTTTAATCTAGAGATGTTCATGTTCACAAATTGAGAAAAAGATGTCATGTAATGGGCTGTGGTGTTGACTGTGCAACAGTGTTGAATTAAAGATATTTATTTATGAAAAGGAGCAAGAAATTATGTTTTCCAATGGCAAGTTTTTTCATGGTAAAGACAAAGAAGAATGTTTTTGGTTTAAAAAGTTATAAAATTATATTTAAGCACTGAATTTTCCATTAATAATCCATTAAGACTCAGCAGTTACATGAATAAAATTCACAGAATTCGACAGGAAGCAAAACATTCTCATTAATTGGAGTTGTATGTTGAATCGGCAAAGAATTTTCATTGTGAAAGGGGACCTACTAAGTAAAGTAACTTTTCTGAGTTGTCATCTATAACAGTGTTTTTTCATCATTACTTTACTTAATCTTGTCCTGCAGCTGATGCTTGAGTGCTTGGAAAATTCTGGTTTATACTACCTATCCCCACCCATTTACAAGTATTTACTTACGGTTATTCATAAACTTCAGATTCCAACTAAAACAGGATTACAAATGTCATATAGCCACTTTCCAATTATAAAAATATGTAAATTAAATCTCCTTGTTTCTGTAAAATTTTACACTAAAGAAACATTGTATTCACAATAGTACACACTTATTCCAACTTTGCGTCTTTCTGTTCTAGACACTCATTTGCTTTTTTTTACTCACTTAAAAAAAAAACATTTTCTGCCTATACAGTTTTTGCTTATTTTGAAAATAATATGTATATATCTAGCTTCACAAAACCGATTCAAGGCCACATATTTTTCTTAATCCGAATGAACTGAAACAAGGTGTTTTTTATTAGATGTCCAGTAGAGGGTGCTGTGTGACAGGGAAAAACGCAACTGTTTCTATGTGACAGTACTCACAAGAGTAAAGCAACTTAAAAATGTTATGGCTCAGGTACACCAATAAGAACATGCATATTTTTTAATCTTTGTTGTTTTATTACATAATGGGGCTACCAAGAAGAAATTGTAGTCTCAAGTAAATATGTTGAAACAATATAACACAAGCTTTGGATTGGAAGTTACTGACATCCAAGAATGCAGTTTTACAGCCTATACAGGACGAAGAATGTCACCAAAACAGCAAAACATTTGAGCCTCCAAGATGCATCATGTGATGACTCTAAGGAAGGAAGCAGAGAAAACACTGCATTGGTTTGTTAATGACAAATTCTATCGGATAAACACAAACCAAGCGCAATAAAACAGAACATCAAACAAAGTTCCTTCCCCTACAACAAAAACTGATTCAGTATTGATTCCTTCACAACAGATGCTTTTTTAAATCTAAGGTTTAGTTTGACTAACACCGACTGGAAAACATGATGTTAACGTTAAATAAATGCTACCATGTGTTTTTTAAGTTATCTTAGAGTCGTGTTACCCATTGTCTCCTATGTTAACCACACAGACAAAATGAACTGGCTCCCAATACTCTAGCATTTTGGCAAAAAGTAAGAGGTCTGCATGCATAAATCTGTATGGTAACTTCTGGTATGTGCATACTAAACCAGCACTATGTGGCATTTGCATTCTCATAATAGTTACAAATGTATCAGTATAGAAAATACACATTTTTGTCATGAAAATATTTGGTTCATATTTTTGCTTCATCTGCATTTTTCAACATTTCGGCTTTTCTCTTCTGAAAATGCAATTCTTTTCTGCTCAACCAAAACCACATCAAAGCATTTTGTATCTACAGAGCCAGATTCCGCAATGTTAAGTTTAAAATGATCCAACATTCTGCATTCTTCACCCCTGCATCCAGCTCCTTTCCCAGCGTCCCTCTCCAAAACTTCCCTACAGCCCTCCACTCATTTTTTTTCCCTCTAGCTTTTTCTGTGTCATCAGTTGAACTTGTTGTCTGGCTATTCTGACAAATTCTTTCTTCTGCTTTGTGTTGCTTTTCTGGATTTTTTTTTTTTTAATTAACTGTAAAAAATATATTTTTTGTCTCAGTACAGACCTTCTCGTTTTCACACAAATATGGCCTTGGAGTTGTTTTTTATTGGCTTGAAAAGAACGCATTTTTTACCCCACTTTAGAGTTTTTGAAGCTGCAAAAATATGGATTTATAGAGGGATTATGAGTCGATGTCATTTTTCGCTCTACTGCGCATGCCACCTGCTGAAAGATACGCTGTCCGTCTAGCATAGCCCTTTAGAGCTCTGGCTTCCCAATAAGGAGATTGTGGGTCGACTCCGAGTCGAACCATATCAGCATTTTATGATCTCTCTGGGTGGAGTTTGCATGTTCTCCCCATGTCACCATGAGTTATTTGTCTAACCCTGCCACGACTTGGCCAGTGTCAAGGGTGTTCCCCTGTCTAAGGCCCAAAGTCACTGGGATAGGCTCCAATCACTCACGACCCCTAATAGGTACAAGCAGTAGAAAATGAAGACTTCTGTTTTTCCACAGAGATAAACTCCTAGTTAGCTGACAACAGCAGCGCTGGCTAGTGTTGCTGCTACAGCTTGTGTCAATCAGACGAGGCTCTTTCTGCTAACCGCGTGTGTGCGCATATCCAGCGTTGATAAATAAATAATCCCTCTATATACTTATACTGTCTATGCTTATACTGACCACTTTCTTTTGTCTAAATCTTAGTTAGTTAGCACTTCTCTATTGCTCAAGATAATCCATCCCACTTCACATGTGTGGCATAAGAAGATACTGATTAAGGCAATGCATTTCATATTTCTGCAAAAACTAAACAAAAAAAACATCATTCTTTACTTGTTAGAGACTGACTCATTAATTTGTCATGGCTAAATGCATTTATGTGTTATGGCTAAAGTTCTTTCTACTGCAAACAATCACACTTTTTGGTTGGATAATGACACTTTATGATGCTTTAGCACATGGCTCAACTGAAGTTAAACACTATTCTTTAACGTTGTACAATCACATTAGCAGAACTTATTAAACTTACTGTTTGAGAGAAAAATCGTATAAATATTCAGAAATGTTTGCATTAAATTTGTGTTATTGAAACTAAACACAACACAAAGGCATAATCAGTTGTTTTATCATTAGTTAAAAAAAAACAATAATCTGCAAACTTTATACAAAATGTCAACTCAAGCTGTTAACTTTCACAATTGAACCTACCATTTTTGCAGTGCCCAGGATCCACTGGGCTAAATTGGACTAGAAAACTGTGAGACCAGTCTGGAGGTCTACACTTGAACTACATGAGAGCAGAGTTAAGGTTAAGTGTTGTATTTGCACAGTATTTAAAGCTTGTGAAAAAGTCTGTCTAAATCTCCCAGTCCGAGTTCTCCTCTGCCAACTGGAACCATCCCCAGCAGCTCTGTCTCCTCTGTGTTCGACAAACGGACATTCCAACAGATTCTGGCGGAGGTAGGACTGGTCGTCCGTAGCAACAGGCCATGCTGGGTAAATGTGAATGGGTTAGCCGTGCACTAACAAAAAAACAAACTGCTTGGAGATGCTAGAAGAAGCTGTATTGTACCAAAGGGAATTTATGTAACCTGGCAGCAGAGATGAGAGAGCTGCATACTTTTTAGGTTGTTTTTATGGATAGACAACATGTCTTATTCACATACTTTTCACTCACAGTTTTCACATTTCTATTTTTTAACTGTGGGTAAATGTACCATGTTGTCTTAAATTTTAAACTGTTTCATAAATTAAACACATGAACGTAATACAAGTTCACAGCTGTGTCAGATATCAAACCCCACTCTCTCCACTCTAGGAAATACATATCTCTAGGAAATGTAGTTCTCTCAGGAAACGTGCAATGATATGTTAAAAACTGACAAAATGAATAATATGGCTTCAATGCACACTTTGTAGGCGGTCAAATAGTACCTTTAGTCAATATGGCATTAAACACCTCTTTCTCGCATAAATGTGGATATGCATTCTTTGAAAATATCAAAGGGATCCCCCAGGGGATGATTTTTTCCCCAAAAATGTTCTGTTTTTTTTTTTTTTTTTGTGAACACTGTAGAAAAAAAATTGTATGACATACTGCATGTGTTATCCACTTTGCCACCATATAGCACATACTGTAGATACAAATTTGTCGAACATGAAGTCCTTATATTCCAGAGGGTGCTTTAGGAATGACACTTTGGGAACCAAGATAAATGCCAGTTTCAGTCAGTGTTCAGGTGTGATGGTGAAGAACAAACAATTTTGACTATACTTGGCAATTTTTCAATCTATCAGTGTTTCAGTGTTTTATTTTTGTTGTTTATTATGGACATCATCTTAGACCAGCCAAATGTCTTGTGAGTGTTTAAGCAAATTTTCAACATCTGTCCACTGAAATACAGTAATACAAAAAATCCACAACAGTTTGCAGTGATCAGTGGACTTTTTTATCATGGACCTCACGAGTTGTTTTGTGTAATGAACAGAGAGTTTTCAAAGTTGTCCATCACTCATAAACAAATGAATTGGCATAACTGACTGTAATTTTAAGTGTCTGTTTTTCACTTTTACCACATAACCTAATTTGTCTTTTTTTATTTGAGAAACCAAACACTGCTGAAAGAAAAAGATTAAATGAAGAGAAGATATGCTGAACTTATCTCAGTGAGAAATCATTTTATTAAAATTCTAAATTAGTGTCTGCTTCAGTAATAGAGCACAGCTGAGAACATTGCAGATGAGAGAGTTCAGTGACACATTTGGTCTGGTTGATCTGTCAGTGTGTGTGTGTGTGTATGCATGTGTGTGCTGGGATTTTCACAACATGAAGGTGTGTTACAGTAACCTTGTGGATGTGACTCCTGCACTGGCATTGTGAGTGCCACAGCTGACTCTGAGGCGCTGTGGACCCCCGGCCATCAGTGTCTCCTCAGCACACATGTGAACACACCTGAATGCCTCACAAGGCCTAAAGGAGCAATGCTCTGCACTATCTGCTTCATTTTATCACACCTGTAGAGATGAAAATACCCTGGTTCACCTTCTGACATCATTAGGTGGTATTCCAGGCTGCTTTTTTGTTTTTCATGGCAGATTTTACTACGTTTAGGCCCTGTTTACACAGCAACATTGGTCAGAGGGCTAGTTTTTGGTCCAGCGTTAAGTTAGCCTCACTCACATGCTCGCCGCCTAACACAAACTTTAATCATCAGCACTTCTGCAGAGCTAGTCAGGCAGGCTCCAGGTGCATTGTGGGAATTATATATATATTTTTAATTTTGCATTTACATATTTTTGAAGAATGTAGACTAACACAGTAGAACATAGCTCTTTGTCATGAAAAAGAATGGCCTGTTGGGTACCATTGAAAGACCTCGGCTGTGTAAACAGTCCCTCAAACATAATTTTGAAGTAAATGTAATAATCGTAGCTTCACTGGAAGATTGCAGCAGTATCTTTAAAATGCAGAGTTTTGGACCTTTAAGGTCATTTCAAAACAGGCAAAGAGAAAAGGAGACTTTACAGAGGCAGTGAAGGGCACATCATCATGTAATTCACTTAAAACATTTACTGAGAATTTGAACAATAAAAAAATGCAATAGGTTCCTAAAGTTTTTGAAAATAGTAATAATAAGAAAATTTGGTTCCAACTCATGCAAAAATATGAGCAATGTGAACCCTGCCAATTGACCACATATTAGAAACCCTACACGAATAAAGATCCAGAACCAGATGTCAACCAAACACACTGTCCACACAGTGTGGTGCGCCATGCTGATGTGCCCTGCAGTGCTGTTGTACGTGAATATTTAACCACAGTTCCCGTCTGGACATGACTGGACACAGGTTTGTACACCAAGCCACTGCCTCTGCCCATTCAGACATACATAAGGCACATAGCCATATCCGAACACAACTGTTTGAGCGGGCACAGGAGCGGCCGACACCTGCAGAGAACCAGCATTTCACAAAGAAACCTGTACTCAGGCTCATAATTCAGACTGGCAATCCTAATATTTATGTTAGATTAGATTAGCCTTAATTGTCTCCTCACAAGAGAAATTGTCTGGGACAGCAGGGGCACAACGTTACAGACATATCAACAAATAAGATTCAACCAAGACTGAATCAGACTAATTTTATGTAGTTTACTTTTATGTTACATGATATTAACATTTTAAGTTAAGGTTAAGTATATATTTCCCGTAGGAAATTGTCCTCTGATTTGACCATCTTCATGCTCTGGCATCTCAGGCAGTGATCGCCGGTGCAGCGCCCCATCTCCAGATGTCTACTTGGTCAGAACGTAGTGAATATTAACATGCATTATGTTGATAAACCGAGGGAGAAAACCAACACGGAGAAAATGCAAATCCAACAGAAAGCCCCGTGGGAAGAACCGCACCTTCTGTGAGCAAGACGAACCGTCAAAAAAAAAAGGTGACAGATGACAGATGTTTTTAATAGTTGTAAATATCCAAGCCCAATCTTCTGAATAATTAGGCCATATCATTTATAATTATGTATATGTTGTGTTTTTAGTACATATCGAGTTCATTCAAAAAAAAAGATAAACTACGACTACATCTACAACTACCTACTAACCAAAGTATTTACATTTTTTGCTCAGGCGTAAAAAAAAGTTCCACTATTTCACTCTTTTTAAAAACCTCTTAGCAACAATGGCACAGTGGCATTTTATCTCTAGTCTAATAATATTTACACGTGAATGATTAGCACAGACAGTATATTGCTGTATGCACGATACTGTACAAAGCCCTTTTTTCCCTGTTGAACTTCATCGAATAAAAAACATGTTGCAAAATGGTACAAAAACGTTACACATGCACATAATCACGATATCTACGAGAAATGTTCATCTAAGAGCACTAATACTGCTTCGGTAAAAAGGCCTTATGAAACGTGGAACAACGACTATTGGCATGTATTAAAAGTGTCCACATTTTAAAATAGACTGCATTGTCTTGCTTAGTAAAAATAATAATAATAATTTTTTCTCTCTTTGTTTTTTCAGTTTGTCAATCTCTGCGTTGGCAAGAATGAATCCTCTTAGTAAATCCCTCCGAGCCTCAGAAAAACACTTCCAAAGTTTGTGACATTGTTTCTGCCTGAAATCATGTTTATTCTGGGACAAGTAGGTTTATTCATTTCTCCAATATTTCCCCAATATAGGCTCAAGTGCTGCTGTGGGAAACACCTAAAAAAAAATCATGTTTACTTTTAATTGACATATTCAATTAAGTCATGTTTAGCTATGCAAATATTGTCTAAAATGTGTTATTTAATTAAAAGTGTAGTTACTGTTACCTGTATACAAATGTACATTGCTTAGTTTAGTTTAGTTATAAAAATGCTATACCATTACACCAACACTGTGCTCTTAAATCCATGATACAATTTCTCATTACAGTTTGAATAATATCAATATTTACAGCTTGACGGAGACAGTAGACATAATGACATTATTAAAGACACTAAAATGTTCCGTAGCAGCGATGTCACTCGTGTGTGTGCGTGTCTATGTGTGAAAACAAGGCCAGTCTGATTATTATGAGCTCTGAGCACCTGCTGCATTAGGAAACACATGTCTCTACAACGGCCGCTCAAATAAAGGGATTATATGAATAAATAGAAACAATGACATTTGCACCAAAAGCAACAACATAAAAACATAGAAGGATCAGAACAAGTCAATGTGTAAACAAAGTTTTTAAGTATTTTTGTACATATTCACTCAGCTGCCCTTTTCAGTCATTTTCTCCCTTTGTCACATTTTAAAGGGGCCACATTATGTTAGATTAACTTTACAACATGGATCATTTTCTTCATTGAAAGTAAATCTGGCTAATGACTCTATGACCATGACGTCTACAACCAAGCTAAAATGTGCATAATAAAAGCATTGTTTCTGTATAATGGGCTGATTCCACTCTATGCAGCTCAGTTCCAGTCCTCCACGTCCTCTGCAGTGATTATGCAGTTCCACATCCTGTGTGTGCACCCCAGCTTCACCCACAGCCCTCTGCGCCTCCAGTTCAAACACACCAAACAGGAAAGACAACGTGAACAATATCTGAATTAGCTAGCTTGATCACATAACTAATAACTAATGGTTTTATGCATTGTTGCTAGATAGTTGGACACAGTAGACATTCACTAAATGTTACTGAAACAACATTACATTTGCATTGGAACTTTTTGCCATCTAATAAATACAGTGGGATAAAAGCAGAGGAGGAGTTGTCATTTAGATGTCTTTGTTGCTTTAAATAATTCATAAATCTGTCTTTTTTATTTATTTTCTGACCTCAAAATGGACATGTACTTTCTTCTCCTGTATGTTTCTTATACTTGGTAATTTTAGAGCCTAACTGCAATTTTATGAAACACAGTTATCTGTAGTTCTATTTTAGAATATGTATTTGGCCTCAAATATAGGAACTTTTATTTCTCTCAAGCGGAGATGGTGGGCGAGAAGTTAGCAGCACGTTGTGTTGTGGAATCAGCACATTATGGTGTATTCTAGTTGTCCTCCGAGATTGGAACTTGGACCAGGGAGGGATATTTTCTCAGAGTTTCTGTGTTCCAGTGGTAAAGTTGGAAAAACAATTACAGTAACACCTCTGTCAAGTAATAAAAGCTAGGGATTTACTCTGTTCAGATACAGTGCAATTCTATCAAAGACAATGTTAGATTTACATCGCTTGAGAATGAATTTGTGCTTTTGTTTGCACATTAATATAGCAACTCCTAAAGAATGCTTATAATAGCAGAAGTGCAAAGGCTGCGCAGGGACAGGTGAACAGTAACACAGGTTAGGGCTGCTCGATTATGGTAACAATAATAATCATGATTCTTTAAATCATCATTAAAATCATGACTCTTCAAACAATTATTTGCTTAGAGAGAGTGCTGTGCATTCGTGCCCATCAAATACAGACAATTAAAATGTAAAAGGGGACATATCTTGCAGAAAGAGGCTGTTGTAAATGTTTTCTACAATCTACTTTTCACTTATAAAAATGTGTGACGGCTAATATAATCATGATCACTCGATCACACAAATTTGGTAATCAATTACAGAAATAATCATAATTGAATTTGAATTTTGATTAATTGCACAGGTACAATCATACAGGAAGCTGCAATATAGCCATGTTTGATTTTTGGTCTTTGAATTTTTTCCAAGTAAGACTACCAAGTTTGAAGAGTCTGCTCGTGGGAATGTTGGAAGTTGAAACTTCAAAATTCTGAACTCTACCGATGACTGGAACACACTCATATTTCTCCAACTCCAGCTCTGCACTATTGCCAACTGTGTCCTCTGAAAATTGAGTTCTGACCAATAAGTGTGACGTGTTTTACATTGTGCTTTATGGAAATATCCTTTCTGGCCCCCATGTACAGTCGTCCTTTCTCATTGTCAAGTATAACAGTATAATGTAGCCCCTTTAAATGACAATAGCCTCCAGATTGTGCTGTTTCAACCATCAGTAGTATAATACAAATATTCAGACATGTTAGAAATGCAAACATCAGTGGTTATTACAATGAGAACTACAAAAGCATGAATAAAAAGGGAGTATTGGAGATGAGCAGGATCCAAGCACATTTATGTACACCGCGTCATAACAAAGCTATCAAAACAGGCTCCAAAAAATTCCTCCTAAAAACATATTGTTGGTATTATTATTATTTTTTTTTTGTTCTTTTGTTTCTCTACTTACAACAATGTCAATTCTCTGTATGTACAACCCTAGAAAATAATTTAATTTTAGTTACACATTTCTACATCTGATACAATACAGTTCTAAGTCCACAGAGACATGTTGGTTGGTCTGTTTGTGCGTGTGTGGAGCTCGACACTGCCTCTGGGTTTTGGCACATTAAACAATTCTACATTTATTTTTCCCCATTGAAGAAAGAAAATATTGTAAGAGTTTAAAAACAGCTGCACTGCAACACATTTGCACAAGCTAAAAGATGACTTGATTTGTCTGTCCAAATAACGTCTTCTTGAAATCAGACATCTAGACATACTGACTATAAATATCAATAAGCTAAAATACCAATATATAGAACTTTTGAATGTTTTGCACTGTATAGGCTACTATGTTCAGACTTTTCTCTGCAATTTTTGGAAATATAGTTGGTTATCCTCCTTAAAATATTTTAGTCAACTCAATGGGAAAAACAAATGAGATTTTTACCTCTCAAACCAGGAGTGCCCGTACAAATCTGAGCTCCATGTGTGTGCTGTTGTATCTATACAGAGAGTCCGATGGAGCTGGGTTTGGTGGTGGTGGGCGTGGCCTAACAGTCGAGGGGCGGGTCTGAAGCCGGTCACAGGGAGGAAGTGGTAGAGTCGACGATTTCTCTCCCATTACACACCGCTGGGACAAAGTGTGCGCTCACCGAAGCTGCAGACACAAAAGCACAGTGCTCACTCAGGTGGGATTTGAATTAATTTGTTTTTCACATTTTCTGCACACTTTGCACACTCACTTCTGATAGTTACAAACTTTGTTGAGATTTCAGCACAAGAGCTGTGTCACCTTATGCCATTATGTGCAATGGCACCAGGGGTCATAAGCTTGGACTGCTGGAACAGTGTTTCTCAATCGGGGGGTCTCTGGCATCCCCTGATCACATAAATTAAACATTGTAGCTTCCTGTTTGTTGGCCTACCAGATGGTGACCTAGGCATTTGATTTCAAAATAAAATCAAACATAAGATGACTACATTATTACTTTGTGGGTGGCCTACATTTTGTGTTTGGGGTCACGAATGTCTACAGGTCTTATTTTGGGTGTTGAAACAGCTGAAACAGATTGTGAACCACTGAGCTGCTTTACTGTAGCAATTAATTGAACCAAATATTGTATTGTCATTTATTTGTAAGGCCTGTGTAGTCATAGTTCTGCTTCCAACCTTTTGTAGACCTGATCTACTCTAATCCTGTTTATGTGGCTTAGGTCTGATTAAATCCTAACTTACACCTACTCTACTTCATAACTTAGCTTAGTTCTGGAAATGTAGACATCCCAAACGTTCAGAATAACTCAAAACAAAGGAGACACACAACACTTTGGTATGTTTCTAACAACATTCTGATATGGTTACAAGTTAGATTGGCAAAAATATGTCTTCATGAGTTCTACACAATGATAGACCTGGCAGATGGTGCTATTATGATATTATCCTTCCTTTTACATTTTTTTAATATGTATGAGATAGAATATTTACATTGTCACCGGATTCTTCTAAATACATAGTCTTACAAGTGTCCATAAGTTCTCCGTAATGCTCATAGACAGTTGGAAAAGCTGTTTATTTCTACTTTTCCCTTCGGTAGTCAGCAGTGACAGTCACAATGACAGTAAAGTAGCGCATATTGTCTTGTGTTTTGCAGGATTTAGTGGGCCCGGGGGCCCCTCCCTCTCAATGCAGACTGTCAGCTGGAGGCTCTGTCTAACTAGCTCATGATTGAACCTGTCATCATATATTAATGACAACTGCTGCGGAGGAGGAGGAGAAGGAGGAGGAGGAGGAAGAAGAGGAATACAGGGCCATATTTAGACTGTGGCATTGGCTTAGAACAATAACAGAAAGAGTTGCATTTTGACATTCTTTTCTGTCAAAATGAACAAAAGTCATCTTACTACAGTTGAGAACTGTATCAGACAACAATAAGCTCAATATGGCATCTCATTGCAAGGTTTCGGTGAATAATACTTTACAACTTTATTTCTGACAGAGTGATTTTTGTTAATGTGGATAGCTTAGTGATTACAGAGATATGATCAATAACTGTGGGGCTTTGCAGTCACTGAGTAATTTGAGCACTAGCACCCTCTCACTCTGGCCTTCATTCATGCTAGTTTATTCAAATGTGAAAGTCATCTCTCCTCTAAGTTTCAAAAACCCTTCTTTCTGAATTTCTCAGATGTATGACACACGGCTCTTCTGCACTATTGTCTGATAATCTTTGCTGTCTAACTTCATTCAGCACATCTATGTGCACATTAGCATTGTGAGGGGCAAGTTAGTATTATCTCATCCATGTCCAAGTGGAACATAACTGAATCTGCATATCTCTGAATAAGGTTGGAACAATATTCAATTAACTTTAGGTAGTAAAAAGTTTGTAGTGTTATTGTAGAGTGGAAGCTACCATGCGAGGCGTAGGTGGTGGCTGCCCCGCTCACACTGAAGCGGTTCAGATTGAGTCTGTGACTGGTCACGTTCTTCTGAGGCTGAAACAGGATGATGTGGACCTTTGGAGCGAACATACAACCCAGCACCACGAAACCGCTCAGACTGACGGAGATGCACATGGTAGTTGTCTGCACCTGGAAATAGACACACATAAGAAAACATGTATTAATGTAATAAATTTGAATTTAGCCTGGATCAGCCAAAAACATGATTCTGTTCTTCGTGATATGATGACATTTGCATTTTACGCTTAGAACGTCTTTAGAGCTCTGGGAATCTGCATCTTGCAGTCAGCATGAAGCACCACTCTCACACCGACAGAAACTAGTGTGGAGAATCAATCATAATTAACCACATTTATCAAAAAATGTGGATTATAGTTGTGCACCAAGCAAATTCTCTAGACATACAAACGCTAAAGCCTTTTACTGGATTTATAAATCAAATTTGGTGATGTTTTTATAGACCTAAAACTTGTTATCTTCAGGGTCATTTTCTATTAAAGAACAGAAAGTGATTTCTGAGTCTTGTAAGGGAAGGGACCTTCAGCAAAAGGTTGCTGAAAGGAAAGTGAATGAGGCAAAAATACAATTTCAATCTTGGTTTGTAGAGAATTCGAGCAGGTTGAGAAGAATATGAATTGTAAGATAAAATTTTTTTTTTGCATGTAAATAGTTACCTTACAACAGTAGTTTAAAGTAGTTTTTTATATACTTAAACTGAAACTACCATTTGCTTAGAGAGATTACTGTTTATTAATATATTCTAATAGAAATGACCATACTTAAACCTTATCCTTCTGATACAAAAATATTTGAATGAAAGGTCATAAACTTTGAAAAACAGACAGTGTGATTAAGCCTGAGACAGTGATGGATATGCTTTATGCTAATCCAAAGCAGTCATTAAAACACTAGATGATGTTTTATGATAATCTCAGTTTCACTATAAACTAAAATGACTCAGTATAGTATAAACTGTCATAAAATCACACATGATGATGTCCTTATGTGGTGACATCAAAGGCTGATGTTAAACACAAGCCACTTTCTTAAAGGGGTCATATTATTTAAAACGTATTATTCAAATATTTTAACCTTGTTATAACAACCTCCCTTCACCATAAGTTTACTCAAAGTTATATTTGATTTGATTCATGCATGACTGAGTAATGTTGTATTGTTCTTCAGCTGGAGCTCAAGTGCTCACCTACCACCTATCCCTCCCACTTGTCTGTATTTACTTGTTATATTTCAAAAGATTAATGCTCAAAGTGCACCATATATGGTTCAAAACTGTCCCATAGCCACTTTCCAACAATAATAACTTTTATTTTAAGTCTTTTGCTTCTATACAGGTTAATTTCGGCTCAAGGTTCTGCAGTTTTTTGAACAGAGAAGGTTCATCACTGTCAGAACCGATAAAAATTTTATACTGTAAGGCACGAGAGTAAATGTAGAATATACAATATATCAAGTGTATTATTATTCAATTGGGAAAGTCAAGCTATAGGGTGAATTGACAGCTTGTGTAACTCATTGATAAGTGTTGCACTGTATTGACATAAATCTTTGTGAAATAATAAACACGATAAAAGTCGACGACAAGCTCGGTATGGTAGGAATAGGTAGAGATAGGTTCATGAGCATCTGATATCCCACAGCGCTAGAAATGATACTTGAGATACGAGCTTATCAGACTATGAGCGTCAGCCATGCATTGCACATGACTAATGTCGAAGACTCTACACCACACATTAGAGACTTAAGGAGAATAGCCTTATAGGATAGAGGCGACGCGATTGTATATATTACAAGTCAGAGTTTTAGACTATGATTTTTTATGAGAGATGATACTCGTTAAATTATTAAAAATATATATAATTAGTTACCCCTGTTTATATGAGACAGTCGAGCATTCAAGTGGAATACCTCTAGCCTCTTATTGAGTATGAATACGACAGAATTATTTATCGGTATCTACTCATATAACCATAAGTGTATAGAATTTTTATGTGTTATAGATTTATACGTAGTTAGTTAACTGGTAGAGATCGATTTACTTAGTTCTTGATAGATGATAATCGCGAGAGCGAGATGAGCGAAGAGATCTGGATCATCTTTAGTCTGTTCAGAAATAGCACTTTGCTTGTATTGTGACTTAGACTCATAAAAGAAGCAACCGAAGCAACATCACTCGTAATCATTAGGCTTTATATCACATCATGCCTGATGATGTTCTTGCCAATGTTAGTATATCAATAGAGAACTTTCAGAGATACCAAGATTAAACTGTTTGTTATATGTTAACGAGGACATGTGAATTAGGTCTATTTGATAGAGAATATCGTTGAAGTCATTCATGAATAATGAATTCATTTGTTGGAGATAATAAATTGCGAGCATAGTCATATTCATAGCATTAATGCATGCGAATATGGTTCACCAGTTAGTCTCAGTCTTTAAGGTCAGACTCTTAAAAAAACAATCAACCTATTTCAAGACTAACTATGACTGTTTGTATCACTACGGTGAGAACAAATACACAGCTATGAAATAAAGAGAATAAGAAAAGAGTAGTATATATACTAATCTGTACAATCACAAGTCATTTCCACTTCTCGAAAACTAGGCGTGTCGCGAAAATATTCCTTTACACTTACAGTTACAATGACCACACGGCACGAAATGTAATTAGCTAACTTTTTGTGAGCTATATGCATTACACTTTCTACGATATAAACTGAACCGCGTAATTGCCGATTAAGTGTCCTTCCACTATGCACTAGATCTCTATCGACACATGCTAGGCCCGCTGCGTATGTCTCACATAGCATGAGAGATTGCACATAACTAGAGAAGACTAACAATGTCTATACTGTGAAAGCGATCTCAGAGAAGGACAACATTAGTCACATATATATCTGATTGCTATACCTACATCAGTCAAGAATACGGATCAGCCGGTCAGTGTTATGGTCTAAGATGACAATTTATGTATCTGATGTCTGTCGACAACCATACAGATAATTCTCACACGACAAATTCTTATTTGACGATTATATACAAATCGCTTGTAGATCACATATAATCAGTTGATGTGATATAAACATCCACAGCTAGAGCATCTTTCGATTTGCAGTACGTGAATGGGATAGATGCGAGTGTGATCTGATATTCGAAGACTGAACTGTCGAGCAAGATGTGCAGAGTTTCACAGAGCTCTAAAGACGTTCTAAGCGTAAAATGAAATGTCATCATATCACGAAGAACAGAAAATGTTTTTGCTGATCCCAGGCTAAATTCAAATTTATTACATTAATACTCATCTTTCTTATGCTGATGCAGTCTATACTACTGGGAGATGGAGCGAGACAAGAAAACAGTAGATGAGGTATGACAATTCTCCAGTCATAGTCTGACGTTTTCGGTGGTGCTGGGTTGTATGTTCCTCACAGCATCCGACAATCCATCCTGCAATTCAATCACGACCTTTATATTTTACCTTGAAAATCGAATATTTACCTATATCGAAGAACGTCACCAGTTCACAGAGACTCTTGATATATATACTGGGATAACCGTCTTACAGATATAGATGGAGCGGGTGCAACCACCATCCTACGCTCGCTGAGTCGTTAGACGTACTTAGTCGTGACGTCTCCACGCTACAATATATAACAGATCACAACTTTGTGTACATAACCTAAACATGAGTCTAAGAGATTATTTGTTCCGAAACGATATTGCATACAGCACTAGATCGCAGGGATACAGGATGGTATAAATGGCCATCTGTGCCATTGGTATGATGCCATTACACTAACTTTGCCCGTGCATACAAGTGCTTATATCAGTGTGCACGATAGATGTGGTAGAGAATGAAGTTCAGACGAGCGTAAAAGATTATCAGACAATATAGTGCACCAGAGGAGAGCCGGCTGTTGCATGGAGCATCTGAGAAAGCGCGCAGAGAAGAGAGAAGAGAGCAGTGTTTCGTAGTAGACTTAGAGAGAGAAGATAACTGTGAGCTTTCCAGCATTTGAAATTATATATTCAAGGGCTAATGAATTGACAATAAGCGCAGAGCTTGACAGTGATGAGGTGCTAGGTGATCAGTATTAACATTATGTCGTACTTGCCACAAGAAGAGGACTATAGCAAATTAAGCCACGCATATGTGACCTGACTGATTTTATATCAGGACATGTCATGGTATATTCAACAACGTTTGAGCACTTACCTTCCATCACAATTGTACATAAGAGCTGCACATTTTCGTCACTAAGAGAATAAAACACGGTCTGATAATAAGTAATAGATTATCTGGTTAGCGCATACACCGAGACTTATCCAAGGCTGCAGTGTAGCCACAGATGAAAGACGCAGTCGCAACATGACTCACATTCTATATGGTCTGAATTATATTATCCGTCTCATGTAACATACATCTAGATAGTAAATGATCCAAGATGATGATTCATATTGGAACAGTACAAAATGTCCCCATATGACTATATACAATGACAACGTCTTACTTTCCTTGAGTTGTCTTACTATAGCTCTATATCTGCAAATGACAGACAGCACTACATATAGAGTAAACCTAATCTTGGATGTGCTATCCGTCTCCCATTCTTGCGAGTTGACATCCTCACACATGCTCTTCCGATGTCAATCCTGCGCATCCAGACTCCAGTGTTGGGCAACCAGACAGTTACAGCTCACAGTTACACAGCCATAATATATCAGATTTCTTTACCACGTTTTGAGAAATAAAAATCCTATACAGTCAAATGACATTAGTATCCATATTGATTTATGGCTAATGGCATATGCACTTTATGCTTTTTATGAGTGTAAAGTACCAGGTTCAAAAATATCACGCATCTAATGTTCTTGTGCCATGCCCTAAGCCTCTTTGAGTGGAGCCTCAGCGCGTTTAATCAGACGCCAAGTGCTGCCAACGTGTCAACACAGAAAAACCTGTGTAGTAATGAATCTTTTAAAGGAGACCTTTTTGTGTTTTTACACTCTACAATTTAGTCAAAGATCTCATGCGAGACAAAGTAAGCACCATGCATTGAAGGGGGATGCGCACGATCAGTAATTCCCCTTTGTTCATTGTAAAACACCAGCAAATTGGATGGCCACAAAATCAAGCTTGAAATAAAACGAAAAATTGACCTCCTGTTCGACAAAACAAAGAACAATAATGCGGACAATCAAAACTATAATAAAAACATGTCAATTGTGAATAGGATCACTAAAAAAAGCTAGACATAACCGAAAAGGAAAAAAAGTAAAGAAATAAAAAAACAGAACATTTTAAACCAAACTGAATCTAATAGAGACAAAATAAAAAAAAAGAAAAAAAAAAAAAAAAAAAAAAAATACGAAAAGAAAAAAGGAAAAACTAAATAAGAAAGACAAACACATTAGTAAAAGAAAACCAATAAACATAAAATAATAAGAGAAAAAGAAAAAACCAAGAGAATGACAAAATAGAATAACAATAAAAACATTAAATAAAACTGCAGAACCGAAATTTAACCTGTAAGAAGCAAAGACTTAAAATTACAACAAGGTTTTATTGAGCGAGTTGGTAAAAGTTGCTATAGGAGGACAGTTTTGAACACCATATATTGGTGCACACTATTTGAGCATTATACTTTTGAAATATAACAGTAATATTAGCAGACATAGTGGGAGAGGATAAGGGTGGTGAGGTAGAACGACGTTAGAGTCTCCAGATGAAGAACAATACAAACAATTATGTCATTCAATCATGCAATGAATCAATATCAAAGACTAACACTCAAGAATGTCAAATCCTCTATGGTGAAAAGGGATGGTTGTTTATAAACAAGGTTATCAAAATATATTGGGAGATAATACGATTTTAAAATAACATCATTACGCACCTATTTAAGAAGACGGAGCTTGATGTTTTTAATCTATCAGCCGTCTAGTATCTATCACACCTACATGTATAGAACGACAATTCATCAATGTCTAGGTGGATTATATTATGGACAGTGTTAATATCTTATACTGAGCATTTTAGTATTATATGAAACTGAGATTATCACTAAACAATCAATCTAGTGTTTTAAATCGACTGCTTTAAGATTAGCATAAAGTGCATTATCCATTGTGCAATCTGTCTCTAGGCTTAATCCACATCTTTGTTGAACTGTTTCACTGTTTTTCAACTAGAGTTTAATTGAACTTCTCGAGTTCTAAATTTGATAGTTTGGTAATCAGGAAGGTATCATTAAACTTTTAAATAGTATGGTTATTTTCTACTCAGAAAGAATATATTAACATAATAAACTAGATAATCTCTCTAAAGCAGAGTATGGTTAGTTCAGTTAAAGTATTATAAAAGACTACTTAACTACGTGTTAGGTAAGTAGGAGGGTTGAACTTAATTAAACATAGCAAAATAAAAAAAGAAAAAAAGATTTTATATAACTTTATCCAATTTCAAATGTAAATTCACTGCTCAACACACTTAGGCTTCGAATTAATTCTAGCTCTACACCAACAACCAAAGATGGTATATTAGTAATTTTCTTGCCGGTACATTTTCACTTATCCTTTCAGGGACAGTAGACTATTTGCTTGAAGGTCCCATGTCCCCTTGACTATAGCACTCAGAAACCACTATCTATTCTTTATAGGAAAATGACCGCTTGTGAAGGAACTACACACAACTATGACTACATCAAGGGTCCCTTTAAACAAAAAACATACATCACAATGAAACTATTTGATTATAAAAATCCAAATATTAATTGATCGAAACTTTTTAGCACAGAGTTGCGCGTATAATAGTCTAGAAGGTAAAAATGCAGCTGCCTTCGGTGACGATGGGGTTCACAACTATACATCCACATTTTTTGAAATTACTAGGTTTGTTCATGAATTATGATTGAGTTCTCCAACTAGTTTCTGTCCGTGTGAGAGTGGTGCTATGCTGACCTTGTGCTATAGACCAATGGCACACTCCAGCACGCCCATCAAATTAAAGACAGACTGTGATGATCTATTCGTGAAGCGTCCAAAATGCAAAATGTCATAATATCAAAATGAAACCGAAGACCAGACACAGAACTCACCAAATAGTGTTATATTAAGGTCGTGATCCATGAGCTAGAATTCCAATTTCATTACATTATATACATGTTTTTCCTTCTTTATTGTGTGTCTATTTCCAGGTGCAGACAACTCCATGTCTTGGATATTGTTTGCATCTCCTTTCTATGTGAACTGAGTCGCGTTTCGAGAGATGCGCGCGTGCTCCGGTTTAGGGTAACACCATCTTGGTAAGAATGTTCGCTCAAAGAGAAGCATCATCGCTGTTTCAGCCTCAGAAGAACGTGACCAGCCAATCACAGCAAACTCACAATCGTGAAAAACCGCTTCAGTGTGATGACGCGAGGCAGACCACTTGTTCACTCTAATTTATGTATCGAGCCTTCAGCATGGTAGGCCGCGGTTCCAACCTACATATAACACCCTCACAAAGAAACCTTTTTACTAGCCTAAAGTTAATTGAATATTTTTCCACACCTTATTCCAGACGATAATGCGATTCAGTTATGTTCCACTTGGACATGGATGAATAATACAACTTGCCCCTCGCCAAATGCTAATGCAACATAGATGTGCTTGAAGGAAGATGATAGAACAGCCAAAGATTATCACGTGTATCAATAGTGCACGAAGCAAGCCAGTGTGTTCTATCACACGATCTCTTGTAGAACCCCTGGTGTCACTGCAAGAAATTCAGAAAGCACGGATTTGAAACATAGAGGAAGTAGATGACTTTCAACATTTGAAATAAACTATGCATGAATGAAGGCCCAGAGTGAAGAGGGTGCTAGATGCTCAGAATTTAGACTCGCACTGACTGCAAAAGCGCCACACTTATTGATCATTATGTTGAAATCTCATCTCTGTAACTAACACTAAGCTACGCACATTAACAAAAAATCACATCTTGTCAGAGAATAAAGTTGGTAAAGATATTTTTACCTCCACGAAAGACCATAGTTTGCGAATGAGATCGCATATTTGAGCTTAGTAGTGTCAAGATAAACAGTTCTCACTTGGTAGTAAGATGACTTTTGTTTCATTTTGGACAGCAAAAAGAATGTCAAAATGGAGAACACTTCTTGTTGCTAGTAATAATTGAGAGTACTAAAATTAAGCCAAATTGCCATCACGTAAATTAAATATGGCCCTGTATTCCTCTTCTTCCACCCTCCTCTCCTCCTTCGCTTACTCCTCTGCCTTGATCGCAGCAGTTGATCCATTTAATGAGTGATGCATTCTTGACTAGGTTCTCAGTGTCTAGCTATCATGCGTAGTCTAGTTAGGGACAGAGAGCGTCCGCTGACAGTCTGCATTGAGAGGGAGGGTCCCCCCGCCCGGGCCCAACTAAATCCTGCACACTCCTGCAAAAACACAAGACTAATTATGCGTCTAGCTCCATTACTGTCATTGTGACTGGTCACTGCTGCGGTGTGTAATGGGAGAGAATTCGACGTACCAGAACGGAAAAGTTCATAAATAACCAGCCTTTTGACAACTGTCTACTGATGCATTAATCCGCCGATGAACTTTATCCGTGTGAGCACTCCTTCGTAAGAGCAATGTACTTTTTAGCAAAGAGAATCCGAGCTCGACAATGTAAATATTTCTATCTCACTACCACTTTAAAAAAAAGTGTATAAAGCGACTAGGATACGACTATATCATGATTAATGAGCACCGAATCTGGCCAGGTCTATCATTGTGTAGAACTCATGAAGACATATCTTCTGCCACGCCCATCACACTAACTTGTAACCCATATCAAAAATAGTTTGTTACGCAAAAACATACCAAAGCTGGTTGTGTCCTTCTCACTGTTGCTTTTCGAGCAATTATTCTGAATCGTTTGGGAGTGTCTAGAGCTATCCATTTCCAGAACTAAAGCTAGTTATGAGTTCAGAGTAGTAGTAGTAGAGATAGTGATTTAATCAGACCTAGCCACACATCAACAGGATTAGAAAGCTAGAAGTCCAGAGTACTACACACAAGGTTGGAAGCAAGCACCACTAGATCGACAGAAGGCCTTTCAAGACATATATTGATAAATGCACAATGGGACAATGAATTCATCTGGTCGTCATATTGATGAGTGTAAATATATTGACATATCAAGTAAAGCAGCTCAGTGGTTCTCACAATCAGTTTCATGGCTGTTTCACAACTACTGTCCTCCCCATTGGCACAAAATAAGATTCTCGCTAGTAGACTATTTCAGTAAGACAATATTTAGCGAGCAAAGCACAAATAACCATAGTAAGGCCACCTCCATCACAAGTAAATAATTTATTCATCTTAATGTTTTCGATTTTACTATTATTGAAAAATCAAACGCTGCAGGACGAATAGGAAGATCTCACTGCCAATCATGGTAGGGGTCAACAAACAGGAAGCTAAACAATGTTTAATTTATGTGAATCAGGGGATGCCCAGAGACCCCCCGTTCCCGCCTTCCCCCGATTGGAAAACTGTCCAGCAGTCCAGAGCTTATGGGGGGACAAGAACCCCCCTGGTTGTCACTGCACATAAATGGCAATAAGGTGACACAGCTCTTGTGCTGAAATCTCAACAAGTTTGTAAACCTGTGTCAGAAGTGAGTGTGCAAAGTGTGCAGAAATGTGAAAACAAATTAATTTCAAATCCGCACCTGAGTGAGCAACACTGTGTGCTTTTGTGTTCTGCCAGGCTTCGGTTGAGCCGCACTTTCTTTGTTCCCAGCGGTAGTGTGGGAGAGAGGAGTAAAAATCGTGCTGAATCTGTCTCCAACACTGTCNAATCCTAATATTTATGTTAGATTAGATTAGCCTTAATTGTCTCCTCACAAGAGAAATTGTCTGGGACAGCAGGGGCACAGCATACGTTACAGACATATCAACAAATAAGATTCAACCAAGACTGAATCAGACTAATTTTTATGTAGTTTACTTTTATGTTACATGATATTAACATTTAAGGTTAAGGTTAAGGTTAAGGTATACTTTATTGTCCCCGTAGGGAAATTTGTCCTCTGCATTTGACCCATCCTTCAATGCCTCTGGGCATCTCCTCAGGAGCAGTGATCGCCGCAGTGCAGCGCTCGGGGACCCATCTCCAGATGTCGTTGCTAGGCTTGGTCAGGACTACCGTAGCTGGAGGATATTACCCTAACATGCATGTTATTGGTTGATGGGGGAAACCGGAGTGCCCGGAGAAAACCCACCCAGACACGGGGAGAAACATGCAAACTCCACACAGAAAGGCCCGGGCCCGTGCGGGAATCGAACCCGCGACCTTCTTGCTGTGAGGCAAGAGCGCTAACCGCTCAGCCACCGTGCCGCCGGTAAATTAAAGGTAAAGGGTGACAGATGACAGATGTTTTTTAATAGTTGTAAATATCCAAGCCCAATCTTCTGAATAATTAGGCCATATCATTTATAATTTATGTATATGTTGTGTTTTTAGTACATATCGAGTTCATTCAAACAAAAAGATAAACTATGACTACATCTACAACTACCTACTAACCAAAGTATTTACATTTTTTGCTCAGGCGTAAAAAAAAGTTCCACTATTTCACTCTTTTTAAAAACCTCTTAGCAACAATGGCACAGTGGCATTTTATCTCTAGTCTAAGAATATTTACACGTGAATGATTAGCACAGACAGTATATTGCTGTATGCACGATACTGTACAAAGCCCTTTTTTCCCTGTTGAACTTCATCGAATAAAAAACATGTTGCAAAATGGTACAAAAACGTTACACATGCACATAATCACCATATCTACGAGAAATGTTCATCTAAGAGCACTAACACTGCTTCGGTAAAAAGGCCTTATGAAACGTGGAACAACGACTATTGGCATGTATTAAAAGTGTCCACATTTTAAAATAGACTGCATTGTCTTGCTTAGTAAAAATAATAATAATCATTTTTTCTCTCTTTGTTTTTTCAGTTTGTCAATCTCTGCGTTGGCAAGAATGAATCCTCTTAGTAAATCCCTCCGAGCCTCAGAAAAACACTTCCAAAGTTTGTGACATTGTTTCTGCCTGAAATCATGTTTATTCTGGGACAAGGTAGGTTTATTCATTTCTCCAATATTTCCCCAATATAGGCTCAAGTGCTGCTGTGGGAAACACCTAAAAAAAAAATCATGTTTACTTTTAATTGACATATTCAATTAAGTCATGTTTAGCTTTGCAAATATTGTCTAAAATGTGTTATTTAATTAAAAGTGTAGTTACTGTTACCTGTATACAAATGTACATTGCTTAGTTTAGTTTAGTTATAAAAATGCTATACCATTACACCAACACTGTGCTCTTAAATCCATGATACAATTTCTCATTACAGTTTGAATAATATCAATATTTACAGCTTGACGGAGACAGTAGACATAATGACATTATTAAAGACACTAAAATGTTCCGTAGCAGCGATGTCACTCGTGTGTGTGCGTGTCTATGTGTGAAAACAAGGCCAGTCTGATTATTATGAGCTCTGAGCACTGCTGCATTAGGAAACACATGTCTCTACAACGGCCGCTCAAATAAAGGGATTATATGAATAAATAGAAACAATGACATTTGCACCAAAAGCAACAACATAAAAACAAGGATCAGAACAAGTCAATGTGTAAACAAAGTTTTTAAGTATTTTTGTACATATTCACTCAGCTGCCCTTTTCAGTCATTTTCTCCCTTTGTCACATTTTAAAGGGGCCACATTATGTTAGATTAACTTTACAACATGGATCATTTTCTTCATTGAAAGTAAATCTGGCCAATGACTCTATGACCATGACGTCTACAACCAAGCTAAAATGTGCATAATAAAAGCATTGTTTCTGTATAATGGGCTGATTCCACTCATGCAGCTCAGTCCAGTCCTCCACGTCCTCTGCAGTGATTATGCAGTTCCACATCCTGTGTGTGCACCCCAGCTTCACCCACAGCCCTCTGCGCCTCCAGTTCAGAACACACCAAACAGGAAAGACAACGTGAACAATATCTGAATTAGCTAGCTTGATCACAGAACTAATAACTAATGGTTTTATGCATTGTTGCTAGATAGTTGGACACAGTAGACATTCACTAAATGTTACTGAAACAACATTACATTTGCATTGGAACTTTTTGCCTCTAAAATACAGTGGGATAAAAGCAGAGGAGGAGTTTGTCATTTAGATGTCTTTGTTGCTTTAAATAATTCATAAATCTGTCTTTTTTATTTATTTTTCTGACCTCAAAATGGACATGTACTATCTTCTCCTGTATGTTTCTTATACTTGGTAATTTGAGTAAGCCTAACTGCAATTTTATGAAACACAGTTATCTGTAGTTCTATTTTAGAATATGTATTTGGCCTCAAATATAGGAACTTTTATTTCTCTCAAGCGGAGATGGTGGGTGAGAAGTTAGCAGCACGTTGTGTTGTGGAATCAGCACATTATGGTGTATTCTAGTTGTCCTCCGAGATTGGAACTTGGACCAGGGAGGGATATTTTCTCAGAGTTTCTGTGTTCCAGTGGTAAAGTTGGAAAAACAATTACAGTAACACCTCTGTCAAGTAATAAAAGCTAGGGATTTACTCTGTTCAGATACATGCAATTCTATCAAAGACAATGTTAGATTTACATCGCTTGAGAATGAATTTGTGCTTTTGTTTGCAACATTAATATAGCAACTCCTAAAGAATGCTTATAATAGCAGAAGTGCAAAGGCTGCGCAGGGACAGGTGAACAGTAACACAGGTTAGGGCTGCTCGATTATGGTAACAATAATAATCATGATTCTTTAAATCATCATTAAAATCATGACTCTTCAAACAATTATTTGCTTAGAGAGAGTGCTGTGCATTCGTGCCCATCAAATACAGATAATTAAAATGTAAAAGGGGACATATCTTGCAGAAAGAGGCTGTTGTAAATGTTTTCTACAATCTACTTTTCACTTATGAACACAAATGTGTGACGGCTAATATAATCATGATCACTCGATCACACAAATTTGGTAATCAATTACAGAAATAATCATAATTGAATTTGAATTTTGATTAATTGCACAGGTACAATCATACAGGAAGCTGCAATATAGCCATGTTTGATTTTTGGTCTTTGAATTTTTTCCAAGTAAGACTACCAAGTTTGAAGAGTCTGCTCGTGGGAATGTTGGAAGTTGAAACTTCAAAATTCTGAACTCTAACGATGACTGGAACACACTCATATTTCTCCAACTCCAGCTCTGCACTATTGCCAACTGTGTCCTCTGAAAATTGAGTTCTGACCAATAAGTGTGACGTGTTTTACATTGTGCTTTATGGAAATATCCTTTCTGGCCCCCATGTACAGTCGTCCTTTCTCATTGTCAAGTATAACAGTATAATGTAGCCCCTTTAAATGACAATAGCCTCCAGATTGTGCTGTTTCAACCATCAGTAGTATAATACAAATATTCAGACATGTTAGAAATGCAAACATCAGTGGTTATTACAATGAGAACTACAAAAGCATGAATAAAAAGGGAGTATTGGAGATGAGCAGGATCCAAGCACATTTATGTACACCGCGTCATAACAAAGCTATCAAAACAGGCTCCAAAAAATTCCTCCTAAAAACATATTGTTGGTATTATTATTATTTTTTTTTTGTTCTTTTGTTTCTCTACTTACAACAATGTCAATTCTCTGTATGTACAACCCTAGAAAATAATTTAATTTTAGTTACACATTTCTACATCTGATACAATACAGTTCTAAGTCCACAGAGACATGTTGGTTGGTCTGTTTGTGCGTGTGTGGAGCTCGACACTGCCTCTGGGTTTTGGCACATTAAACAATTCTACATTTATTTTTCCCCATTGAAGAAAGAAAATATTGTAAGAGTTTAAAAACGGCTGCACTGCAACACATTTGCACAGCTAAAATGAACTTGATTTGTCTGTCCAAATAACGTCTTCTTGAAATCAGACATCTAGACATACTGACTATAAATATCTAATAAGCTAAAATACCAACATATAGAACTTTTGAATGTTTTGCACTGTATAGGCTACTATGTTCAGACTTTTCTCTGCAATTTTTGGAAATATAGTTGGTTATCCTCCTTAAAATATTTTAGTCAACTCAATGGGAAAAACAAATGAGATTTTTACCTCTCAAACCAGGAGTGCCCGTACAAATCTGAGCTCCATGTGTGTGCTGTTGTATCTATACAGAGAGTCCGATGGAGCTGGGTTTGGGTGGTGGGCGTGGCCTAACAGTCGAGGGGCGGGTCTGAAGCCGGTCACAGGGAGGAAGTGGTAGAGTCGACGATTTCTCTCCCATTACACACCGCTGGGACAAAGTGTGCGCTCACCGAAGCTGCAGACACAAAAGCACAGTGCTCACTCAGGTGGGATTTGAATTAATTTGTTTTTCACATTTTCTGCACACTTTGCACACTCACTTCTGGAGTTACAAACTTTGTTGAGATTTCAGCACAAGAGCTGTGTCACCTTATGCCATTATGTGCAGTGACACCAGGGGTCATAAGCTTGGACTGCTGGAACAGTGTTTCTCAATCGGGGGGTCTCTGGGCATCCCCTGATCACATAAATTAAACATTGTAGCTTCCTGTTTGTTGGCCTACCAGATGGTGTACCTAGGCGTTTGATTTCAAAATAAAATCAAACATAAGATGACTACATTATTACTTTGTGGGTGGCCTACATTTTGTGTTTGGGGGTCACGAATGTCTACAGGTCTTATTTTGGGTGTTGAAACAGCTGAAACAGATTGTGAACCACTGAGCTGCTTTACTGTAGCAATTAATTGAACCAAATATTGTATTGTCATTTATTTGTAAGGCCTGTGTAGTCATAGTTCTGCTTCCAACCTTTTGTAGACCTGATCTACTCTAATCCTGTTTATGTGGCTTAGGTCTGATTAAATCCTAACTTACACCTACTCTACTTCATAACTTAGCTTAGTTCTGGAAATGTAGACATCCCAAACGTTCAGAATAACTCAAACAAAGGAGACACACAACACTTTGGTATGTTTCTAACAACATTCTGATATGGTTACAAGTTAGATTGGCAAAAATATGTCTTCATGAGTTCTACACAATGATAGACCTGGCAGATGGTGCTATTATGATATTATCCTTCCTTTTACATTTTTTTAATATGTATGAGATAGAATATTTACATTGTCACCGGATTCTTCTAAATACATATGTCTTACAAGTGTCCATAAGTTCTCCGTAATGCTCATAGACAGTTGGAAAAGCTGTTTATTTCTACTTTTCCCTTCGGTAGTCAGCAGTGACAGTCACAATGACAGTAAAGTAGCGCATATTGTCTTGTGTTTTGCAGGATTTAGTGGGCCCGGGGGCCCCTCCCTCTCAATGCAGACTGTCAGCTGGAGGCCTCTGTCTAACTAGCTCATGATTGAACCTGTCAGTCATATATTAATGACAACTGCTGCGGAGGAGGAGGAGAAGGAGGAGGAGGAGGAAGAAGAGGAATACAGGGCCATATTTAGACTGTGGCATTGGCTTAGAACAATAACAGAAAGAGTTGCATTTTGACATTCTTTTCTGTCAAAATGAACAAAAGTCATCTTACTACAGTTGAGAACTGTATCAGACAACAATAAGCTCAATATGGCATCTCATTGCAAGGTTTCGGTGGAATAATACTTTACAACTTTATTTCTGACAGAGTGATTTTGTTAATGTGGATAGCTTAGTGATTACAGAGATATGATCAATAACTGTGGGGCTTTGCAGTCACTGAGTAATTTGAGCACCTAGCACCCTCTCACTCTGGCCTTCATTCATGCTAGTTTATTCAAATGTGAAAGTCATCTCTCCTTCTAAGTTTCAAAAACCCTTCTTTCTGAATTTCTCAGATGTATGACACACGGCTCTTCTGCACTATTGTCTGATAATCTTTGCTGTCTAACTTCATTCAGCACATCTATGTGCACATTAGCATTGTGAGGGGCAAGTTAGTATTATCTCATCCATGTCCAAGTGGAACATAACTGAATCTGCATATCTCTGAATAAGGTTGGAACAATATTCAATTAACTTTAGGTAGTAAAAAGTTTGTAGTGTTATTGTAGAGTGGAAGCTACCATGCGAGGCGTAGGTGGTGGCTGCCCCGCTCACACTGAAGCGGTTCAGATTGAGTCTGTGACTGGTCACGTTCTTCTGAGGCTGAAACAGGATGATGTGGACCTTTGGAGCGAACATACAACCCAGCACCACGAAACCGCTCAGACTGACGGAGATGCACATGGTAGTTGTCTGCACCTGGAAATAGACACACATAAGAAAACATGTATTAATGTAATAAATTTGAATTTAGCCTGGATCAGCCAAAAACATGATTCTGTTCTTCGTGATATGATGACATTTGCATTTTACGCTTAGAACGTCTTTAGAGCTCTGGGAATCTGCATCTTGCAGTCAGCATGAAGCACCACTCTCACACCGACAGAAACTAGTGTGGAGAATCAATCATAATTAACCACATTTATCAAAAAATGTGGATTATAGTTGTGCACCAAGCAAATTCTCTAGACATACAAACGCTAAAGCCTTTTACTGGATTTATAAATCAAATTTGGTGATGTTTTTATAGACCTAAAACTTGTTAGTCTTCAGGGTCATTTTCTATTAAAGAACAGAAAGTGATTTCTGAGTCTTGTAAGGGAAGGGACCTTCAGCAAAAGGTTGCTGAAAGGAAAGTGAATGAGGCAAAAATACAATTTCAATCTTGGTTTTGGTAAGAGAATAATGTCGAGCCAGTGTTGAGAAGAATACTTTGAAATTGTAAGATTAAACTTTTTTTTTTTTTTTTGCATGTAAATAGTTACCTTACAACAGTAGTTTAAAGTAGTTTTTTATATACTTAAACTGAAACTACCATTTGCTTAGAGAGATTACTGTTTATTAATATATTCTAATAGAAATGACCATACTTAAACTTATCCTTCTGATACAAAAATATTTGAATGAAAGGTCATAAACTTTTGAAAAACAGACAGTGTGATTAAGCCTGAGACAGTGATGGATATGCTTTATGCTAATCCAAAGCAGTCATTAAAACACTAGATGATGTTTATGATAATCTCAGTTTCACTATAAACTAAAATGACTCAGTATAGTATAAACTGTCATAAAATCACACATGATGATGTCCTTATGTGGTGACATCAAAGGCTGATGTTAAACACAAGCCACTTTCTTAAAGGGGTCATATTATTTAAAACGTATTATTCAAATATTTTAACCTTGTTATAACAACCTCCCTTCACCATAAGTTTACTCAAAGTTATATTTGATTTGATTCATGCATGACTGAGTAATGTTGTATTGTTCTTCAGCTGGAGCTCAAGTGCTCACCTACCACCTATCCCCTCCCACTTGTCTGTATTTACTTGTTATATTTCAAAAGATTAATGCTCAAAAGTGCACCATATATGGTTCAAAACTGTCCCATAGCCACTTTCCAACAATAATAACTTGTTATTTTAAGTCTTTTGCTTCTTACAGTTAAATTTTCGGTTCTGCAGTTTTGAACAGGAAGTCAATTTTTCTTTTTTTCAAGCCGTTTTAGATCAATTTTGTGTTTTACAATGAACAAAAGGTGAATTACTGATCTGCATGTGTTCTAGTATCTTACTAAATTGTGGTAAAAACACAAAAGGTCTCCTTTAAAAGATTCATTACATACACATTTTTTGTGCTGACAGTGGCACACTTGGCTGATAAGCGAGCTCCCTCAAAGAGGCTAGGGATGCACAAAACAGTTCAGATGCTGATTTTGGTACTTACATATAAAACATAAAGTATGCCATTAGCCAAAATCAATGGATACTAATGTCATGACTGAAAGAGATTTTTCTTCTCAAAACGTAAGAAATTGTTTATATGGTGTTAAGTAAGTTAACTTGTCTGGGATTTGCCCACACTGGGTCTGGTCACTTCTCAGAAAGCATTTTTGATCAACTCCAAAATGAACCGAGCAATCAAATTAGTTTATTTGTAATGTCTGTCATTTAGAACAAAATAGAACAGTAACGTTTTGTAATAAGGGGACATTGATTCATTGATTATCATCTTGAATTTATGATATGTTCATGTGGAATTATTGCATGAATTCAAGATGTGCACTGGTTCACCATTAGCTCACTGCAGCCTTAAAAGCTGTAACTAACAGATCTTTATATGACGTTTTCTCAGGAACAAAATAACAGCATGCAAATGTAGAAGATTCAACGTTGCACTCATTCCTGAATAAACAGGCAATCTTTAACTTACAGTTTCTGTGCAAGACGCAATGTAAACTAACTGTAGCCCTTAAGCATTACACCTCTAGAAAAACTGCTGAACAGTTATTTCCACAGCCTGTTTACTTCACAGTGGCCCTGAGCTCCTCTGGATCAATACAAGACTTCATCAACTGGAATCACCGAGGACACATTGCAAGCCTTTACCTCCTCCTGTCAGAATCACTCAACCGGCAGTTGTTTGCAGATCAAATATCTGAGCTCACACTAAGTCTCAAAGACAAATTCATTGACTTTTTACAACCTTAATCAAATCATTAGGATAATAAAGAGCACTTCGATTTCAAGGTAAAATACAGTTGATTGATTGCAGAAGAGTCATGTGATGTTATAGTGACAGGTCTTGGAGGCTGATTTACACAGGGTTTGGTATATCTTACCTGCATGGGTAAGAACCAGATGCAGTCTGATTCTCCAGGGGCTAGAAAGATTCAGGCCCAAGTGAATTTGGGCTGTCCTAGTGAAGTCTAATTTTTGCCATTAGCCCTCCCGTATTTTCAACTATGTCACCAAAGTATGCATCCTCTATCTAGTCCTGACAAAACCTGGAAAAGTCTCCTGACCGGTTGAACAGGTGCTGAGGTTGCACATGCAGAGAATAAACTTCCCTCACAAAAGATTAATTAAGTATACCTAAACTTTGTTGTTGCAGCAGAGCATCCACCTTTCTTCTATACCATATCATAGTTTCTTGTGAGAAAATACTTATTAAAAGCTTTGGACAGTCCAACATTTGAATATTTCTATACTGCCGAGCTGTTTTCCACCAAGATTAAATTTACAGAACACACGCAAAATTAAAAAACTGTTGAGGACATGCTAAGTTCTCTTGAATTTTCTTTTTGTAATGGTCTGCGACTAATAGATGGAAAAATGTATGATGCATTTGTACATTTTACACGCATGATACACTTCACCATCACAAGCACTCTCTTCTTGTTGTTGCCTTTTCATAGATCTCTTTTTATTAGAAATATTCTCTATGTTTTGAATGCATGTTGGTGTCCTTGATGTTATGTGGTAAGTCTTGATTCTACTGTAGGTATGTCCATGACAAATGGGAACAAAAAAGGGGTATTCTTTTCTAAAATCTAGGCTCGATTTATTTGATCTTTCATTGCTATAATGTTTTGTATTGACTGACTGATTGATTGATTGAAGGTAGAAGGTTAATTTTTTAATTTATTTTTTCATTAATTGTGAAGCATCCGCTCTGTGTTCTGACATTCTGAATCCGTTCACCCACCCAACAACTGCTCATCGGATATTTACTTGGAACTGTGCAAAGTGTAATGTAAAAAATGGTGTGAAAATATCCTGTCAATCAGCAACCCAGATGTATCTATTTCAGTAGGTTGTTGGATAATTGTTTGTGGTGTCCTGACAAACATCTAACCCATGATGTTATTAAAAGTGTCCATTCTAGGCTCGGTCAATTATGATTCAGATATAACCATGTTTGTCTGGGTCATAAGCCAGTATTACAAGGATTATAACAATCATAATCAAATATGCATTCCGGCGGCTAAAACTGTGTCACAGAATTCTGACTCTTAATTCTGTGGTGCTATTGGTATGCTGTGATTCGTGTTGTGATGTCCAACACTACTAAAGACAAATTGGTGCTTTGTGTTAATTTAGCAATGGATACTCACAACTGCCTCTAGTATTTGCGGATTTTTTTTTAAAAAGAATATTTTTCCCATCTGATCAAATATATATATATTTTTTTTTCCAAGTAACCACAGCAGCAACCTTGTGCACACCCATCAGTAATCATCCAGGCCCTCTGCTCTGCTTGCTGGAGTTTGTTTACCTAACTCATCTTAAAGTCAGATTCCAAGGCCAGCGTGGTGAGCTGTTTGAGGGGCCAACGCATCAGCACTCCTCTGCTTGCCCTTTGATTGTGCCTGTGTGTGAGAATATGTGTGGGGCACGGGACACTCTTCTGCAAAACCTGGACATGTGTCAGCACTCTGAGCAGGCCTGTCATCTGCACTGTGCAGCATTTAGAGATGCTCATAAGGAATGTCTGCGAATTCAAGAGTGACTGACTGGGACTGACTTGTAAGTAGGAGCAGTGTTGGGAATGCAGAATCAAAATGTGATCGAAAGTCACTGCACGGCAGAAAAGAGGGAGAATCCTGTTAAGCTGGATTGCTCAATATTTGAAACAAAATGAGAAAATCTAATTACCCATGCTATATGTTTCCTTTTGTAGCAAAGCACATTAGAAAATATGATACCACTTTATTGTAGCTACACTTTAAAGGTGCTGTACCAGTTTTTCCTTCCTTAAAAAAAAATTTTAAACTTCCTACACCAGTCCACATGTTGTGCTCACTTACCTAATACATTCTGAGTCTTTGATATGTTCAACACGATGTGTTTTAACTTTAAGCTTTTTTTCACAGCAACAGCAATCAGACATCAGACAAGCTTAGCTTAGTGGAGTTTGAACAAATGGGACAATGTTAGACTTTCCATTTCAATTTGAATAGATACATTAATCACATATTTGTGCTAGGAAAAAATAATAAACATACTTTCCTTTATTACACCTAATAAACTATTTGTTCATTATGACTTTAGAAGGATTCAGGTTTAATATTGCACATTAGGGTATTAAATAATTTGTTACACTGATATTCAAAACCCTTCAGACTAGAACAGCTAGACTTAATTTATTATTAAAAGTTAATGAGTGAGTTGCTTCATGTGCATTTTGAAGGTTCATCTATGCTTTATTTTCTTATAAACAGCACCGTGCATTCAGACCTATTACCTGGCAATGTTTGTCTGATATTGCAATTTCAATTCGATAGGTGATATTTAGTAAATGTTATTTTATGTTTACCTTGACATTTTGCAACAATTGCAAAATGTAACCATGAAAAATATTAAAAATAAACTACCTTATGTGAAAAGCTAAAACTAAAAGGCTATGCATGTAGTCATTAACACTGCAGCTACAACAAGCTTGACAATTCAGTTGTCCTGCATGCACACAATCACTGTCACATTCTGGGAGAGACAACAATAAAGAAAGGAGGAAAACGTGACCTGAGCTAGTTTTTTAATATTGATTAAAAATAATATAAAGGTTGTGAACATGCAATGTTTAAATTAATAATCAAGTGACAATACAGAAGATGGCAGATACCTCTACACATATCTAGATGTGTCTCAAACATAGAGCATGAATGAGTCTATAGGCCTATACTAACCAACCAAAAATAAAGACAAAGCAGGCTTCTGCTGTTGTATTGTTGCATTCCCCATCGGCACAGCACATTCTGGGACCGCTATGGATCAAGGCATATTTTATCGGTCCAAAACCCCTCTAGTGTGTAATTTTTCAAGACTTTTGGATGTCTTTCTCACCTATATGTTTAACCAGTGCCATCAAGTCAAACAGCAATCACAAAGGTCAATGTTACTGTTTGCAATTAACTAAATGTACCTATTATAGTTCAGCACTTTTTGTCCTTTAAAACAATGACAAAAATTCACTTTCAAACCAGTCTCTTTCCCCTCTGTCCTATTGCTGTTTAACTCCACACCACAGCTGCGCGATCGGCTTCCTCAAGCTCTCCGTCTCCTCTTCAATAACACCACTATCGAGCTCCAACCTTCTCCTTCCATGTCCTACTGAGTTCAAAGCACACTGTCTAAAATCCCTGTCTAAAAATCTAGTCTGGACACACCTCACAACCTCTCAGCCATTTGATGTATTGCCATAACACAGATTTAAAATGAATTTGTGATGCAAGAACTATGCTGCATTGCAAAAGTTTTCAAATTAGTTGCAAATTTATTCAGACATTTGGGGAAATCGATAAAGTAAATTCATGAGGCACATTTTTAGCTAAGGTTTCGACTCTAACCAGCCATCCGTCGTCCCAAACTGACCTGAAAAGTATTTTGTGCACTCCTGTCTTTGTATTCGAAATACGTAGCAGTAGTGTTTAATTAAAAAAGGAAATTTAAAGGTATTTGCCATAACAGATGTAGTCTCAAGTTGTATTAGTTGATATATAAATATCTTTTTTACATTTGTCCCGGGTGCCATGCAATCCAATCCAATGGGTGATTGCAACCAAAACCAAACCTTGTCTACTCTGCCATATTAATGTAGAGAACAGTTGCAATAACTATGTTTTGATGGCAAAAACATTTCATGGAGCTAATAATTGTGCTGTAAAACTGCATAAATCAAACAGATTTGGCATAATGCTAATATTGTACACATTTTTTTTCCACTCAGATGAATTGTGAACATGGGGTTAAGCCCTGATTGCTTCATCCACACAAGTAATAGCACAGGTTAGGGCTCTACTGGTGACTGAATGAAACTGATGTGAAACAGGCATGTTCTGATCTTATCAGTGTTACCCTGTAGTCGCTGGAGGTGACGTAGAAGATGGGCAGGAAGGCCAGCCAAATGATGCAGGTGGTGTACATGGTGAAGCCAATGAACTTGGCCTCGTTGAAATTCTCTGGGCATTTCCTGGTTTTGAAGGCATACCTGAAGAGAAGAAGTCAAACTTAGTAACTTGGCACAAAAATAGGTTTACAATATTACAACTAAATATTTAGCTCGTATGAAAGAATAAATCAAGTAAGCAAATGCAGAAAAGCAGATAAACAATCGGAGCACTGCAGCGTTGCTCACATTTCTGACTGACATGATATTTGATATCAAACATTGGAGAAATTATTATATTTCTCTTCGCCATGAAGGTATTTCTGACTCTGTGTGGGAAAATTAATTGTTGTGGGGCAATTTAAGTGTCCAAAATCTCCAACTGCTATTTTGTCCAGATGCTTCTGATGACTATTTATGTATATTTATCTAAAGTCAAACACAATTTAATTGAGCAAACAGATTATTGCAAATAAAAGAAAAAGGCAAATGATCATTTAAAACTGGCAGGTGTGAGATTTTAGGTTTCTTTATCATAATTAACAGAAGGAAACTTTCACAATAAACTTTATTTAATGTATTGTCTCTCACTTTAATTTATCAGTCATAAAAACTTTATATAAGTTTTTAGCAATTTAAAAATGAAAATGCAGTCGAGCTGACATTTAGAATGGCTGACTTTCAGTTTTCATTTTACCGCAGAGTTATTTTGAGCTAAACAATAGCTCCATGAAGAAAAATTAGACCAAAATAGCAAAGAAACATTTTATCAGTTATTCTGCCCATCTTGCAGCCACTCAGTTTGAATGTGTTTAGGATGAAAAGATATTCAGTGCATGACCTCTGTATTTCAATCTATAATAATCTGAGATATTTTGATACTTGAAAACATATTCTTATTCTACTGCTGCAGTAGACAAATAAATATAAAGATTCTCTTATCAGAGATCAGACAAACGCTTATGAGAAATGCAATTCAAATTCAAAATGTTGTAAATGTATTCCTCTTCTGCAGCAGGAGATTACCACCACATGACATCAGCTGGTGCAGCAGAGCGTTTTAAGGTCAGAAGGAAGGAGACATACTGCAGGATTTCTTCAACATGTAATTTAACCGGATTGTAGTGCCTGCAATGTTTTATGACAAAACTGAAATCCATCTAAAGGGAGAGTCATTTTTTTACCAAATCAATTACAATCTTATACCGACAGCTGTTGCAATAGTGTTTTACTGTTTATGAAGAAAACTATAGACATGCTTTTAAAAAACTACACCTTACTTATTCTCAGTAAAGTCAATAAATGGATGAAAAAAATATACCAAGATTTGGTATCTTCTTAGTTTTTAAGAAGCTAAGGTTTGGATTTAGGGTTTTAAAAGGTAGAACTCAGGGTTATTTTTTTTAAATAATTATTATTACATTATTACTATTATTATTTTATATTTTGATATTTCTGATGTTTATTGATGAAGCAAGTTCATCTAACTCTGGGAAACTGAAGAGACATGAATCAGTGCTAGTTTGGTCTAGCACTGCAAAACTTACAAAAAAACAAAAAACAAAACAGAATTGAGTAGTATGGTAAATCCAGTCAAAGAAAAAGTACATATTTCCTTTCCAAAAATGTACAAATCTCCTCTGTGGGCATGTTTTCCAAAAGTCAAAATTGTCAGTAAATCTACTAAAACAGCCCAAAGTAGGTCCTTTGGTGCTGCAATGTTTTAATTCAAAAGTGCATTTTTGTCCATTACAATGCTGCGCTGTGATTAGCGCGCTGCTTTTCTGTGTTTGATCTGGCTCACCATGGCTTTCTTTAACCACACAGTCAGGATCTCTCCAGTTGTAATTTTCAAGATTTTGTGAAAATTACAAATATTGCAAAAAATCTATTTAGTAGAGCCAGGTTACTTTGACTGACCATTGGAGGAAAACAAACTGCACTGTTAAAATGACTGATACAGTGTATACCCCCTCTTTAAAAACCTAAATGTGTGAAATGTTATATGTTAGCTGTTTATCTTACTGACCAGGTGCAGAGGACGACCAGCAGCACATCATACACTAGGCTCAGCAGCATACTGGAGTCTCTCACGTTGCACTTGAGGATCACAGTCTGTCTCCTCTCGGGCAGTGTGAACCTGCGTGTGCCCGGTACCTCCAGCAGCAGCCACACAGACACCAGGAGAAGCTGCACTGAGATCAGGCTCAAGCAGATGAACACCTGAGGACAGACAGAGAGAGAAAGAGAGGAGCAGGCCTTAAGTCAATGTCCTCTGTCTGAGAACTAACTCCAGAACCATCTGCTCAAAGTTACAGCTAAAGACTCTGCGCAAACAAGACCTTTATTCTCTATTTCTCTGTCATTTACAAACTTTTACAAATGTAAAAACACATCGAGTAATGCTAAAGTAACTTTGCCACAAAGTCTTTACTCAGACAAACTTTGATCCTAGCCATGTCTGATTGTGTGAATTATGTGTTCATGGGGCAACTGGTCACTAAGGTGATAGGAACAATACACTGTCAACAAAAATTGAAAAAAAAGTGTGAGGTATAAAATGAAGATTGTTTGATGACCGATTATGTATTAACTTTAGCATCTCCAAAGAAATTAGTCAGGAGTCGCCACTTTGTGTCATAATTTAGGTAATTCATAACATGAGGGTATTCATGAATCTAAGGACAAAAAAATTGAGCTGTGGATATCAGCTTTAAGAGATCGAACACAAAATCAGAACTTGAATAGCTGAAATAAAGATTCACTAAAATATGCCCTATTGACCAGTCCTTCACCTGAGAGGAGGGGCTTATGAAGCGCGGCCTGGCTGGTCCTGCTCCCTCTTTCACGCCGTTGAAGATTCGTGAGATGCGGTTGGTTTTGGTGAGCAGGGCGGAGTAGCAGACGGCGAAGGATGTTCCCAGACCAAGACGTCGTAGGGCACAGACAGCAGGTGAAGGTTTGGCCAGAAACAGGAAAGTCAGACCGTAGGACATGAAGACGCCCGACAGCAGGATGTAACACAGCTCACGACCTGACGCCTTCACCAGGGGGGTGTCGTTGTGCCGAGCAAAGACCCACACCACCAGGCCTGTGCACATGAAGCTGTGGAGGAACAGGGAACGCAGATGTTAACTTTGAACACCCAAGAGGATTTCTAAAGCCAAAAACTAATGAGATATTCTAAATGATTTTGCTATTTTAGAAAAAAAGAAGAAAAAAAACACTTCACTTTAAAGTCTACTGTACCTAAACCACAATGCACACTATTAAATTCCCATGCTTGATTAGAGAATAGATCCCCATCCATCTCAGCACACTCGCCCCTCTCTGGCCCGTGCTTACCCCACACATGCAATGGTGATGGGTCCTATTGCCCAGGCGTCCTCCCACATGATGTAGTCCTCAGGCAGATCGTAGCAGGCGCTCAGGTCGTCCGTGGGCCACTGTCCCGGAGCACAGGGCGTACATGTGAACTCGTCTGACAGGTACTCATGAGCTTCACAAGCTGTGCAGATCCAGCAGCAGTATTCGCCTGCAGAAAGACACACATCCAGACCAGAATGTCTCAGTAATGCATGGACACATGAAAGACTTTTTTATGTAAGCTTACTCGAAGTTGTACTTGTATTGAAGTTGTTTGAGTATCAAACATCTTCAAACAAAAGTATCAACACTTTTGCAGGACTAAAAAAGAAAATCTGTTACACTAATGATATGTTTTTCATTTTAATAATATAGTGTATTTTGGACTGCGTACTGTTTTTGGTATTTCTTATTTTTCTTTGATCTTTACAGCAATACAAACCAAGTCTTAATAAAAGAATAAATGAACTCCTCTCTCATACCTGCCTGCATCTTCTTCATCTCATTTCTGGCGCAGGGGTCACTACACTGGGAGGTGGGCACTGCTTCTCTGGGCCACTGGATGAGGTGGCTGCTCAGACTCAGACTCTCAGCCCACTCGCCCACAGGCACGTAGCCGTAGCGCTCTCCCAGGCGCTGGTAGCTGAAGATGTTGTAGCGCCCCATGCCGTCGCCCTGGGAGTCGAACTTCACCACGGTCTCGCTGCCCAGAGGAGAGAAGGGGGCTGGGGGAGCAGATAAAGCAGAGAGGGGAGATAAGAGCCAGAGGACAAACAGTCTATTGATGGATGTATTGATGAGTTTTGGGAAGGAACGGAGGGTGAAAGACGTGTGCAGACTGCGGAGACCCTGCAGGATAACTCCCAGTGACTAAACACAACATGTAGAGTAAACAAGAGGCAAAGCCACATTGTGGATGTCCGTAGTATTGCGTCCTTTTAATCATGTTGACTAGTTTTGCTTTGGCTTTTGACATGCAAAGTTATTTTTTTATTGAAGAGCACACATTGCAGTCAAACTTCTGGCAACAGTGAATTACCAAGGCTCAGAGACGGAGCAGAAAAGACAGTCATAAACAAGATTAAAGAAATAACTCTGTGTAGTGTTAAAGTATAATCTGAGAGTAGGGACAAGTCACACACATCCATCACAAAAACTAATGGGTGTGGCTACAAAGCAATCTTGAAAACTTAAACAAAATAACTCATGCAGGCACACTCCAAATGCATTTATCAAGAAACGTGACATGTCTTTGCCAAGGACATACCTCGGACATAAATTTCTACTTTCAAAGCTGTTGACAACATAGTCACACATTTATTCATACACCAGAACGCTCAGAAACAGGAAACTGCCTTTGGTTTATGTTTTTCCATTTATTTCACTTCAGCCTAAAAAACATAACATTAACCTCTCACTGACTTTGGCCATTATACATTGACAAGATCATTACAGGTTCTGATGTGAGTGTGGTATGTTGAGAAATAGCAAACAGTTGAACAAAAAGGAGGAGGTTAATCAGATTTATACTATATCTTTATATATTTGTGTCTGATGATTATGACAGTGGAAAAACTGGACAAGCGGTTGAACCATGACTCTTGACCTTTAAATCATAGTCTAAATACTGAAAGATACTTTTGAGTACCAGTAACTCAATAAATGCAAGGTGAAAAACTTTAACACCGTACTCTGTGACATTTAAGCCAACAAAAAGTAACCGACTCTCCAAAGTTACATGAAGCATCTTTGAACTGTCTCACATGCGTCAGGCAGGTCTCATTAGCAACATGGTCATTGAGTGTTTCCAGCAGAGGGCGGACAGACACACCTAATCCAAATGGAAAGAATAAAAAAGAACATAATTTCTATGCATTACTTTTTCTTTTTTGGCAAAGATATATTGTTAAAAAGCCAACAAAAAACAATCTTATAGCCCCTGACAGTATGCAGTAAAATGATTCCTAATTTGATTTTCCCTGTAAACTCTTGTCTATTTGCACTATCAGTATAAATGCCTCGTGCTCTCAGAGACCTGTGTCCAGCCCAACGCTCTTCATGCTTCCCTCGGGTCACGTCTGCTCCAAAATGCTGCACTAAATTCCACAGCGTCCAGGTTTACGAGTAAAGACATGATGAAGAAACGTGCCTGTAAAGCCATATGAGCGTGAAGACGGCACATGGCTCCCTTGGCGGCCCTGCACTTGCCCTGCTCCTGCCTCACTCCAACCCCACTCTGGTCCTTCACTGCCCTGATCTCTCCTTCAGTCCAACTCCTGGTCCGCTTCTGCCCTGTTCCCTCCCTGCTCCTGCCCTACTGTACCACACAATGTAAATAGCTTTTGTTAATGTTTATAATGAATATGAACAAATTCCTAATCCGAGTCTTGTTCAAGCCACAGACCTCAATTTAGGACTTTTCATAATGCAGAACTGAGTTAACCTGTTCACCCTCCAAAAATGTACCAGCTTGCCCTCACCAAAACAGAAACTATTCCATTTCATAGCTTGTCAACCACCACAGTCTCACAAGAAAGCGTACATTTACCACGGCACAAAAACAGCATTTGATGATTCAGGCCTTTTTTTGCAAACTTATGTTACGTCGTACATTTGGCATGATATGAAAAAGTGTAAAAATACAAGAGTTTTGGTTGAAGATACATGGGACATTTTCTTTAGGTGTAACAGGTAAGTTTAGGCATCAAGTTACTAAAATGGGTAATGTTAGGGACTTGGGGAAAGGTTAAGATTAGGATAAGGATTTTGTTAATATTCATAAATAGGAACACCTCTTAACAACCACATAGAAATGAACTGGGACTGGCGACGCGTGGCATAATTACCCCAAAACAGTCGTGCTAATAATTTACATGTCCCTTGATGTCGTGGTAAATGTACGCTTTCTTGTGAGATCAGGCTCTGTCAACTCAACATTGTGTCATATCCCAGAAAATTAAAATACGTTTAGCATTTGCTCAATCACTTTTCCATATTGCTCAACGTACACTGTATTGCTGTAACACACAAACCAAGTGTAAACCAGTGTAAATATATGAATAGGGGAAATTAAGAAAGAAGCCATCATATTAGCCTGTCACTAGTATCGATCATTTTGGACCATTGACCAACAGGTTAAATGGCAACCACTTTATTTCTTTCTTTCATTCATATACAAGTACATTAAGTTAAACAATGCGAAACTAAACGACAAGATACCAAATCAAAAATGATAGTAAGTATGTTGCAAAATGGTAGAAATCCCAAGAAAGTCCATTTTGCACACTTTGTTGAATCCTAAATCCGCATGTTGCTGACACCTGGTGGTTTTGACAAAGTGTCTATCAGTGGTTCGTCCTTTAGCTCTCACTCTGCTGACACATGCTGCACGCCGGACAGCACACAGCCATGTCCAAGCAGATGATACGCCTGCTTTTGCGCTGCACAGGAGTGAGAATACAATGGGGAGTTACATATCCTCAGGCATATCGGATATGAGTAAATACTATGTGCTATTCTTGTAAGGTTATTATAATGTGTTATTTTGGTGAGCTTGTATTAGGACTGAGCAATTTATTTCTAATTATGACTGGTGTTTTTAATGAAGAGGTCCACAGCCAATCTTCAATTTATGCTTCTAATAAGACAAAACAATTCAGTCAGAGGAGGGGCACAATTCTGATTACTTTTTATATTGCTCAGCTCTTTCTTTTGCTTTTTATTATTGGAAATTCTATGGATAACACTGGCTGCTGTTTTGACCATTTATTTAATCAATTATACCCTAAAGCTCCTTAATCGCTAATCTAGGTAAAACTTCAGATGTAAGTACTAAACTAAGATTTTTACTTTAGTCCAGTAATAAAGCTCCCTGAACAGAATTCTCTATTGATTTTGCAGCAGAGAGTTTTGAAAGCAGCAGGTCACTGAGTCCTCGTCCAGGAAATTAATGGACAAAGCTGATGTAATTTCCTGTAATCTGGGGTAATTTAGATCAGCAAATCAGAAAAATGTATTTGTTGTTATTTAGATGTCAATATAACTGTAGGCTAGTTCATGTCAAAGCTGACAAAACTTAAGGTATCTCTACATTCCACTGCAGCTCCACTGTTTCTGTATAAATAATTTAAATACATGCTGTTCACTATCCTGCCTGTCTGCACCATACAGTCTTGGTATATATACCAAGGATGTTACATCGTCATTTTTCAGTGTTAGGAAAAAGACAAAATATAATGTATTAGGAATTATTCATGTAAAACCATGAACAAACAACAATGAAATCTTTCCCCCAAGTTTGTAAAATCAAGCTTTCTGAATGACCACGTCCTAATTGGACAAAAGTGTTGTCAAAAGCCAACAAATTTAAAGATTTTTTTTTCCTATGAACTGAGTCAATACCATAATTCATTCATACATTTTACGTCTTGATTCAAACACCAAACTGAACCTCAGACAGTCAGAGAAGAACTCTGACTCTGAATACTACTTTTTATTGATAGATATTGACAACATGCAGCAAACTGATTTTGACAAAAAGTTATGCTTTTTCAGTGCAATATAGAGAAAGACTAAATGTAGAACTTTAATGAGCCAGTCACCAACACATCTCTCATTCCCCTGTGTCTGACCTATGCAGAAGCTTCCATTACACTTGAGGTTGACGGGGTAGATGTTCGCTTACATGATCACAGATTTAATAAATGCTAGTTCTGTGGACAAATAATATAATCAAATAAATAAAATAATTGCACAAACTGATTGGATCTCTTCCACTGCAGGTAAATAAGTGAGTCCACGGCTCTCGTTTGGACTGGGGCAATTGACTTGGAGCAGATTGCCCTTTGAGTTCATACTTTTTCTTCACCCTCAAACAATGGTGGGGGCCTCCCATGCTGAGTGGATAATGGCTTTATGAAATCCATAAATCACAACGACAGCACTCTCTTCCATCTTCCTCCCCTCTCGACCCGTCACCGGAAATTCAAACTGTCAAACCCGCTCTGGACTCTGGCGCTAAATGGTCAGGTTGACAACCAAATGAGAATGATTTTTAATAAGGCGATGTTGTTAATACCTGAGATAAGATACACATCCATTACAGAGCAAGTTGGCAGATAATAATTTTGGCAATAATCCAAGAATCTCATAATAGCGGTATTATTCACAGCTCTATAAAGATATGTTTGTAGAAAAGGTAATGAACAGTTATTATTTTGATGTTTGCGTAACACATTGTTTATTTCTCTTTATTGACTCATACATTACATTTGTATTATGATTTACAAGCTTGCTAAGCTTCTTCCAAACATTGCTCAGTAGTTAATATTCATACACAGAAGGAAGCAGAGCTGAAAATCACTCACTCACTCACTCACTCACTCACTCACTCACTCACTCACTCACTCACAAACACAAACTCATTTCCTAAAACAAAGTTAAGATCAGTAGATTTAAGATTTCACCAAACATTGCACAAGTTCATCCCAGTTTAGCCATTTTAAGAATAAAAATGTACTTCCTGTTCATAGATGATGACATTACGCTAAGCCAGGGAGTTGCTTGGCCAAAACTCCCCTCATGTAACAGACTTTTACTTATTAGGTCATATAAAGACACTACAACAAACTTATTTTGTTAAATTTATGTTTATAGAGTCATTTATTTGGAGAAAATGTAAAATGTCTTGGTCTCCCTAGTGTGATGTCATTAGTTCTGATCTACTTCCTGTTTTTTCCAACATATTTTCAAAATTTCTTCACAAACTTGTTCTTGATTCATGTAAATGTCATTTATGTATACAACTAGTGTTTTTCTACTAAATTAAATTAAAATGCACATTTTTTTGGGAAATCTGTCATTCGCACTTTAACAAAAAATATATAGTGAAGCTCATTTAGGCACCAAAATAGACACAACCACTGTATGCTAATTTAGTTCAGTTTCTTTATGTAGAGCCCAAAATAACTAAGTTGCAATAACTAACTTTTTTAGTTGTAGATGAATAAACTTTGTGTTTTCCACTAAAAAGTATATGATAAATCCAGCCCTTTGTGAAAAAATGAAACCCATGTGAACTGTCAGAATTGAAAAATAAAGAGTTTTAGTTCTGATCAGGAGTCAAATGCAGCTCTCTGATTGGCTGTGCTTGTGTGGTCCTTTCAGGTTTCACTTAGTTATTTGTAAAAAGAAGTTCTTAAGCCATAATTGAAACCAAAATGAATACATGTCAATATTAACCCTGTGTCAAAGGATTTATGACTGACAGTTGTTAGACTTAAACCTAAATTGTGTTTGCAGTGTGGAAATCAGCTTTCCCATCTTAGATTTAACAAATGGAAAGAAAATTAAAACAGGAATATAATATTAGCAAATAGAGAACTGTCCCTGAGCATTCACTGTCCTTAAACATTTCTTCTCAACAAAGAAACCCTCCCAAAAAATCCAAAGAGAAAAACCTCAAAAAGCAGCACTTTGAAAGAGAAAACCACTCCCATTGTAATGTACGGGATTACAGAATAAAACAATGCAACTATTTCTGCTCTTGAAACAAAGATTAAACCAGGATTAAAAAGCAATTTCTCTTGTCCTTCAGACAGGGGGCAATATAATATCGCTGTGTACAATTGGTTTTCTATAAAAAAAAATTTGTTGTAGGTGAAAATGTGGCTTTGTGGGTTAATGTGCAAATGATAACTGGAGGAACGTGAATAGAGAACACGTAAAACTACAACTATTTTGTCTGGTTTATGTACTATTAAACAAGAAGAGAAATGCCGGAACAGTAAAAACATAAAACAAATCTGAAAATAGAAGAAAACTGTAAAAAAGACCTGTTAACACCAAACATGACTTTTTTGCTGATATGACAAAGTGGCTTATGACGAGTGGTGGAAGCTGACTGAGGCAGCAGGACCGCTCCAGGGAGAGAGCAGTGAGGTCAAACGCAGCACTGCACCGCCTGGTCAGAGGTGTCACATGCCACTAATTCACAAAAAGCACTGACAAATAGGTCCAGGGCTCAGAGTACTGACGGGACATCCATCCAGCACGAGGCCACACGCTGGTTGACGTTATTTGATAGCAGAAATGGTCAGAACTAGAGTGGTGATGGATTGTGCTCTTAATAACAGAAGCAGAACATCTCAAAGCCTGACATATGGCGTAAAAAAATCTGAAATGGTGTGTTTACTGTGGTTCAAAGAGAAAGACTTACTACATTAAACAAGTGTGAATGCAATACAGATACAGTGAGTGTTATTTAAAGATGAGAACCAAAATGTTCACAACTTGACCATCAGGAGTTCATCTGTGGTCCTAGATAACCTACCCTAGTGTCTCTCTGTCCTCCCGACCTCCCTCTTGTGAATCAGCCTGTTCCTGTCCTGCCGGATGAAACTGCTTCCCTCCACCTGATAGACTCTACAGCAGTGGCGTGCTGGGATCATGTTTCAGCCTGGAAAATGTGTTTTAGATTGGTCTACTTATTTCTTCTCACGCGTGTGTTAACAGATAGTCGAGTGGTTAAGAACTTTGTAGGCTATTGCATTTTCTGCACCCGTGTTAGAGTCCTGCTCATTTTCTTTTTGTTTTTGAGTTGATCTTTTTACCCCTGTTCTCTGCTCCACCTTTCATTCATTCCCTTCTCTTCTCCAGTAGTGCTTAGTTTTATTCACAACTTGGTTAATAAATTTTCCCGACACTGTCAGAACTCTCCATTATATTTACAGTGAATTTATAGTGTATTTCTCCCTCACTGTGGTTCTCCTCAAGGCTTCTCTTTTTCTCAAAGTGTTTCTTTGAGGAGAATTATAAGGACAGTTGTCTATTTGCTTGTTTGCTATGAATGTTGCTTCTGTATTTTTAACTAATGAATGTTTCATTGTTTGATTTTCTAATCTTCTGTTTGTTGAATAAAGAATGTTTTTTTAGCCCTCAGAGGTGACAGCTGTTGTGATTTTGGGCTTTAGAAAAATAAATTTAACTGAACAAAACATGCCCTCCATTTCTAATTGGTAAATGTGGGCGTAAGTCCTTCCAACCCATCTCTACTCAGTCTGAAAATTGAGCATGAAGTTTTCCTTTTGAATTGTTGTAATAAACACTGCCAACTTAGTTTTAGCCAAGAATGGCAGTTGATTTTCACGATGGCAGGAGCATTGGTTGGAATGAGCAGACTGTTAAAATCTACTTGCCAACTCCTCGAATAATAAACTTAACAAAACACTCCTCACTTATGAAACCACACATTCTATTTAGTGGAAAGTCTCACTGAATAAACTAAAATCAAATAGAATTGAACGGCTTTCATTACAGAGAAACTGAAAAACACTGTATTAATTCAGAATAATTTGAGGCAAAAAGTCCTTTTTCATTTCCATGGCTGAGGAATTAATTATGTTCTTGGTCATGTTGGACCACACCGAAGCCCAGGAGGATTGTGGGTATTGGAGAGAGAGATACAGCTGGCACGGTGGCTTAGAGAAGTGGACAAGAAGAAGTCGTCTGTACACAGCACTTCGGTTTCCAGTAAACAGGCAATAAACTTATGTAGGTTTAGCTATATTTAGACACAAAGCTAAAGTATGGGATTTGTTTTAACGTATTAAGTTTTGAGATAATAGATAATATGTGCCTAACAGTAAAGTCACATGTAATAAGTACTTTGCAAAAGTCAACAATGCTGATACTTTTCTGTTGCCACTGCGTCTATTTTGAGCAATTGCCAAATATATTTCTGTGGGGGAGTAGCGCTAGAAAGAAATTCTCTAACATCATATCTATCCAAAAGTGTGTGCTTTCAATGACTGTGACTGTCACATTGATAACAAATTCACCAAATTAAGATACCTGTACCGACTTGTCCAGTTTTGCTACAAAGAGGATTGTCTTAGTCCATCAGCCGTCACATAAGAAGCAATACTGTAGGGAGGCATGTGTCAGCCTGTTTAGAGACCGGCAATTCAGGTTTTCAGACCAAAAAAGTGACATTTTTTTAAGAGATTTGTAGAATGTTGTTATAATATAGTCAAAGTAAAGATGTTTTGAAAAGCATAAGGTAGGTACTTTTTGTAAGTTTAGTAAAAGAATACTTGTTCAGAATTTAATAGCAAAGAGATAACATTATTCAAAACCAACATGAATTAGTTCTCAACCTGTTGTTTATGAGCTGCTTATCATTATTCTTTCCAAATTAGGGTTTCAAATGATACAACTATTGTCATTGTAAATGTACCTGTAAATGCTCAAGCCTATAGTCTCTGAAGAAAACATAGATATACAACAAAACAAACACCAACAAAATTTGTGGTTATTTTGCGTTTTGGATTTTCAATTTGTAAAAAGGGTGAGAAAACGTGCCTATTATCTACCTTTTCTTTGGAAACGATGTTGAAAGAGATAGTGTAAAGTATTATATAGACCCCTAATTGCACTCCAGAAAAGCTTATCTTCTTGGGATCGCTAAAAGTAATGGCTAGCTACAGTTTTTACTTTGTAAAAATAGTTCTAAAAAGGCTAAAAAGGTTGCTATAAAGCATTCCAAATAAACACAATCGTTAACAATTGTTATTTCTTTCCCCTAACTCAACGCCCAACCTTTCCCCTCATTTCCTTGAAGCCCGCCTCTCCAACCTCCAGCCTCTGACACACATTCTCTGGCTTAACACCTCGTCTTGACAGTCTGTTGCTCGGCGTTGCATGCTCAGGAGTGCGCTCATATCTCTCTATCTCTACTCATCCCTCTCTTGTTGCCATGGTAATGCCAAAGCCTCCTTCTCTGAGCTCTCCCTGTGTCCGGCCCGATCCCAGGGAAGCCTCTGGTGGTTGGGTTCTGCGTTTTTTGTTTTGCTGAGCGCTAACGAGGCTCCGGACACTTCAGGACCGGAATGTGGCTGGATTTGCTTGTCTCTCCCCGGTCGCCGTGGCGCTCAGACACCCCCGGCCCACGCCTTTCTCAGAGCCATCATTCAAGCAACTCGCCCCCTCCCAGCACGCCAGCCTTCTGTTCAAATAGTGTTGATAGATGCAATATTCTGCCCTCTCCCTTTTTCTTTCGCTCCTTTTTTCATCTCCCACATTCTCTCCTCTCCTTCTGCATTTCTTTTTCTTACCTTGTCTAATCTCTCTCTCTCTCTCTTTTCCATTCTATCTCTTGTCCCTCCTCACCCTCTTCTTCATCATTGTCTTTACCTTCCACCTTTCTCATTGTCTCTTTTTCTCTTCTCTCATGTCTTCCCCTTCCACTCTCTCTCCCTACCTCTCTCTCTTGCCTGTGTGCAAACGCAGAGGCGGCTATGCCTTGAGGGGCCGTATCGAGCTTGCTGCGATGTTTAGATGCTAGAGAGCAACCTTCACTCTTTCACTCATCCTCCTCTCCTCCTCCCAACTCTCTCTCTCTCTCTTTTTATCGCTCCGTATCTCAGCGGCTTCTGTCCGAGAGCGTTCCAAAACAGCTCAGCCCACTCAGACTTCACAAGGTTGCTCGCTTGCCGCCCAGTTCTTCTCCATCGATCGTCTGCGGAGCCTTTTCCGGTTGTCTACCTATCGTTGCTGGCTTTATCTGCTCTCCATTCTTCAGTCACGTCACTCGTTCCTTCCCAAAAGCTTATCTTGTCACAGGCTGCATCCCATACGTCGTTGTGTTATCTTGGCGTCCGATCCAATCCCCCCATGGGTTGTTGCTCTGTGGCAGTCCTTTTGTCCCTGTAGGCCTTGGGTCCATAGGGAGGGTAAATATAGCTCCATCTGCGTATCGTGCTCCACAAAGAGAAAGGGTGCAAACGGCTTTGGATGAGCACACATGTGGAAGGTCAGCAGCCCTCTGAAGGGTTGAGAAAGAGTCCCAGGGAAGGGCAAGACACGTCTGTGCTATTACGCAAGGGGAAATTCTGTGTAGAATCTGCTTCTAAATTGGCTTTTCCCCCCAGGCTATTTGAAGTACAATATAAGGAGATCATGATTCCTCTTTTTACATTTTGTTCATCCAAGTGCATCCAATTTAGAGACTGCGGAGAGGGCCCACAATACAATAAATGCAGGAATATGATCTATTCATCATCGTCTGTCGTCATCGTCATCTCATCATCATCATCGTCATCATCATCATCATCATCATCATCATCATCATCATCATCACATCACTCATCATACCATACAAATCAATCATATTCAATCATCATCTATATCATCATTTTTTTAAGGATGCCTAACACATCTGCCTAAGATGTCTAAAATTCAAAGTACAAGCCAAAAAGGAAACTCAAACCCTGTAGTTTTAGCTTCTGATGATGGCTGCACACTACAGGAGTTTAGGATCTTTTGCAATTTTTTGACGTGCCAAAGAAAAGAAGAGGCCACAAACATAAGGACATTTATTTGTCTCACAGTCACATCATCGTCGCAGGATGAACAGAGACAACACAGACTTGTGGAGCAAGTGAGCGGAGAACAGTGCGTATGTCTTGTGATAGAGTGTTTTCTTTCGTGTGCGCCTTTATACAAATGAACAATAAAACGCAAGTAGATTAAAACAGGTTTATAAACGTCACAGGAGAGCAGAGGGTCATGAGAGGTAAGGAGCTGTTACACAGACGCACTGTGGGCGTGAAATGAAAAATAGTCACAGTGATGCATAGACATAAGGAGAGGAACGACAAAACATCTTATGAAAATTGTTAATCTGGCTTCGCCTCTCCAAACTCGTAAAAGGGCACATCGGGCTTAAAATCGGGCCAAAACTCTTGTTGTGTGCAGCCGGCTTAAGAGGCTCTTATCAGAAGTGAGAAATGTCTCTATATTGATAAATAATAACACACTTTTTCACAACCATCTTAGAAATGAACAGGGCTACAAATTTGCGCAAAAAAGGCGTGAAATCATGCTAGTCATACTCTTTTGACATGTCCTGTTATGTCGTGGTATACACTTGCCGTATGTTTTGAAAAACTTTGATACCAAAATTGTTCTCCATTCATTCGAAAATGTATCAAGTTTGATTTTTCACACTGAATTGTAATTCTCAAACAGCATCTGTCAAATGTGATGCCACTCTGCAGCCCATATTCACCAAACAAAGACTCCATTTATAACTTGGCTTAAGATAAACATTGACCAGACTGAGGAACAGGATATGTACAAGTGGCATCTTATTGTTTTTTTGGAAAACCAGAAAAAAAGGTGTTTTAAAACTAAATTAAAACAAGAATTTATGGGTTAGACTGTGTTGGTTGTAGATGTGTTTATTTATTTATTTATTTGAACAGTCAAACCACAGCTCTTATGAAATTATCCAAGCATTCTGCAGTTCTGGAAGTATTTCCCATTTATTTCCTTGCTGATTTTACACACAACAATGTGCAATACAACTATAAAATCTACATATTACAAGGAGTTCATAAAGAGGTAGTTTTCTGTCAAAATGTATTTCTATTTGTCCTAGAGGAAAGTCTTCTTCTGTATGTTTCTATGGAAAATCTATGTTTTGTCACATTCTGGCATGAAGCATATTTATCTCTATTAAGAAAGTATAGTTATAGTATAGTATAGTTTTAACTGATTCCAGTTAAATTATAGGTTTTGCTGTCATTAGCAACCACATGGCTGGAACTTTTAATCTATTTTGTGTTATTTATCAGAAAAGCTATTAGAAAAAGCTTACTTTTCCTCAGCATCTTTAAACAAACTTGTCATCACAAACCACTTCATCACTGCCAAACTTGCAGGGGTTTATGCATTAAACTTGATCCATAAGACTATTAACACAATAGTCTAAGTCTTTGCAGATTCAAATTTAACATGACAGAATTCTCCAGTATTTGAACGTTTGTTTGACATGTCATTTAGGAAGAATCTCCGTGGAAGGCAAAGAGAAAAATGGATTTTTCTTTTCATTTGCGCGGCACACTGCTGTTGTTGTCACATATGCTCTTTGACAAATATACATTTTCAACGCACAAGATCCCATCTGTTAGAAAGTCTGTGAGGTGCAAGGATTATGACACAACTTTAATTTATGGGCCACAAGTGTCAAACGTGACAACATCACGCCTTCCATGCAACCCCCAGTTTCTAAAAATAGTCCACAATAAGGTTTGCATGTATTTTTCTTGCAAAGATTACAAAATGTACCTCCCTGATTATAATATTCTGTGTGTTTAAATGACAATGAAGAGATACTGAGAAAAAGAGTGAAATGTTGAGTATGAGATTCATTTGAAGCATCAACCTTTATGTACTTCAGATTTCCTTTTGATAACTTAAAACCAATTTGCAAAATATGATTACAGACCAATTTTCCAAAGCAAATAATGTAGTGATTAAATACAACTGAATTTTAATGAGCATGTTAGTATTGCTCAATTGTTATTTTACATTTGTTTTATTGTTTAGCTCAATCTAGATATTGAAGAAACATAAAACTATGATTTCCTCTTCAAAAGTACAGAAAACCCAGCTTTTCATTGTATATTTTAACTCTAAAAAGCAAGTACATTGTTGGAAAATAATTATGAATAATAAACATAAAAATCTAACATTCTATTTACCAAAATCTAAATGTTATTCAAAATACTAAGTGACTATATGACTTATCCTATGTCTCACCTTAACCTTAACTTTTTTTTTTCTAGCTTCTGTTTATTTTAGAAGCGAAATAAGAAACTAAAACACATCTAGACTTAATTGACACTGCTAAAAAAAAAAAAATCTAGAGCTTCTCAGAGAGCGATTCAATCAGGATGTGGGCAAAATAGAAAAAACATTTGCTGAGGCAGACATCTTAGAGAGCTGACACATGCTTCCAATGCCCCGAAAATACATGTAATCATCCCAGAGACTTACAAAGACATTTAGGAAAAAAAAAAAATTACATTTTTTTTTTATTTTATTTTATGGTATGCCTCTTGAGATGTGCCATTTTGTTTTCGAGAGGATCCAGAAACATAAAACATATAACAATTACATACAGTACAATTATACAGATTATCATAAAACAACATAGTTACAACAAGACAAGACAACACCTCTCCACACTGCTGCCAATGTAGAGATGTAAAACACACACATTACACAACTAGGGATGTCAGGATAGGTTGATTAGTCAGTAAATATTGTTGTTATCAAGTCACAGAATTGCAAGAAAAATGGAAAGTACAATTTGAGAATAAATTATGTTTGCTCCTGTGATTTTTTTTATTATTATTCTTTTCACCACTCATGACATCTCTAGGGATAACAGTTAAACAGCATTACAGATTACATCAATACCAACATAGTTGTATTATATTCATAACCATGCTACCATTATTGCAATGGTATATGAAAAGGAAACCTCAAAGAGTGAATGTGTTAAAAAAATCTCACTCAGAATAATGCAATAAAACTAGAAACAATGACAAGGAGTTTTAAGATAAAAGATAAAGATGATTAAACCAAAAGATGTAAGGATCTTAAGTATGTGGACAATTGTTCCAGTCTGAAGAGCTTTGAACTGAAATGCCTGCGTCCAACCTCTTTGCAGATCGTGGCACAACAGATTAAGACAATAGCTTCTGAGCGAATAAGATGATTTAGTGGATTTAAATTGTTTGAGTAATAGGACAGTAAAATAAAACATTTAAAGATGAACAGAGTCCAGTGAAATTCAGTCTTTGATGGATGTAGCCAGTTGAGTTTTCAAATAGAAACTAATGGACATTTAAGAATCTACAAAGACAGTAAAAAGAGCATTAGGGTTTAGATATGATCATATGTTTTGATAAATCGTTCGACGTAATCAATGATGGGTAAATAGTTGATGACTATTCTTTCTTAACTTCTAAAGTAAGCAGTTAAAGAGCATAAGGACTTAAAGTAGCATATGTTTTTTATAATATCAATATGTGGTTTAATTAGTCAGGTCAAGCCAAGACAATATGTTAATAGAATCAGTTCTGTGCTCATGACCCATCACTAACTGAATTGAAAATGGGAGAATTTGTAATTTACGGTGATACCAAAGAACATCAACAAGATTTTCATATTTAAAATTAGTTGATCTCATAAAGCCAATTTTGAACCAAAAGTCAAGTGCAAATGTTTTTTACAACTGAAATCAGAGTTGAGTTTAAAACAGTATCATCAGCAGAAATATAATAAACAGTTCGAATTACATGGGTAGATCATTAATAAATCTAAACAAAAGGGACCAAGAGTAGACCCTTGAGGAACACCTTTTTAAATTATATATTTATCAGACTGTACACCATTAGAAACTACATATTGAGATCTACCATGAAGATAGGAATTGAACCATAAATTGCATTAGTGTCAAAACCTATTGCATAAAGTTGCCAAGAAGCAGATATGACATTATTGCACTTCAAAGTCCACTTCAAATTGCTGAAAGTGTGTATGATGGGGTGGACTACATTTTCAGTAAAATACACAAGCTTAAATTTAAGATTTTGTTTTACTTTTTATTTGCTTTTCACCCTCACACAGTTCAGCAGTATTGATGACATTAGGAACTATCTTTTGGTCCACAAATAACATAGATGGCGATGATTCCACAAAAAAGTAACACATATTTTGTTAAACTGATGCTTTAAGGAGAAAATGAAATGGTATGAGGAGCATCTGTTATTCACTATAACTGTAAATAAACTATTTTATTATTATTATTTTTTAGTTTATTTAAATAGGACAGTGCACATTAATAACATTCTGCAAATGTGCAGTATTAGCTATATAGCTAGTTTCAACTGTAGTCCCCAGCAAGTTGTAAATTGCCAGCAAAGCAATATGATAGACTATCAAAAGTTTCAGATTTGATTAGTCTTGACCAGAAATTACAAATTCTGACTATATTGAAAATAATAAATGAAAATGACAGAGGTGGAGTTGTAAAAAGGAATCCACACATGTCACAAACCGCCAAAAGCAAAGACAATCAGTCAATTTAAGCTTCATTCCGACGGGTTGTGCTAAAAATTGCCAAGAAACGTTAAAGAAAATACTTAAAAGAGGTAAAAAAGTTAATTTTCCAGAGCCACAAAACACCCAATATGACGCTATTATTTGCCAAAAGACATAACGTATATAAACCATCATGTTCACTTTTTACTAAAAAATTGAGTCTAACCTGTCATAATGCTGCTATAGAAACCACACCTATGGGACTTAGTTGAGATGAGTTGAAACAAAACCACCATGTCATTTGTGCAAGACTGTATAACAACTGCAAAGTTGTCACTAAAACTTCATTTCCCCAAGCTGACAATGTGTTTGTGTTTTTTCCAAATCTCTCTCCAAGTTTCGCACATGAATACATCGTCTGTGTAAATAAGCCCGTTTCACACCTCTCCCTCTCTTCTCCATAAAAAGCACCTTAAACCTGCCTTTATAGCGCTCCCTCCGTCTGCTCAGTCTGTCATCCGCCGCTCATCATTTCTGCAACTCCACTCGACTCCAACATTCTCACCCGCTCTCCCGACTCTCCTCTCCCCGAGAGCTTTTGCGTCTTTGATTTGTGCTGAAATTAAGGTGAATTTTTCAAAGGCATCGCTTCATTTTTACCTTTGCACCAACTTTACCTCTCCCGGTCTTATCTTTCAACCCCCAATCACATCCCAAACTGTGCTGTTTTGATGCTTCCGGTCACGCTTTTTTTTGGGTATAAGCCCTTTTTCCAAACCTGTGTCAGTCCCCAAGATGCTGCAAGTTTTTTATAACTCTTTCCCTTTTATACGCCATCTGTCAGTCAAGGCTATCCAGCGTCTCCTTCACTCTTTTCCTCCTTTCGGTCTCCAGGCACCGGCAGACAAGCAGAGCAGGCTATTATAACACACACAATCTCATTAGCGCGAAGAGGGAAACGAAACATGGCTGCCCGGATTATTTGCTACAGCGGCTTGTTCCTCAAAAGCAACTTGTCAACAATTATGCTTGGGTAATGGGTGTCAATGGAAGCGGGATGACGATATAGTGTAGCAATTAAAGAGGATTTCCTTGTGTTGAGAGGTTGGGAGGCTTTGAAGGACAAAAGATGTGTGGTTGTTCATGACAGGACTGTTAACAAGCGCAGACTCTAGACTGACTGTTGTTCTCCAGACAGGATTCTCATGAGTGTCTTTGCAGCTACGCATCTCCAGCGGTCTGTCCAGGTTTTGTTCAAAGGAAGCATGAAGAAACGATTCTCAAAATGTGGACAGTGTAAAATGGAAATGAGAATGTGATGTAACCATTGGTAAATCCCGTAAGACACATTCTTGGTAATGTCTCTGAGTCAATATTAGCATTTCAATGGGCTTTAATCTGAATAAAGTGGATTATGATGTGTGTAAATAAATAAATGTAGTGGCCCGCAACGTATAACTTTTACAGACAAAGGAAATAGGGCTTTTTGCTTGAACCAATGGTAAACGTTCAATTCAAAAGTTACACAATATCAGATCAGTAGTTAATCTCACAAGAGGTCAAAGATGGACAACATTTACGGTCTGCTAATTTCAACCTTGGTTCTGGTCAATAAGCACCACTCCATGATTGGCCAACTGTACTTCCTGCTTTTTAGGAACAGTCTGCAGTTCTGGGATAACTGACCTAGAAGCTGCAGTAAAATCAATTGAGCGGAGGCACTAGTTGTCACCAGCCTGGCTCGTATTACTCCACATTGCAAGGCTTTAGCTGTTAGTCTGCACTACACTGAAGCCTGTATGGAGCCAAAGGGATGCCAACCATCTTTTTCAAACGTGCGTTCAGAACAGAGTGATAAATGAAGGAATGACAGCGACCTTCCTCTTTGGATTTGAGCAGGTGTGTATTCGTGTCATTAACCACGGTGGGACACCAGAATGAAACACACTCCTGATACTGAGACAAGTTTCAAGTCTAAACTAATATTGTTAATATTTTTACAGAATGGAGTGGGAATTGGACAAACATTAAAACAGGTATTATTGCCTCCAATGTGACACATTTTAGGGACACTTAAAGGGTGGATATTAAGAATTGTGCTACTTGAACTGGATGACATACTCCTATTCTAGATGAGCAGTCTTCAGTTCCAGGCTTTACAGACTCTGCAAATCTGCTAATGAATGAGCGAATGAGAGACATCCTTGTTTGTGGGAATAGATTTCTCCTTCACTGTAGTTCTCCTTGAGGCTTCTCTGTTACCATATGTTTTTCTGCAAATGTTTCTTTGCAGAAACGCCTTTACAAGGAATTTATTGCAATTCATCCCTTAACAATTTCTCGATGTTTCAGTGGTCTGCAATATCTTTAAATGCCATGTCAGATTCAGACCCTTTCCCCAGGTTATCGACAATGCCAATGATAAGATCTTACTGATTACCATCCCTAGCTGCTTAATGTATCAGACAGTAAAAAGGTCTATTGGTTATAAACAGATATTTGTTCATACTGTAGATATATAAAAGACATCCCCAAGTCTTTACCATTTGATTTAAAGAAATATTTAATAGGCCTTCATCTCTTTGAAACACATGTTTTTTTAAAAATCATTTTAAATAATTAGAAATGCTTCAAAATGCCTTCAAAACTAAGCAACCGCATTTTAAAACGTTACCCAGACAATTTTCATACAACAAGCATCTCTCAAGCAAGCCTAGCTGGCAAAAATGTGCTATGTGTGTGTTCTTTTTATTTTTTTTTTTTTTTACTTCAAAATCATTCATTATTTAAGCACAGTGAAAAGTTTAGTTATGAAATCCAGCATGCACCCAGAAATGTGACAATGTCAAGTACAGACAAAGGTCTGTACTGCAACACTTATTGATAACAATAATAAGCCTTGAAGATAAATATAAGATGGTATTGTACTGGTTCAGTGACCTGGGCCTATTCCAGAGGTCTTTATGAACTGGACTAGTATCTCCATGTCCACATGCGTTTCCTCTGGGTTCTGGGTTCCTTATCACTAAAAACATGTACAGTAATGCCTCCTCTCTCCTCTCCCCTAGGACCCCAGGAAGAATAGTCTTGGCTACTGTAGAGAAATAGGGATAAGCAAGCAATAGTGTAAAATATCTTGTTATCTTCTGTTAAACTTCCATATATCCTACTGTGTGACGATATGAACTTGTGCCACATGATCAGTTCTGCCAAATAATGGTTAGAGCGGAATGAGCGTAGGGTGAAAACCATCAATTTTAGGCTAGTAAAAAAAACAACATACACTTGTGTCCGTAAATGTTTCTTCTAGTTCATATTAAAGTGCCATGGTTTATACACTGTAGGCCAGAGCTATTCAACTATATTTTCCAGAGGGCTAGAATTTATGGCCCTCTGTACCATGGCTTATGGGCCAGTTGTAGTTGCAATTTTTGTATTACTTTGAAAGTGAATTGAGGACCGGATCAGATTTTTGGAGGGGTGACATGGCACACAGGCCTTTAGTTGAATAGACCTGCTGCAGGCATAACATGCTGACCAACAACATTCATTTGCATGTTTACATTGGTGAAATAACCATCCCCTGTAAAATAACAACCACAGTCTTCTTACCTGGGAAGGTGACGTTGAGGATGAATTCGCGGTAGAGTCGTCGTCCATCCAGGGCTTTCATGGCCTCGCACAGGTGGGTGGAGTTAACGCACAAGCTCCGGTGCATGTGATGGAGGGCGTGGGCCATGGCGTACACCGCGTTCACCACAAACATGATTTTCGACTCAGGCTCAAAAGTGCTCTTGTCTATGACCAGATCTTTCCCACACGGAGGCAAGTGCTTTTCCCCCGCTAAAGAACACTGGAACCTCTGCTCCCAGAACTCCTTAAACCAGGGATTTCGATGATTCCGATGAGGATTCAGACTGAGGAAGTAATGGTTGAAATCGGGCACGTGATTGGCGGCTAGCTCGAGCGTGATGGCTCCCTCTGCGGTGATCTCGTTGCCTTTGACAATGCTCTCTTGAGCCCCCCAACCATCGCTTGCCACCCAGATGAAGGAGGTGTTAAGGCGGGCAGCGGCGGCGAGGAGTTCCCTGGCGTCATCACTGCGCAGGAAGAGCACAGCCACACGAGCGTTGGGTTTCTGCAGCAGCTGACGAATCACAGCCTCGTACGACTTCTTAGCATTAGAGCGCCCCACCTGGACACAAGTGGAGAGACAGATACAATATCAGAAAAAAGCTTTGTTTATCTCTCCTCTGTTCCTGATGTGAGAAACACCTAATAGGAAGTTTTGGATGCTTTTAGTAGAGACATTGTTTTACCAAAGTGAAGATACTATGTTTTAAGACAATCTCAATTGTCCGTTATTTAATGTGTATGTTAAGTATCTAAAGCAAAATTCTCCATTTTGCAAGGACCTGGGTAAGAAACACCAATACTCTACTTCTAGACCTACAGTGGGAAGAGGAACTCGTCTCTGACCTCAAGATCATATTGCACTAGGTCCAGTTCCGGTGCAGTCACCACTTGTTTTCCACATTAGCAAACGTGCAAGATGAGCTCAGACGGCACAATGTATTGCCTCTAGAGGTACTCCAGTTCTTAACCTTAGGAATAAACTTTCACCGGACTGCCGCTATTTTCGATTCACAATTAAACAATTTCCACAAGATCTATCATGTGCCAGAATCAAAGAATGCACTGCAAGATCACTAGGCTGAATGTGAGCTTTTCTCCACGAGAAGACAACACAGCAGCGGGAGATGAATAGTTTGAAGTAGAAGTAAAAGTATAGCATCTAAAACTACTTTTTTGTCTCCATAAATGCACCTGAAAACCACCATCTCTGCATATATTTCCTCGTTTATTGCACTGCTAATGTCTACCTGCCGGGGCCTACTCTCTATAATTAATCTTTTTCATAAACTCCAAGCTCCAACATTTGTCAGTGTCACTTGAAGTTGCCTCTGGTTGAAATGGCAGCAACATGTTTTTGATCACTGCTGATTAACATTAGCGGGACAAGCTTGACTGCACACCCTGGAAGATTAACTTACCCTTATCACAGTAGATTGCATTTTACAACATATTTGAGATTATTCAATTTACAATTCAATTCTGCGTTTCGTACTTGTTTATTTTGGGTAAATCCGATAAAAAATGCGTTTGATTTGGGGCGATTCCTGCTCTTGTGGAGAGATTGCTCATTCTGTTTGTGATAACAACAGTGTAATATAAAGCACATTTGTGTGGGATCAGACGGCGAGACTAAACTCTGCGCGCGCACACATTTAACACGCTTATTTTATTCGCCGCACCGCTTGCAGCCATACATCAACATCTCCTCGCGCTCCGCTTTCAATTTGCTCTATCTGGCTTTGAGCAATGCAACTTTAAATCCACCCAGATCCCGACAAAGATACATGCGTTTATCCGATTATGCGTTTGGTTCCACGCCTCACCTTTTCTTACTTTCTTTTTTGGTTATTATTTTGTTAATTGTGAAGGTTAGCATGTGTCTATCAAAAAGAACAAGGAAGACAATACTTTAAAAATGTGAGGAGGTAGAAATGTCCACTGTGTGCATGTGTTCTTTTCAATTCTTATTCATTCAAAGTGAAGCATGGTCAGAGTGTAGTCTGACCTTTTCGGATGTAGCGATGCAGATGTTCCTCATACGAGCCTCGTGCTCAAAGGCCTCGATGCCGGTCTCTCCGTAGTCGCCCTCGGAGGCCACTGTCGACACGTAGGTCCAGTTAAAGTAGCGCAGGATCTCGGCCATGGCTTTGGCCTGGTAGAAGTCTGGTGGAACGGTGCGGGCAAAGTAGTCGTAGCGGGTTTTGTCGCTGAGTTTGGCGCTGGTGGAGGCGTAGCTTATCTGAGGGATCTGAAAGAGCCTGAGGAGATTGGCAACCTGCAACAGAAAAACAGAGACTTGTGAAAATGTGTTAAAGAGTTCAGAACAGAATAGCAGTGAGAAGCATAAAATAAAACTTAGAATTGTTTAATATTTTCATTTGTCACCAACATAAAGTTGTCTGTGAACAAACACTCATCAGATTTGCGTCAAATGATCAAACTAAACTTTATTCTCTCAATGCTATTACCTACTTCATATCGAAGTATTGTTGTGTGTATTGGAAGACACACAACCAATTATGGTATTCATTTAAAATCCTGAATGCATGGACAGCAAGGCGCAAATACTACAAAGCAATTTCATAAGTGCATGAGTTGACATTATAGCATTGGACAAACACTGCTCCTGAGGATGTATTAACACAGAGCTATTTACTAACTGATAAGCTTGCAATTTTATAAAGCTAGTGCGCTCCTACATAACTGGCAATTTTGCAACCGCTTAGTTCTGCTGATGTTTGCGTACAGCAGAAAGTGTGACAGTATGAGAAGTACAAAGTTGAAGAGAAGAGAGAAAGATAATAATATAATCATGACGTGGCGGTAAACTTCACACAGCAAGAATTATTACAAAATTGTGTGAATTTTCTTATCATTTTAAAGGTTTAGAAGGTGCTACAAATGCTAAGCAGTATAAAACAACAACCAAGATGGCTGCATTCTCTAAACTCTGTCTTGAAGAGGTGCATAAAGAATGTGCATAATTTTATTTCTTTGGGATTCCAGTGTCTTTCTTCCAGTGCAGTGGTCACCTGAGCAAATATCATCAAAAGTTTGTCAGCTTGTCAACACTCAAGGTAAGGAAAGTTTATTTGTATAGTACAGTTCAGACAAAATGTAATTCAAAGTGCTTTACTAACAGAAAAAGATGCATTAAACTGTAAAACATGAATAGTTAGTTATTCCCAATCAACATTTCATGAATTCTCAGGATGAAAAATTTGGCAACACTTGTGTGAAGTGAATGTCTGTGCAAACCTGTGCTGATACAGTCACTGTCCAAGGTGTTCCCAAACATAAGCCCCAAAGTCACTGGGATAGGTTCCCAAAACCACAAAACAGGAACAAAGAATAGAACATGAATGAATGATTCTCCATAGTTCTGTCTCTGAAACTAGCAGGATGCTGGTTCATGTTAAGTCTTGACTCTGGCACCAAAGGAAGACCAATCCAAGTTTAGCCCTGACTGTGGCACCAGCAGGAGGCCTGTCCATTACCCTGGTAGTATAAATGTATACTGTATAAATAATATGCATATAATCTTGATCAGGAATACCCGCTTGACCTCTACCAGAACCATTATTTTATTCAGGAGTACTTCACTAAATCCTTCCTCAACTTAGCAAGCAACACTATAAACCTGCATTATAGGCCCAGTCCGTAAACAGAGAAACAGCAGCACAATCTGCATCATCAGCAGTAGAACACAAAAGCTCTGGTTAAATAAAAGCCTGACTCATGCATTAGTTATGGTCATGATGAAGTCTATATAATATTCCCTTTAGTGCTGATCGCGCCCGTTCCAGTGCACTCATTACCATTTGAGTCACATACGCCAACACTAGCATTAGCTGCATTCACCGCGCGGGTTTTCCTGGCTGTAAACACAGAGCTACTCCACGGAGTCTAATCCCGTTACTCCGCGTCGTTCCGCCTTTTCCCAGGTCTCATTCACAGCCCGTTGATGACTTGTTTTGACAACATGTTGCAGTCTTTAGAGGAATAGCGTGGAAAATGGGTTAAAATGGGATGTGTAGAGGCTGTACCGATTTGGAGGTTTAAAAGATGGCAGCTGAGGTAAAGGTCGGGAAAGGTTGACGTGGAGAACGTGGCGTTGCTAGCTGTCAGAATGACTGTTAGCTAAAGTGAGAGGTTGTTTGGCATGGGCGGATTTGGAAGCATCTCTGAGTTTGTTTAAGTATGCAGAAAGCCATTAGTGTGTTTGGTAACCTCAGTTTCAGTCATTTTAGCTAATCATTATTCACATATTATAAAACTTTTAACCTAGCATCATGTTTGTTATATAAAAAATGTAATGCAGGGTGAGGAAATTATATAGCTAACATTGGCAGTGTGCTAATCATCAGTGTCACCAATGTTCCACTGATATTCTGACTTTCTTTTTCAAGAGAGTTCTTCAAGAGAGGCATTTACATCATTTTAATAAACACATGTACAGCAAAATTGTGATAACTATTATATGAAATAATGCAGAACCCTGACATTTATGACCTTCTAACTGACCTTTAACAAATTATAAGTTTTTGTCAAGGGTCAAATTATTAAATTATTTCTTCAGGTTCCATAACAGGCCAGTTAGGAACAGACTCTAAACCCACAGTTCTAGTCAGGCTGCCCTATGAGCAAATACACTGGGGAAAGCATGGCAGTATGAGCACTATCCTCTCACTTCTGCCTTCCCTGTAAAGAATATTGAACTAAAGTTCATCTCTGGTCTGTTCTTTGCTATTCACTTTTCGGGGAGTGTAACTGTTTCAGATGCTGCTGTTTCAGTGACAAGGGCGGTCCATCGATGCCAGACTCCTCCCTCCTCCTGGACACCCCCACTTCACCTCCATCTCCAGGATTAGCCTGTCCTGGTCCTGCTAGACGAGCTTATGGACTCTGGCTCAACAAACTTAAACTCTATAACTGCAATTACTGAAACAATTCACTGTGGTTTTCCTCAAAGTTTCTCTTTTCCCCTTCTTTTTTTTTTTTTTTTTTTAGTTTTCCCTTGTCGAGAAGGAGAAGGAGGGTCTAAGAACAGGGGCTGCTCTGGACAATTATTCATTTGCTTGTTTACTAATAATCTGCTTTGACATTCTTGTTTTGATCAATCACTGCTTCTAAATGTTTATTGCTTTATTGATTGTATATTGTTTTATTTTTGTTTTCTACCATTCATGTTGGCTAAAGCAACAATCTTGGGAAATCCTCAGAGACGACTGTTGTTATGATTTTGGGCTAGACATTTTGAATTGATAACATTACTGTCATTGGGGCAATCTGGTGAAAATAGTTATCATACCACGCCTACAATCTCCGAGCCAACACGCAACAATTGTAAATTATACATCTCCTTTAAATGTAGAAAAGGTAAGTTTTTGTGAGTAACAGCTTTGTATCTTTTGATCAAATCAGAGTAGAGACGGCCCATCATAGCCCTTAAAGGTCTTGTGCATAAGTAATATTTTGCTGTATCTGCACATTGCTTAAGCAAATACTTCACTACACTTCAGATTGTACATTTTTAATCCACCACTGAAAACTTAAAGTATCTCCTGTTTAGTGTGGGGTATTCTATTTAGCATTTTTAATGTTAGCATGGTTAGCATTGAAGTTTTGAGTTGGATTTGATCAAGTACATAATTAAAAATCTACAAATATGTAGAACTTGAATGACTAAAAGTTAAAGATGACTCATTATCCAGATCAACACAGTCCAATCCCAAAAGTCCAAATATCATATACTCTAAAAAAGACCGTACAAGTGCTTATAGGATGATTAAACCTTTACTTGAGTACATTTTTGCTCTTGTATTTATACTTTTATCTTACTTAAAGTTGGCATAACTTACTTTTTTAGTGTCCTTTATTCTCCACTTGTATTGTCTGTCTAAGCATAATTACAGGCAAACACAAACAAAAAAGTTAAAGCTCACTTTTAAGGACTAACCCAATGTCCTCTTTTAGCCATCAATCCTACTTCACAACTTTATTTGCACATTTAGTCTGTGTATATCCTTGAACCCCTCTGAACTCCTGAGTCAACTTTTATCACACAGCCCATATAGATTTATTTAGCTGGACAAAAATGTCATTATGGCTCCTCAATGGGTTTAGATTGTGCTTAGTGCTCTTGCTGCCAGACTCCCAAAGTATGCAAAGAGCTGAATGTGCCTAGATAAAAAATGTAGAGAAATGTGGAAAGGAAAAAAAAAGTGCTGCAGAGAAGGGGAGGGATGTGTGCTGTGTTTAGTGCTTGGAATGCAAGTCACACGCGCGGCCGAGAACGCAGCATCGGCTATGTAAATGCCTCCGGGGCTGTGGAATTCAGTTGTGCATGGTTAAACATCAAATAATTCCCTATTACTTCATTTAGAAGGAACAGACGGACGAGCTGCTCAGGATTCAGCGGCTCTGGGTGGTTGGAACGCCGATCACATTCCAGGTCTTGTAAACACACCTCAGGAAGCGCAGGTGAAAACAACACCAGGACAACCAGAGCAGAAGTGTGTAATTATGTTATGATAAGGTAAAAAGTGGGGGAGAAGGTGGTCAGCATGCCTTGGTTAGACTGTGTTCAGGTTGTATTTGAATTAGGAAGGAATGGTTAATTGCAACTGAGCTGGAATTACAGTTGGATTAATAAGAATAGCGAAAAACTGCAAATTTTGCTACAGAACCTCCATCATATTCAGTACAAAAAACAAATTATTTTTATTTATTATAATTACTTGGTTAAATTGGGCAAAGTTAGGATAAATGGGGTGACTGGAAGGGTGGGTAAAGTTAGGATTAGCATTAGGGGTCAATAATATTACAGTAGTATTAGGGTTAGGGTTAGGATAGGGTTAGGTTAAGAAAGTTAGAACATGGTTGAAAAGTTGGAAAAGTTAATTCTGCCCACAGTGCAGTGTACTTATATCGACTCTGCAAATTGAAATCTTTATGAGCAAAGTAAAAACATTTTCATATGGACAAGCAGGTGACATACACTCAAAAAAGTTAGAACATGTAAAAAAAAAAAAGTTTGTTAGAATGAAAAAAAAAGAAACATGCAATTAGATACGTCTCGATCACTCAGCATTACTTTGACTGCACATAGAAAAGTAAAGAGAAGTGGGCCGTGATGAGGAGATTTCAGAACAACAGAAAAGTGCTCGGAATGGGAGCGGTAGGCACTTGGAGATTAGGGATTTAAGGAGTGATAGGAGGCAGCTTTTGTGCAGCCGCAGTAGGAGAAGGCAGAAGGAGGGTTTATGTTAAACTATGCAAATGTGTCGGCACGGCGACAAGAACTGCATGAGCTGGGGAACACATGGGAACGCACCAGTGACCAGTGAGTGTTGCAGGAGAAAGTCCAAGGCGAAAGCTGCTTCAGATCCAGGTGTGGGTCAGGGTGGAGGGTGAGACAACATTGAGAAGAGCAATACACTGCAAATGTTATAATTATGTTAGGGAAGTACATTAGAGAACTATCCAAAACGTAAACAAACACATTTCCGTTGTGTTCGAAATGGACAAATCACAGTCACCAGTTTGAATCCTGGACTGAAGAGATGAAAGGAAAACATGTTAAGTCCGTGACCAAGATTCTCACAGGACTTAACTTTCTCCACATGTGAAGACTTGCATCTTCTGATCCTGTTGGTGAGATGTAGAAGGCTAGTTTATCATCTTGCTATGGTTGTTTTGGAAGTGGAAAGCTGTGTTGTGATGCTTTAGCTAAACCAGTGAGTCCTTTTTGACCTGAAGACACTGAAAGAACACAATGTTCTATGTAGGACAATGAATGCTCTCAATGTAATTGAGAAATAAATGATATCAACAGATTTGTTGCTTAGACCTTGACAAAGAAAACGATTAATGCACAGCGGGCGCAGAGCAAGATATTAATGGAACCCTGGAGCCTAGGTCGTGGTGGTCAGACAGAAGAAGTACTGCTGAATGAGGCAGCAGGAGGTGAGTTCTGTCAAGTAGGCTGGCGTGTTAGGTGTGTTAGGCCCATTTGAGGGGCACAGCTGGGCAGTGAAGAAAGGCACAGCAGATGGGGCATGTGTAGTAGTTTTCCAAGCTGAATTTTTGCTATAAGCAACATATATGATGACAGCTAGGGTATCAATCTAGTTATCCAACTGGAATCAAGATCTGGAGATGGAGACTGGTTTGTGACTTTGGTTCGGACCAACCAAATCAAATCAAATCAAATCAAATCCAACTTTGTTTATAATATATATTTCATACAAATTAAGTGAATTAACTTTCCCATGGCGACAAATAGGGTTAAAAACAGTTCTGTAAAGTTGAACATCCACATTTGAGACTGCTGTATTACATAGGCCAGGCTTAAGTGTAAGAAACGCTATCACAAAAAGTGACAAACACAGGTCATGCACGGAAAATATGTTGATGTTGTAGAAAAAGTAATAGGTACTAAAATCTCACTAAGTGTAATACTAAAACTTCAGTGCAAACTTAGTCTAAAGGCAGACTTGTTAGAGACTAACTCTGTGATATATTTCAGTTTTTTCTCCATGTCACCTGGGCTGTGTTGCTATGGAGCGAGAATTCTGCAGTAAACATCACATAAAGGTCAGTAAATTCTGCAGAACAAACGCAACGCTGGGGCAGTGATGTCATCATCTAAAAAGTATGCTGTTACTCTGCTCCTGAAATGCCCTAGTTAGTAGAATATCTTTGCGGATATGCCTGAGTTCTATGTGTGGACAAGGCTCCTACTACTACAGTCTTCCTACTCAAACTAAAAAATGTCTAGCTGCAGGAGCGGAGGGTTTGGTTGTGAGGATTCCAATCAGAGAGCACTTTGAGATTACTTTAATTACTAGGATCTGGCAACCCAAAGCAAGGAGATTATGCTGCTTTCTGCTTGAAGACCAAAACACAAATTGAATTCCCAACAACTTGAACCAGAAATGTTTGGAAAGAATTTTGTGCGGAAAATACCGTGTTCACTAATAAGAGAAATGTTGGAAAAACTGTGCTTGCCTGGTTGCCCCAATAATGTCTTCTGGGACTGTCCTATTGTCCATAAATATTAAAACAATAAAGTTTATGCTTGGTCTTAGCCTCCAGTTTGATAGGTCTGTTTTTGTCTGTTGAATTTAAAAACTGTAAATGAATACATGTTTTAGATCCAGATTGTCATAATACTGTGTAAGTGAAGGGCTTTACCTGTATGGATACACTGCTAAAGGAGCCTCCAATGACCCCGGCGATGGCCAGAGGGCTCTCCTCCTGCTGCGCGTACGAGCCGTCTGGACAAATGAACTCTGTGTCGTCCACTTTGGTGAGAGACGCACGCACGAACTCCAGGGCCTGGCAAACACAAGCAGAAAGAAACCTATTACCGAATTGGAATAGCATTTTAGTTTGCATAATTAGCATGAAATTATGATTGTGGAAAAAAATGTTTTAAGTAACAGGTATCATTTGCTGCAACCGTGATACCTTAAAAATTTGTTCTTAACCCACATTTGGGTCACAACCCCAAATCTCTCTCTTCATTATCACTGGTGTCTTTGCCAAGTTTACCCATTCAGCAAACTTTCTCAACCCCTCAGACATTTCACATATGGGCAAAAGTCACATTTGTTTTTGCCTACAGATTCAACTGCACCGAGCACATCTATCATGGTGCCATATGCTCTTTATTGTCTCTTCATTCTCAATCATCTGCTGAAAGCACTTGAAATCCTGAGGCTTCACAAATCAGCACTTGCACATAGGTTTGCAAACTGTCAGCTCAAGTTCTATGCTGCAAGAAAACAAAACAAAAAAGTGAAGCTTTTAAAACCTAAATACAAGATGTAATCATGTTCTAGCATTTATTGACCTATCGATCAATACTTTGCTTCATTCATTTTGTCTTTGTCTGAGCCTTCCAAAAAGCTCGATTTTAACATTTCACAACTTTGTGGCATCAAAGGTAGAACTAAAAAAGTTGATTGCTTTTTAAGTCTATAAATCTTCACTACACTTGTTATGAGCATCTTGTCATGTCATGTGTTCATTACAACTGTGCTGTTTAGGTTATCTATTTTATTGGAACTTTCTCAATAGATGCCATGCACCAAAAGACCAAATAGTCCAAGGAACCGCACACAAGAGTTCTTTGAGGTTTTGCAGTCAAAGTAAGCTATGTAGAAATCTTAAGTTCTCTACAATAATTAAATGACTCATTGTTATCAAGCTAAGAGACCCAAATTTGTCTCAAATGCAGCTTCAATGTGCATATGAATGGGACACATTCACACATTCCCATTCATAACATAAACATGGTCCATGCTGCTGCCACATAAAAATTTTATCTACATTTTTTGTTTAATTATTTTATGTCAAAAGGCCTTGTAGTCTAATAGTTAGATTTGTTCATCTAATAAACTACATTTAATTTGTTCAAAATGTTTTCAGACCTAAATTCCTAAATACTCGAATAAAATCTGCCTTTGAGTCTCCAAAAGGAGAATCAGAAGTAGTCCTTATTAAAGCATATTTAAAGTGAGAGCACTATTTCACATTTTGTCAAAAGTGCTTTAGACGTTACTGCTGACATGTGTTATTGCTTTTCATTAGTTAAAAAGAAAAAAGAAAAAAAATCCAATAAAATGAGAACATTAAGATTATGATCATATAAGTGAATTATCTCATAGTATTTTTTATGAACATGAACTAAAAGAACTCCACTGGGTTTACAATATAATCATCAAAACATAAAAGGCTGTGAGAAAAGGCGCAGTCCTACTTTAGGCATTCATGCGTGTACAGTGTATGATATAAGACTCAAGGCACCTTCTGTAAAGAGGCTGACAGTAATAAAACTATGATTGTCTTTGAGCAGTAACAGTCCCTGAAGGCAGGATTGTCTTTTGTGAGCGCCTCATTTCCCTCACAGCAAAATGCCATCGCCATCTGTACTTTAGCTGTAAACGCACCTGATAGATTTATGCTTTTACAGGGTATCAGTGAAAAGTAGGTTCAACTTTCCGAACAGTTCAGAAAAAACTGACTATTAGAGTCACTGGGAAGGACATGACAAAGCTACACTGCAGAAATGTAAGTACTTTGGGTCGCTTCATGTATCAAGCATTTGCTCATGTGCAAAATAGGTTTAAGAGGAGAAAAACTTGACACAGCTGTCTTTGTGTCTCATACAGACAATATAAATGCATAAACGGAAGTGACGAATGTGTTCTCATGACTTGCGTTTATATACCGTGACAAATTTCATGTCATGGCGATGCTTTTGCCTTTTCTTTCGTATCTATTACGTGCTCATGGTCTTGGCGTAATGGACAAACCAAAGGTTTTTTTGGGGGTTAGCAGCTAAGTTTAGGTCTGTAGTTTAAAAAAATGGGTAAGTTTAGGTCTGCGCCTCGGAGTTGATTAAGGTTAGGATTAGGATTGCATTAGTGTTCATGAAAAATAGCAAGTGTTTACTTCCACCACAGAAATAAACTGGGGTAGCAACACGTGAAATACACACACAAAAAATAGAAATTGCGTTCATATGACAGACTGTTTCAAATTGCGTGGTATAGACATGCATATCTGTGAGAACAGGCTGAAGTGACGCACATAGGTTTTGTGGATGATGTTTTATGTGTATCTTCCATCAATAAATTGAGTGCAAGACGTTCACAAATAATATAGTGCATTTTTTATAGTTTATATCCACAATTTAGCACCTGCATTTACAAATGAGGCCCATTGTTTATACAAGGGATGATTAAAAAAAGTCTTACAAAGAAAGAATGCAAATAGAAAAAGTACAACTTTCAGATCCAGAGCCCTAAATGTAATTTTATCTTGAAAAAAGATCGACTACTCACTTTTCTTTATGTTTTTGGTTCCTGTTGTTTTTTTTTAGACCAAGCACCTGCACCTGCATACAGTGTACTGTTGCTTTTGTACTTGGTTGTATGCATTAACCTTAAGAGGAAAATAGTCATCAAAATTAGGAGAGAATAGCTAACCAATTATAAATTATTATACATTTTGGATAACCATACTCTTGATGTAAACATAATTACACAATCAAACAACTTATAGATTTTTAATCATGTCATAATAAGGGTTATTTTTTTCTGATTGGATTTTCACTGATGCATGCTGTGTATTTTAAATTAAATTCTTGAAGATTCAACAGTTTTGTAAATACAATTCTGTCTTTGCTCCAGGTTTATCACCGTATTGGGTAAACCAAGACACCCTCACCACAATCAGTATTTTCAGTGTTTACATTTTCTTTGCAACACATGCTGTTTTGACCCAGCAGGATTAAAAATAGATCCATGTTTTTCTTTTTATGTGATAAATCAATGAGCGCATTAGTAGTACAGCACCTTCACCTCTGCCTCCACATCTTTCACACTTTCTCTCCTGTACCTGTTCCAGAGCGTAGGTGTCCCGGGAGCATGTGTCCAGGATGTGCACCCCCAGAGACACCCCAGGCAGCAGCGTCCGGTCCTGGTTGATCCGGTCGATGGCGAACAGCATGGCCTCCAGCCTTTGAATCCCCCGGGCCTCGTTCACGCGGCCGCACTCCTCCATACCGGCCCCCTTCTCGTGCACCGGGAACAGGCCCCCCAGCACTAGATCCCCCTCGATGCGTACCTCCCGCTTGGACTGACCGGGCTCTCCACCACCACCGCCGCCTCCCACCGACATCAGCACGGTCCGGAAGGTGGAGAAGAAGAAGAGGAGCAGGGCCGGCACCATGATGGGCTGCGGGTGGGTCAGGCGGGGGCACAGCGGTAGTTATGGTTGTGGGGAGAGTGGGTTTGTGGTGGTAGCGGGGTGGTGGTGGCGGTGGTGGGACATGAAGCGGTCAGGGAGAGCAGGGGAGGAGCACACATGGGAGGACACAGCATCTGGGCATCAGTTCTGTGGAGGCAGAAGGACGGAGGGTTAGTGGAATATTCAACACTACAAAATTCTTGCAAACATCTGTTATCTTTTCAGACCAATCTCCTCCTCATACCATTAGACTCCACCCGTCTCTCTAACATTCAGTTCTCAGCTCTGTCCAGTCTGCCAAGTCACTTTTGCCTTACATAAATTTCCCCCAGGCGCTAGCTTTCTCCTACAACTAAAACAATGGGCTAAGTCTCTCTCTCTTCCCTCCCCAGAGAGCTACTCAGGTCTTGGCCCCGCATCAGTCGGCATAATGCTTTGCCCTTTTGGCAGCGCTTGTTATGATTCTTTGCATTAAGTTCCAAGTGAGGTTTGGGAAGCTAGATGGTCTTATTTACTCAAGCTTTTTTCTTTTTTTTTTTTTTCTTTTACTAAGCAGTCAATTTACAACATTAATCTGATGTATGACCACAGAAGAGAGAGCTTAGGCAAAATAAATACAAATTATGACACTAATACAGTAAATGAGGATGTGCATTGTGCGAGAGAATGCAACTCAAGTTACTCACATTCAACAGGCTGCATGCACTTACAGAGCAACCTTGGAGAATTTACAAACATCATGGCGTACAAGCAACTACCAATGGACTGTAATTTGATTTATTGCAACTTTTGAGCATTTTAACTTAAGTATTGCATCATCATCATCATCATCATTATCATCATCATCATCATCATCATCATTAATATTATTATTGTTACAATAATCTTTTTTCAATTCTTTTAGATCTAAATATTTATTACGGCAGCTGAATCGATCTAAGGATTCGGATTATACTGACTTCCTCTTAGTTTTGTTCATGTCATACTTAAGTACTTAGTAGGCCTGCTTGGCAAAATTTCATGAGGCTTATTAAGTGAGCAGAACATATAAGTTTATTTACAAAAGTTGCATTTTGATTAATTGTACATTTGGGTTTAGAGCAGGAGTGTCAAACTCAAATGAAGCTGGGGCCGAATTGATCATAGTCAGAGGTGGTCAAGGGCCACATTTTAAAAGAAAAGTCTACTTGTTATAGGCTTTATGTCCACATATACTGTAGATTGCATTATATTACGTTACATCTGTGTCACATGACTATTTTTTCAAGAACATATTGGATGAACTATATGAAGTTTGCCACATTCTAGAGCATTTTATAGGTCTTAAATTCACATCTCAGCAATGTAAAGGTCTATATTTCCATAGTCTGCTCACAAATACAAGCCTGGGCCTTTATCAGGATGTCTGAAGCGTAACTTCTTTATGTCTGATATTTCTCGTCTAATAATCTTCCTGTTCTGTGTTTGTTTCTGTGCTGTAGAATTTTTAAGTGTCTGATAGAGGTGTCTCAATCTCTCATTGGTACGTACTTTTTTGTCAGTCCACAATCAATAATAATCATCCCAAGGGCAGCATGAAATCATCTTGCGGGTCGCATTTGGTCCCCGGGCCGCCAGTTTGACACCCCTGGTTTAGAGTGTTCACTTTTGATTCTTTGTCTGTGCCTTCAGCTGTTTCTATGAATAGTTCCAGCTCCGGTTTTCACCTGCACTACTACAGTACGTACCAGCTCCCCTGTGCTGCTCTGGAATGCATTCACCACACTCGTTCACGCTCACACTTTCTGCACGGCTCCACAAGTTAACAAGCGCTCAAAGAGGTTTGTGCTGCACGGCTGAGCTGAGCGGGGTGTGACTAACAAGGGAGTGCCTTTGTTTTGGATCTGCTTCTGCTCCTTCCATCAGCTGTGAACTGTCTCTCTCCTCTCGTACATGTGTGTGGATAAGCCAGCTTAGATGAGCAGGAGGAATCTACAGACCTGGAGCCTGCACTCTTACTACTGCACTCAGGTGTACCTTCTTCTTCTTTTGGTTGCACTTTTCTTTCCAAAACCCTAACCTTAACTGAATCTAAGCATACATTTGGAACATTGTAAAAAAAAATTGTTGCTGTAAATAGTTGTCATTGTCATAAGGTATCAGTCCATCAACACTCTAATTACTAAGTCTAAGTGTAGGTCTTTTAACCCCTTATGGATCTAGAATATTTTCTCTAAAATGCCTCGTGAAGCTGGGACTCTGTAGTTTTAGCCTTTGGTGCCTGACTGATTCTAATTTTAAGAGAGGCACAAAACAGTTTATTTCGACCTGAATATTCTTTGGTAAATATAGGCATGTTTTGGTTATTTTCAAATGCAGAACACAATTTAACAAAAAATGGATTTTAGACTTTCAATACATAAAAAAGTGTAGGCAGAGCTCACATACTGTACAAGTCATTATAACATTTTTTATTTTAGACTCATTCCATTCAAAGGTTTGTCACAACTTAAAAGAAAATACAGAACATTTTATTTGACATTAGAGGAGTTTTGGTTCAGTTTTGGTTGCAATCTCCCCGTGTGAAGAAAGGCAAAGCAAAAAATCTCTAAAACTTTTAGCAAAAACTTTAGCAATGATGATCTTAAAGTCATTGACTTATCAGAAATAATCAGAATCAGAAATAAGTATTTGAATCGCAGCCAGTTGAACTGCTCAATTACCTTCAACCATGTCTTTAGAACAAAGAGAAACTGAGATTGGCCACCAAAGAACAGCCAATCAGAACACCACCTCAGCTATCAGTGAGAAAAAGAAAGTTTCTTGTGAGATTCAGACAGTACACAGTCGTCTGATTTGCAGAATAGTCTTTGGCGAAAAAGATGATAATTTTTTACATGCTTTAACTGATTTTTATCTAAAAGAGTCATTGAACTTGTGGACATGGATTTGTTCATGAACTTCACCTAGCATTGTGCCAAATTATTTCTTCAAAAAGTATTAATTCAATTACCACGAACCACAGAAGACAGAAGTGTAGTGCTTACAAACGCAGCCTCCAGGACTACACATTCATACTATGAATTAGACTCTCGCTCGGGCCTCCAAAACTGGCTCCCCTAATCTCATCTCCGCTCCGGCATCCTCCCATTTACCACGACTTACAAATCTTCATGTGTTATCTCATGTATCAATCCCCCTCGGTGCGTAATTACAGTGCGCGGTGAAATGATTTGATTTGATGAAAGCAGCTAAATTACAGCGTGGGGGACAAGCGCGGCTGATCCTGCTTATCACACGCCACTCCACAGATCCGTGTAGTGACAGTTCCATCCTCTCGTCGCACACAAAGACACTGTTTAATAATATGTCAGCAGGCTGAGGATATGCTGCCGCTACTCACAGGCAATTAGTGCAGAGGCGCTGCGGTGGCTCTAGAGGGAGCTCTGATATGGACTATGGCACGGCGCTGGTCTGCAGGGGGCTGTTGTGTGAGAAGTGACACAGGTGTAATTGATATTTTTATGTTACAATGCTTCATGGGCAGAAAATCAGACCTCGCTTTCAGTCATGTTTAAAGGTGCGCTATGTAATGTCTTTATTGAGATGGTATTGATTTGCTGGAAATGTTCCACACTTTCACATTAAATAAACTTTGAAGTCTTATGTACAAGTTTTGAACACCATATAACAGAATATTCAAAAAAAACACACAAAAAAACCAAACATCTCTATGTAAACAAATACTGTAAGTGGTGAACCCGCCATTAGCAAACAACTTTGCCATTGGTGGGCAATGACAAAGTTGTTTAACTTTGTTAATTAACCTAGGTTTCTAAATAATAAAATTAAACACAGCTGGTACAAACCAGACAACAAACTAATAAAATTAATCCTCTTTCTGTTAGCTCTATGTTAAAAATAACCACACATCCACGGCTCCTGATAGTTTGCTAGTGACAAACAGAAAAAAGAATAAACTTCTTATTAAGTCTAAATGTTTTCCTCACTTACCTAATGCATTCTGAGCTTCCAAATTGTTCATCACAATGTGTTTTAAGCTTTTTTTCCCAGCTGTTAGGAGTAATGGTATGCAAATGGAAGTTAGCCGCAATGCTAACAATAACAACAACAGACAAACTTAGTGGAGTTTGGTGAACAAACAGAACATTATTAGATGTAGCCAGAAGAGTTCGGACTAATTTTTACCTGAATAGATACATTAACAAGATATCTGCGGGACATTGATTTAAAGTTATTTTATTGTAAAAACAAATCTGGTATGGTCCCTTTAAAGGGTCAAATTCAGATGACACTTTTCACTACAGGGACTTGACCTTACCTCAACATTCACTTAAATGTTGACTACTTAAAATAGATCTCTGTGCTTTAGATAAGCCTGTTTTAATCCATTAGAGGACATAGAGGAGGACTGCTGATTTGTTGTTGATGACACTTTACAGCTTTGCAAAAGTTAAGCTTTGGTCTTGAGAGAAAACTCAGATATAGTCATCACAACATACTTGTTTTAAGATATACTGTACGTGAATCAATAACCATCAATAAAGAAAAACAATAATATACAGGATAAATAGCATTTAAATGTAGTCTGTATATGTTCTTCAGGCTACCATGTTTACTTTGCACAGGCCTATATCATCTGTGTTAAAAAACCCCAAAAACAAATAATAAAATTGGCAAAACTATAGCAAAACCATCTTAACTATATGAATCAGTATTTCACTTAATAGTATGTTCTTCTGCTACTTACTCATATGAAGATATTTGAAAAGTGTGTGTGTTATGCAGTGTGTGGTGCAGCTTTAGGCCTCAGGAGAGCGAGAGAGCAGGCCAGGGTGACATTCTGACTCCCAAACTCAATCAGCACCAAGGAGAGAGCCTGTCAACTCAGCACCTGCACAGCTCCACTCAAAACTATTACTTTGGCTTGATTTTGACTTAGTTTATTTGACTTTAACACTTACATGTTCTTTGAGCAAATCTATGGAATATTTGTACCGTTATGCAGTTAAATTCAGTCACTGTGAGCCAAAAGAAACACAGCGCAGCACTGGTTTGGGCAGATGTGCACGTTTAAACCAACACAAACATTGTCATATTTTGGCCTATTTTAGCAGAATTACACACTATTTTGACTTGTGGAATGTGGAAAAAGATTTGCGCATTTTTGGATAGGAAAAATATCTGTGATTTGTCACAAAATGTGACTTCTTGGCTACACTTCGACCAATCCGATTCAAATAGTGCCTCTATAAGGTAACCTTGCGCAGCAAGATGAATTCTCGCGGTATTTGTGGGTTTACAAATCCACGAGAAACCATCTTGAAAGACTCCGCCCTATGGTTTGAGCCGAGTATCGAATACTCGAACCAATCAGAAGGCTTCTCTACAGGAGGAGGCAGGATTTACAGATGTGAAATCAGCGAGTGCTAGGCGTCACGCTCACAGCAAAACAACAAACATGGCGACGCAGACAGACGCAGGTACTGCTGCAAAGGCTATTGACTGAAGCACGCGAGGGAAACGCAGATAGCTAAACACGGAGCGGACCGGACCCAGAGCACACGAGAGAGACGCAGATAGACCGGACCCGGAGCACACGAGAGAGACGCAGATAGACGGGACCCGAAGCGCGCAGGGAAAGCGCAAACCGCCTGGAGATGGACACAACCACGGGAAGGACAGCTGTAACAGACGCAGACGTACTGTTGCTCGCTGGCGGTGGAATATTGTTGTGAAGTGCTTCAAACTTTGTTTATATGAACACAATGATATCAGTGGATTAGTCTTCAGCATCTGGCGACGGAAGTTTGTAAGTTTTGGCGTCTCCTCTACAATACGCAGGTAAGAAACAAAGCGGTTTGTGGGATACGTCATTTTGATTATGTCTTGTGATTGGCTAAAACACCGCCAAGGTGGGGTGGGCGCTTTGTCCAATCAGATCGAAGTATTTCGCGAGAACTCCCTCCCTTTCCCAACTGCTTTTTACGAGAGCCCTTCCAGATCGAATATGTGTAGAACTCAATGCAGAGTGATACACATATCGATCTGGCGTGAGCCAGGTTATCTATAAGGGTCATTAGAATAAATTTCTTTCACTAACGCTGACTTTGTATGGAGCTAGATTAAGGTCATAATGTTTGAAACTGAAAAACAAAAACTTAAAACTGAATGTCCAATTCATGAGATAGAACTTTGGAAAAAAAAAATGTCTTTAATTATTTTTTTTTTCAGGTTCAAAATCTTTTTTTGTACAGTTCCAGGTGTTATTTTTTAAATTTCAGATTTTTTTTTTCTTCACATTCAGAATTTTTTTTTTTTTTTTTTTTTACTTTGGATAACCTTATTTTCAGTTTTTGATCTTCTCTTTTATCACTTTCAAATCTTTGAGCCTGTACTTGAGCTAGATTAAGGTCATAATGTTTGAAACTGAAAAACTAAAACTTGAAACTGAAAGTCCAATTCATATAAATTAACTGAAAAATAAAAAATAAAACATTAATTTAATATTAATATATGTAAAAAACAAAGACATTTTTTTTTTCAGTTTATTTATTATAAATAAACTGAGAAAAGGTTGAAAAAAATGTGAATATGAAAAAAAAACAAGCAAACAAACAAAAAACCTAAAACTGTAAAAAAGGATTTTGAACCTGAAAAAAAAAAAAAAAAAAATTTTGAAGAAATCAAGAAAAAATAAAATATTATTCGATTACATAAATTGAACATGACATTCAGTTCTAAGTTTTTGTTTTTCAGTTATTTTTATCCTACAGGGCTAAGCTGATAATGAGCACAAAACATCATGAAACACCCAGATTTTTTAAAATGTTGAAACTGAGAGTTTTCTGAGGCTCAAAACAAGACATCTTTGTAAACAGGAATAATGAAACAATATTTAAAAGTGTTGAATACAACACATTGGACAAATGGTTAAACTGCCATTTCTCTTCGGCATGGTAAAAGTACAGTAAGAGTTCACTTCAAAGTCATAGTACCACAAATTAAAACAGTAATTATCCCAAAAGTAGCAGAGTGTATCTTCCTGCAGCTATATCATTATGAGAGCCGTGCACGCAGCGGAGAGTCCATTACAGACTTCAGACAGTGACCCGTGTGTCTTCTGCTAACTCTCACACAAAAGTTTAGCCTCTGGCACAAGGCTCTGTAAAGTCCAAATGCTAACTTACATTATACTGGCTCCATTTTTTGCTTCCAGAGCGTGCCAAATAATACTTTTGAAAGCGCTCAGTCTCTCGGAACACTAAAAATAAATGTCTGTTCGTTATATACTCCTGGAAAGTGCCCAAAGCTCGCTGGGTGTCTCCAGAGAAGCAATGGCCACATAACACTTTGTCTTTTATAATGACAAAAATGTTGCCAAGACAGTGAAACCGAGAGTCAAATCGTGCTTCGAATCTCAAAACCTGCAGAATAATGGTAAATATCTCATTCTGAGCTTTAATCTAGACAGCCAGAGTAATAGAAAAGCACTGGTTTGATCCGTAGCACTTAACTCGCAACAATGAGAAGGGTGAAGCAGTTAAAATAAGGCTACCAACGGGAGCAACAAGAAAGATCATATACGATTATTACTTTTAAGTGAACGCTGGATTTTATAGTTTTAGATTATAGCTTGTTGTAGTTTTTGCCATTTTATCCTGATACATTAACAGTTCTATATCTTCTGTGGATAAGCCTTTATGTTTTTTTCCATAACTGTTCATTTTATAGTAGAAAGGTGTAAATCAAAATACTATTACCCTTATATTGTTTAAAATAGCAGCACAAAAATAAAGCCAATCAGAGTCGGGCGTGGTTTTGGGAGACTCTTGTATGCTTACATTAATACAACTTACACTCTCTTGAAACATGTCACTCATTCATTCCACACTCACTGGTTTAAGCGACTATTGGCTCTGTGCACAAAACGTCAGTTGGCTTGGTTATTAAAATGCTAACATCTTCCGGCATGTTCATGCTTAATTCATTAATTCTTTGAAGTTTTCACTACCTCAAAGTGAAAGATTACAATAAGATCAAGCAGTGAAGAGTGAAGAGAGTTGGGTAACGTGAATTCATTGATTATCATCATGAATTCATGAGGAATTAATGCATGAGTTCATAAGGAATTCATGATGTATTCATGCATTAGTTCACCATGACTTTCATGAACTCACCATGAATTATCATGAATTTCAGTGGTTTCATGAATGAATTCATTCATGAATTCCACCAGGAATTCATCTAATGAACTAACTAATCATGTTAGTTAACCATGACTTTTAAACCTACTATGAATACAAGGAATTCACATGAACAAGATATATTTAAACCAAAAACAGGAATTCATCATGACTTTTGAAAGTCATGTATGAACATCAAAGAGTCAAAAGATACAGTCGACATCAAAGGCCACGCCCACTAACAAACCTCAGAGAGAAAAAGGAAAAGTTAACAAAAGGAATGAATCAGACCAACAGTTTTATCACTCACTGCTCAACAACTGCAACAGCAAATGTGAACTTTAGTAGATATAGTATTGTGTCAAATAAAGACACAAAGACATGGGACTAAATACATTGATTCAGCCTTTCAAGTACATCTAAAAATGCTAACAATAGCTAAAGGCTAACGTGATGCTAGTGCTGCCTAGCATCTTTTAGCATCTTTTTTGACTTTCTGTTTACTTTTCTGACATAACGCCACATCAGTAACCTCCATTTAGCGTGGTTGTAACTCGAATTAAATTAGTTGTGCTAAAAATACACTTAATTAGCCAAGAAACATCTTAAAAGAGGTAAATAGTTTAGCTTCCTGTATTTATACAGGAGACGCTTTTCCCCTCAGCAGGCCACAACCCCAAATATGACGCGCTGCCGACTGTATCTATTGCAGCGTTGTGTTCATGTTCTAGAAAGTGATAATATAATTGTGGGCAAGAGCCAGTTTTTCATGTTAATATCATTTGCCAACATTTTAAATATCTAAAAGGTTTTAACAGATGATTTCAGTTTGTGACATGACCAATTGATCTTTTAAGAGAGAGTGAGAATTTCTGGAACGCTGCGCTTTTTTTAACAAAACCTTGATTTTTTTCAGTTTCTTCTGTTGTTTGTTCCATCTTTCAGCGAGAATTTAGTTTAAATATGTAGAACTCAATTCAATATTGCAATCTGCATAGTGACTGAGTTTGGTCAGGCGTCTTCGAGAGAAACATTTAGTGATAATCTGTTACATTAGAATTATAATATTAGTATAATTTCTGGTGTGACATGTCCGTTATTGTTATGATGATACATCATTAGGTGAACTGCAGTATGATCCATGTAGAGTACAGTGTAGTTACTCTGTTTCTCAGGCCTTTGTTTGAGTGACACTGCAGCTTACAGCTCTACACTTCTGCTAAGGTAAAAATGCTACTACGCCTGTCCTGGAGAACCGCTTCTAAGATTTTTTATTTTTTTATTTTTTTTCACACATCTTGTCAGTCAGAAAATGTGTCTTGCTGGTGTGATGGAAGAGAAAGAGTGCACATGAATGTTCTCCAGTCGTGAGCATATTGTGTCAGAGGGAAGCATGTCAAACACTCAGTCAGTGTTGTCATAGCGATATGTCAGACTGTTCAGAGCATGTCCAAATTACACTGACGGAAGAGTCATTTACACGGCGATATTTGTAGCTTAGACAAGAGGAGAAATCACATTAAGGCATTAAGCTGCTCACATAAAAATAGTGTAAAAATGACTAATGTGTGCAGCTTCAGTGCACTTTTACTTTAGCTCAATTTCAGTTTAGCACAAAAGAAAAGTTTGTTGAGGAGTGAGAAAAGATTGTTTTTTTAATAAATAAAATGAGTCTTTCCTTCCTGTCTTTCCTTCTCTTTCTTTCCCGCTCTGTCTCTTCTCCCTCGCGCTGTCTCTCTAACTGGGCGAGCTGTGCTGGATGACACGTCTCCAGCTGAGAGCAGTCGTGTAGGGTCGATGGACCGTGGAACAACTCTCCAACCTGGCAACCCCTGTGCCTGTGAGAGCGTTCGTGTGTGAGCCTGCATGTGAGCGTATGTGTGTGTGTACCTGTTTATGCGCGCCGCATGGCCATAAAAACATCTGCAGAGCCCACAGGATGGACCGACAAAACAGACACGAGGAGGGGTGTTCACTGTAAGCAACAGTTATGTAGTCTCAGTTTAGCAGTTTAAGCAACGTACTTGTACATGCAGTGAGTGTCCTTTCTGAGACACCTGACTAAGCCTCTGTCTGATTGTCTGATTGACTCTAGTTTTAAGAGAGTAGAAGCTCTGGACAAAAGGTTTTAAAGTCTGCCTAAAATTTCTTTGGCAGATATAAGAATCAGCTGGTGTCACAAGCCATGGACAGAATTACACTAGATTTGGCATTTGGACTTTTGGCGGAGTTCATTAAAAAGTATTTATGGAGTATTTTTGAGTTGTTGTTGTTTTTTATTTTAGAGTAAAAACTGATTTTGATCCATCCCAGAATGGTTGATTTGAATGTAAATAAGAGAGTTTCAATTAGATTTTTATCTCTAACATGCCAGGGAGGTTAAGAGTTGATTTTTGTTAAATGATGGGCTAAAATGATTTAATTAGGGAAAATAGGAGAATTAAATAATAGTTAGACAAGCTACAGTTGGTTATTTAAATATCTTATTTGTCCCTACAGCCAGAAATTGTATGGATTAGATCGTCGAGGCACCGGCCCTTGATCGCCACTTAGACCTCTGAGCAGTGAGCACCAACCCCCTAGGGAGGCCTCTGCGGGTGGTGAGCCCACAGGAGGGCTGACAGACCCCGTAGACAAAGGCCTGGGCACCAGCCTGGCTCCAGGGTACAAATGTAAGCAAAGCTCTGGATTGGTCAATCATTCCAACCCTCACCTATGTCACCTGTGGTCATCAGCTTTGGGCAATGATCGAACACTCATTTACATCAGAACATGCAGTTTGATGTGAACGCTGTATTAAAAAGGGAAAGCAGCCCTGCCCCTGAACGATATAACTCTAAACTCCTGATCGCGGTGCTGACATGACACTCACTGTATTATCCCTGTGTGTTCATTATCTCATGTTGAATCTTGTGTTGTTTGAGTGTGACAGGAGCAGACTGCTGTCTGCATGTGGAGGTCTCAGTGATGTCAGCGTGTCACTAAACCTCAGAAGCACTGCTGTGGATACAGCTCAGGACACAAGACAAGACTTCTACCTCAAGAGCAGAGAACAGGGTTGAACAGGTTGCAGTGTGACATCATTAACATGGCTAAGTCAAACCAAATACACTAAACAATATGTGTGAGGTATATCTAAAGTCTAGTTTGCTCTAAACAAAGTGTAGTATTTTACACACTTTGTAAAATACTACACTTTGGAATAAAACACATCATTGCTTTGTAGAAGCAATGATGTGTTTTACTCCTGAAAATGAACAGTGGCATTTAGAGCTTAATTACACGTTTTAGTAAGCAAGCATGAGTATGAGCTGAATGATGACTTTTGTTTGACAAACTTGTACACTCTGCACACACTGAGCTCCTCGGGACTCTGCAGTTCTGCCCAGCGGACTGGAAGGAAACAGTGGGCGAGGAGTTTGTGACTGTTGTGGAATCAGCGTGTTATTTTGAGTGGGTTCATCTCAGATCTGACCTGAAACATAACCTGGCTCATGACTATGTGTGTCACTGAATTGAGTTCTACACATTATCAATCTGAAAAGACTACACCTGAAAACCATCAGGGCGACATCTTTGAAAGTTCTGACAGTGACTGGCTGAAGAAAAGCTTTAGTAGAGTAATTGTATGTATACAAACGTACTACAGAAGCCTGGAAGGGTGCGTATCATTGTAAGAGTTTAGTATTCTCTTTGCTTTTGTGCAGCATGAATATTTCCGAGCCCTATTTCTGCTGTGGGCCACTGCAGTCTCAGTGTTTAGTAGATTTGTATGTGTTTTGTATGTGTCTGCGCAAGTCTGTCCCAGTAGCCGACACTCTTAAAGGGTGCTGGGGGTTTTAACCATGAATAATTCACTCTGCAGTGCGTTTTAGACTGATGATCCATAAATAGGACACAGGCAGGAGACACAACACACAGCTGCAGCTCAGGGACGGGGCTCAGATCATTCTTCAGGAGATCCACACACATTCAGAAAAAGTTCTCAGATAATAATATTGACACAGTGCAGGTGAAAAATAATAATTGAGCTTTTAAAAAGATGTTTTGCAATTTTTTTCCCAATGTCTATATACTTATGTGTAATAAAAAAGGCCAAACTTCTACATATTTGAGACATTAAACATAGATTTGGACATTGTTTGTTTTGCTCACATATTGTAATTTAAAATGACAGATTTGGGATAGTGCTTAGTATTTGTGTAATCTGGATCTCGTAAGGAATTTTCCAAATGAAACATGAACCTGCAGATGGAGAGTTTAAAATAATGGTGCAGCGTTTCTGCTTAAAGAGTTTATAACTAAAAGATTAGTGTTGTTATTGTACTATGCTTACATTATTTTATAGTTTGCTATGGAACCCTATTTTAGAGAGTCACTGTTTTATAAAATGAGCCTTGTGATTACTGATCACAATTTAGTTTAACTGACATGTCATGTAGGAGTTGAATAATGGCACAGTTTTCTGAATCTGAAGAAAATGCTTTCTTTGGTTTACTTCAAGATGTTGAACTTGTGAACAAATCAGCAAATCTGAACACTGACCAGCCTTGGGCCATGTTTTCCACTCTGGGTTCTCCTGTTTGTGAGACACTCACTGTATTAGGCACATCTTAGCCCTATTGTCCAGCACTATTATCTGATTTTCATCAGCAGGTTAATCTATAACGCAGCCACATGTGACTTGTAAAAGAACTGTCTCCACAGCAAGTGTCCTTAAAGACATCTATACCATTTAGTGACCATGGGCCTTATTAACCCACTCTAATTGTGTCAGTTCCGATAAGTCTCCAGCTTTGTCTCCATTTTCAAGTGGAATCAATTCCCTTTCACCCGGAGCACTGGGATATCCGTGCTGGGATCAGTGGTGCAGAAAGCTTCTGCTTCTTCTTTGGTTTATATTGATTATTGGGACAGTTTAGTGACTGCAGGGTTCAGAGTTTACAGATGGAAACAGAAGCATTGATTAATGTTCTTTTTCACCTTTGCAGATGTTTACATAATATGATGTTTTATTTGCATCCATTGTTCAGACTCTTAAGAAAGTGTTCTTTAAGAAAAGTTTGCAGTTTGTAAACAAAATAAAACTACAAAGATGGTCAGAATGTCTTCCATCGGCTCTCCTTCAGAGACTTTGGAGATGATTTAGAAATTTTCTTTTTCTACCAGTCCCCTCCTGACCATGTTATACAAAAAAATGCATCCAGGTAAGTTTTTGGTGAAATTAATAATATAATATTCAATATCAATTATAACAGCGAATGATTTTTGTTGTTTATAGTAAAACTAAGTTAATGGTCATGTTATGGAACCATTTTTGATGCCTTTTCAATATTGGACTGATTTTATTTCATAGATTCAAACATGCACATGTTGTTGTTTATGTAGATGCTACGATGGAAATGCTGATGATTATCTTTATGACACAAACATCTGATGACTTTACATGAGCCCATGTCCTCAGCTCTCAAATCTCATGTGAGATTGATTGTTGTGGAGTGAAACACATTCATCTTTGTAATGCAGACGGACAGGAAGTGCGCACAGCTCAATATCAATGAGGCGCTAATACACTCAGGGCTGTTTTAGCTCTTTTTGAATGGGACAACTTAAGATGAATTCAGTTTTGTAAGCTTGTAAACAGTACCTAAATTTCTGAGCTATGCCTTTTCAGCAAAAACTAATGAAGAAAAATGATCTTGCCTAATGACACAACAACAACAACAACGACAACAACAGCAGAAGAAGTAAGTTGTTAGTAGTGGGGATCAAACATGAAGTTAATTCAATTATCAACTTTTTGACAGCATTCCCTATGAGCAGGATGGTGTTTAGCTCATAGGCACAATTAATTATTCTAATTTGATCATTGTAGATGTAGAATATGGTTCACTTGCAAAATGGGACGCTATTGTCCAAATGTTATACTCATCATATATCAAATTTAGGGTCATATCTTCTTCAACTGTTGGCCAGTAATTACCATAATTGTCACTTGGGGAAGCCTCTTACATTTGTGTTCTGATCAGACAGAACCTGTAAATGACTTACAGGTTTTACAGGTGACTTTTCAAACCCTTGAAATGCATCAGAATTATCTATTGTGGCTTAATTTCTTTTAACTGACAATAATCACATTTTTGAAGTTGCATATGGCCTTTCTTTTAGAGATTAAGCTTTTATGTGAATATGTGAATAAAAGCTTTAAGCAACTTCTGTAATGTTGTTTTTAGTCTTATTTTCACACCAGACAAGAGCTGATTGTATAAATATCCGTGCTGGAGTCGCTCAGCTATATGGGAGAAAAATCAGTCCGAGACACTTCAAAGGGCAAGTGTCTCCGTGTGAGCAACTGCCCGTTCACAACATGTGACACACTGCATTTCAATAAAGTCCCTGCACATGAACCTGTCAGGCTGCGGCGTGTCTTCTGTCCTCCTGTCCTCTTGTCCCACAAATCACTCCACTCGGCCTGATGTGAAACGGCGGTTCAGCTTAAAAAGGCGCACGTCTCGGAGTGTGAGAGCGCATCCATCTGATCAGGATTTCAGCAGCTGCAGCAGCGCGGAGGCAGGCGGGCTGTCAGGGCGAGAATTAGCCCTTTGTGCATGCTATCTATCAGCTTCACTGTCACAGAGGAGCTGCAGTGTGGAGCCCATGCTGCGAGCTCAGGCTCATGTCAACTCTCGCTTCATTCACTCACGTTTCAGACGTTTACAATCACACCAACTTTAGAAACTGTACTTAGCATCAATCTGGGAGAACAGGGAAGACACTTTTGTTCTTTTAGAATGCAAGGATTTGGTGCTAGTTTAAGGTTCATACAGTATGTTTGAGGGGTTTCTAAACTTAATGGTATTACATTAGACAAAGCTTACAATGTTGTTACTGCATCAAAAACATATCCAGAGTTAAGTTTAGCTTTATTCACAAATATTTGAGTAATTCTGCATTAATAGGCTGAAAAAGCTGTCTGAAAAGCTCAAAATGTTCTTCTCCATCTTAAGATGTTTTAACAATTACCGAGTTGAGATCCTCATGATGTCTCATTCTTTGCATACGTTTATTCTTTAAGCATATTTAAGCACTTTGAGAAAGCATGTTTTTCTAAATCCTTTTAAAATAATTAAGATTATTCAAGTAAAATACTAAACACTATATGGAACACTTTCTATTCTGCTGTTGACTGTCACAAGTTAGTAACAAAAGGTGATATTTGTATGGATCTACTTAAGAGAACACCTTTCCTCTAATTACTCATAAACACTTGTATGTTTGCATCTGTATTTTATTCTTCAGAGGGCCCTTCTGGTAGTTCTGATGTTGTGTTTCTTGTAATAATTCAACCTACTCCTTTTGTAAAGAACTTATATCTGTGAAAGGTGGTGTAGAAATAGAGATTATTTACACAGTTTGAATTTAATTCTATATTTTAAATCTAAATTAGGATCATTATTTTAATCTAAACAACGAATTTTCACATCTGTAATAAAAAAAAAAGTGAATTAATATATTTGTGAAAACACTAGAACTCGTAGTAAAACTACTGCACTGTCATATTGCGAGACAATGACTGTTCTGAATACATTGTCATGTGGTTACTGAGTTTTCAGTCGCTAAATAAAAACACTGTCATTGTGTTCATATAATTATAATTCCCTCACCAGATAATTACAATGACATTAAATATGAACCAGAAGAAAACAACGTCAGTTCTTCAGAATCCTGTGCTCTAGTTAAGTTCCAAACTATTAGCTCTTGAAAGTGTAATGTGATGTGACGTGGCACAGCCCACAGACAGGTGGAGCTGATGAGGCCTGCTGACCTCTCATGTTTAGAACAGAACAGACAGGATGGCTTTGGACAAAGACAGATGCCTTTTTAAAGCACCGGCTCTGGCTGAGTTAAGTCCAGCTCACTCAAGTGTGCAAAGCAATTACTGCAGTGTTTCAGCTGTAATTATTGGATTTTTATTAGACTCAGCATTTAACTCCACTCTGATTGGTCCAGCAGTAAGTTTCCTCTCCTCAGCGGCAGCATATCTTTGGACTGTAGTTATTCTTTGTTTTGTTGAATGTTTAAGTTGGTTTCAGACAGTTGGTGCCTCCTCAACCTTCACACTGTAGACAAGCCCACCTCAGCTCAAAGAACCCTAACAGAATTTAAGTGCTTTTATTGTTGTAGACTTTTAGTAAAATAATAATTATGCTAAATTACCAATAAAAATATTAAAAAGAGATGATTTATTTAAATCAACATTGGTTTGTTTTACTAAGGTAAGGTGCTTCTGCTTATAGCTTAAGGAAATGTATTCATTGTTTATTATACATTTGCCTGACACAATAATTATTTAAAACTTTTGCACTATTGCTGGAAGTATTTCTCCTGTAGACAACCCATCCTGCTAACACCAACATGCCTGTAACATATAGTCTGTATATATTTGTCATTTGATAACTTTTGGTTCATGTTACAACTGTCCTAAAATGCCTTCTAAGATGTTTCATAGCAGCAAATCATAATTATACCAATAATGATAACTTGCATAATAATGGTGTATTGTTTCTATACAGTGCATACACAGTCAATCCAGCTCTGCTAAAACAAAAATTAAAACAACCAAACATTTCCAATGGAATTCACATAGATTTGCCTGCTCTTTCTCTACTTTTCACTGCAAGTACTATAGTAGTATACTCTTTGTGCACTTGAAAGTGAAAATAGTGCTTGCCATGTTGAGGACTTTAATAATTAAAAGTGCAGACTTGTACCAGGTAAAAACTGCTAATGTTTATTTTATTTTTAAGGTGTAAAGTTATTTAGAAAATACACTTTAGGCTCATAATCAACTCTAACCCCTTTCCTTGTCAATATAGCATCCTGAGCAAATATATTCACGTGGATGCAGGAGTTTTATTAGTACTTCTAGTCTAATAAGCAAGTGAACCAAAGCAGCTAAGAAACACTTCACTTCTATGAGTGAACCTGTCATTTCAGCATTTCACAAACTGTGTCTGATTCTTATCACAAAGCGCTTACAGAGCCAACACAACACATTTACATAATGTATTTTAGAAAATGTAATGATGCTCACTTGACACAGAGTGATACAATGTTGGAGAATTGAAACTCAAAGTTAGAGAAAAGACTGAAATCTAAACTGTTACATACAAGAATGTTGTTTTTGCTTGTTTTGTCACCAACTCAAAGGTCAGCGCTTTGATTGTTGCTCATAGCTGTGGATAGTGTTGTGTCCTTGGGCAAGTCTTTTCACCCACCTCACTCATGTAAAGAATAAAGAATATGTTGTGTGAGAGAGTGACTGGTGGTGATCACAAGAGCCAATCCTTAACTATTCATTTTGAGACTAAAGGATAAAAAAACAACAACACACACATCTAATACAATATTGTGCAGGTTGTCTTCTAACCACGAGCCACAGGAGCTGTCCACATGCCATGGTGCTGAACTTGCCTTTGCAATACTTCCTGCCACTGATGCAACTCAGCAGAAAACATTAGCATTCATAAGTGGGACTGGACTAGTGCTGGAGCCTGATGGATCAGAGGAGATGTTTACAGAGAGGACCTGCCTGCAAAAACAGCCATTAACTGCCTAATGAAAAAAAGTGTTCATACTAAGTTAAATGCTAACAAGTTAAGCCTGGTGTCCACTGGCCAATTTCTGGATGTCACACTGCACTAAGAAAGAAATCAGTAGCCTATAAATCTTTGTTGTAGTCACACTTTGTGCAATCTTAGCTGCAATTGCAGTTTATTTGAATGACCGTCATGCTCCTGGTATGTGGTAAAATTATTGGAATTTACATGTTAGTGGAGACTCACACAAGGGTTAAATAGGTCTTGTCAGGTTGGATAAATAATCCACACTATATTTGAATTAATTACCTGAATGCCTGTGAAAAATTGTGATCTGGTGAACCTTTAGGAAAACATTATGGATCGACTGACATGTTTTGATGCCTTTATTATATATTATGAGTTAAAGAATTACATTTAAAGAAATTCAGTGACATTTTCAAAGCTACTGAATCTTATCAGAAACTGAGAGTCTGGGGATGAAGTGCCTGTAATGATCATGTATGGAATCGAGAGGTAAAATTCAGCAAAATGCAAATAGTGGGTCTGGTCACCTTTTTTGCTCCGTCTTTGTTTCAGATCAACAGAGCAACATACTGGGCAATCATATTAGTTTATTTGCACATGAAACAAAGGAGCTGATTGGTCATCCATCACTTAGACCGAATCCAATTTCACTCACTTTACAATTTTAATTTTTTTTATTATTATTATTTTTTATTTTTTTTTTGCTTTGCTCATTTATTCTGCAGAAATCTTCAAGTTTTCAATTTGACATAAGTTTAATTATTTTTCCATGAGAATTATTTATTATTTACCTTTATTTTGCCAGGCAAAACATTAAGACATTTTACAAATTCTTTTTACAATAAGATGTGTGTCTCAGATTGGCTAATTGATCTGTCAATCATGCCCACTGAGATTTGAAAGACGGACACGGTGGCCAGAAGATATATTTTTTAGATATTGTCTGCATTTTCCAGGCAAGGGAAGTCCAGACATTATCTTGTACACTGACTGTGAGGTATGTTCGATTTGGGAAACTGTCTGTAGCACCAACTCCAGTCCGCTGCCAAGGATTCATGTAGATTGTTCATAATTACCTGAAAGCTACATCACATGGTCTCTAGGAGTCCAAGCTGCTCTCACACTCGCTCCCACACAGATCTGAGGCTCACAAAACAGGGAGCACTGATTTTAAGTTCTTTCAAACTCCTGTAGGACCTGTGTCTGTCCTGAACTGCATGAAACCTGGAGTGTATACCTTGGTTAGTTAGCATTAGTGTTAGTGTAGCTGTATGACTCTGCTAGAGACATTTTTGTGGATGGATGTAATACATTTTGGTTTCGACTGGCACAAACTGTACTTTCTCATCTCAACTTTATCCAGACTTCTACTTTAAACACAAACATTCACAGATAGATGCCTTGGATTGTGAAAACAACTGTAACACTATCATAACAAACCATCAGCGGTGCGTGTCCTTTGCATGTTCTGTAGCCTCAGCAGAACATGTCTCCTCTGATGTGAGCTCTTTGTTGACTGCAGAAGGACACACAGGTAGCTCTCTATACTTAGCCCGCTGTTTGCTCCGGATGATTTATTAAAGAGACGCACTGTCATAGATGTACCTCCCACTGCTGTATCTCTTCCTCCTCATCAGCATCTCCCCTTCAGCCTCCTCCTCCTCCTGCACTTTATCTCTTTATCTTCATCCTGCTCCTCTTGTACTTTATCTTTTTCTCTTCTTCTCCTTCTCTTTCTCCCTCCTTTTGCTGCTTATGCTATTTCTCCCTCCTTTCGAACCTATTTTCCTAATTTAGTTTCTCGTGCTTCTCTTTTTCCCACCAGTCCAACATGTTCTTAATCATGTTCCAACACTGTTATTCTTTTCCCTCTGAGCCTCATAAATCACTGTTCTAATTTTTCCAGATCTATGATGTCACAGATCTCTCAGATTGTCCACACTTTTTTAAGTCCATAAATCAGTCAGACTTGTTTTGTGCATTTCTGTAGCATTAACATGTCAAGATTAATTAGATTGTTTCCTCTTTGTAGTTTATTTTGTAGCCAGTAGATAGAGATCTAACTCAAATTCTTTTGTGGGAAACACATGACAGTGATCTGAGCTGGAAGCTTGAGGATTCTAAGCAGTGTCATTAGTGTCGCTGATACACTTTTCTAGACTGAGATGTTTGTTGTAGTTGAGTGCTCCCATCACCATGGACACCACTGTCGCCTTCACCTTCAAACCTTCTTCAGCTTTTCTGCATAAAAAATGTTCAAAATAGACTTTTCAACAGCTCTGGTCCACTGCATGAGCGGAAGATGAATGTAATAGTTTGTAGGTGTGGGCATATGATCCCCGATGGATTCCAGCTTGTATAAATAAATGTATATTTTTCGGCTGAGCATTGCCGCTGTGGGACCTTCACCTTGTTACACTACATTTGCTGTATACATGCAGGCGTATGGAGGAAGACATGCATACATATAGAGAAAAAGAAGGAGGGAGAGGAGGAGGGAGAGGAGGAGGAGGAGGGGAAGGGAAGTGATGGAGTGGGAGGTAAAGGAGAGAAGAAAGAAAGGAGGTGAAAGAGAAATGGAAGAGAAGAGTAAAAAGAGAAGGAAGAGAAGGAGGATGGTAAAGTATGAGGAAGAAGAGAAGAGAAAGAGAGGAAAGTGATGAGAAGGAAAAAGAAAAGAAGAGAAAGAGAAGAAGATGAGGAGGAGGAAGAAGAAGAGAGGAGAAAAGGAGGAAGGTGATAAGGAGGAAGAAGAGAGGAGAAAGAGAGGAAGGTGATAAGGAGGAAGAAGAAGAGAGGAGGTGATGAGGAGGAAGAAGAAGAGAGGAGAAAAAGAGGAAGTGATAAGGAGGAAGAAGAGAGGAGAAAGAGAGAAAGGTGATGAGGAGAAGGAGGAGGAAGGAGAAAGAGAGGAAGGTGATAAGGAGGAAGAAGAAGAGAGGAGGTGATGAGGAGGAAGAAGAAGAGAGGAAAAAAAGACGAAGGTGATAAGGAGGAAGAAGAGAGGAGAAAGAGAGGAAGATGATGAGGAGGAGGAGGAAGAAGAGAGGAGAAAAAGAGGAAGGTGATAAGGAGGAATAAGAGAGAAGAAAGAGAGGAAGGTGATGATGAGGAGGGAGAAGAGAGGAGAAAAAGAGGAAGGTGATAAGGAGGAAGAAGAAGAGAGGAGAAAGAGAGGAAGGTGATGAGGAGGAGGAGGAAGAAGAGAGGAGAAAAAGAGGAAGGTGATAAGGAGGAATAAGAGAGAAGAAAGAGAGGAAGGTGATGATGAGGAGGGAGAAGAGAGGAGAAAAAGAGGAAGGTGATAAGGAGGAAGAAGAAGAGAGGAGAAAGAGAGGAAGGTGATGAGGAGGAGGAGGAAGAAGAGAGGAGAAAGAGGGAGGTGATGAGGAGGAAGAAGAAGAGAGGAAAAGAGAGAGAGGAGGGTGATGAGGAAGAAAAAGAAGATATAAGGTGATGGGGAGGAAGAAGAGAGGAGAAAGAGAGGAAGGTGATGAGGAGGAGGAAGAAGAGAGGAGAAAGAGGGGAGGTGATGAGGAGGAAGAAGAAGAGAGGAAAAAGAGAGAGAGGAGGGTGATGAGGAAGAAAAAGAAGATATGAGGTGATGGGGAGGAAGAAGAGAGGAGAAAGAGAGGAAGGTGATGGGGAGGAAGAAGAGAGGAGAAAGAGAGGAAGGTGAAGAAAAAGAAGAGGGTTAGAAGAAGAAGAAGAAGAAGAAGAAGAAGAAGAAGAAGAAGAAGAAGAAGAAGAAGAAGAAGAAGAAGAAGAAGAAGAAAGGAAAAAGAGAGAAAGGTGATGAAGCAGAGAAAAGAAACCATTGGCGTGACAATCTATTCCATGTAATGTTGAGAGAACACAGTGAAGAGGCGGGGCTTATCCTCAACAGGAAGTGAAAAAGCATGATTCTGAAGTCTGTATTATTCCATGTACAGTATAAATGAGATGTTAGCGGAGGAACGGACTGAGAGAGGGCAGGTCTCCAGGGCTTCTGACCCTCGGGAGGTGAAGCTCCAGCGTTCTGCTCCTGTAACCGTCCCATACGTCAAAAACAGCAGCTGAGCCCACCCTCACTCACCCTCACTCACCCTCACTCACCCCGACTCACCTACATCTGCTTGTCTCTGCCACATCAAAATCACAAACATATACACAGATTTCTTTCTCATTTGCTCAAGCTGACCTGACGCAAAGCTATATTTAGAGATGTTTAAATATTTTTTACATGACTTCAATGGCCTTACATACATCATGGCATTTACAGTGTCCAAATGTCAAAAAAAAAAAAAATCAAAATAGTGATAAAATATGGTATTATCAATAAAGTCAGGTAAAGTTCTCTCCTGATCAGAAAGTGTTGTATGAACCGCAAAAGTCTCAAAGTCAGTGTTGCCCAAAGCTGACGGCCAAAACAAGGTCACTCAATCAAAACACTACTCCGGCTTTGTTTTTGGAAGGTTGGAACAGAAACAACTGCAAAATAAATCAATAAATATAGCAAGTCACGGGAAATCAATATCCCAGGCATAACATTAATGACTTTCTAATTACAGTTACAGTTAATCATGTTCTGGACATGTAATGATACAAGAATTTACAGTTGTGAGGCACTGCATAAAACAAAGCATAATAAGCTGTAATAATTTGTAAAATGTCAGGAGCCCAGCGCAAGGACATAAAACACAGCTACAGTGGCATGGAAATGTATTTGAACAGAACTACACCCATTGTGTGTGACATAAACAGCTGCAGTGTCAAAGAGTTTTATCTGCAGCTTTATGAACTACTTTGGTGGACCTCAGCCAGTTTTTGGAAGAATACTTTCAAAAATGTATTTTGTTACAGAATACTGAATACTTGAAATAAAATGTATTTAGGAGTGTATTAGTCAAATCAAAGTTATGTTTTGTGAATACTTGGAATACTTTCACGTTGAATTCAAACAGATTTTAACATTTAACATTATCAATAGGATAAGTTATCATTTGTCATGCATCGTTATTAGAGCGGTTTGTTCACATTTTCTCACTACTTCCAAAAAACATAAATTGAGTGTTAAGATACCAAATTGTATTATTTATTTGAAAAAATGTTTTTAAAAAAGTAATTGTATTCTAAAGTTCAAATGAAAGCATAATTGTGACTAAACACAGTTACTCTAAATTAGTATGCTGGATATGTATTTAGTCACTTTCCAACACTGGAAGCAGATTTATTCAAACATTTACAACAAAACTAACAAAACAACACACAGTGATGAAACAGGATTACCCACCTAAAAGACGTGTAATACCAAAATTGTTTGGGGGCAAACTGGTAGCCAAAAAATATAACCAGCAAAACTGAATGCCCAAGCTATAAGTCAGTTAGTATCTCTATGAAATGATAACGAAAAACCTATTTTCTAGTCTAAAATCTGTCTTTCACAACATGTGGGCAGATTTCAGCATAGACAAACACGGCCATGCAGCTCAAGGCCGACGCGGTGCATTTACTGTCGGCGCGGCGCATTCACTGACAGTGCGTGGTTCTGCAGACAACATTAACAGCTTTAGGAGGAACAAGGACACCTGACGCCCACACTCTCCTCTGCCTCCTCCTCAGCTGCCTCCTCTTCTCTGCTTCCACACAACAAGGATGGAGACTTCAGAACAGAGGAAAGAAAAGGAAAAATGACAGGATTTTACCAAGGATTGAGTAAATAATGGTTAAAGATTTCAGTGCCACAGCCCTCATGAGAGTTATAGATGCACAGAAGCTAACAGAGTGAATAACATAAGTGGTAACAACAATCTAGCTTTTTGTCTGTTTTGTTTGCTCACAATGCACTTTTTCTAGTTGGTCTATTGGAGAAAAAAAAACACCTGTTACTGAATATTTACAGTTAGGATGCTTAATGCGACACTGCAGAACAGCAAAATATCTGCGTGAAGACATAGTGGAGCACTTATAAGTTATAGTTTGGCAATAGTTCAATAGCCTGAACCAATACTTACATTAGATGTACAACGATTTGTCAAAAAGGTACGATAAGCATGTTTTTTACGTAAATATGCTACGAAAAGCAGAAACATAAAACAACCACAAATTTAGATTGAATTTGAATGTGATTGAATTTAAAGTTGGGGTAGCTGATTTTCACACTGCAAACACAATTTAGGTTTTAAATCTGATAACTTCCTCTGATAACATTATTGACATTTTGATGCAGTTATAGCTTTTAAATGTCTTAACAAAAAATAAACTGAATTGTCCACTTCAAGCACAGCCAATCAGAGCACTGCATTTGGCTCCTGATGAGAACTTATTTTTTTTATTGTTCAGTTCAGACAGTACACAGTGGTCTCATTTTTTCCACAAAGTGCTGCATTTACTTTTTAGTGGAAAACACAAACTAAAAAAATTAGCTACCACAACTTTAACCGGTACGTTCTTGAAGTTTAAAATGGGTACGTTTATACTGGGCTTGACGTAGGTTAAGATTGACCTTAGTTTTACTTAAGATTACCAAGATGAGTGGTTATTTTGCAATTTGACCAAAAAAAAAAAAAAAAAGACAAAAACATAAACATAAAACAAGACAAAAATCTTTTTGTATAGATTTTGTATATCTACTTTTTCTTCAGTGACTGGTTTTATTTCCATTTGGTCTACAAGACAAAACATGTAGAACTGTATATATCTATTGTAATGATTTAGTCAAAAACTGTATTTCCACTGGAGTCCAAAGTGTTGAGTGAGCTGCTCAGTGATCCAAAGAGGACTCAAGAGGACTCCCAGTGGTCTGGCTCTCTTCAGCTTCTGAGACGCTTTTGAGCAAGAGTATTGGACAAGAGTCAGACGACAAGACAGTCAAAAACAGAAACAGAAAAGCTCCTGCCGTGCTTTCACTTGTGCTATAGCTTTATACAGTGTGTTGAACATCCCAAAGTGCTCCAAACCAAACGATCAGGAACAGACAAACGTGTGTAAACATATACTTTAATATCATGACCTCTAATTAAATAAGTCTGAACCATTCTCCTTTGTCTCAAGTGCCAGATAATGAAACAGTGTCCATATAAAAACATATGTTGCAAGAGGTGGGCAGTACAGCAAACATAAAGCCAAACTGACTAATCTTTTATGAGAAAGATCACAACTTGGTCCATAAAAAGATCAAGCCAAAACTCCTCTTTCTGCACAAAGACTTTAAACTTTTCCAGGACGGCCATGCCCTTTTGTGCCGAGGTCTAAGCCACAGCTCTGCCTCAGCAGTCTGTCACATTTTGCATAGACTCTGACAAACTGATGAAGTTATGATTATGATTATTATTCTGATGATTATCCTGGGACCCCCGCGCTCTGCTCTGCTCCGCTCCTCTCCTGTCAGCACAGAAAACAGACACTTCAGAGCAAACGTGCATCGCAGAAAGAAAGAAAGATGAAAGGTAATTGTTCTAATGTCTTCTGTGGAGAGTTAATGTCCTTGTGTCTCCATGTGGTAAATTCTGCTATTTGGATTTTGGCAAAAATGTTCTCCTTTCAAATGTTCGAATGACCCTGGACCTGTTTCAACTGTGAACTGCAATCTGGAATATCAGTGGAAACTGCAGTCTTTGTTTTAATAAAAGTAATTAGATGTTTAGTTGTTCAAATCTGCAAACCAAAAAGAATGATATCTATATATATAATATTCTGTTATGACACATTTGAGGTGAAGGGAGACTTGAATCCACCAGTGTCAGGAAAAAGAGCAACCTCAATCTTCTGAGTCTGCTCTGTCATAAGAATATTTTGGAATATATGAACCTGGAGGCTAAATGAAGTAAACAATATGTTTGCAACAACTAACTGACAATATGTGTAAACTATTTTAACTCTTAATGTGCAGAAACAAGCAACATTTTTAAACTCAAATGTAGAAATGTTCATTGCTTGTTTTTATTTTTAAAGATATGGGTTGATATTTTTATCTTGAACCAGGAAGTTCACATTGAACCATAAATGTTCAAATAAAGTATTCAGTCCTTCAGTGTTTCCCAACCCTTTTTGAGTCACAGCACATATTTTTTCCCCCTGTAATCAAATATGGCCAAATCAAACTATTTTGGAAAACACAATTATTCACTTTTGTAATATTGTTTATTAGACTTTAAAATGGCATTATCTAACTTTTCTTGTGGAGGGCCAGAAGGGTAAAATCATTAAAATTAGTAGCTACTAAAGGGTGATTGTTTTACTTTAATTCTCAATAAAAACCCTGTAAAATGATAAGTTAAATTAATTAAATCTGTTTGAGCTCACTGTATTTCATAGAGTAAATATTGAAAACTTTTTCAAGGGACACCTGGAGGTATCTCAAGGCACAATGGTTGTAAAACACTGATTCAGAGCATACCAGGTTCTGACTAAAGCTGGCTACACAGAGAAGTTCAAATCTTCTTTGATTCTTAAGCATAAGTAAGACAGTCACAGATATAAGGACATTGTACAATCACTATTTTTTCCTCACAGTTGCAGCATGTCAGCGGAAGGACAAAGACATCACAAACATGCTAATTCTGTAAAGTGCAATGAAAAATAAAAATAAGCTCACTTGTGCATATATTGTGCATGAGGGTTAACCTCCTTGTATACACCAGTGGTTCTCCAGTCATGACCCCCAGAACTGTAAACCTAAAAAGTGTTCTACCTGCAAAGCGATAAAGTCTTTAGTCACATGTTTTGGTTTATTTTGAAGTCATAAGCATGTTAACTTCATCTATTGACCAGGAAATCCACATCTATCACTGCATTTTATAATATTAAGCCTTGTTTAACCAACACAGTCTCACAAGAACGTACTTATGTTAAGCCTGATATGAAAAAGCGTAAAAATGACACGAGATTTCTCAGCGTAAAAAACACACGAGTTTTGGTTGAAGCCCTGTGGGAACATTTTCTTCAGGTGTAACAGGTAAGTTGGCTTCAAGTTACTAATGTGGGTTGGGTGTGGGATAGGTTAAGACTAGGATAAGGATTTCGTTATTATTCATAAACATGATCACATCTTTGCAACTACCAAAGAAATTAACTGGGACTGCGATGCTTGGCATATTTATGCAAAAAAAAAACAACATGAAATTGTGCTAATTATAAGCAATTTACATGTCCTTAACAGCTTGGTATATGTATGCTTTTGTGATTATAATACAATATTACCTTTTCACATCCCCATGGGACCAGAAATATTTTGCAATCATCATGAGGGTTGAGAACCACAAGTATAAACCACAGGAGAACAGATATGCATTAAAGGTAAGGGCTGGTTGCAGTGACTGATTGTGCAAATGATGAAATTAAAAAGCATGCACAAATTGGCTGTTGTAAAGTAGCACCGCAAATAATCTCTTTCAAGAATTGTTCCTCAAGCCACACCATTTCAATCTCATGGAGAGACACATCAGGCTTAACATCAGGTCAAAACTCCACCAATGTGCAGAAGGAAAAAGCAAGGAATGTGCTGAAATAAGTATTGTTTTGAGCATAAAGGTGCATAAGACAAAAACAAGTGAAGTACAACATTCACAACAAGCAGATGGTCACAAGAAGAAATCACAATTTGAAATGTATTGCCAAACTGCCCAATCCAATTAAACCTATGCAGGTATTATTTTTTACAAACGTCAAAAGACAAAACTAGTCATTCCTATTTAAGTAAAAGTACAGTTGTCTTTACAAATAATACTAAGTACAGCTGTGTTATGGAAACAACTGCCACATAGTGCAGACTTTGTGTATGATAAATATGTATCCAACGTTGTTATGCAATTGTTTTTTATTTTATAACCGCTCCCATCTTCCTTCAGTCGCACCTGCTCCAAACAGCTCCGGGCTCGCCTCTGCTATTCCTGAGCTATCATTTCAACTTTTTAACAAGCTAAGCCCATCTTTTGTGACACATTTTTATCTCACGTAACCATCTTTTAATATGCATGCTGTCGTTTTGGTGTGAAGGTCTCGACTGCGGATTCTCTTGGTGCAAGGTGTGGAGATTTGGACATGTTTATGACGAGCTAAATGCTTTGAAATGCGCAAATCCAGATGTTACCGCTTGAAAAAAGGAGAGATAATAGAGATGATAAAACCGCTAAAATGTAATTATGTTTGAGTTAGCGGTGGAACAGGGTGAGGTACAGTTATATCTTCAACATAATGTGTTATTTTATGATTTAGAGTAATGACTAAAAATGGAAAGCAGGTTCACGCCAAGACTTAAAGGAGAAATATTGTGCTTTTGTATTTAGTGGTAAAGAATAACATGACCAGATCTGTATTTACATTTTATTTATGTTAAAGCTCAATATTTACCTTAAGCATCTTCACTGTTTATAACTGCAAAACTATTAAGTCCCAACTTTTCATCATAACATTTAACTTTACCCAGCTGCAAATCTTAATTTATTTGTTGTAAAATGGTTATGTGACATTTTTGAATCCTGCATGTTTTACTTGGATTGACTTTCTTGGAGTAATTGCAAAAAAAGTACAGAAAAGTGTTTGCGATATACCTGTAGAGGATTTTTCAAACACGCATGTATCAATATCCGAATACAAGTTTAAACGCTTAAAGACCTGGCCTATTTTCTCTAAAACACCTGACTAAAATGGTCTCAAACTGAAACTGTTTTTGAGCCTTTGAAGCAAAAACTATTGGCTGGAGTCTTTGTGAAACAGAGGCTTTTTACTTTTACTTAATGTCTGATTGGCAGTAGTTATAAGTGAGAACAAGCTCCGCACAGAAGAAACACAGAATTTAATTTCCGTCGTAAATATGCAAAGCACTAAAGTTGTTGTTTGCAGTTATAGGACCTGAATGACACCTTAGGCTAAACTTAAGTTAACTAAACCATGACAAATACAAAACACAGCCAAACCCATCTGAACAGCACCAAAGTCCAGACTCATTATAATTCCACAGAACTAAACCAGCTTTGACCAGAGCCTTGTAATACTAATAATGATGAGATCTAAAGCCAAGGCTCAACGCTCAGGTAAGAAGACTGTCACGCTGCAAAACCAAATAAAGGTTTCTGTAAAGTCTGTTTGACAAGCAAGCTCTCACATTTCTTTTAGCATAAGATTAATATCCTTATGTATTCATTCTTACTGCAGCTATGGCTTACAAACATCTTTTTACAGACCACAAAGTGAAATTGGAGTGAACCACCCAAGCACAGCCAATTAGTGCATTGCTTTTCAGTTCCTGGTGAGAACCAAATCATATTTGCGTCAAAGTGTGTGCTGGATGCAAATATACTTGGACGCAGATTTGTCCAAGTGTACGCAGCGTTTACAATGTACTTCTTGATAGAAAAGACAAAGTTTTCCAATAGGACGCTGTTGCATTTGTGATGATGTTGTAAGGCCAGGTGGTGGGCAAAAGACATTTTGTTTTATTTATGCTTCCAAAGTTCCACAGTTTTTCACAATAAACTGACTGTAAACTTCGTCCTGGAGATCTGTTTGTAGTATCTCCTGCAACCACTTGTGAGTTGAATTTCAAGAAATGTATCAAAAGCAGAAAATCTAAAGTCTGGAGATTTGGCGCCTGGAATGAATCCCTTCAGAAATCAAAACTTTTGAATGACTTGATACAGAATTGCCACTTTGGCACTCAAGGAGTTAATATATTAAACTGTGAGTGTGGTTTTAAAAAGTAATTAATTAGGAAAAAATCTAAAAAGCTAATTTCACAAATGTTCTATCCGATCATTTGAATTTGTGAACCCATAGACTTTTGGCATAACATCAAAAAGCTGCATTTTTAAATATTATATAAAATGCCGTAATGTCACGTGACAACACCTTTAAAATAATTACAACAAAATGAAGACTTTACAGACTCTGTACGTGAAACAAACATATCTAGGTCTAACCTTGTTGCTCTAAAATCTAGCACTGAAGCAGTGCCAAACCCCCACACAACTCTTCTAAACCTGCACTTTGTGACGGACCTCCTCATGCACCATCCCCAAATATGTGCCCTCCTCTCGCTGCGCTCATCCACCTGTGGGCCCCTCTCTACCCCGCTCCTCTCCTTCTGAAGCTGCTGATGCTGTGCGCCCCGGGCCATGCCTCCGTGCCTCAGCGCAGCGCCCGACCTCAGATAAACTTCTCCCTACGTCCGCGCTACTGCAGATCTTTGTTTCACCTTCTCTATCTTCCCATCTGCGGCAAAACTGAACCAACGGGATCCTGCTTTTCATTCGGATTTCAACACACGCAGATTTGCCCCAAAAGAACGCATCACCAAACACGTTTCCTCCAACCAAAGTTCAAAGGAATTCGTTGCTGCTGCTGCGCGCTACGATCCCGGACTGCCAATGATTTCTCCCAAACACTGCAACACGTACAAGTAATGTTTGTTTGTCTTACCTGGACGCGTGGGATGACTTGACTCCGGGGTGAGGGGAAAAAAAAGAGAAAGAAAGTCTGGAGACGTTTGGAAGTTTGTCCCGGTCTACTCCTGATCCCCGCGCGGAGTGACGGACGGACGGGAAAACCGGGCGCCACTGCTGAAAGAGAGAGAGAGAGGGAGAGAGAGAGGAGCGTGTGCGTGAGAGAGGGGGGAACAACAGACGCGCGGAAAGCTGTGCCAAAGGATGCTACAGTCTCCTAGCAACAACAATCGATCCGGAGAAGAGGAGGTAGAGGAAGAGAGGGTTTTATTGGGTGGGAAAAGAGAAAACTTAGCGATTGAGGCGACGTGTTTACATCTTGGAACGTTGGAGGTGGAGAGAGAAAGTGGAGGAGAGGGGCAGAGCGGGATGGTCCACACGGGAACATCCAACAGGCAGCAGCAGCAGCCTGGGCCACAGCACTGCACTACTGCGTCTTTGTGTCATAGAATGTGTTGAAGAATGTAAGGGAGAGGAAGGTCCATACACTTTTTACTCAACACAATTTTCAGAACATCTACCAAAAGTCATCCATTAAAATAGACATATTTTGCTTGTTGTACTTGCTTTCCTTTTTCATTTACACTTTGGGAATTGTGGAATTAGTGATTCATGCATGCTTGAGTATCTTTGCCCCTCTTGCGGAAAAGATGCTCTTTTCTTAAACAGTGTAATAAGTTGGAATCATTTCTTTTACTTCCTGGTGCAGTGAGCTGCGAGGAAACCCACGCAGACACGGGAAAAACAAGCAAGAAAATGTTCTATTCAGGGACATTTTACTTTGACTCTTTTGGTTTCATTCTATGAATTTTATATTTGTTTTAACATCCATCCATTCATTTTCTTTCGCTTTATCCGGGGTTGGTCGCTGGGGCAGCGTCTGAGCAGGGATGTCCAGACTTCCTTATCTACACACCTCCTTCACCTCTTCTGGGAGGTTGCTGAGGCACTCCCAGGCCAGTCCAGAGACATAGTCCTTTCAACGTGTCCTGACTCTTCCCCGTGGTATCCTCACCAGGGAGACGTCCAGGAGGCATCAGAAACAGATGCCCGAGCCACCTCAACTGGCTTCTTTCAACGTGGAGGAGCAACAGCTCTACTCAAGTTCCTTGTGTTTTGAAAAATTTCTCAAGGATTTTTAGTTGATGTACAAAGGATATTTCATTGTTTACTGCTTCAAACATTTAATTTGAAAAACTTTTTATGTAGACCTGAGATAAGCTATAATATCATCATTTTATATCATTTTGAATCTCATGGATGATTCTATTATATCAGTGGTTCTCAAACCTTCACACCTCATAAATATTTGGTTCTTTAACTACCACCAGATCAAAACCAGGACTATAGGCCTTAAAAAAAGATTAAATGGTTTAAAATGCTGCAAAATCAGGTCTAAAACATTGATAACTATAGATAAGGCAGTTCTAAATGACATTTATCCCAAGAGAACCAAAACATGAATAGATGTGTTTTTTAATTAAACAAATATTCAAATTCAACACAGTCTCTGAGGAAAACGTAGATATACAACGAAATGTCGAAAAAACAAGAAGCACATTTTCATGCATCAAAATGTTATGAAAAGTCGAAACGTAAAATAAAATTTTGGTTGAAGCCGTGTGGCAATATTTTCTTTGGTTGGCTTCAATGTTAAAATGGTTAAGTTTAGGACTGGAACTTGGGGTAGGTTAAGATTTTCTTGTTAAACCCAAAGAAAATGTCGCCATGTGGCTTCAACCAAAATTTGTGGCTATTTTACGTTTTGGCTTTTTGTAACATATTGACATAAAACAGGTGTGAATCTACATTTTCTTGAAGACTTACTTTGTTGTCAAATTGCAAATGTATCAGGCATTATCAGGCAGCCCAAGTACCACCTGTGGTACAATACCACAGTTTGAGAAACACTGGATTATATAATATTAACTTCCTTTGGCACCTCTCTCTTAAAAGTGAATCCTCCCAACTTCCCCCTCTAACTTCTTTAGAACATCTCCACTTCTGCAGATCTTGGTCCACTTTCATCTGGTCTCTGTGATCTTCATGTGCTGCTCTGTCCTGGTGTTTGTGATGGTTGTGTGAGGTCATTAGAATGCAAGTATGCAAGTGTGCGCTACTCAGCTGAAAATTCTCTTCACGCATGGCTGAGTCTTCTCTTTCTCCTCACAATGCCACCACACAGGCCTTCTCTGCGGCAGAGTCCAAATGACTTGTGATATTTTTATTAAATAAATGAAGCGTTTGGACAACAGAAAACATTAATACAGTTGTTTGTCAGTTGTGATTTATTGTCTTAGGGTCCACGGTACTGTTTGTTTCCAAAGAAAAGTCATATTCAACAGTATAGCTTTAACATAACATGAGCAACAATCTAACTACAGACTTAGCCCGGTGTCCACTTCACACACAGGCCGCTGCTGTGCATTGGGGCTCAGATTGGGAAGAGCTGTGGGTCCTCTGGGTGACTGAGTACCATCCTGAGCTCTCCCCAAGAGGCTAGCTCTCCTTATAAAGAGCCCATTGTCCACATGGCATGCCTGAATTGGAGAGGCGGCAGAAAAACAGCTTTGTCCATCCGCTCTCCCCAGCCTGTGCCTCCCTCGGCCCTCAGCATGGAGTCCATAGAGGCGCAGGCCGTGGCATGGCAGTCGACAAGCTGATTGGCAGAGAGAGAGATGAAACTAGGGGTAGAGTTAATGGGGTTTGCATTGATAGCAAAATGAGGATAGAGAGTGAAGGAGTTGGATAGTTTTTCAAAGGAACTATACATAGAAATCCTGGTGAGTTAGCAGACTGATGGAATGACTCAATGCAAATTTTGGCATTGGAAGAGGACTGCAGTTTATTTTCAATGGGAAAGTAGCAGATCCATCTATGATTGAATAAAATGGTTTTAGCAATTGGAAGCACATTGTGCAGCACAGACCTAAGTCAACCAAAGAAGTTTTTGCTTGACAAAAAATATGTTCTATGTATTATTCTCATTTGACTAAAAGGAGATGTGGCACCGGCTTTCAAAATTCACACAGAGACGTTTTAGAAAACTGCCTCTTTGTAAATGAAAATGCAGAGCCTTGCACTTCTGGTGTATGCAGCTATGCAAAAGGAGTGAGGTTTACTTCTATATTTATTCCATAGAATATATTCAAATACATAAGGGATTTTGGAGTCAGATTTTGTATTTGAGCAACATAGATCTTACAAAAAATGGTAAAAAGTCACATGAAGCTGTCAGTTACATCTCAACCAATCCTTTTGCAGAATGGGTAGTGTTAAGAGTAAGATGTAATGTGGGATACTAGTGTTTCCAAGTCATGAAATCTTTATTGAGAGAAAACTGACCAAAAAGGAAAACAACATTCCAAAAATTGTGTTTAGCTTATAACACTGAAACATAGGCATGGAAAAGACATCCTGGAGACAAGCTGAAGGTTGATCCTCCACCAGAGAAGTAACTCGCCTTTAAACTGACTATGACAAGTGTTTGTGTGTACCTCTGAGAGCCTGATCCATCCTCTGTATTACCTAGATCAGCTCACGTCTCATAAGTGTTATGAGCCTTCCTTTGTGCTGTTGTTCACTCACCTGTGTCATTTTCACAAGCAGCCATGTTTGGTTTGATAAGGCATACAGCACTTTGTGTTTCTAATTACTCCACCCGTCAATCTTCTGTTTGTTGAAACTTCTTTGGCTTTTCAAACCACACTGTACAGCTCGGAGTCATTGTTTTACAATTTGTAGCTAAAAAAAAAAAAGCAAAAGACAGTAGCTTTGAATATATTGAGGTATTTATTTATTCCTGAACATTGAAAATAAGAATTTGTTCACAATGTTTAGATTGATGAAAGAAAGAATGACTAAATAAACATTTTCGGAATTAACAAGGTGATGTTGCATGTTTTTTTCGGAGAAACACTGAATAACAGAACAATATGTATAACAGGTTAGATGCTGAGAAAGTCCGGTGGGTTTTATGACGTACAACTTATGTCACTGAGAATCACTGAGATGTCACTCATTCTGAGCCAGGCAAGTTAGAGACTGAAATACGGAACATTTTTGTTTTCCTCCCATTTTATGAGATGAACTCAAAGATTTCACAAATGAGTGAGCACTTTTATTTTGCTGACATACTCACTACTCTGAAACTTACACTTTTTTTATTGGGGGTTTGGGGACTCGGAAAACCAGTCAGTATCTGGTGTGAGCTCACCTCTGCAGGGTCAAATCTTGTACACAACTGTTAATCAAGTAAGACATACTGGACACCTGAAAATCTGAAGAACCAGGACAAGGACCAAATCAGACCTACCTGAGCAACTTTTGGGCTTTTGGCACACCTCGGTCTGTGCTGGACGAGGCTGGAGGAACTAAAATCTGTGCAAACAGAACCACTCAAGTGTCTCAGCTGTGTTCTTTTGTTTAGACTGGATCTCTCTCTGATGAAGGGGATGGCGAGTCTTCCCATGTGAACTGAACCAAACCGAGACTGGCCTGCTGTGAGAGAAGGCTGCGCTCTCACAACGGACATCTGGAACTAAAAGCTGGGATGCTGAAGTTTCTATTGTTTATTTTTTACAATTTAATCTAAAACATGATTTCATGCATAGCAAGCAGAAAACAGACAATAAATTGATAATTTTATTTACAAGAAAGGTTGGAGAACTTTGAGAGCAAAGTGAAAGACCAGAATGATAAAGTAAAGGGCCATATCATTTGTAGGTCAGAAGAAGGATTTTAAATTTGACTCTAAACTCAAGAAGAAGCAGGTGAAGATCTTTTAGCACTGAAGTAATGTACTCCTGTATTTTAGTATACCTGTTACAATTCTTTATGCTGCATTTTCAACCTAACCTTGATGTAACAAAGGTGTGAAATGGGTTTTCAGCATCATTTTAGTCAATATGTTTCTGACTTTGACTGTATTGTGCAAGTGAAAATACGTTTTATAGGCTTGGTTTACTGTATATGGGCTTTGAATGGAAGCTGTTGGTCAAGATTTCTTACAGTAGAGCTGTAGACAGCACTGACATTTTTCAGTGTGACTATCTGGTCATAAGTGTTTACACTAACATGACTTCTATTTTCTTCTGAACAAAGAAGTAACTAACATCCAGGTTTTTATATTCTTTAAGCAGACATTATGCCTTTCTATTTGATCGGTCTAATCTGGTTTTATTGATAACTACAGAGAGTCAGAGTGTCATCTGCAAAACAGTGGAAGTCAGTGTCATGCTTTCTGATAACGCTACTAACGGCAGCAATAAAAGAGTAAACAGAAATGGACTGAGGACAAAACCCTGTGGCACACCATAGGTTAGAGTGGAACACTGTGAAGGGTTCTGGTTTACAATAACAAACTGGTATCTTCCAGATAAATAGGCTCAGAACAAATCCTTTGAGACTTCAAAATAATGATTGTTCTGTAGGGGCGACAAAGCTTTTTAATTACAACTCTTAAATCATTTTGAGATCAAGAGGAGATTTGAAATAGAGCTATAATTGGCTAAAAGGTCTGGATCAATATGAAGTATTTATTATATTAGGATTTATATTGAAGAGTTGCATGTTCTCCCCGTGTCTGCGTAGGTTTCCTCTGGGTACTCTGATTTCCCCAAAAACATGTCCATTAATGCGGTGGCCACTTATGCTGAGACAGGAGTACGCATGCATTGGTACGGAGACAGATGAATACCAAAGATCAAAACCACAAATTTAGGAAGTTTCACTCTCAACTTGGTAGTTGATGCACTAACTGACCACATACGTATATAGAAAATATTGTCACACAATGGGTACTTTTCAATCAACGAAAAGCCTCTGGTGTCCTGGGCTGGATGCAGTGTGAGCTCGGTTGTTATATTCAGACCTGGTCCAGAGAGGCACAACACATGACTGAGTGGAATGAATGCTGTCTAAAAGAGAATTGAAGGCTTTGCGTATAGGTAAGCGTTGTTCAGCTTTTTGTTGGAATATATCAGTATTACAATCTCATCCCAGTCTAATACAAAGCCTGATTGAAAATCAGCAAAGTGAGCAAGATACAGTATAACTCCTGACGGCATTGATAGAGACCAATCAACTAACCACTGTTTAAAAGGATAATTTATGGTCTGATAAGGAAAGCAGAGACAGCAAGAAAAGTAAGGCATGCTAAGGCAGCAACAGTGCCTTATAATAGGTGTTCATACAGAACAGTCTGTGATACCTGCTCTGGTTGGGCTGAGCTGTTGGCACATGCTGTGACATCTGGTGGTGAAGGCCGTTTTGGATTTCCACCCCTCACACATGCTCTGGCACTGCTACAGAGAGACGGACTGCAGATCAGGTGGGCCCAACTTTTCTCATTCATCTTCATACCAGTTTGATAGATTTTGAGAGTGTGGTTCAATTGCATTTATATTTATAAAGCACAACATAGCAACAGTCTAAAAGGCACTGCAAGTATAGTTGATTAAATCAAACAGTGGCCAAAAAGAGAGAAGTCTATCTATGTACAATAGTTCACAAGAAAGAAAAAAAGAGAATAGTCTAAGAGCATCCCCTTTTTCTCAATAAGAATAAAGTATTGAAAAAGGAGAGCCACTCCTATGGACAGACAGGCTGTAGATGTAGATGACCAGAGTAAGGCAGAATGGAGGAGTAGGTTAAGTAGGGGAGAAGGAAGCGGGCCAGGTTTAGGTTCAGAAGACAAGATTGTCTTATTAGGAAGCAATTAGGTCCACTGAACTGGCTCACTCTCATGTCAAACATACTCTGTAGCTCCTGACATACATCCTGGTGTCTCATCTCAGCCTGTTCTCACAGATAAGCGTGTAGATACCACACAATTGTAAACAGCATGTCACATGAATGCCATTTCTATTTTTTGCGTGTGTATTTCACACATTTCTGTCACAGTTAATTTCAATAGTGAATGTTAAGACGTGTTCTTTTTCATGAAGACTAACACAATCATAATTCTAACCTTAACCAACTCCAAGCCTCAGACCTAAACTTACCAATTTTTGCAACTTCAGACCTAAACTTAGCTGTTAACATCCCCAAAAACCTCCTGTTTGTCCTCAAACGCATAGCGTGTCCAAATCACGTTAGAAAAAACGGGCGTGTAATTGCACGCCAAAACAGGCAGAGGGCGTCGTCATGACACACAATTTGTCAGGGTGTGCTATTTACACAAATTCCATGAGAACACATTGCTCATCTGTACACACGCTCAAACTTCTGCGCACATCACATGTAAAATATAACATATCCTATTGTTTTGTTCTAGGCTAAAGTCATCTTATGTAAAACTGGGTAAGCTGCTTTATTAACAGTTTTCCTTCCTCTTCTTTTCTCTCTGTATGTCAAGCAAGTTTGCTCATGTTTTGATAAATCTCAATCACAAGTCGTGTTGCATTGTCCCTTATTTCTTGTGCAGCGTTGGAAAATGAACTATCTTGCAAAGTTTTGATTTTGTCCCACATACTTTTTTTTTGTTCCAGTTAGTTTTACTTTCTCGCACTTCTATTTTGTGCATGAAACCTATTCTCTTGTCTGGGAATCAAACCCAGTTGAAATTTAGACAGAGTTTGATCTTTTGTTGAGAAAGACAAAGAACAAACTCCTACATCTCTCCCACCAACAGTTGTGCGAGCTAGTCCTTCAGACAGGCACTCTGGACTGAAACTGGCATGTCTCAGTGAACTCTGGTGGCCCATGGGTACTGCGCTGTGGTAGCCCTCTGCTCCAGACAGTTTGGAGGGGTCAACCATCTGCTTATCGCTATGGAGATTCTGAGTGTATTATGTTCCACAAAGTCATAATGCCTAACTACCTTGAAAAACAATAATCTAGTCTCCTCTCCATAGACGTCACTTGTATATCAATAAGCTAAGTATAATGCATGCATTTTTGTATTGCTCTTGAGTAGTTTTGCTTTGGCTTTTTTTTATAATGTAATGTTGCTAACTTTCTACAAGTCAAGAACAATCTTGACAAATTACAAACTTGTTTTGGTGTAAGGGCAACATAAGTTATGTTTCTTTTAGACCTGATCCTCCGGAACGGTTCAAACAGACAGATTAAAGTAACAGGTGCTTTATAATGTGTAACATATAGAGGGATTTCTGCTCTACTGCACATACTCCATGCAGAAAGAGCAAACTTTTTTCCCTCTCCTGAATGTGTCTTTTAGGGGTTGTAGGGTCAAATTTCATTTACAAATGTTGATTTAGCAGCATAACTTTTGTTTTCGGACAGTGATAAACTTTTGTTTTCACTACTTGTTAATGAGCGGCAGTGTTGATAAACAAATAATATACATAAGTCTAATGGCCGAGGTAAAGAAGCTGTTTTTGTGTATTGAGGGTTTATAGCCCCCCAGAGTCCTTTGAGATGTTCAGGTCCTGGAGAGAGGAAAGGCTGCATGATATCACCTGTAGCACAATGCGCTACAGTTTGTGTTTGTAACCTTCCGAGTGTTGAGCTTGATTGTAGCACTAGTTGTCTACCCCCTTCTGCAGGCAGACTCAACGCTGTCAGAGATGAGAGTGATAAAGCTCATGTCATTTGCAAATATATAAATATACTAGTACAAGATTAAGATTAAAAAGCAACATTTGCAGGCTCATTTAATGTCATGTCATAAAACCTTTTAGGCAACTTTCAGGCAATAACTTATCTGTGTGACAAGCTACAAATTGATGCACCTTTTTAGTACTGAGACCTCTTAACCTTGGGACTTCATGTTTTATAACTAAAGGAATACACAACACACCTTTAACCTGACCTTTTGTTTCTCCTCCGCTTGAATTAGTCTTATTACTGCTCCTGTTTTGATCTAAGATGGCAGAGCTGCGCTGTGGCTCTACTGATGCAGAGGAAGTGGTCTGCTGGGACGGCTCACACATCCTGATTCCTCACAGATTGTTTGTGTCCTGGCACTAACACAATTATCCACGCTTCATTTGTCCTGCTCCTCCGCTCGACCCTGTCCCGTGATGGATGGGGCATCGCACAGGGGAGGGAGGGGGCCGGAGTGTGCCTGCTGTGGTCGGACAAGCGCTCCTGCTCACAACCAGCAGCTTTACAAAATGACTGTTGGCACCAACGCTAAAGTTACACAGGAAATGCTACAATGAGGATAGTTGAAGGTTAGATGTTTCTTTTTTTTATTTAACTTCAATAATGTTACCTGGAGGCAAGTTGTAACTCTTTGTGTTTATTAAGTCCACTCACTGTCACTAGAGTTATTCTTCATAGTGTATCGATGTGTCCATCAGACCAGCAAAGGGTAAGCATCACTACAAAGGTAGGTCTAGTGTTTCTGTGCTTGTTGTATTGAGGGCCAGGTAAACACATTCAACAATGCTTCACACATTAGATTGCTAATGACTGAAGCTGCAAATGTATACTGTTGTCACCCCTCGCAGCTTTCCGTTGTGGTGCTGGCCGCTTAACAGTGCCAGGACCTGTGTTGTAGCCAGAAAAGACTGTCATATGTCCACAATTGGAGTCCTCATGATGTTTTGTTTAAAATGTTCTAAACTTATAACGACTAAATATTGTATTTACCAAATTCTTCCAACATACAGTATTTTGTCCTTTGGTTTTATTTGTGCTGTGTACTAAAATATACATAATGGAAACTAATGGAAACTCTATTGATAAATAAAATAAAACTATATTACTGGAACATGCCTCATCACTGTAAACAGACCTGTGCTTCTAGTTTTGTGACGACATAGGTCAAACTGTGTGATCACTTTTAGATCCTACATTATCACCAGTCATTCTGAGATTTTCAAATCCATTTAATTCTGTGCATACAATACCATGTTGGGGAAAGCTATTTTTTTTAATGCAGCCATATACATCATTTTCGACTGATACAAAGTGTTTTAACCAAAATCCTCACAAGGAAACATCAATACAAACAATGCAGACTATATAACTTTGAGTGTGTACACACAATAAACTAAAAAGACATTTTCATTTATTCCATAGGAATTCCCACCTGTATTTTAAGTAGAGTCCAAATGTGTGCCAATGTTAATAAATGTCCCATTTAGGATTGTGACTGACATTTGTTCAAGTGCCAGTAATGCCAATATTTCAGTCTTTGGTTCTCATCCACGGAAAAGACAAATCTGTTGGCCCAGTATTTTCCATCAAACTAAACTCCTCCTGAGCCCCTGCCAGCAGTGTGTTTCACTTTATTGGGCACCATTTTTCACCTGTGGGAGAGCATGTGATTTATGCTTATGTGAGTGTTCGTGCACAGAATGGATGCTTTTACGAACAGAAACACCCTCCTGCCCTTGTGTGCCAACGTGATGGATGATTTGACAGAACTTGCTCATTTTGGACACGTTGGAGATTTGGAGTAATACATATATTTTTCACAGGATCAGACGTCCTGCAGAACTTTGCGAGATGTTTCAGGTCTGTTCCCTTTATGGGCTTATCTGCGTGTTACACAGCGGCAGACGAGTGAATGACGAGCACAACCTGGGCCTTTCTGTGCAGAGCTGTTGGATTTTCTTCTGTGCACTCCAAACTCAAAATATGCACAATCATTAAAATCCTTCAAGATGCCATTGATCGAACCGAGCCCCAAAGTTTCCCTAAGAGAACAAAGTAAGCTTTAATTTTAACGTTCATTTTGTCAGTGTGGATGACTAAACTTCTAGCTCTGATAGGTTCTCCCTAATCCTAATGTAAAAAAAAAATAATTAATGCCTTGAAGGTAGAATAGTGCTTTATAATGGAAAACACTTAAATCAATCACAAAAAATACATAGCATCGGCTATAATGTATTGAAAATACATGACTTGCACTACAAAATTATTTAGAACTTAACAAGAATTAGGTCAAGATTTCATAAACAGTCATGCAGGCCTAAAGAAGATAGAAATTACGAATAAACCTGGATGAAAAAACAATAGAAAAACTATGTTCTTATATTTAGAGGACACACTAGGGGCTGAAACATATCATCTTTGTATAATGCATCTACATCAAAGCTTTTCAATTATATTTACAAGTGGACCAATCCTTCGTAGGGCTAAAGAATTAGGGGGTCGGACTACAAATCAAATGTGCTTTACATTCATTATTCACAACAACTCGAAATGATGCTATTCACTAGCGATAGCGATCTCTTTTCATTTGGATTAATAAAATATAACAAAAAAACTTAAGAAATAACCAGATAAACAACAGGAACATTGAGACTTCATTGACAGATTTGAGGATCACGTACTTTTCTGTTCTTAAATAAAATGTTTTTGATTTTGACTGTTGAGAAATTATTTGTTGAGCAACAGAAACATCTTAAATCTACAACTTCCATTAGCATAAAACAACAACAACCATAGCAACAAAATGGTATTTTAAAATACTGCAAAAAAGCATATTTTGTGGCCAATGTCTGTCTGTTTTATCAAGCTGGGCCAAATTATATATCTTAGTGGGCCGCATTTGGGTTGCCATTTGAATAGCCCTGACCTACATCATTATGATGTCAAATTCTGTCCTTTAGTTTTGTGTCTACAATAGTTTTTGTTTAACACAAGTTATGTTACCACTATTCACTGTGAAACTGAAAGTCCAGCCCGATCTCACAAGAAAGCGTACATATACCACGACATAACGCAACATGTAAATTGCGTATGATTAGCACGAGTTTAAGGCTCTTTTGCGTAATTATAGTACACGTCACAGTCCTCGTTCATTTCAATGGTGGTTGTTAAGAAGTGTTCTTATTCATGAAAATGAACAAAATCACACATCTAATCTTAACCTACCCCAAGCCCCAACCCTAATCTTAACCATTTAGTAACTTTTTGCCTGAACTTAACCGTTTCACCTGAAGAAAACGTCTCCAACCAAAACTCGTGGCATTTTTACGCGGTGAAATCTCGTGTCATTTTTACGCTTTTTCATATCGTGCTATATGTACGGCGTAACATAAGTACGCAAAACAGGACTGATATCGTGCTAAAAATACGCTATTTTTGTGTCGTGCTAAATGTACGCCTTCTTGTGAGACCGTGTTGGAAAGTCATAGTCTATATATTGTGAAATGTGAAAAGCATTCCAAGCTAATCTTCTAGTTTGTGAGCTAGGCAGCAGTGTTGATTAAATGAATGCAGATATTGGCCCTGAATCTGAGCCGCAATAGATTTTCAAAGGACAAATGGAACGACCCTTTCACAGACTATGTCTGGAAGCAGATCTGTCAGTCACTTAAAGAGCAGTCAGAAGTGTTGGGTTCATTTAGATATTTTCATCTGTGCGTGTGTATGCTGCATTGTTGCACAACAGTTTCTAAATGAACTACATCCATATGACCAACCATCTTTCTAAGTGTCACAACTTTTTTGTGACTGAAAATGGATGGATACAATACACAATTTCTGGTGAAGTATCTCTCATACTGTAAATGATATGTGATAATAAACAGGTTACTCTGTTTCTGTATGCAAAAATGTAAATCAAATCACTTTTAATCTGGGGTTTAGCTGACAAAATGTATCTTTACCATATTTTATTTTTACTGGGATATTTCTTTTCTGGTTGGCCTCATGTCTGTCATTTTAAATAAAGAACTGGCTGCTTCTAACCCTGGAGATGTTGTGGCGAAAGACAAAAAGACACTCCAAAGTTGAGTTATAGTGTGTGTTTTCCTCAACGCCACTCAAAAAGAATGCTTCAAAAACACAAAATATATACAGTATCTGAACCCCAAACCACACCACACACTAAAACTAAGATAACAAATAATTTTAGAAGGCAAAAGTAGGAATACTGTTAATACATAACAGTAGTTGACTAATTGCAACCTCTGATTTGATTTCAGTCACACTTGACATGTGTTATGGTTTCCTCCTCATCTCATTTAACTCAGCATATAGGCAATCTCCTGACTATAATGAGCCTGTTAATAAACATTTCCCCCTTACCGTGAAAAGGAAAATGCCTAAACTCATGTAAATGTATAGTTCTAATTACTGGGGCGCTCCGGTGTATATTAGCATGTCCAATGGCACACGTGATAGCGCGCAAGCTAGCGTAAACAAATGTGTACACTTCTGATCATGCCCCTCCAAGGAGCGCTCTCCCCATGACCACAATTCATTAGTAATGACCGCAGCAGCCGCCCTCATGAAAGATTAACGGCTTCTGGTGAATAATTGATTAATGATATGAGGCGATCTGCAGCAGCATTCTGACAATAAGAACCGAGAGAGAAAAGATCTATGACAGATATGAACCGAGCACAAAGAAGTCAGAAAGAAGACAAGACAAAATGTATCAAGTGGTGCAGTGCGGTAAAACTCATGGGTTAAGGGTTTTATATATATGTATATTTAGGGACTTGGGGACTATATCTCTCGACTCAGGGAAAAAAATGGATGGAAGGGATCGAGAGCCCATACAACTGCAACATTTTCAAAAGAGTATGTCTTTACACCTCCCCTTTGTTCCCCAACTACTTAACAATGTACCATGCAATCAAATGTATTTTACTTGTGTGGCGTCAGACTGGGGGGTTAATGGTATTACTTTTACCAGGGTCCAGAGCAGTAAAGGGCCCCCAAAAGCAGATCATTTTTGCTTGTGAAATAGATTGTTCTTCTAAATGTAATTATTTGTGATAACAGAGAGTTCATTCAGTAATTAAAAATTGCTTAGAGGAATATAAATTTACCAAATTATTAACAAATTGCTAGAAATTATAGTATTATAGCCTTATGTTTTGTCCTTATTTTTCCCTTGTAAATAGCCATGTTTGATTTCATACAACAAACATGCTCAACACGATCTATCAGAACTATATTTCAATCAAATGATTTATTTATTTTCACATCTGGGATCCAATTTGAAAACTCAGCTAATATTTCTAGCCTCAAGATAGAAAATCAACATTGCTCTGTCTGCTTAAAGTTTGACTCCCACAATAAATCATTTTTATTTTCTTTCTGTTTTCTGTTCAAATTCCCAACATCTCAAGATAACTGGAACACACATTTGGTGCGTTATGCAACAACTGTTTTTTTTTTTTTTTAATACTTCAGACAGAGGTGAGGCAGGTTCAGTGACTTGCCTAAAGACACATAGTCTTTAAAGATACAGTGTCGTCCGTGTTATGCCATATGTACCATCCTGCTCCATGTGGCCAGGAGCAGACTTCAGGCCTCTCCACCTACACAGATCCTCTCAGCCTTCTCTCTCTGTCAGCTGCAGCTTGTCCATGTTTAGCTCAGTTTATCCCAAAGTCTGAGTCAATCTCCCAAAGTAAACAGCTTGTGTTTGTGGTCCCGAGCGCAGCAGGCAGGTCTGGGATTGCTGCGGCCATCCACTGTCACTCGCACAGCTCCTCCTGCTCTGCTCAGGCTATGGTTTCTTAGAGCTCTCTGGTAAATAAGATCCAATATGTGACAACATTCAAATGCTAAATAAGACATGTGTGCATATAGAGTTCTTAAGTCGAATGTGCTGACTCATTCATATCAATCACATTTGCATAGCTAAACATGCAAACATTAACTTACACAGAACAAGGGTTGTTACTTTTAAAAGAGCTGTATTTGGACTTAAATCCACAAGGTGACTCTCAGTTACAAGACAAGCCACGCATCAGTAAATACTGCCATTGTGTCCTTGAACACTTAACCCAGGTTGCCTCCAGTTTTGAAGCACACCTATGTATGAATGAGGAAGTGAAGTGCATTCTTGAAACCCTTCAGTGCTAAAGGAAAACTTGGAGTTTGACTGTTTACTACTACATTCAAGGCACCATACCCTCTATTAAAAAAGAAATAAGAAAATAACTGAAAACTAGTTTTCCCCCAGATCAAACATACAGTATATTAAAGTATTTATTCAAGTGAAAATTAGACATGTGTCCCATTTCAGTCTAATAATGGATTTTTGTCCACTACACATGAAGCTACCATTTTTTTTTTTTTTTCTTTTGGCATATTCCGTTAGCATACATTGTAAAAATAACTTTTTTAAAGAATCTTTACATAATTTAATAGTCACTTGTGGTTCAAGTGTATATACATGTTGTTAAGGAGTTAGTGGGGGTGGGCATGGGGGGCAAAGATTTTTTGGTCCTGGGTCTCAGGGTTTAGGTGCTCAGAATAGTACCCTTTTCATATAAATTATAGTGCAGGGTCCCACATGAGGCACTCTGCCCTGGACCCAAAATTCTATCGAAGGACCTGTAGTGCCGTGGAATTTCTGAGTCAAGATAAATATTTTGTTCTCCAACAAATAGTGTTTAAAAAAAAAAAATTATTACAATGAACAGTAGTAGTAGTGCTTAAGACCGGTCTCGAGACTGCTTTTATAAGGTCTCAATTTCGTCTCGGACCAGAGCACATTTAGACTCGGTCTTGTCATAGACTTGGTCTTATCTTGGACTGGACAACGAGACCACATTTTCATTACTACCACACTCTGTTAAACTTGCACAAGAACCACAGTGACCTATCCCAGGCACAGTTTGCAATAAGCACCGCACAATAAGATCATGTTGGAACGTTACAAAGATGGTTCATCAGACCAAATCAAGACCATTTTTGTCTTGGTCTTGTCTTGGTCTCGATCTATAAAAGTTTTGGTCTTGTCTTGATCTTGAACCTCAGTGATCTGGTCTGTCTTGGTCTTGAACCTCAGTGATCTTGGTCTTGTCTTGGTCTTGAACCTCAGTGATCTTGTCTTGTCTTGGTCTTGACCCTCAGTGATCTTGGTCTTTGTCTTGGTCTTGTGACTCTGTGTTAGTGTGGTCTTGACTACTCTACAAATGAAATAATTAATTTCAAGAAGAAAGAGACAGTACATTTTTTTTTATCCTGTTGCCCTCTGTGTCCATCTCCAATCAGCGATTCTTACCTTGTCACTGCTTCTTTGTGGCCCCACGGCCCAGCAGGAGGCCACACAGATCCTGTACAGATCCTGGGTGATGGATGTCTGTCTGTGTGCGTCTCTTAAATCTCCTGTGCTCCTGGTGCGCTGCCAGTGTCCACCACGGGCTCAGACACCTCCATTACCACACGCTGAATATTTCATGACCTGTGATAAAATATGACGTCTCATTCACGCGCTCGTCCATCTCAGGAAATGAAGTCCAAACAAGAGGGTAATCTACTTTGCTTTTCAGTGACTCAATACAGAGAGACAAGCAAAATTTGTGTTGAGCAAAAATTGTCTTTCTGAAAAGTAAAATTTTAAGTAAATAATAATAAATGTTAAAGGAGAGATAGGCAAGGTAAATTATTTGTACGGCACGATTCATAAGATACTGATTTATTTATGGGGTAACAGCAAAATTAAAATTCGTACAAAAATAGAAAGGTTTAGGTCAGGGACTTGGCGGTAGTATTTGATTATAGGGTTAGCGGTTAGACATGCATTTCATGAGACCAGGCTCCAATACACTACCGTACTGGAGATGCCAATGTTTAGTCAATTTATGAATGACTTATCAATATGATTATTGTCATTATTCATAATTTCATGTTGCCTCTTTCTGCCAAAACAGGTTCTCACTGGTTGTAAATGATTTTAGAGTTTTCAATTGGTGGGAATCAGTGGGTCATCGTATCCTTTTTACTGACTGTTGTTAGCTTCTTGTTCTGGATGAAACCGTTTCTGTCAGTTAAAAGTACTGTACATCATGCTCTCTCTTTGTCATTTCTTCCGACACTTATGGAGACTCATTGAAAGTATTGAAGAGTTTCACCTCTGAACAAATGTGATTCCTGGAGCGGTGTGTTTACTTGCTTCCTGTTCTGCGGTTATTTTTAGCTCTTAATCAGTGTTATCTGCTGTGATATAGAGACATGCCCATGCCTGTTTTAGATGGCTCAGAATCATTTCATCTCAGTCAATTCATTTTCATTATCACAGTTGTTAATTACAAATGAGTCCAATTAAAGCAACAGCAGCCCTCCTCCTGTCGGCCCCTCCATGGCCCAGATTTGGGGATTTTTAAATGGAGCTGAAAAACTGCTGGAAATTATAATCTTTTTGATGAGGTATTTGTATTGATACATAAGTGGGATTTACAGCAGACGTTTACTTGAAGGTGCATAAGTAGTTTTTATTACAAATGTACTTTTTAATGTATTTAGACTAGACCGGGTCAGGGTAATAGTACTCTTGCCCTGGATGTACACTGTGAGTTTGGTGCGGGTCAGAATCTCATGAAGTCTATTATACAGTCTGGTGCAACTTTGAAGTCATTTACTGTATGAGCGTTTTTGCGGAGCTCTATGTGAATCTGCGTGGCATCAGGTGTAACAGGCACTTTGCAAGAAACCCGCACGTGTCCCAAACCGAACCCGCCTCGCAGTCAGTGTACACCCAGGAATAGGCCCAGATTTCAGCGTTTGTACAGGTGTACAGGTGCTAAACAGTTTTTATTTACTAAGTCTTTGCATCTCTGTCTGGTTGCAGTGCAAACTTTTCTCATAGGACCTAATGTATATTCAGTAAGAGCCAATTTTGCTTCAAAACACAAAATTTGATGCAGGGATTATGCAAATAAATGCAGAACTGTGTGAAAATCTTGCTCATATGAAAGACAGAAGTGAACACTGCACCCACTGTAAATGTGGCGTTACAAATCGTTTCACATTTGGCTCATTTACAAATACTTTGTGTCCTTTTGATGACGACTTGAGGTTATAAAAATACTTTACCTGCGACACTTAGTTGTGATTTTCATTTGTCCGATTGTACTAGAACTGTCAACAAATACCATTTCTCAATAGGATTCAGAATTAAACCCAGAGTAAAGACTGTGAGGTTTGTGTCTTTTCAACTATCCACTATATGTGTGTGTGTCTCCAGTGCCTCACAACTGTCCATGCTGTGGCAATAATCAAAACCTCATGACACTGTATCAGCTGTTTGCAGCAGTGCTGGTTCCTGCCAAACATCGCATGTTCTCTGTCACCTTCGTGGGCAGCATCAGACTGCATGGTATCGTCTGTGTTCCTTTCGCACATTTAATGATACAGAAAGCTCACTTAATAAAAGCTTTTTTTTTACTAATATTGTGAGTGCCTATTTCATTATAATACTATTTTATGTAGTTAATTTTTTTTTTTTAATTTTTGTCACTTAAACGCCATGCTTATTGAATGTGAACAAAAGATTCGCACCTAATATTGCAGCTAAGAACAGAGGTAAGAATATTAATTTGATCTGCCCTCCATCTGTATGAAGTATTATTGATGTAAAGAATGCTGATGTCATCTGAAAAGACCTATTAAGATATATGTATTATAGAGTCACATATATATTGTAGAGTCTTCTATCACCTCTAAAACAGGCTGACAGCAGCATGCTAAACCTGATCAGTGACAGTCCGTGAACCATATCAGTGTCTCTTCCAAAACACTGTGGCAGGTGCAGTTTTGGCTGGCCTTGATGCTTCATCCCTTCCTGGGCCTGTCACTCTGCAGAGCTGTTTAAAATGCTGTCCAGGTTAGACCTCCCACAATAGCACCACTTATATTTTGACACCTCCCAAAAAAAGTAATATAAAATCCATCTTCAGTGACTCAAAAAACATCCTTGAAAAAGTCTCGTATCCCACACCATGTCAGGCGACTTCTACCAGGGTTTAAAAATAACTCTTGGCCGATTTGAAATGAAGCACTAGACAAGTGTTGGGACGATCAACTTCTCTGGGTCTCCGGACGTTTTTGTCTTTGTAACTGAGAACAGTCAAAGGCAGCCCACGATCGTGCCATATGCGCTCGCGTCGCCAAGCGTAATTGCTTGTGTCTAATTATCTGGTTTCATCGAAAAGCACAGAGTAATGGCCCTGAAAGCATACGCAAAAGTGAACTCCACACCTAATAAAGTTAATCAACTCCTCAGGACTTGTACGCTCTTCCCTCGGTGCCAGAACAGAGCATATGGTGCACTGGAAGCGGCTCAGTGGTGGCTTCGGTTGGCTCAAGTGGCTCAAAAAGTTCCGGACTATTATAGCGACTTGTAAGTAAAATGGGTGGTGTTTTATGATCGCAGAAGTTTATTCAGAGTATCTATACAGCAAACTCAATCACAATTCAATTTTAAGACTTTTTGGACAGGTTGATATGTTTTAAAGCAGAGAAATATGAAATCACATAAATGTTAGGGAAAAATAAACCGAGCCAATTCAAGGAAAAAAATATATTATAAAGTCACTGGGATAGGCTCCAGTCACCCGCGACCCCTAACGGGATTAAGCGGTAGAAAATGAATGAATGAATGATGAATAATATATTTATTTTACCAGATAATTGTAATTACTTTTTAATGATGAATATAAAATAGATAAAAAAACGTGAATTTGTCTGTTTGTCGAAGTTGGAGAATGATGGAATTATGCATCCCAACCCAGGCAGTTTTTATCTCCCTAATTTATGCGGGCATAACTGACTCTTGCAGAAGTATGGGTTCTAAATCCCGCTAGGGTTATTCATACTTGGGCCACTCAAATGTGCTTATAAAAAGTGTGGCCCTAGTTCTTACTCATCAAGTGAGGACTAGTACTGCAAAGTAAACTTGGGACAATAAAAGCATGTATGTGTTCCTGACCCCAAAATGGTGAGAAGCACAAGACATTCTGAATAACTCAGCCAAAGTCAGAGTTATTTACCGAGTGGGTCATTTGTGATAGTTTGGTCCTGTTTTGTTACGCACACACCATTTGCGCTTCATGCTCTGCCTCAGACCTGGTGCCTGCACAGATGGAGCCAGCCCATCTTGTGTCAGCCTGTTGTCCAAATTAGAACGCTCTCTCTCTTTCTCTAAATGAGTGTTAATGAGTTTGGGCCTTTATTTTCTGCACAGTTAGACAGGCCCGTGCAGAAGTGAGGATTACAGCCTACAGCCCCCCTCACACACAGGTAATTACTCGCTCTAGGCTCAGAGATATTTATGAGTTTACTGAGGAACATTCTGAAGGAGATTGTGTCAAGTCACTCAAGGCCACTTCTGATGTCAAGCTACTTCTGAAGTCATGGGAACAGATTTATTTATTTTACATTAGGCCTGGACTAAAGGTTGCAATGCTTCTGGAAGCACTAGACACTTTCAGAGAATGTATGGGAATCATCAAGTATATACTGTTTGCAATGATGATAATAGACAGGGAGCTAATACTTGGTTTTGCTGTGCTTATGAAAATATATGTACAGTACACAGTGGGCTTTATACAAATCATTTATGTTAGTAAATCAGATCTCCTAGCACAGGAAGTAGCTGGCCAGACAAACAAGTCCTATAAAGCGTTGTTGTGTGACAGGTATTGGATAGTCCATGGCGAAGGAAGCAGTACTTCCCCAACACCTGGTTGAACTTTGAACAACTGGGGATGTAGTCTTAGAGTGAAAAGAATTCAGGGAAGAATCGTCACTCAAGCTGAAAACTTTGAATGCTGACAAGCTCCTTCGTGGCAATGGTCGTAGGGTGAATGGGATTCTTTTTGAGGACCTGAAGTCTCCTAAAATTGCAGGACTGTCTTGGCTGACAAGTAACATTGCACAAACTGGGACAGTACCTCTGGACTGGCGACCTTAGAGCTGTCCAGTCCTTGTTTGGTCGAAGCAGAGCTATGCTCACATTACCAGACCTGCCAGACCTGTCCCCAGTGCATGTTGGACTCTGCCAGGGCGTTCGCTTGTCTCCAGATCTGTTCATTGTTGAAAGGCAAAGCTAGATTATCTATCTACACCAACACTATGGTCAACACAGCGACATATGGAGTTTTAATGTGTCTCAGATCCACTTGTCAAAAATAAAACACATCATGCCTACTATAGTAAAATGTCACAATGGTGAGGTGGATAAATATATGTTCAAAAGAACACATATCATTAAACCATGTTAGATCACTATGAACAAAACATTCAGATCAGTGGTAATAATCTGAAAAAAAAAAAAAAAAACGTTTTATTTAAAGAAAGATCACTGGCAAAAATATTTAAAAATGAGAACATAGTGCCTGAATTTTGAAAGAACTTTGAGATCATAAATGCACTCCCACAAACTGACCTTGAAAGGAAAGCTGACAATACATAAACACTAAAGGCATGTGATTCAATTTTCACTGTCTGACCATCTCCAGCGCTCAGCCATCTGCGTGTTTGTTCTGAGCGACACTCGGGCAGATTTATTACGTTTATTACGACTCATGTTAAAAGAACAGATGTTGCATGTAATCCCAGTGAGAATACACATGTCCCACTCCTACAGCCTCCCTCAGTGTGACGAAAAATACTCACTCATATAGCCATTCTCTGCATGTGCGACACCTCAACAACATCAGTCGATTTGGACCCCATGCAAATGCTAGCGGCGTGGATATGTGGGGCATCATGTATTAATCATAGAAATATTAAGCAGTGGAATGACAGCTATGATGAGCATTTCCAAAACAAGTGGAACGCAGATCTGTACAAATGACTCACTGGGACTAAAATGCCTCGCAACATGCACTGGCAAAGCTGGGTAATTAAAGGTCTTCATTTGGGTGGTCAAATGCAATCCTGGGATCATTCAGCACATTTCCCTTCATCAAAAATTTTTCATTTTTTCATGCTGGTCTGATAATATTTAATAAGGTCTATTCACTCTGAGTCTGAGAAAAACAATGGTTAGAAATGTTCCAGTTTTGTAATGCCATACATTAGTTTTGAGCATTTCTCTTGTTGGAACAGTGGGGCTTCACAATTTAAAGGTGTGGTACCTGATTTTCACATTGCAAACATCTGACCACTTCCTCTCCTAAATCCTTCAACACATGGTTATTATCAACATGTATTCATTTTGGTTGCAGCTTTGGGTCAAAACCCTCTTTTTGCAAACAACAAAGTGAATCTAGAGAGACCACCCAACTCAGCCAATCAGAGCCCTGCATTCAGCTCCTGATTGAAACTACACTTCTTTATTATTCAGTTCTGACACAGTTGTTTCATTTTTTAACAAGGTGCTGAATTTACCATAGACTTTTTTCAGTAGAAAACACAAAACAACTCACTTCTGCTGTTATTTTGCTAGTTGCTTTAACGGGGGTCATGGGCCAGTAGACCAGTAGGTTGCCCAAACTTTTTTTCTCGGTGGGCAAAAAATGAGCAAAAAACTATTATGTTGCATGTGCTGAGAACAAAACCTAATTTTGTTTTGCATTTAAACTGTTTATTTATTTTAAATTGTCTTTAATTACCATGTTTGGGAGATTACACTTGATTAATTTTATCAACACAAAAATTGATTTAGAAAGATCCTGACAAACCTGAGCACCCTTTCACAGGCCAAACTGGACCCCCTGACGGGCCGAGTTTGATCCTCGGTACCACTGCTGTAGACCTTACTTGACACAACAACGCATAGTAAAATCGTGATGCAGCAAAATGTCTGAGCTATTTTCAAGCTCACACTATGCTTTCTCATGCTTGTGTTTGTTGTCGTATTTGACTGATTGGTGGCCACATCAGTGGATTTCCTACAACACAAATAATAAATCACAACCCTCTTTGAATTGATAAACCCGAAATAAACTGTTCGAGTAGGACAGCATAATGCAAACCGTCTCATCTATTCGCAATCGCTCACTATGACATTAGTTTAGCCTAATGATACAGATATTGTCCCACAGTTTCATATTACAACTACTTTCTCAAACACTGATCAATTTAAGATGACAGTGCTAAATACCAAGTAACACCTTACACTGTCCTTCTTTTAGTTTTTTGTTTGTAGAATGATAAGTGCCTCTTACTTTTAACTTGTAATATCCAGCATACATTATTGCTAGAAGAAGGTGATTATTGCGTAAATACACACTTGATCTTCTTCTATCTAAACGATATTATAAGATGTATCTTTTCTCTGTTGGTGTGGTGTATGCGAGACTATTTATATATCTTCTATATCTTATATTATTCACTTTCATTTTGAAAAAGTTGTAAAAACATATATCATCTGTAAAAGTAATTTAATTGCATAAAATTTTATATTTGGGACAGTAGTTTGAATCATTTTTATAATATCTGACTTGATCGTTGTCTTTCAGCTGTAATATCTGTATATTACAGATTTTGACAACGTCTGACATTTTTTTTTAAATTCCTTTCAATTATTTTTTTATGTTCACATTGCGTATGCTTGTTTGTGCTAACATCTATCTCTATATCCTTTTACCAACTATATACCATCACCATCTTATATACTATATATCAGTAAATCACCCTGATCATCACCTCTATATATNTTAAACAGTAGCAAACATTAACGTTACACAGAACAAGGGTTGTTACTTTTAAAAAGAGCTGTATTTGGACTTAAATCCACAAGGTGACTCTCAGTTACAAGTCAAGCCACGCATCAGTAAATACTGCCATTGTGTCCTTGAACACTTAACCCAGGTTGCCTCAGTTTTGAAGCACACCTATGTATGAATGAGGAAGTGAAGTGCATTTGAAACCCTTCAGTGCTAAAGGAAAACTTGGAGTTTGACTGTTACTACTACATTCAAGGCACCATACCCTCTATTAAAAAAGAAATAAAGAAAATAACTGAAAACTAGTTTCCCCAGATCAAACATACAGTATATTAAAGTATTTATTCAAGTGAAAATTAGACATAGATGTTCCCATTTCAGTCTTCTAATGGATTTTTGTCCACTAGACATGAAACTACCATTTTATTTTATTTTTTAGCTTTTGGCATACTGCCGTTAGCATACATATGTAAAAAATAACTTGTTTTAAAGAACCTTTACATAATTTAATAGTCACTTGTGGTTCAAGTGTATATATCATGTTGTAAAGGAGTTAGTGGGGTGGGCATGGGGGGCAAAGAGTTTTTTGGTCCTGGGTCTCAGGGTATTAGGTGCTCAGAATAGTTCCCTTTTTTCATATCAATTTATAGTGCGGGGTCCCACATGAGGCACTCTGCCCTGGACCCAAAATTCTATCGAAGGACCTGTAGTGCCGTGGAATTTCTGAGTCAAGATAAAAATTATGGTTATCCAACAATAGTGTTGGAAAAAAACAACATTTTATTACACAGACAGTGTTAGTAGTGCTTAAGACCGGTCTCGAGATTGCTTTTATAAGGTTTCAATTTCGTCTCGGACCAAAGCACATTTAGACTTGGTCTTGTCATAGACTTGGTCTTGTCTCACAGACCACTTTGGTGTTACAGTGTCCTAACTCATGTGAGCAGGCATCGTAACCCGCACAAGATCATTTCGGATATCAAAGATACCACACTACTGGTCTGATTAAACCACAACTTGCACCCAGACCACAAGTGACCTATCCCAAGGTTTTTTAGTTTGCAATAAGCATGCGCACTTAAGATGCTTGGAATCAAAGAGGTCCGTCTGGCAGTAACCAATTCACCATGGAGAGAGCATAAAACAAAAGTTGCTATAGGAAGATTCTTACTTGATAATAACTTGAGTCGTCATATATAGAGAAGACAGTCTGGAATGTATCTAGCCATCGGCCAGATTAAGAACGATTATCTAGGATAATTAAGTCTTCCCCCAGGGCACACTGGTAGGTGGTAGAGGAGAATACGAAGGGCGAAGATGATGATGCAGAGGAGACAAGGGCGATGAAGGTGGTCCAAAAAGTGGCCAATGAGGATAACATCTCCTGTCCTAGACCCTCCTTCTCGGCAAGGAAAAACTCCAAACCCAGTAGGGAAAATGAGAAACCTCGAGGAGAACCACAGTGAAGGAGGATCCACTCCTATGGAGGACAGGCTGTAGATGTGACCCGGACAGGCTGTTGATGTGACTGGGACTGACATGCCTCCATAGCTGGTTAGTGTTCGAGTGTAGACCCAGAGTCCATCAGCAGAGGAAAAAACTCATCTGGCAGGATGACAACAGCCTTTACGGGAGGAGACGGGGAGGAGGTGGGGCGCAGCACGGCTGATCGATGAATGAACAAGAATGAATAGTCTGCATGTGGCCTTATATGTTGTAGTCAGGGCTGATTGGGAGCAGAGCTGCAGCTGGAGGAGGAGGTGTGGCTGCTGATGAGGGATAGGGAACAGGTGAGCTCGTTGGGTGAGGGAGCAGACAGTCTTCCAGGCTGAATTTACGCCAGCTCCATTTCACCCTGGAGAGACTCAGACAACAAAAGTGTGTAGAAGATTCTTTATTGAATACATGACTTTGGCGGTCAGACCCCAGCAGAAGACATGGCGATGATTAGCACGGCCAGATTAAGTCGATTAGATCTGGAATATATGTCTTCCCCCAAAGAGGTGCCTGGGGTCTGATCCGCTCAACAGATAATGATATGCGCTGTAAAACCAACGATGATCTGCTGATATGAGGGGATAACCGGCATGACTGAGATGAAAATGCACCACTGCCTAAATGAACTATTTAGATTGAAGTTAGGGAAGAGTTCAATTAACGGGAATTCATTTTGATTGTAGCTATGAACAAGTGCAGATGTTACTAAAATAAGCTCACGTCTGTAATGATAATTTTTTTTTTTTTTTTTTTTCTTAGTGATCACTGTACATGCTTGAGATTGAACAACTAACTTGAGCTAAGCCTGAGATGAAGGTAATAAAGGGGCGAAGCGAGCAGGGATGAGCACGGACGAGGTGGCACGACTGCCAGAGACAAGCCTGAGATGAAACGGCCGACTGCCAGAGACGAGCAGAGATGAAATGGCACGACTGCCAGGGACCTGCAGAGATGAGGCGGCACGACTGCCAGGGATGTACAGAGATGAGGCGGCACGACTGCCAGGGATGAGCAGAGATGAGACGGCACGACTGCCAGGGATGAGCAGAGATGAGACGGCACGACTGCCAGGGATGAGCAAGGACAGACGAAAAGAGCGAGGACAGACAAGATTAGCAACAAAGATGAGCAGGGACTGAGGCAAAATGAGCGGCAGAGATGAGCAGGGACTAAGACGAGATGAGCAGCAGAGATGAGCGAGGACTGAGACGAGATGAGCAGCAGAAAAGAGCAGGGGACTGAGACGAGCGGCATAGATGAGCGAGGACTGAGACGAGGTGAGCAGCAGAAAAGAGCAGGGGACTGAGACGAGATGAGCAGCAGAGATGAACGAGGACTGAGACGAGATGAGCGCAGAGATGAACGAGGACTGAGACGAGATGAGCGGCAGAGAAGAGCAGGGGACTGAGACGAGATGAGCAGCAGAGATGAGCGAGGACTGAGACGAGATGAGCAGCAGAAAAGAGCAGGGGACTGAGACGAGCGGCATAGATGAGCGAGGACTGAGACGAGGTGAGCAGCAGAAAAGAGCAGGGGACTGAGACGAGATGAGCAGCAGAGATGAACGAGGACTGAGACGAGATGAGCAGCAGAGATGAACGAGGACTGAGACGAGATGAGCGGCAGAGAAGAGCAGGGGACTGAGACGAGATGAGCAGCAGAGATGAACGAGGACTGAGACGAGATGAGCAGCAGAGAAGAGCAGGGGACTGAGACGAGATGAGCAGCAGAGATGAACGAGGACTGAGACGAGATTAGCAGCAGAGAAGAGCAGGGACTGAGACAAGATGAGCAGCAGAGAAGAGCAGGGACTGAGACAAGATGAGCAGCAGAGATGAGCAGGGACTGAAACGAGATGGGAACAGAGATGAGCAGGGACTGAGACGAGATGAGCAAGGACAGATGAGATGAGCAGCAGAGATGAGCAAAGACTGAGGCGAGCAGCAGAGATGAACGAGGACTGAGACGAGATGAGCAACAGATGAGCAAGGACAGATGAGATGAGCAGCAGAGATGAGCAAAGACTGAGGCGAGCAGCAGAGATGAACCAGGACTGAGACGAGATGGGCAGCAGATGAGCAGGGACTGAGACGAGATGGGCAGCAGAGATGAGCAGGAACTGAAACGAGATGGGCAGCAGAGATTAGCAGGGACTGAAACGAGATGGGCAACAGAGATGGGCAGCAGACTAAGTGGTACAATGAGCAGGGATGAGGCAGCATAACAATGAAAAACTGGAGGAATGATGAGTGGCATACTTAGGGGAATGTAGCTAAAGTGCAATGGGTTGTCTTGATGAGGAGCAGTAGATGACGCCGAAATAATGAACCAGGGCTGTGGAACGTGAGCTAAAGCGGGAGAGATGATCTGGGAGTGTCTTTATTGAATACTTGCATAGATGCTCCTAGAGGTTAGGAAAATGGATAAAAATGACATGTTAAGGTGGCAGATCTAAATCAAACGATAAACCAGATGAAAGTATGCATGTCTAAGGGAGGATTGGAGAATAGGACATAGCTAAGGATGAGAGGCTGCTGTTCGTGGAGCTGGAGAGCGAATTAAACTTGCATACGATTGTTGAAGGATGAGACTGCTAGATTAACTGTTTGCAGGAGATGCGAATGCCAAAATATATGACTGAAACCACCACCAGTGATTTGCATGAAACATGAAAATGAAACAGATATTAGCATTAACTCGACTGACACGGGCAGGAGAGAAGAGCATGTGCTAGGGAGGAATGTGAGATTGCCTTGAATAGGTAAGTATAGAAACTAACGTGTAGGAACAGTACCCCCAAAAGTGGCATTAAGAGTTTATGCTGAACTTTAATGCGTATGACTGAATGCTCACACGGCCGAATGACTGATTTTTAATGACAAAAATCAATGTTCAAAATCGTATCAAACGTTCAAATGTAATGACTTGCAAAACTCGACATGGAGCTTTTTAATGAAGAACCTGAGCGTTGGACATGACAAAACTCATTCTTGACCGGATTGCTGAATGAAAGTGAGGCTTAGTGTTTCGTCGAAGAAACAAGCAAACTGAGACGTGGAACTGCTTTGGATGGCCAAGGTGTATAGCACGTGCGGGGATGAGAGAGCCCCTCGAAAAACATGTTTAAAATTACTATCGAGCATCGTTATAACTAGGACATGTGCATGTGATTTACTTCTGAACCAAACCAAAAAACTAGCTAAAAGCATGTCAACTATAGCGCAACTTGTGATTGCGCAAACATTCTGAACAAATCTGATTTGAGTTTCGGAATTCAGCATCCATTTAGACGATGTCAGAGAGAATTGCGCAGCAGACTATCATATCTACACGATACAAATACTGGCTAATCGGCATGAAATTACTGGTTTACTCATACTTAAATGACCAGACCACGGAGTCTACTCAAGATAATGCAAGCATGCTTCCAAGAAATTTAAGATGGACTGAATTAGATTACGTAAATGCTGTACAGCAGATGTTCGGCAATCAGAAAATAAGCTACTCAAACGTGCATGAAGCAAGACTATGCTAAAATGATGGTTGATTGCTATTAATCGGATCGCATCTAATTAAATTGGAATGAGTCAAAGACTAGCTGTGTACACAACTCCTGAAGAGCGACGCGTCATGAAAGAAACATGGCCTATTGAAATATTCGGGAACAATTTGGAATCTTCTATTAGGGTTTTTAACATACGAATAATCCTGGCCTGAAGTGATTATTATAAAACGAAACACGATACCTATGGAGGTGCTGGAATGATAATTCAGCATTTGCTATCTGGCAACACTGATCAAGCAACGTTACGAAAAGCATGAAGCGAACCAGCGCTGATGACGTATTGTCCTTAATTGAATGCGTGCCACAACCTGATTAAGATGAGCGGCCCAATTGATTTCCATTTTAGGGGATACGAGGAAGACCTGGGTGAGATGCCGTGGATGGTTGAAATGCCCGAGTGAAAAACGCACGAAAACACGACATACACAACTGTAGCCTACTACAAATGCGAGTGAATAATGGCCACTTGACGAAGGTCGGCTGTAGCGACACTTTTCGATTGCCTAAATGATATAAATGATTGATGCGACGCGGCTGTGCGGAGCAGTGCGGGCTCTTCGAAAGACTAATGAGCGGTGCGGGCTGAGGCTGCGGAAAGTAAGATCGGCATTTGACTCTGCGTCTGGAACACGATAAACAGCACTACGAACGTATTGCCTACGTGATGTGAATGAGTTTGTAGAATGGTAGACTGCAGTTGAATGAGCATGACGAAACAGACTCACTGCCAGAGCGGGGTGACTGACGTATCATAAACGTAAGCGGGCATAAGGAAATTAATATGACACGTAATAGACATAGCGTTTAGGTGAATATGAGATAGTATGAGAGCAGCATACGACATTTCTTGGGAAAATGAACTTGTTTAGTTGATTGTGACATATCAGGCGAGCATGTGCAATGAGAATGTAGAAGATACGTGGGATCAAGGAGTGAGGGTGCATGGAAGAGGACAGCTTACCTAGAACGGCCCGCTGTGGGGTTGCTGCTGAGCCGTAAGCCACGATTTCGTAAGCCTGCGTCCTTCGGACCGGATCACTTTAGGCCGCTTATGTTAATCATGATGAGCGTTCTTACTGCAGGGTCCAGGCTACTTTTCCTCCGGCGTCAATCTGAGTGATTGACAAAAAAGACAGACGATGATCGACTGTAGCGCTGTGACATAGAGCTGAGCCGAGGGCAGAGAGGAACAGCGTGGAGTGTATCCGGAGCAGATCGTGAATGCAGAAAACGACCAGCGAGAATAAGTTCGAAGCCAGAACAGCATGGTAAGGTAGAATCGATGCGAAGGAAGCCACCGATACACAGAACAACCAGAGAGAGCAGTTCATCTGAAACTTTAGGCTGGAGCACATTTCCGGGTCTTTGATGAGACTGAGTAAGTAGTAAAACCACGCGTAGTTTATCAGTCTTCTGTTGTGATGTAAAAAGATAAGCGCGCAGCACGGCTGATCGATGAATGAACAAGAATGAATAGTCTGCATGTGGCCTTATATGTTGTAGTCAGGGGCTGATTGGGAGCAGAGCTGCAGCTGGAGGAGGAGGTGTGGCTGCTGATGAGGGATAGGGAACAGGTGAGCTCGTTGGGTGAGGGAGCAGACAGTCTTCCAGGCTGAATTTACGCCAGCTCCATATCAAGACAATTTTTGTCTTGGTCTTGTCTTGGTCTCGATCTATAAAAGTTTTGGTCTTGTCTTGGTCTTGAACCTCAGTGATCTTGGTCTTGTCTTGATCTTGAACCTCAGTGATCTTGGTCTTGTCTTAATCTTGACCCTCAGTGATCTTAGTCTTGTCTTGGTCTTAACCATCAGTTATCTTGGTATTGTCTTGGTCTTGACCCTCAGTGATCTTGGTCTTGTCTTGGTCTTGTGACTCTGTGTTAGTGTGGTCTTGACTACACTACAAATGAAATAATTAATTTCAATAAGAAAGAGACAGTACATTTTTTTTTATCCTGTTGCCCTCTGTGTCCATCTCCAATCAGAGGTTCTTACCTTGTCACTGCTTCTTTGTGGCCCCACGGCCCAGCAGGAGGCCACACAGATCCTGTACAGATCCTGGGTGATGGATGTCTGTCTGTGTGTGTCTCTTAAATCTCCTGTGCTCCTGGTGCGCTGCCAGTGTCCACCACGGGCTCAGACACCTCCATTACCACACGCTGAATATTTCATGACCTGTGATAAAATATGACGTCTCATTCACGCGCTCGTCCATCTCAGGAAAATGAAGTCCAAACAAGAGGGTAATCTACTTTGCTTTTCAGTGACTCAATACAGAGAGACAAGCAAAATTGTGTTTGAGCAAAAATTGTCTTTCTGAAAAGTAAAATTTAAGTAAATAAATAATAAATGTTAAAGGAGAGATAGGCAAGGTAAATTTATTTGTACGGCACGATTCATAAGATACTGATTTATTTATGGGGTAACAGCAAAATTAAAATTCGTACAAAAATAGAAAGGTTTAGGTCAGGGACTTGGCGGTAGTATTTGATTATAGGGTTAGGGTTAGACATGCATTTCCATGAGACCAGGCTCCAATTACACTACCGTACTGGAGATGCCAATGTTTAGTCAATTTATGAATGACTTATCAATATGATTATTGTCATTATTCATAATTTCATGTTGCCTCTTTCTGCCAAAACAGGTTCTCACTGGTTGTAAATGATTTTAGAGTTTTCAATTGGTGGGAATCAGTGGGTCATCGTATCCTTTTTACTGACTGTTGTTAGCTTCTTGTTCTTGGGATGAAACCGTTTCTGTCAGTTAAAAGTACTGTACATCATGCTCTCTCTTTGTCATTTCTTCCGACACTTATGGAGACTCATTGAAAGTATTGAAGAGTTTCACCTCTGAACAAATGTGATTCCTGGAGCGGTGTGTTTACTTGCTTCCTGTTCTGTGGTTATTTTTAGCTCTTAATCAGTGTTATCTGCTGTGATATAGAGACATGCCCATGCCTGTTTTAGATGGCTCAGAATCATTTCATCTCAGTCAATTCATTTTCATTATCACAGTTGTTAATTACAAATGAGTCCAATTAAAAGCAACAGCAGCCCTCCTCCTGTCGGCCCTCCATGGCCCAGATTTGGGATTTTTAAATGGAGCTGAAAACTGCTGGAAATTATCAATCTTTTTGATGAGGTATTTGGTATTGATGCATATGTGGGATTTATAGCAGACGTTTACTTGAAGGTGCATAAGTAGTTTTTAATACAAATTTACTTTTATTTTATTTAGACTCCATGTTGTCATTAATATTTGTGGATTATATTTGACAGGTCAGGGTAATGTACTCTTACCTGGATGTACAGAAGGTATTCGCATGAAGTCTATTTCATGGAGACCGCAGCGGTCTGGTGCAACTTTGAAGTCATTATACTGTAAGAGCGTTTTTGCGGAGCTCTATGTAAATCCGTATGGCATCAGGTGTAACAGGCACTTTGCAAGGAACCCGCACGTGTCCCGAACCGAACCCGCCTCGCAGTCAGTGTACACCCAGGAATAGGCCCAGATTTATTCAGCGTTTGAACAGGTGCTAAACAGTTTTTATTTACTAAAGCAAAGCAATTACATGTGCAGTCTTGATTTGCATCTCTGTCTGGTGCAGTGCAAACTTTTCTCATAAGACCTAATGTACAGTATATCAGTAAGAGCCAATTTGCTTCAAAACACAAAATTTGATGCAGGGATTATGCAAATAAATGCAGAACTGTGTGAAAATCTTGCTCATATGAAAGACAGAAGTGAACACTGCACCCACTGTAAATGTGGCGCTACAAATCGTTTCACATTTGGCTCATTTACAAATACTTTTGTGTCCTTTTGATGATGACTTGAGGTTATAAAAATACTTTACCTGCGACACTTAGTTGTGATTTTCATTTGTCCGATTGTACTAGAACTGTCAACAAATACCATTTCTCATAGGATCTCAGAATTAAACCCAGAGTGATGTGAACAAAGAACTGCACCTAATATTGCAGCTAAGAAAAGAGGTAAGAATATTAATTTGATCTGCCCTCCATCTCTATGAAGTATTGTTGATGTAAAGAATGCTATGATGTCATCTGAAAGACCTATTAAGATATATATTATAGAGTCACATATATATTGTAGAGTCTTCTATCACCTCTAAACAAGCTGACAGCAGCATGCTAAACCTGATCAGTGACAGTCCGTGAACCATAGATCAGTGTCTCTTTCCAAAACACTGTGGCAGGTGCAGTTTTGGCTGGCTTGATGCTTCATCCTTCCTGGGCCTGTCACTCTGCAGAGCTGTTTTAAAATGCTGTCCAGGTTAGACCTCCCACAATAGCACCACTTATATTTTGGACACCTCCCAAAAAAAGTAATATAAAATCCATCTTCAGTGACTCAAAAACATCCTTGAAAAAGTCCTGTATCCCACACCATGTCAGGCGACTTCTACCAGGGTTTAAAAATAACTCTTGGCCGGATTTGAAATGAAGCACTAGACAAGTGTTGGGACGATCAACTTCTCTTGGTCTCCGGACATTTTTTGTCTTTGTAACTGAGAACAGTCAAAGGCAGCCCACGGATCGTGCCATATGCGCTCGTGTCGCCAAGCGTAATTGCTTGTGTCTAATTATCTGGTTTCATCGAAAAGCACAGAGTAATGGCCCTGAAAGCATACGCAAAAGTGAACTCCACACCTAATAAAGTTAATCAGACTCCTCAGGACTTGTACGCTCTTCCCTCAGTGCCAGAACAGAGCATATGGTGCACTGGAAGCGGCTCAGTGGTGGCTTCGGTTGGCTCAAGTGGCTCAAAAAGTTCCGGGACTATTATAGCGACTTGTAAGTAAAATGGGTGGTGTTTTATGATCGCAGAACAGTTTATTCAGAGTATCTATACAGCAAACTCAATCACAATTCAATTTAAGACTTTTTGGACAGGTTGATATGTTTTAAAGCAGAGAAATATGAAATCACATAAATGTTAGGGAAAAATAAACCGAGCCAATTCAAGGAAAATAATATATTATAAAGTCACTGGGATAGGCTCCAGTCACCCGCGACCCCTAACGGGATTAAGCGGGAGAAAATGAATGAATGAATGATGAATAATATATTTATTTTACCAGATAATTGTAATTACTTTTTAATGATGAATATAAAATAGATAAATAAAACGTTTGTGAATTTGTCTGTTTGTCGAAGTTGGAGAATGATGGAATTATGCATCCCAACCCAGGCAGGTTTATCTCCCTAATTTATGCGGGCATAACTGACTCTTGCAGAAGTATGGGTTCTAATCCCGGCTAGGGTTATTCATACTTGGGCCACTCAAATGTGCCTATAAAAAGTGTGGCCCTAGTTCTTACTCATCAAGTGAGGACTAGTACTGCAAAGTAAACTTGGGACAATAAAAGCATGTACTATTGTTCCTAATGACCCCAAAATGGTGAGAAGCACAAGACATTCTGAATAACTCAGCCAAAGTCAGAGTTATTTACCGAGTGGGTCATTTGTGATAGTTTGGTCCTGTTTTGTTACGCACACACCATTTGCGCTTCATGCTCTGCCTCAGACCTGGTGCCTGCACAGATGGAGCCAGCCCATCTTGTGTCAGCCTGTTGTCCAAATTAGAACGCTCTCTCTCTTTCTCTAAATGAGTGTTAATGAGTTTGGGGCCTTTATTTTCTGCACAGTTAGACAGGCCCGTGGCAGAAGTGGAGGATTACAGCCTACAGCCCCCCTCACACACAGGTAATTACTCGCTCTAGGCTCAGAGATATTTATGAGTTTACTGAGGAACATTCTGAAGGAGATTGTGTCAAGTCACTCAAGGCCACTTCTGATGTCAAGTACTTCTGAAGTCATGGGAACAGATTTATTTATTTTACATTAGGCCTGGACTAAAGGTGCAATGCTTCTGGAAGCACTAGACACTTTCAGAGAATGTATGGGAATCATCAAGTATATACTGTTTGCAATGATGAGAATAGACAGGGAGCTAATACTTGGTTTTGCTGTGCTTATGAAAATATATGTACATACACAGTGGGCTTTATACAAATCATTTATGTTAGTAAATCAGATCTCCTAGCACAGGAAGTAGCTGGCCAGACAAACAAGTCCTATAAAGCGTTGTTGTGTGACAGGTTTTGGAAGTCCATGGCGAAGGAAGCAGTACTTCCCCAACACCTGGTTGAACTTTGAACAACTGGGGATGTAGTCTTAGAGTGAAAAGAATTCAGGGAAGAATCGTCACTCAAGCTGAAGTAACTTTGAATGCTGACAAGCTCCTTCGTGGCAATGGTCCGTAGGGTGAATGGGATTCTTTTTGAGGACCTGAAGTCTCCTAAAATTGCAGGACTGTCTTGGCTGACAAGTAACATTGCACAAACTGGGACAGTACCTCTGGACTGGCGACCTTAGAGCTGTCCAGTCCTTGTTTGGTCGAAGCAGAGCTATGCTCACATTACCAGACCTGCCAGACCTGTCCCCAGTGCATGTTGGACTCTGCCAGGGCGTTCGCTTGTCTCCAGATCTGTTCATTGTTGAAAGGCAAAGCTAGATTTATCTATCTACACCAACACTATGGTCAACACAGCGACATATGGAGTTTTAATGTGTCTCAGATCCACTTGTCAAAAATAAAACAACACATCATGCCTACTATAGTAAAATGTCACAATGGTGAGGTGGATAAATATATGTTCAAAAGAACATATATCATTAAACCATGTTAGATCACTATGAACAAAACATTCAGATCAGTGGTAATAATCTGAAAAAAAAAAAAAAAACGTTTTATTTAAAGAAAGATCACTGGCAAAAATATTTAAAAATGAGAACATAGTGCCTGAATTTTGAAAGAACTTTGAGATCATAAATGCACTCCCACAAACTGACCTTGAAAGGAAAGCTGACAATACATAAACACTAAAGGCATGTGATTCAATTTTCACTGTCTGACCATCTCCAGCGCTCAGCCATCTGCGTGTTTGTTCTGAGCGACACTCGGGCAGATTTATTACGTTTATTACGACTCATGTTAAAAGAACAGATGTTGCATGTAATCCCAGTGAGAATACACATGTCCCACTCCTACAGCCTCCCTCAGTGTGACGAAATACTCACTCATATAGCCATTCTCTGCATGTGCGACACCTCAACAACATCAGTCGATTTGGACCCCATGCAAATGCTAGCGGCGTGGATTATGTGGGGCATCATGTATTAATCATAGAAATATTAAGCAGTGGAATGACAGCTATGATGAGCATTCCATAAACAAGTGGAACGCAGATCTGGTACAAATGACTCACTGGGACGTAAAGATGGCCTCGAACATGCACTGGCAAGCTGGGTAATTAAAGGTCTTCATTTGGGTGGTCAAATGCAATCCTGGGATCATTCAGCACATTGTCCCTTCATCAAAAATTTTTCATTTTTTTCATGCTGGTCTGATAATATTTAATAAGGTCTATTCACTCTGAGTCTGAGAAAAACAATGGTTAGAAATGTTCCAGTTTTGTAATGCCATACATTAGTTTTGAGCATTTCTCTTGTTGGAACAGTGGGGGCTTCACAATTTAAAGGTGTGGTACCTGATTTTCACATTGCAAACATCTGACCACTTCCTCTCCTAAATCCTTCAACACATGGTTATTATCAACATGTATTCATTTTGGTTGCAGCTTTGGGTCAAAACCCTCTTTTTGCAAACAACAAAGTGAATCTAGAGAGGACCACCCAACTCAGCCAATCAGAGCCCTGCATTCAGCTCCTGATTGAAACTACACTTCTTTATTATTCAGTTCTGACACAGTTGTTTCATTTTTTAACAAGGTGCTGAATTTACCATAGACTTTTTTCAGTAGAAAACACAAAACAACTCACTTCTGCTGTTATTTTGCTAGTTGCTTTAACGGCTGGTCATGATAAGATCTTTGGGCCAGTAGACCAGGGTTGCCCAAACTTTTTTTCCTCGGTGGGCAAAAATGAGCAAAAAACTATTATGTTTGCATGTGCTGAGAACAAAACCTAATTTTGTTTTGCATTTAAACTGTTTATTTATTTTAAATTGTCTTTAATTACCATGTTTGGGAGATTACACTTGATTAATTTTTATCAACACAAAATTGATTTAGAAAGATCCTGACAAACCTGAGCACCCTTTCACAGGCCAAACTGGACCCCCTGACGGGCCGAGTTTGATCCTCGGGTACCACTGCTGTAGACCTTACTTGACACAACAACGCATAGTAAAATCGTGATGCAGCAAAATGTCTGAGCTATTTTCAAGCTCACACTATGGCTTTCTCATGCTTGTGTTTGTTGTCGTATTTGACTGATTGGTTGGCGACACAGTGAGATTCCTAAACACATAAATCACAACTTCCCTTTTGAATTGTAACCCAATAAACTTGGGTCGTAGGTCACAGTTGCTGTCTCACTGATTCGCAACCCACATTACATTAGTGAGCCATGACTGAAGATTGTCCCTACAGTTGTCATTATTACAACACTGTCAACACTGATGCAGTGGACAGGCTTACAATGCACCTTTACACTGGTGTGCCTGACTTTTTAACTTGTAAACCAGCATACATTATTCAAAAAGTATATCGTAAATACAGCACTTTGACTTCTTCTATCTGAAACGAATGATAAATATATCTGTTTCTCATCAACAGTTAAACACAGTATCACTTCATTGGTTGGAAAAAGTTGTAAAAATCATGAATGCAGCGAAAAAGGAATAATGCAAATATTTTATATGTGGGGAAGTAGTTGAATCAGTTGTATTTATATACTTAGCTTTTGTCTTGCAGCGTGAATATCTATATTACAGAGTTTGACAGGTTGACATTTGTTTTTTAAATGCCTGTGCAATATTTTGTTAGTTTCACATTGTCGTATGCTTGTTTGTGTGCTTAACACTTTGACCAGCCTTGTTTAGATGATGGATTGGAACCACGTACGTACTATTCCTTCAATCACTTTTCATGTTCTAAATTAGGGAACTCACATACACAGTAAAATCAGTTCAAAATTGCCACTGCTAAAGCCTTTTCAAACAGTCTCAGCTCAGATCATTGATTCAGGCCCTCCTCTTGTTGAACATTCAGCAGGTGCACTTGTATCTCAGCGTGCTCTGGTCTTGCTCCGTGTGTAGAATGAGCCTCTTCCTCCTCCTCCTCCTCCTCCTCTGCTCTCAGCCAGGTTAGAGCGCGGATCTGTCTGGCCTTTGAGACCAGAGCGGTTTGATCTTCAGAGGAGGAAACAGAGAAAAGGTCTGACTGTGTTGTGAGTGTGTTTGTGTGTGGAGAAATGTATGTTTTTCTTGAGTACATATGAAAGATGCTTTTTCTGCATAAAAACCATCATGACAATACCAAATCTGGCATGTTATGGTGCTTTTTGTGTGTGTCTGTTGTCATAAATGCGACAATAATCAAGCCCTGAATAAAGCATTTTCCACTTAAGATCATGTAATTTATCTTGACACTTTAAGAGTGATTTGCAGATGCATGACTCGAAGCTTGTCCACACCTATATGTATGCAGCCTCCATAATCTTTTCCTTCAACTCATTTTTCACACAACTATTGATGAGCAGCTTATTAAATCAAAGCAGACACTCTTCTTATAAAAATTGCAGGGCCGCTCTGTGCACAGCATAACAAATGAAAGCCCGTGTTTGGCCTTGATTTAGTCTTTTCAGAAAAATCCTCAGTTTGGTGTCGCTGTGTGAGTGCAGAATGTCAGAGTTCTGTGTGTGAGCTCTGTCTGCCTTCTCTTACTCAAACGTGCTCAGGTCTGGTCCTGGGACAGGGGATGGCCACAATTTTGGAGATTTATGTTGTTGAAATAGAAATTCTAGTCACTTAATCTCGTACACAGACATATCATTAAATAGAGATTTCTTGTGTTTAGTAATAATCTATGTCTACATCGCCTCTAGAATTTGTATTAATAATATAATAGCAATAATATGCTATTTACATGATGTGGAATACACACACAATTCATGAGTTGTCCCTACACAAGTTCAAGCTTATCCAGTGACTATTCTGGTCTTCTTTCTGGTTTGGTTTTACTAGGATTGAGTCTACATGTTTCTAATTTCTTTAAATGTCAAGGTGAACAAGAGTGACTGCACTGTTCACTTCTTGTCCTATACCCAAAGTACTCAACTTCAGGCAAATCTTAAGTGTCTCCTATAGCTGAGCTCATGCCAGACTGATATGTGTATAACCTGAATTGAGTTGTACACATTATCCATCTGGAAAGATGCTAAAAGACATCGGGAAAAATAGAACGTCATGGCAATATTCTAATCGGATTGGTTCAAGCAGCTGAACCTGGAAGTAGCCAAGATCTTATGTTTCTCGTTAAACAAAATCGAGAGAAAAGCATTTTTCCCATCCAAAAATGCACAAAAAATGTGTTTTATAGTCAAAATAGTCTGTTATTCTGCTAAAATGGTCCAAAATACGTCTGTGCCACCATGTTTGTTTTGGTTTAAACGTGCACTTCCACCCACATCACAATGATGCGTTGTGATTGGTCCGTTGCTGCACTGTGATTGGTCCAGATGACCTTGGCTATCTTTAAGTATGTGATGGGGGTCATGCACTCTGAATTCTTCAGATTTGAGGAAAATCACAAACATCAAGGAACTCCATCTGGTAGAATGAGGATAAGTGTCTCTGTGAGTTGAGTGAAGCTGTCTCTGTGACACAAAACTGTTCAAAATCTGTTCTTGGTCTGCTCACTCTAGGCTGAGTCTAAAATCAAGAATGATTTTGAAATTCTCTAGTGGTCAGTCAGCTTTTGACACCTATACTGAGCAAACATGTCCAACACATGCATAAAACAAAGCACAGCATACCATGATTAACACATTATATTGTTAGCTCTCAAAAGGCAGTAAGATGATGCCTTTAAGCAGCGAGCAGCTGCCTCGATAACATGCAGGTGGAGATGTGTGTGTTTTGGTGCACTGGTGATGTTGAGGGAATAGCTGAGGTGTATTTGAAGTGCGTATAGAGCTCTCTGTTGGAACACTGTTGGCAGATGAAACGCACAGAAGAGCATTGAGACAGGACTGAACTCGAGTAACCCACCTCTGTAGAGAGATTCAACCCAGACCATTGGAGCTGATGTTGACCATGTGGAATGGACACATGCACTCAAATAAGAGTGTGTTGTTTTCTGCCAACTCTCATCCCGGTTTATGCTTAAGAATGTCATCAAACACTTGGGTGTTTTTTTGTTTGTTTTTTGGTTTTATCGTATGGTTTTAGCCTATTATAACCATGGCAACAATCCTGTAATTTTATGTCGAGTGACATTCCAGTGCATCTGTGTGTTGGCAGGACAGTGAAGCACAAGGACCGGGATAAGAAACTGAACAGTAGAAAGTCAATCATAACAGGGGGTTCCTATCCCAGTGGTGAGAGCATGGTATGACCAGTTCGTGCAGACAGGTCTTTAGGACCAGAGCCTTAGTCTCACAAAAACAATTGGGTTAAAAAATTCCAGATTTGCAACATCTAATCTTTTTTGGTTATTAAATCTTTGTCATTCTGATTATTTTTGCCAGGTAAGTATCCGTGTGCTTAGATTACCACTACCTTTTGTTAATGGAAATACAAATACAGTAATGCATATTGTCTTGCCATAATGCGGCTTCATAATATCTTTCGTAAGATGATTCATTTATGCGAGAAGACACTGGCATTGTAATAGAGGAAATAGCCGGGCTGGAGAAGCAGACATACACCAGCAGCAAACTATTTATACACTTGTTACTGCTATTTGAGGATTGTGTCAGTCTTGTGTTGCTAAGGACAACAGCCATAAACCAGGAACAAACACCTGATCTGTGAGGAAGCAGAGGATGTATCTGCACGGCCTGGTCCTGGTGATGGACACTAACAAGAGGAATGGCACTTTTCACATTCTCCAGCAGGTTTTATACAAAGTCTGATGAATTGTTTATTGAAGACCCAAGAGATATCCGTTGGAGCTTATGGACACTGACAGGTGGAGATGTTAACAATGTAATGAAAGGACAGAATTATGAATTTAACTTGGGGAAAGATAGTATTAAAAGGAGACAAAAATGAAGACAGGGGAACTTTCTACAGGTTAATACTAAAACTAATTTGGAACATGCACAAACAAGACTTTGATTATAATGAAGGGGCAGTATTATTATTGTTGTCTAATCTAACTTTATGATGCGCTATATAAATATCAAAACTGACCACACATTTTTGGTTAAAAGCTAAAGAAAAAAGTATGTCAGAGCAGGTAGGCTGGTAGTCCAAGTTGGGTTTCCATTGGGTTCAAATGAGATCAGGTTGTTACTTAATAAGAGTCAAAAAATAAGAGTTTGACTATGATCAGAGCAGTATAAATACAGACATCTTGTCCCAGTTGTATTTGTTCAATAAAACCTGTGTATTTATGCAATTGTTTGTCCTGGATAGGGTTGCGGGGGCATCACCCTGATTGAACACTGTTTGCTGATAGTCAAAGGTTGAGTATAGGGTTTTGACTGGGCACAAAACATTCAAGGTTTAAGCTTAATATTTCATGTCTTAAATTCTAGCGGAATAATCTTGTACCTGTAGCAGCATTGAGTTAACATTGGTGTCTTAATGGACAAAAAAAAATAGCCTATATTTTTTTTATTGTCAAAGGGATCTAAACACGCTCTTGTGTTTTAGAACCGTCAGTATTTTCCTTTACATAAATTGACTTGGAACTCAATCTACAGGCTGCATAAGGTTAGAATTGGTCTTGCAAAATACCATCAATGGCAATGGACAGCAAATACTGATAATGGTAATGGACAGTAAATACAGACAATGGTAATGAAAGCAAATACTGACAATGGAGTGGAACAGAAATACGACAATGGTAATGGACAGCAAATACCGACAATGGTATTGGACAGCAAATACTGACAATGGTAACGGACAGCAATTACCAACAAGGGTAATGGACAGCAAATACCGACAATGATAACAGACAGCAAATACAGACAATGTTAACGGACAGCAAATGCAACAATGGTAATGGACAGCTAATACAACAATGGTAACGGACAGCAAATACAGACTGTGGTATTGGACAGCAAATACTGACAATGGTAACGGACAGCAATTACCAACAAGGGTAATGGACAGCAAATACCGACAATGATAACAGACAGCAAATACAGACAATGTTAACGGACAGCAAATGCCAACAATGGTAATGGACAGCTAATACCAACAATGGTAACGGACAGCAAATACCAACAATGGTAATGTTGGTATGTTACAAAAGAAATCTTAAAGAATGAATTTAAACTACCTGGGTATTAAAAGCAATAAAGGTATGAAAAGACATTTGTTCATCGGTGTCTGAGGATGTTGTGATCTGACTGCAATAGGAATGCACACTGCCCTAAACTTGAACAGTGTCATGATTTAGTTTCGTGGCCGTGGTGACCCTAATGGGTGCCTGAACTGTACACACTGGTCCACATTAACTATTTAGCCTCAATATCTATCCATCTGATTCATAGACTGCACAAGTCAAATATTTATTAGCTCTGATTAGGAAATTCATATTTTAGATACGACTGTCTCATTCCTCTCGACTCATAAATATTCAGATCCTTTCTGAAGATAACCTCAGAAGATTCCAGCCTCGACAGCTCTTCTCTGTCAAAGACCCTGCTGTCCAGAAACGCTTCATCTTCAAAAGTTCCCTCAAACTTTCACCGGATTAGAAGCATTATGTCATGATTATGTGAAGCAAAGGCCAGCCAGATCTGCTAAGCTCTGCAACTTTATATGAGGTGCTCAGAAAAAGATTTATGCTTTTTCTATTTTATTCTTGGGAAGCATATTTTTCATGGTTAAAAGTAGCAGTTTCAACCTGGAGAAACACCATCTTACCTGAAGAAGAAGAATATGACAAGAATATGCAAACATAACACTAGAATTTGATAAAAAAAAAAAAGAAAAAAAAAAGAACAATAATAATATAAAAATAATGTTGTTTCTGGAGATTCAATGCCATTTTAAAGGCGATCAATTAAAAAATTGAGTATAGATAAAACCAAACATTTTTTTCTGTATTTTTATATTATTCTGTGTGGTGTAAATATTTTTTGACAAGGTTGTACTTACTGAAGTGAATAATTGCCCAAAATTATCAATATGGATGGGTTTAATAGCCCATTCAGAAAGAATGGATCTCTAGCTTGTTTTTTAATTTAACAAGTGGAGGCTGTACACAAAATACAACTAGCGTGGAACTTTCGGCCAATAGTTTTATCAAGTTCCCTAAAGCACTGGGGAGATTTTTTTAAGTGGACACCTATTTGTATACCTCGACTAACCAGTTTGTTTTAAGCAGACACGAGCAGTTTTGCACAGACAGAAATATTAGACAAATACAACTCTCCACCATTTCTCCAGAGAAGTGGAAAACTGTTCCAAAAACTATCCAACCGAAGTGTTAAGGATACCTTATTAGACACAGACTTTTCTGTGTGGGATGTTTCGGTCATGGTTCCCCGCTCTGTCCCCAACTGCAGGTTGGGTCTGTGTCGGAGGCTGAGAGACTTGTACTTGTTCATTCAAACTCTAGCTTGTCCTAAAAAGACCTCTGTCAGATTTACTTGTGAGTTGAGTGGCCCTTGGTGATGTTGTTTGTATGCTGCATGGTAATGTCCTACTTATTTATTTTTTATTTATTTAGAAGCTATGAACCATATTGTCTGTGTCCCAATAACATTGTTACTTACACAAAGCTTTACTCAAGTGCTCACGACAATAAACCAGTGTTAAGTATAACAAGTTGCTCTAGTGTCCCGTTCGTCTTGTCCATACTTCTTATGTCTCTGTAAGCTCAGCAACAGGCTTCACTCTGATTTGGACCAGGGCACAAATTTGAATGAAGATGTGGCATATACTGTCGATGTTATCAAAAGCACTTACTGTTTTAACTTGTTTAAAAGAACTCTTGCAAAAAATATTTCTTCTACACAGATTTTCTATGCTGGGAATTCTCTCCAAGACAGATGCTGTAAAAATGGGGCAAAGGTAGAAGAAAATGTCTGCCAAATTAGCCTGAGATTAGCTTGGATGTGCTGCTGGTTTTGTTTGGTGTGAGTAGTCTGTTCGGGGGGCTCAGGTCATGGGAACAGGCCCTTCTGAAGGTCGTCTCATTATCTCTTCCCTTGTCTCCTGTCCCTGCTTGTTCTGGAGTCCCTGTGAGGTGATGGTGTGACACGACCATTCTCCCACCAGCCTCAGTCCCCCATAGAACAGATTAACGCTGCTTGTTTTTGCCAACTGTTAATTATACATGTTCTAGCATGCATTGAAGAATCCGAGGTTTGATTCCCACACTATGCTACAAAAAGTGCTTGTAGCTTACAGCTGTATTGAATTACAAATGTAGAGCTTTCAAAGAACCAAGCGTTTATATTGTCCCCTCAAAACACTGTTGAAGCTGAAATTTGTCTTATTTGTTAAATTTATACAGTTTACAAAATTATCTTTTCTGAACCTCACAAATCAGCAGTTGAATTTTCTGTGAATGCTTTGTTATCTCAGCAGTTTTTCATCAGAATCAGAGTGGCAAAAGTAAAGCAAAAAGTACACCACTCAAGTTAAAGTACAGTTACTTGTCTAAAAATGTCTTTTTTAAATGGTAAAAGTATAGCTGAAATCTACTTGAATAAAAGCACAAAAGTACATCATTGGTGATTTTCTTAAATAAAAAAGTAAAAATACAAAGTTGGTGTTAGGTTGAGGTATGAAATGGGCCGAAACGGTGCAATAACTATAATAAAATTTATTTGTTGTAGTTTATTGTTGTATTGTTAGAATTGTAACTTGTTTAACTGGGAAAAAAAAGTTAATATATGCCAGCTAAGCAGCTGTGCACTATAATGTAGGGAGTAGAAAGTTTTTTTTTGTTTTGTTTTTTTGTGTAAGAAGCAAAAGTAAAAAATTGCCAGAATTTTTAATACCCATGTAAAGTACAGAGGTCTACTTTAAAGGGGCACTGCACAAGTGTCAAAGTTTAAGAACAAGGGCCATCTTTGACTCTGGCACTGTACTTTTCCTTCTTACTCACTGAAGACAACTCTTATGGCTTGAAAGTCTCTTGTTGAGACAAGAGACTGTTAATGTTTTCTCTCTCTCAATGAGCATGTACGTAGATGCTGATTATTTTTCGTGTTATTTTTGACTGATTGAGGAGTTTGAAAACTCCAAAAGTTAAACATGGAAAGTTAGATTAGAGACTTTGGTATTTAATTGTGTGTCTGTCTTATATTATCACCAAATGAGTGTTCCATTGATCTCCAGCGCAGTTCAGAGATTCCTCTATTTTTCAAAAGCCTGTCAGAGTTCCTTACACTTTGCCATTTTAGCAGGTCTGTTATGAGTCGTCTTCGATGTGTTCTTGTTTTTTTTTTTTGTTTGTTTCTTTTTCCAACTCAATGTACAACATTCGTCTGATGTGAAACTGTAAAACAAAGAGTTTATACAAAATAAATACAAATATTTATAGTAATGCAGTCACTTCCACCCAACCACCGCGGGAGATTTCAGCCCAAACCACTCACATTTATGAGGCTGTTTGTTATAAAGGCAACCTCGGTAAGTTTACAAACATCAAGACAAACATTCAGGCAAGTGCAAACTAACTGTATTTGGATATATCGCAACTTTGAGCATTAAACTCACACAGTGCATCTTTAAAAAAAACGACGTACAGTACTTGAGTAAATACTTTCCACATCTGATCAGAATACATTTATTGTCAGATAACAGAATTCACCAAGCAACATGTCCGATGCAACACAAAGAGGATCTTGCTCCAGTATGGCATAGCAGTTAGAACTCTCGCCACATAGCGAGAAGGTTGTGAGTTTGAACACTACAACTACTAGTTTTGCTTTCACTTTCTCAAGCGCTAGCAAATCAAAACATTGTGTAGAAATAGCTTTCCATTTGAAACATTATCCATTTTAAATAAGCTGACAATATGAAGCATTACCTCAATTATGCTCTTTTTGTGGCAGTTGTGTAATGTGCAATCCATTAAGCAATATGCAAATGTTAGTGTTTGTAGGAAGGAGGGAGGCTGAAGACACGCAGAGTAATGGCATGGAAGAGCAGCCGACGGAACGGAAAAAATACGGATTCGGGGCATACCTATCCGATCTTTCCAGCACTTTGGGCCTAATGAGGTGTGCACAGCTGTAAAATCTTTAGAGAGTAATACATTTAACAGTGACAACGTGATTTACAAGAGATGTGCCTGACTTCTACCTTTTTATTTTTTTAATCACGCCCCCACATTCCAAACTTTTTTTTCAATTATTACAAAAAGTTAATATGCCAACAATTCTTATCCTGTTAGACTCCTCAGTCACTTTACAACAATGACAGGCAGAGGATACTTAAAGGTTTGGATCACACTTTCTCTTACTGTGCCGACACTGGATCGTTGGTATGGTTTCCATCTGATGGTTTAAAAATGTACTGCAGCTCTAGCCTTTTACACAAGAAAAAATTCAATATGAGTTTGTACAACTATGTGCAAGGTATTTTTCCCCACATACAGTATGAACAATTAAGTGTATGAGTACAGTGAAATTAAAGTGAATATTGCTGTTCTTAGCTCCATGATTATGGCCCTGTATCTTTTGTTTTGCTTGTAGCAGATGAGCTGGCGAATGTTTATACATTGTGCTTGAAACATTTTCATCTGAAATTTGAATTACCGAAGCACTTAAATTCCTATGGATATTTTGTTCTCCACTCACAAGTTTGAAGTTGTGAAAAAAAAAGTACCATCGCAGGTCTTAATTCCACCGCTCTTTGTACCACACATGTGCTTATTCATTTAGATTAAATGACTGATGATGTCAGATGAGTGCAGGTAACTTACTCTATTATATTTGTATTTGCAAATCCTGGTAGCTTTTGCGTTGTTAAAAAAAAACAAAAGTTTGTCATGTTGACATTGAGAGTACAGGTAAAGCACAGCCTCTGCTGACTGCTCATCGCTGATTCATTTAGTACTTCAGCCAGTTCAGTTTCATTCCATTGAAAAATCTATGATGACAATAAGGCGCTAAGAGTTCCTCCAAAGCAGTGTCCAATCATAATTTGTTTGTACGGTTTGTTGGATGGGCCCCTGGGCAATACCATGCATCAGCTCTGGATATGAAGTGAGTCCCTGAGCACTACCTAGTGGCGACACCCCAACCACCAGCGTTTTATGATGGATGGTTTAATTGAGAATGGCTGAAAACCTCACCACAGGGAAAAATAGTCTTCAATTTTTCAAAGCCCTTTGCTGTAAAGATTGGAATTGCTTGTTTTTTTCCATTGACAATTTTGGCTGTTTAAGCTGCTGTAAGATATCTGTTCTGTTCCACACAATGTAGACATGCCTATTGTTTAATTTTCTAAAAAAAAAACACCACAAGATAGCTTACACCTTTCGCAAGTATTGATTTTCCAAGCTAATGATAATTCTCAGAAAAAAAAAAAAATTCTGTGAGCCGATGACATAAGCAGAAGATGAAATTTTTATTTTCCTGATAACTCTGAGCAGTCCAAGCAATCTGAAAAGAGAATAACTCCTGCTTGTATAAAGATATAATGTAGCCATTCCAGCTAATCAGTGCCTGTTCCTGTCAAATCACAGAGGCTAAGCAGGCTGGGCCTGGGCAGTACCTGGATGGGAGACCGCTGGAACTCCAGGTGCCACAGTGGGACAACTAGAGGAGAAACTGTCCTTGTATTGTTTCTGTAAGACATTTCACCCTCATTGATCTGGTGTGTGAGAGTGATTAGTGGTGGTTGGAGGGGCTGATGGAACAAAATGACAGACTCGTTACCGTCAGACTCCTCATGGGAACTGTGGAACAAAAGTAGATTACCACCACTGAGTGGCACCAATTTGAAACAAATATTGATAGTGTTCAACTTTTGCATAGATGATAGGTTTTGAGATTTCTTCCAAAAATCCACCAGATTTGACATCAAACTAAAACGCAACGTATGCATCAGAATTGAGCTTGAAATGTTTGTATCCTGACAGCACTTATAAAGAACCAACCCAGTGGCTAATCTACAACACAAAACTACACACTACAAAATCATACAGTGTTCTGTCATGAAAGTCTTTCTACTCTCCTCCTGTGTTCTGTCTGTAATGAGCTAATCTGAGTGGGGCAGTGGTCCAGTCGGCCTGGAGGGGGGACCGTGCCCTTTCAGGCTGAACCATTGCTGCTCTGTCACCTCTCCAAAACGTAATGACTTTCTGCCCCGCTGACAACTCCAGCAGGGGGATTACACATGAAGCAGTGTGCGTGGAAAAGGACGAGAAGGCAGCGTGATGGGCTGAACCGAGGTGCGAGGTGCAGGCGTGGGCAGTGGGCCATGGCAGCGCCTCATAGGTTGTGTAAATTGGCCCCAACTGCGATAGATCTTGATTACTGATGACTTCTGATGCAGCAATTCCCTCAGTGCTAGTCCAAAATCAATGAGCTTAACACCTGGAGTACTTGAAATCTGTCAGTGTGTTATTTCGAGAGGGCTGACCTGGACTCAGTATCGGAGCTGAGCAGGATGTGTGTCCCAGTAGACAGTGTCAGACATGTCAATGGCAAAAGTCTGTCTTCACACTTCAGTATGCAGCAGATGAGTGACAGAAGTATTCTGTTGGTAAAATGAGCAAAGGTTTAGACACACTTTAAAAAAAATCAACTGCTAAGAAATTAAAAACAAATATATTTTTTTTCCAGTGACAGTTTGTACGCCAGATGAATATGGAACCAACAGGCATCAAAATGTGACTAAAGATTAGTCGAAAGAATTTTGTGAGGTTCTTAGTTACACCCATTCAAAAAAGGTTAGAAAAAAAAGTCTGTGGATCATGTAAGCTAACTACAGTACTTTAATTTTTTCTAGGATTGCCTAACCTGTACCTGCTATAGAGTAAACGTTTTACATCTCTGGTATTTGGACGTTAACATGCTTGTAATCTGGCTAATTATGCAGAACAAACAAAGTTTAAATTAGCTCTGTTGTAAGCCACTCTCCAAATTAATATGAGCAAATTGTGTTTCCACTCCAAAAGTTAATAAGACATACTGTATTTGTGTGTTTATTTCCTGCAGAACCTCTGTAGTGTTATTCTGCTTTGATCACTTGGTCATGATTCATGATTTGTTTGGGGTATTCGCTGATATGACACCTTGAAAAATCAAAGCTTTGGCAATAGTATCAATGTCTGAATAATCCTAATTATGACGTCAGTGTGTGACCTCAGCTCGCCCTGCTTTTGTCTATCCTGCAGCATCCAAATAATGAAACATTAAAAATATATACAGTATGATGCAACATTCATAACAAAGAAAAGCTGCGAAACAAAAGAACGATGTGCTGGAGCTTTAGTGCCATCCACACATTTGAGCAGGAAACAGCTCATGTCACATATTTGTGTATGAGGAAGTTTGTGGGGACAATGCAGAAAAGTCAAGGCAAAGTTGAAGATGTCACACCAGCCTTAATGACTGAATCCCCACATAAAGTTTCATATTGTCACCATGTTGTCTCCTAACTTTCCTGTCTCTAACTCACAGCTGCAGACGACACTATGTCAGCTTTAGAGGTTTGCTGATGCAAATGTTTTGTCTTGTTACAAATATCAGGTTCTATCTGCATTCAGCGCAGTTCAGAGTAGAGAAGATGCACATATGAAATTGAAGGGAATCTTTTAACTTCTTTGAATAAAACTGAACTGTGAGATCCTTTCGTTTTGACAAATGAACTTGTAAATTAAGTACCATGCTTGCATAAAAAAGGATCTCACAAATAAGCGTGAAGTTGAAATTTTCAATGTTATAAGCTGGATTCATAAACTCATTTTATGTTTGCCATTCACATCTTAAGCTAAATTAATAACACACATATGTAAGTTAAGTCTGAACTATCCATAACAGTGAACAAGAATGTCAGTGTCAGTGATCCAAAGCAGTTGAATGTGTTTGATCTATTCAAATACACATTCTGTTCTGACTGGCTCAGACAGAACCTGATAGAATATGTATACATAGAATATATACATACACAATGTGGATTTAATGTACAGAGGAACAGTACATGTACAGTATGAAGATCACCATTTGGACAAAATGTCAGATAGAACCTTTCATTCAAGAGGACAATATATCTGCATTAGAAACTGTATTCATCATTGTCATTCTAATAGCAGCAATCACACCGGTGCTATTATGCAGCAGATGTTCAGATGCAATGCAGATAGGGACACTAGACCAAACAAACCCTTCCGAATCAACATCTTTTGTGTATTTTTCTGTATCAATTTCATATGTCTCATGCAACGCTTCATTAGTCGCACCTTTTTGCTCATTTTCATGTTAATTGTCTTTCACTTGCAAACCATATGGCACGGCTTCACTCACTGTTTATGAATATGCAGGACAGGCCCAAGCCATATTCCATTATTACTGACCCGTGCGATCACAGCACACACCAGATTGTTTTGTGTGAGCTCGCGTCGACCATAACCCCGTCATTTAGCCCTGCGTGTCCGGACATCGCTCCCCTCGCCTCATAATAGCCCCGCTCTTATATGCAAAAGCGGGCTCTCCATGGCACCTGGCATTGGCGTCCTAATTTGCGTTCAGATGTAATGGCCAGACACTCGTAACAACAAAATGGTTTGTTTTGTCTGCGTTTAGATAATAACGTGAAAGGATGAGGCAGCACTGTGAGGATGTGTTTTTGGAGAAGCAAACAAAGAGTTGTTTTGGGGGCGGTATGTAATGGAGAAAATAGGAAATGGACAGTAGATGTGGGATGAGTGGATGCAGGTGTGGTGCATGGTTAGATTATTATTTTTTATTATCATTTCATTTTGAACAGATCAAGGAAAGTATTGCAAAATGTGACACAAAATGCTTTCTCTACCACAAACAGTGAAACGTTCATGAGGTAACAAAAAGCACAACTGTTCAAAAAACAAGTCTGAGCGAGTTTTAAAGTTATTCACACTGGAAAAGTCTGCATCAGTTTGTGTGGTTTTCTATGAAGCTGTTTCTATTGCGTCACTTAGGACAACGGAACTTTGTTTAGAGGCATTAATATGAGCAAAACGGGAGCAAAGTAGAGCGTCTCTCTTTTCCTCTTATTTTTGAGCTCAGTTTCCCTCATGTTTGCTCGTCAGTGCATGATGGACCTTGGCCAACCCTTTTTCTGGCCAATACCAGCTGTTTGGTCCAGACCGTGGTCTGTGGGAACATTCAATCTGACTAGCTAAACCGAACTACTAGAAAGTCTAAAGTCTGGACAAAGTTGCTACTGTGAAAGCATCTTCAGCACATCTCACTTGATTGTAAGCAATTAGTGCCATCGGTCCATCGCACACTACTTCATATCAAGCAATGGAAGAGTCTCACATAAGGAAGAAGTGACCATTGCCTGGTGTCTCTAATCCAAATACTGCCCAGGTCCTGTTCTGCTTTGCTTCCAAAATCTGTCAAGATCAGACTTTGCATTTAAAGATTGGACATATTTACAAAATCATATCCTGTCATTTCTGCCCTATTGAGCGCACCTGAATATAAACCGCACCCACTGGATTTAAGTAAGAAAAATGATAGTACATAGGCCGCGCTTGTTAATTCTTATTCTGGCCTTTTTTCCCTCATATGCCTGACTAAAATCTGTAAAAATTCAAACTAAAGCAGTTTCTTAATAAGTCTATGAGAATCCATAAATCTTTCACACTGTTTTTAACTCCATAAATAATCCAGACTCGTTTTGAGCATTTCTGCAGCATGAGCACATCAGGTCAGATCATTTGATTGTTTATCCTGTAAAATTTCCTTTTCAGTCAGTAGACGGAGCTCTAACTCAATTCCTGATGTGGGAAACACATGACTATGTTATTGGTTCTGGCGCATGAGATTAGAAAACAAGACAAAAAAATGCATCATGTTTGTCTTTAAATTATATCCATTGAAATAAAACAGGTGAGCAGTTGAACATTCCAGGATAAGCAACACCCCCATACACACCATCAATGTTACTTAGTTCACTTTTAAAACAGTCTTTTTAGTCCAATATAAGAGTAATAGTGTTTTTCTGCTTTATTATTTGAGATAGCTCTTAATAAAAATGAAGTGAGTTTACTTCCTGCTCCACTCTCACACAGCGCTTTGGCTAAACGTCCAAACAACACTCACTCCTGCAGGTGTGTGGTCTGTGAGCCAGGCCTGTTCACAGCTCCTCACAGCTCCTCACACAGATCCAGAGCCAGTCTTCTCACATCTCACAAATGTAGGATCTGTCCAACCAACATTTAAACCTGACAAAAAGTTTCTCCTTCACCATTTTGAATCAACACTGAAGCTTCACTGTCGTCTAATACAAGCACAACAGCAAAAGCTTCATTCATTCAATTGTGGCGGGTAAGTGGAGCCTATCCCAGTGACTTTGGGCCTTAGGCGGTGGAACACTTTGGCTTTGACTCACTTGTCCATTCTAACAGTTAATGCAGCTCACACAGAATCCCAAACTGAGCTTCAGATTTTCAAAATAATTTTATATTAAGTTTAATTTCCTCAAAACCAAGTTTACCATCAAAACTCTTTTAGCTTTTCTTATGTGTTTTCTCATTCATTTCACTTTACAGCTCAGAAGTTTTAGTCCTGATCGGTTCAGTTCAATTCGATTCACACTTCACACAAAGGATTCAGTGTTGGGGTGGTTTTTTTTTTTTTTTTTTTCATCTAAAATTTGCCAATAGATATAAAAAGGAAAAAAACAATCAAACATGAATTTACATTTAAGCTTACATTCTGATTTTTTTTTTTTTTTTTACTTTGTTCGGATAAAAGTTTGAATCGTAATCAAACTAAACCTGTTCCAAAAAGTGTGTCAAAGCAGTTGAGAAAAAGTGTACCTACATGTCTACAGTCTGTGTTTTCTGCTCAGATCATGTCCTGTTTGATTTCCATGTTCTTTTATGATTCTTGATTTTCTGTTAATGTGATTTTGGATTTTACTGTATGTTGTGGTGTAATTATTTTTTGTGTTTTTTCTGATTACCTCCTCTCCTCTCTCTCCCCTCCCCGTCCCTCCCATCCCAGTGTTCTTGTAGTTGTAATGTGCTGAGATTTTATCTGTTTTGGTGGAGGAGGGGAAAAAAAAAAAAAAAAAACACAAAAAGCGGTGGTGAAGGTTTGCGTAGCAAGGTAGTAGAGGCGTATGTTGTAGATACACACAAACAGTGTAATAACAAAAATCCTTTACCATGTGTGAACAGGTTTGTAGTGTTGGAAACAACTCACTGAACATATGAGTCTGTGAACAGAAGTGTGTGAGCTGTTCTGAGAAAGAGTCTGAAAATTTTGAATGAATAAAAATTGCTGGCAAATGTTCTGAGTATCTCAGCCTTTGTTCCGATAAATGTTGAAATTAGGTGATTAAACTATCCCAGTTTCAAAAAGTGTGTCAAAGCGATTGAGAAAAACTGTAATTGACCTTTTTTAATTTTTCTTTTAAGCATAGAAACAGACACCCTCTCATTCAATCTCTATGGGAGTGTTGCCAATTAACCTAAACATGTTTTTGAATGAGGAAGGAAGCCAGAGCGATCGAACTCACAACCGCCTCATTGGGCAGCTATAGTTAACCTCTCTGCTACCATGTACTCTGTCAAATGTGTACAGTGAATGCAGAGCAAAAGAAATGGTAAATCCATCACAGGAAATACTCTGAGGAGGCAGCTCACCATAAAGTCAAAGTGAAAGTAATGAGAGGACAAAAAAAGTATTTTCAAATGCGCAACATTTTACTGTGTGCCCACTGAGGAGAACGTTATGGGACATTTTCATGCTGATAAAAAGTCCCTGACCTCTATGACACTGACAAATGAGTGAAGTAGATTTTATCCAGTGGACTAGAGAAGAGTCTTTATAAGTTCAAAAGAATAAATACATTTCTAACAGGATTATCTATACGTGCAAGAATTAAATAAAACTTACAATTTAATATGTAAACAAGCATGGTTATGGAAACTCCAGGCTTAATTCAGATAAAAGTTTACAAATGCAAGAAACAATGTCTTCCAAAGTAAACCACAAATAGATCACGCCTTCCCGATGGCCTCGGGTTGGATGATAAGAACACCGCTACATAATTCGACTTTCATCTTCTTGCTCATGTCTTAGTGATAACAAACATATCTGCAGGCTGCTTGATATGGGGCCATGTTGTGAACCACCAAATCTATTACAAATTCATCCCCAAAACAGGGCATAATTAATCACCGCTGTGACGCTGCCATTATCTAAGCTGTCTGCGAGCGCGCACATGTGTGTGTGTGAGCGTGCACGTGTGAGGGTGTGCGTGTGTGTGGGCAGCTGATGGAACGAGGGTGTGAAGATAATCTCGACACCTCGCTGCTGTCTCCTGGCCCACTCCTCCGAGATGGGTGTTCACAGCCGCCAGGTGGCCATTTTGTCGAGGGCTGCAGCGGGCAAAAAAGAAATGAGATTGTGAAATTGTTTTGGAAGGTTTCTTTTTTGTGTTATGCAAAACTTTTCTGAGCCTTTACACGTGTCGTAAAATTGTTCACTATTAAAATAATCTGTTGTGTGTTTACCATCCAGGCATCATTTACAAATGTTTATATCTGTGTACTTCATCTTCTACCTCATGTTCCTGATAGGCATCATGGGTGACTGGACAAAACCCTGGACAGTGACCAAACACATCGCAGAGACTCACACAATCATTCATTCTCTCTCTCACTTTCACAGTGTCAGTTGACCTGTTGAGGTTATAAACAAATATTTTGTATGAACAAGAAATATCTGAAAAAATAGAAGAAAAGACATTAAAGTTGTCACTTGGCCAGCGTTCACAACTCTACAATGGATCACTGCTGGATGAATGAAAGGGATTACACCAGGTATGTCCAAACTGCAGCCAGGGGACCAAAATGCGAGGAAAACAATGTCAGTGAGAAATGTGAGAGAAACAAAAGTGTTTGCCTGATTTTCTCTTTTTACATGCAGATATAGATAACATCTGATGCTGTAGTTGTGGATGCTGTTTTTAATATGAGTCTGTAGCTGCATTTTCCTATTTTAATAGTGTTTTGAGTCCTTGTAGTGTGTCTCCAGTGACTCTCATTTATTTTTGCCACTCACTGTTGAATTAGAATGCTGTGGTGTCATCTGCATAAAACCAATACATAAAGTTTCTAGAGGAGGACCCATGATCTCTTTGATGAGAATCTAACCACTCTGCCACATACTAGACTTGATTCAGGCGCAGCAGTTTTGTCTTTAGAGAAGTCAATATTTTTTGTTGTGACACAAGAGCAAATCCTGTCATTTAGCTGTTTTATTATTGTTATTATCTCCAGTCCAGTCTCGACGAGCAGGCACAAACAATACAGGGAAATTGCTTGTTTATTATCCTTGAAAATTGCATCTGCCCGTCCTTCTCAGCTGGAGCACTTTTTATTATTATTTGTTGTTATAATTACAGAATAAATGGGAGGATTTGTTACAGTGAACCAGACATCTAAATGAATGTGAGAGAAAGTGCTTAGGACATAGACATCTGCTTAAGTTTATTTCTTTGTTTACACTTCTTGGCCTTCACGCTTTGATGAGGCCTTGTCCTTCATTACTCATTCTTATCATTCAGTAATAAGTATAATAATTTGTTTTTTAAGAACATCAATGCTTTTGCTTTACATTGTACATTGGCAATAGCTTCAGTTTCTGTAAATGATGAATCAAATGCATTTCTCTTAAGAGGCAGTTAAGTATATACAAAGCTGGTGATGTTTATAACTTTATTCACATTATATTTGATTGATTCTGTGTAATAAGTCTGTCTTCTCTGAGCAGCAAAAACACATCATTACAAAATGTCCAGGTTTGTGTCGTAGAGATAGATCAAACTCTGAGATCTTCTGTGTTGTTTTTAGATGACCATTCTGTAGTCTAAACATCGACTTGATCAAAAACAATGTTTTTGATTTGGTTGCTTTGGACTAAAACAAGATTTACTCTGGCCACATTTATATCAATTGACTCTTTAAAGTACACTTTGAAACTTTTTTGGTCAAAACTAAACTTGAATAAAAGCATGGTTTTGTCATTTATATGTTTTTGTTACACTAAATAAATCATAAAAATGTGTATTTTTCATTAAACGGGCTTGCATGCCCACATTTGCACCAGAGGAGGGCTACTCTGTTTGTTTCCATAGAAAGCAGTTCCTTTCGCTGATTTTTTTCATATTATGTGATAAAATGTTTATATCCCATTCAGAATGTTCCAAAATATGCCTCTAACTCTCTAATTCTACTGAATTGTGCAGATGCCTTTTCACAGTGCACCTTTAATGTTCTAGACCAGTGTTTTTGAACCAGTGTGCCTTGAGATACTGCCAGGTGTGCATTAAAAATGTCAGTTTTCAACATTTAATCTACAAAATAATCTTATTTAGATTTAATGAAATGATTTCTCATTTGGGAATGTTTGAAACAACTTCTCCAGCAAGAATGAAAGCAAAACCAATCACCATTTACAAATTTACTGAATAATCCAAAAACGTTCTGTGCAACTTTTCTAAAAAAATGTTCTGATGCTTTGAAAATCTAATTACATTGACTGGAATGTTCCAAGATAAGACATTATACTCATTGAACATGTATTTGTTTATAGGTAATTTTATTACAGTTTTATTGTGAGCATGCAAGGTTGCCCCTCCATAGATCTGACCTGTGTCAATGCTTCTTTCTATTCAGATAGATTCATAGACTGATATTATACAGTCTATGGATAGATTATATGTTTAATGGAACATTCCAAGCACAGCAGTGCAAAAAGCAAAAACTCCATCAGAAAAGTTACATCATACTAAAATTGTTTTTTTAAAAAATATAACTTATTTTGTATTCCAAATAGCTTATTTTGCCATATTTTATAAGCAGAGTGACCCAGAAAAATTGTAAACACAAAAGTGTGTCATGACTCAAAAAGGTTGGGAACACTGACCTAGACCAATAAGCTTGTCCTTTATCTATTTTTTTTTTTTTTTTTTTTTTTTTGAAGTATGGCATGAAACTGATGTATAGCTCAAGAATAATTCCCCAAACAAATGAGATTCTTTGTATTTTTCACCACCAAAACAGCAACACAGGATCGCACATCTCTGCCTCGGGCCACATTTGCAGTTGTGTTTCCTTCCAAGTCCAGCTGAGATACATTTGTTTATTTCTCCTTTGTATTTCCTTCTGCGGCAAGTAGAGGGATCCAAAAGTCAGTTTGCAAAAGCAAAATAGAGGTTTATTGTTTTTTGATAAGTTAGAAAACCGAATTATTCTTTAATATGTTTTTAAAACACAACACTGCTTAAAGATTATATTTTTGATGAAAATCACAGACAAACAAATAGCTGCCACAGAATGGATCAATGTCCAAAGACTGGACTCAGATATATTATTCACAGTTATTTCTAAACAGATTCATCTTGGTGGGACAGATCTACCAAACAATATACAGCAAGACAATTTCAATCATCTACTTCTAATAAATCCCCTAACAATCTGTGACTTATTCTAAAAGCAACAGTTTCAGATCCTTTCAGCACAAGTTTCAACCCTGGAAGTAAATCCATTATTATCTTTTACTCACACACATTTGTCAGCGCTGCGGTAAAGCGAGATGGCATTGTATGTGTGTCAGAGGAGGCAGGAACCTTGCGCACCTCGCTAAAAAAGGTTGAGAAGGGACCCATCACCATGACAACACAGGGAGGAGCAAGCCTATTCCAAAACGCAGCTACCTTCTCACTTTTACTCATGGAAGCATACTATTGATTCATTCAAGGCCGGTCTTATCCAAAATTGTAATGTTTTCTTTTATTTTGTCTCAAGAAGCTGAATGTGCATATCAAAAGAAAATTATTTGACAGTTATTATTTCAGTCAGCGTTCAAATGTTTAAAAAGCTGAAATGATGAGTTTATGAAATACCCATTGTATTTTCCAATACAAACTTTCATAAACTTGCATTTGTCAGTTCTCAGAGCACTAGTCCTCTCTTGTCTTTTCGCTAAAAACTCCAGAGTTTATTGTTTTTCAAATGGATAGTTCCATTTTCATGTCAGCCAATCTATTCTCAAATATGTTGGTTTAGATTGAACAAAACTATAGTAGACTATAGTTAAAAAAAATCCATTTACTTCCTGTTCAAAACTGCAGAACTGATAAGCCTCTTCAGTATAAGACTTTAATGTAACAAGCAGCAGATTTAAATGTGTATTTTTATTGTTGTAAAGTGTCTGTGATTATTTTGAACCAAAACATGCTTCACTAAGAATCAGACAAGTGGGCGGGGCTAAGTGGTACGTGAGGACAGAGCTTTTCTGAGTAATCTATTGATGAGAGAAGGCAGTTACAAGGTTAAAAAGAAAAAAAAATAGATTTTTGCCAATTATTAGCTCTCCTTTACGTAAAAAACATTTTAAACATACTCAAAATAGTTTAAAGACAGCTGTTTTTGAAAGAACTACAAATTCAATGAATAGTATATTTTTAGATTTTTTAATTCTATGAAATGATGCAGATGAAATAAGATAAATTGCACAACTTTGGTTCAAATTGTTCAAAAAGACACAAAATTGTTAAAAACTATTTTCTTTGGAGAGAAGAGAGAGGTTCTCCAAGACCTTCCGTGGTGCAATCTGTATTGAAATAAACTATGTGTTCATCAGTGTTTAAGTCTTACCAATAATGTATCTGTGAGCGTACGTAGAACATGATGATGCCGTTTTTACATTTTGTTTGTTTGTTTGTTTTTGTCAGATTTTTTATTATTACTGAAAACTATTGTGTTTTTTTCCCCAGTGAATCTTTTGCACTTCTTTTAAGTCCATGAACATTTCTGACTCGTTTTGAGCATTAATATACTGTATCAGGCAAAATCCGTTTGATTGTTTGTCCATGTTATTCTCTTCCTGAAGATGTAAGACAGGCTTCTACTGTGACCATGTTTAGGCTCAAAACATTTCTGTTTGTGCACATGACTGAAAAGGTATCATCTGCACTTTTAGTTTTTTTAAAGTAAATTTTATGATAATTGTATGATCATGTTTGTTTGGTAATGTCATTTTGATGTATCGTCTCCTGTTTTGTAAGGACTTTGAATTGTTTGTATAAATTGTGATACAAATGAATTCACCTTTGCCTTGCCACTTTCACACGCATGTTTCTAATCCATTTCTTCTGTTTGTGCCTTCTTTGCTTCTGCAGCCCAGTGACCTCTCAAACACTTCTGCCACACACTGGTTTTCAAGACATTACACTCAATATATTACCATAAGTACATTAACTGTGTGACCTTAAAAAAGAAATGTTCCAACACAGCAAAAACAGCTTGATCATCAGTTAATAAAGGAACTGTTGGAGCAAATATTGTAAAGTTACAATAGGAGCTTGTGGTGGAAGTCAGTGGGACAGTGGAAATAATGTGATGTCTGTTTATATAAAAAGCAATTTTGCTGCAGTTCTGCATGAAACAGTCCATCAAAGGAAGGTTACGAGAGTTAATTGTGACATCTAGTGGTGGCTTGTAAGAAATGAGTTAAGACTGCTAATATATGGAGATTTATGGATAATATGGAGAATGTTTTTGATGTTAGAAGATAGAACCAGTGTGTCACTTTTTGACCAAAACTAGACTGAGCAAAAGCAAGATTTTGTCACTTAGATGTTTTTAATTCTCTTCCTGATTGTTTCAATGGAAAATACTGTATGTTCCTTTAGCTATATTTTTTCACATTTTGGCATAACACACAATTACAGAACAGAACAGAAAAATGTATGACAATGACAGTCAAAGAGTACAACAACAACATTAGCCTTCTGGCCACTGCACTTTTTCGCGTACCAAGTATGGTTTTACTTTCTATTTCTGCTGGAAAATCCACTTGATCTTTCACCTCCTTGTACACAGTGCACCTTTAAGATTTGGTTACTACAACAACAGTGTTCGTTCGACATTTCAAAAAAAAAAGGGCAACAATACAGTACTGTAAAACTGCAGCAGCAGACATTCATCGAGAACCCCCAAAAAATCACGCAAATTCTTATTTTTTTACACTTACACTTTTCTTGCTCTTCTCTTAAAAACTTCAAATAACTTAAATATTCCTTGAACAATAAAAATATTATTGAAGTAAGTCTGTCCAGCCAGGTAAATCATTTACAACAGTATATAGGCAGAAAATAAAAACATACTTTGGAACATTATAGATTCAAGTTAGCTCTCAGTGTTTAAAACAAAAACAAAAACAAAAGCTGTTTGTCTTAATTTAATTGGAACAAGATGTGTTCTTGACACAATTCTCATTTTACTGGTAAAGAATACATGTTATCAGTTTTAAAATGAGCAAACTTTTTTCATTTACAACAGGCACAAACCTGTTACATGAAAAGCAGATCTTCTAATGAACATTTTTCTTTTTAGAATTTCCGTACAGTAACATCAAAAGGATGAGAACATGATGTCTTTTGTAAAGTAAAGATTTGTCAGAGCCTTGTTACCGACGGGACCTTTGTATCCCTCTGTGACATCACACTTATTTAATCAGCCCCACTCGGCCCCAGCTGTCCCACATCTACTCATCCCCAATTACCTAAATGTGATTTTCCAGCGCCGCCTGCTCCTCTGATTACTGTGTAATAGGACTCTAGAGCGCCAGAGCAAAAGACATCCTTCTCTCTGTTCTCTGTGTGTTCGTGTGGGGAGTGTCCAGGACAGGACAGGGCACAGAGACGAGCACAACCCAGCCCCCGGAGCAGAGCTGGGCTTGGTCGATAAAAGGCTGTCATCACGTGGTGGTGGTCGAGGTGACATAATCAGCCTCACCACAGTCAGGGGCAGACTGGCAGTGCAAAGGCCCAGGCAGAGCGCAGCACATGGGGTTATCAGATGGCTGTCAGAAGGAGGGCAGTTAGAGGCTTCACTATGATCATAATGTCATGTGTTACAAAGACCTTCAGACACCGAGAGGGAAGGGATTATGAGCAAGTCATGCATGGAACCTGGAAAGAAATGCATGCACTGGTTTGCATATTGAAGTTCTATTAGTAGTTATGCATGGCCACAGTTACATCTGTTCAATGGTCTGATAACCCAATAACCAGACTAAATGTGGTGGATCTTTTGGTAACTGCAATACAATATTTGGATTTGAAAGGTAAAATACAATAACTTTGAGAAGTCACTCTCTCAGTGACTTCTATCAAACAACTGTTAGCATAAAAAAAAATCAATAATTTGATACTCCAGAAAGTGGAAAATGATCACATTATTGTACATATGCAGGTACCGACAGCAGCTCAATAAAATATCTAACATCTTAAGCCCAGAGTTGGATCTTGAAGTAAAGATCTAAGGTGAGGTGGCTTTGGTCTCTGTGTTGGATGCCTCCTGAATCTCCAGAGGGAGCGTGGCCCCATGTGGAGAAGGTCTCCAACATGTTTCCAAAGCAAAAGCAGGTTTGTGCATTCCCGCTGACTGTGCACACTTTACATTAATTGTCCCCACTCCTCTTCTCACCACATCTAAGATGGTGGTTAGATCACACATCATCAGAGCAGCGCCATAAAGACATTCACATGATATGGGGATCCCTCCTCCTTTTCTGTGGGTGCTGTTGTGAGCCAACACAGTGTCTGCTGTCATCACGCCCTCAGTGACATATGAGCGGACACAGGCTTAAAAGACTTCCTCTCCTCTGCATTCTCCACAACAAACAGGCCCCTGGAGGGTTGGAGCTTGGGACGTCCTACCGGAGCATTTACTGCATCTCTGCCTCCTTAACACATGGCAGAAATGCATGCTCAGTGACTTTCTGAACACATGGAAACTTGCATTGAGGATGCCTCTGTGTGCTTTTCAAAAGCCAAAATAAGCTATTTCTGTTAAAATAAGCAGAAAATTCATCCAGCAGCACCGCCATGTGCTGATTCTACAGTATATAGTAAAATACAGTCTAACTTCTCCGTATGCTACATTTGACTTGAGATTAAGTGGTTAAGTTTGTCGTAACTGACAGAGATGAATGTCTCCACTGCTCACTACAGAGTTGGTTCCCTGGGTTGTTAATCACAGTTGCCCAATCCTCCTGCCACATTACCCCAGCACTAGTTGAGGACTGGGTCAAATACAGAGCTCTAAATGATGAAGTTAATAAAGTATGCTTTAAGAAACTTGACTTCTAAGTTCTTTTAGCCATAAAAACACATCATTTTTTCCCTAACCTATGCATTGAAGACAAGCTAGCACAGAATGGGCTCCTCTCTCACACATGTTTATGTCTCATTAATGTACCTTATCTTATGCCATTACTTAATTAGAACACTCTATTAAAAGGCTGTTGAGGCTGTTTTTAATTTCACACTCGACAGGCTCCATGTGCGGGGTGTAATTGGTGCGTCGGGGGGAGGGCCGACCTGTGCCTCCCATGGGTGCCTCAAACAGGAACACTGAGCTCAGCATCTGGAAGACACGGCATTACAACATGATCTGACCTTTGACCTATCAAGGATTTTACACACATCAAAGAGAATGTATAGGAACATGGACTGTAAGTTATTTTTAAGCTTCAATTTCATTAAAACAAGAGCACACTATCTTCTAGCATATTACACGTGTAAGATCGATCTCTGAAATTCATAAAAGGTTTCTACAACTTTGTGTGGCATCCAATTAGTGTAGTAGTTAAGGGCACACTAATCGAGATAGACCACAAAATCCCAAGACCAAATCTTTGAGTTTAAGACAGAGACAAGACCGGGACTTTTAGGACGAGACCAACGCGAGACCAAGATCGCAGTTCATTAAGACAAAATCAAGAGCACCTTTGAAGTTTTACACATTTAACAGTGTCTACAAGATCTTATTGTGCAGAGCTTACTGCAAACTGCCTTGGACAGCTCACCACATTCCTGGTTGAAGTTTATCAGAGCATGCTGGTAATTAAATGTGGTCTCAGTGTGGTATGACAAGACCGAGTCCAAGACCAAGTCCAAGATCAAATGCAGTCCAAGACAAGACCAAGTCCAAGACCAAGTCAAAGATCAGATCCAGTCCAAGACAAGACCGAGTCCAAGACCAAGTCAAAGATCAGATCCAGTCCAAGACAAGACCGAGTCTAAGCACCCTCGAGACCAGACTGACTTCAAGTGTGCTTGAGTTCATGACAAGACCAAGACCTTAAAAGAGCGCCCTCAAGACCATCTAGATACTACTACATCCAAGATGAAGAAGCTACTTCCAATTTATCTTCCGTTTTTCTTGTATTTATTTTACTTTATTGTAGTTCTGCCTCTTGTTGTACAGTAATGCATTAGGCATAGCTTGTGAGATCTTATGGCAGAAAAAGCTATTCAAGAAAACAACCTTTAAAGTTGCAATGTCCCATATGCAAGTGGATTCAATGAAATACACAGAAGCAGGTGGACAATGTTGTAGTTTTCAGTTGAAACCTCAAAAATAGTTAATAAAAAAAACTCAAATGTTTTCATTGTTAATGTGTTCCTATGTCTGCAAATACTCAGTTTTTTTGGCCTCTGCACACTTTCTTTGACTTTTCTAAGGGCCTCCTGCCAGGTTTCTAAATGCAATTAGCCCACACATAGACTCATAGTAACCTGCAGTCTCAGTTTGAATCTAATCTGCATTTGAATGTTATTTACAGCAGGGCACATATGGCCGTCCAGGTGGAGAAGGATTATTATACAGTCAAATGGGAACATCTGTTAGTCTTGACAGTTGTGTAACGCTTCACTTGACACTGTTCTGCAGCTGCAAAGGTGGAGATTTAATCTGAGTCCAAAACGGACAGAGGTGTCCGTCTTGTTTTTCTCACATTACTGGAATGTGTCTTAACCATTAGAACTATATTTGGTCATATAGGAAATCACATTTTTGTAATGGTGGGAAATGTTTTTTTTTTTTTTTTTTTTTTTTTTTTTTTTCCCAACTGCACAACAGTTTGCACAACTGTGGGTTACAGAATGGTCGGTAGCACTTTAAAAGACCTCCACGGTACCTACCAGTTAAGTACCGTGTCAGTTACTAGTAACTAACAGTGACACTTACTAGTACTTTCTCTGGTACTTACTGTGGTACTTACACTGGTACCTAGAGTGGTACTTTGAGTGGTACTTGTACCAGCAGTTACTGGTACATACCACTGGTACTTAGTGTGGTATTTACACTGGTACTTACACTGGTACCTACAGTGGTACTTGCACCAGCAGTTACTGGTACATACCACTGGTAGTTACTGGTACTTACTGTGGTACTTACACTGGTACCTACAGTGGTACTTTGAGTGGTACTTGTACCAGCAGTTACTGGTACATACCACTGGTAGTTATTGTGGTACTTACTACGGTACTTACACTGGTACTTACACTGGTACCTATAGTGGTACTTGTACCAGCAGTTACTGGTACATAACACTGATAGTTACTGGTACTTACTGTGGTACTTACTGTAGTACTTACACTGGTACTTAAGGTGGTACTTGTGTCAGCAGTGACTGGTACTTACAGTGGTAACTATTAGTACACTTACCACTTTTAATAATTTGTGGCACACACATATGTTTCAGTGGTGGTATTATTGGTACTAAATTAAAAAAGTAGAGCTTATAAATTATGAATAACAACAAAATGCAAATGTTAAAAAAGCACCAAGGTCTTTATTTATGTCACAACAATATTGGGTATTGACAAATACCAAATTTGTTTCAGTAAACAAAACAACAGAAAACAATTTACAACAATCTTAGTTCCAACATTTATTGATAAATACCATGATACATAATGGTAATGTGGTACTACAATGGTACTTAATACAGTAGTTGACAGTCAACTACTAGTAACAACGGGACCTGTTCTAAAGTGACACATACTGGTACTTGAGTGGTACTTACTACAGTAGTTGACCGTCAACTACTATAACAATGGGACCTGTTCTAAAGTGACACATACTGGTACTTGAGTGGTACTTACTACAGTAGTTGACCGTCAACTACTAGTAACAATGGGACCTGTTCTAAAGTGATACATACTGGTACTTCAGTGTACTTACTACAGATAGATAGAAGATAATAGATAATAAAAATTTATTAATTAAGGGAAATAGTGTGGCAGCAAACACTCGCAACACAACAAAACAACAATAGAACAATAAAATATTACTACATAGTATAAAGTGCCATGTAAGAATAAGTTCATATCAGGCAGATCTGTTAAACAGCCTGATAGCTGAAGGACAAACGACCTGTTAAGCGCGCGTCCTGCAGCGCGTGAGAGGAACTGTTACTGGTGTGCTTTCTTGCAGAATCGTGTCATGTAAGGGATGTCTGGATTGTCAGGATGCCTGCATTAAAGCCTCATCTTTCAGCAGCTCCACAGTCCACCTCTAATCACAGATGACCTTCTTTATCACTTGTCAAACGATTGCATCCTGTGGTCATACTGCACCCAACAAACACAAAGAAGACAGACTTGCCACAACAGCTGATAAAGAGAACAACATGTCGGCACACACTCAAAAGACCTAGTTCTAGGAAAAAGCTATCTGTCTTTTTATCAGGCCGAGCTGCTCTGACCAGTCAGTTGTGGTCAAGGTGCACACCAGTACTTGTGGTGTCACTCGATTTTTCTCGTTATGATCATGGTTGTGGCAGGCTTCCTACAAGTTATCTTTACAGTAGTTGACTGTCAACTACTGTGTAAGTACCACTGAAGTTGCCCCACTGTGGCACCTGAGTTCTTCTGTGGTCTCCCATCCGAGTACTGCCCAGGCCCAACCCTGCTTAGCTTCTGAAATCTGACGGGATCAGGCTTTGGCATGCTGGTATGGCCACGACCATACCAGCATGCCAATACTGGTGGTAAAAGTACCACTGTAGGTACCAGTGTAAGTACCACAGTAAGTACTAGTAACTACCAGTGGTATGTACCAGTAACTGCTGGTACAAGTACCACTCAAAGTACCACTGTAGGTACCAGTGTAAGTACCACAGTAAGTACCAGTAACTACCAGTGGTATGTACCAGTAACTGCTAGTACAAGTACCACTCAAAGTACCACTCTAGGTACCAGTGTAAGTACCACAGTAAGTACCAGAGTAAGTACTAGTAAGTGTCACTATTAGTTACTAGTAACTAACACGGTACTTAACTGGTAGGTACCGTGGAGGTCTTTTAAAGTGCTACCGAATGGTCTGTTTGTTTGTTTTTTTCCAGAGATGCAGTATGTAAACACAAAATGGAATCTTTTCTAGGTGAATAAAAAGCAGCACCGATTATTCACCCTACTTTCATCACTAACTACGCTGACTTTTGCAACATACTTTAATTTGGTTGGAATCAAACTTTTGTTGAACGGAGCCGTTGCCTTTTGACTGGAACAAAGACATGAGAATACATCATCATTCATTAATATTTACTGGCTTCCTCTCTTGTCGTTTGATTTCAAAATCCTTTTAATTGTTTTTGAAAGCATTCATGGTCTCACTGCATATACTGTATGTGTCTGACCTGAAATTGAGTTATTCCTGCTAATCGTTAGCTGATTTATAGTTTTAATATTGGAAACGAGTAAATATGTTCTCTGTCAGTTGCAGTCTTAGATCACCAATCATATGAAATAAATAAAGTCAGATAAGAAAGTTTCATAACGATTATTTCACATTAAACTAGTCCTTTTCTTAGTCACACAACACTAATACCAGTTGATCTCGGAGTTTAACTCCTCTGAGCGGTTTGGTAAAGTTTATTTGGAGTTAAAATTATAGGAAATATAAAAGTAAAGGATAAATGTTGCATAATTCTGTGTTGTTTGTCCTCGTAGGTGTTGCTGTAGTCAGTCACTTATACGCAGAAGCTTGCGAGCATGCGCACATCCAATTTGACTACATTTTGGCACCGACTCAAAAAGCGAATGACAAGACCTATCACTCAGGTCATGTTCCAAAAAACAGGAAGACACTGCCTTTTCTGTTGTAAAATGAAACAAACTACCGGGGTAGTCGAGTCTCTTTCTATTTTTTAGTCAGCTCGTTCATTTTTAGTCAGCTCAGCTAGTTAAAACACTTTTTCTCTCAACCTTTTGTGTAAAGAGTGCAGTTTGTGTTTTTCTGCTTCTTATATCTTCCTAAATCTGAGACCTGTAATGTTTGTTTATTGTCTTCTGATCAATAGCATTAGAAATCAAGTTGAAATGGATTAAAATATAGATCTTTGAGCAATGTTAAGACTCCATCAACACAAACATGGAGTTGTATTCACGCTCCTTCTCTTTCCTGAGCCTCATACATTTAAAATACATACAATCTAAAACATATAATGACAGGTAAAGTTAGTTAGTTGTAAAATATCTCCATTGCAGATAAACATAGCAAACAAACCTGCGCTGTATAAATCTCATTCCTGCACAGCTGTATACCGCCCATCTTCATCCCTATAGGTCTTCTGTGAGCTCCTCTTTGATGTCCATAAAGCGTTCTCTCACATGTTTAGACCTACACTTAGACTGACAGCAGCTTTGTTCCTCCCTGACACTGAGGAAATGCCATGAACACACCACACTAATGTCTCCAGATCCCACAGCTCCAATCGCATACATTTGTAACAGTCAGAAGATGAAGAAAAGAGGACGTGTCACATATGATGACACGCTACATTAACCAGAGCTAGCGGTGTTATCCGGTAAAAAAGCTCTAACAAAAGAAATGAAGGAGGAATCGGAGTCCCAAACACAAGTACAATGTAGGCTAATCCGGGCCACAGTGGGCAGGTGTGCTGTGTCAAACTACATACGTGTTACATGCTTTAATGTTCACTGCTTTTATGTTGAGACACACCTATTCTCCCTCATCTTTCATTTCAAAACAGTTATTCAAATAGTATTTTGTCCAAGTTTAATGTGTTTCTATTGGGAATGTGCTTCTTTTAGTACATTGAGTTTTGTTAATTAGCTTTCTTTGTATATATATATTTTTTTTTGATCATATTTTGATCGAGTTATAGTCCTGGGTATTAAACATCTTGTGAAAAGAAAGAAAAAAGCAAAGATTGAAAAACTGGCAAAACAAAAATGAGGCTGCAGAATATGGACAAAATGGAGATCTATGTTTTCCCAAACAAAAGCTCCTAGCTCACCGCCTAGAGCTGTGTTCATTCTTCCCATGTGTAGATTCCCACTTGGGACACTTTCCCTTGGAGTCAGGATGAGGAGGCAGGACTCCCATGCAGCTCCAGTAGCTGACCTCATAGAGACAGTGGTGATGGATTACCGGCCTCCAGCTACGCCTAGCCTGTGCTTCCTGTTGTCGAGCTTTGGCTTTCCATCAGGAGCAGAGCTTTATAATGTTACTAAGTCTTTGTAATTAGGTCAGAATTTGCATTAGGCGTTCAAATAAATATGACAATGTAAGAAAACAAACAACATACAGTCATGTTTTTATTAGTCATTAAAGGTTCTGATACAAAATATCAATACGCCTGATATGATGATGCAAACACACACTCCATAGTGTATTTTTTGTCACTCTGCCTCTGTCTAAACAATTTTCATCAAATGGGTTTGACTTAAAACTAAAAGGTAAAGACAGTAGCAATGTGAGCTGTCCTCCTCGAGAGAACTGCATCATCTCAGGACCAGAGCTGGACTGAGTGCGTAAAAGAGGAGGTCTCTAGGTCGAATCACTTTGTGGAGCAGCTGGAATCTGAAGAGCTAGTATTGATTCTTAAGTATCTAGTCTTGATACTGATTTAGTATCGATAAGTATCTTGGCAGCATTTTTTGACAACCCTATTGTCAATTATTGAGATTTATTAGTATCTGTTTTGTAGTACGTCTGACAACCCTAAATCTTAAGAAAAATTACAGTCATGTTAAAAGTCACTGTATGTTTTACTATGGCTTTAAAAATATCACATTTCCTAATATGTGTGTCTGTACAGCCAGACTCAGCACTGCTCGCCCTGGTGTGACCTTGCTAGTTCGCTAATTGTCTTTCTTCCGTTAGCTAGCATATGGTATTGGTTTTAGTTGCTCCGCTCAATTCTAATGAGCTCTCCCATGTGGTAAAATATAAAACGCAGTCGATTTATAACCTCCTTCTTTGTCCTGACCCTGTGATTTGAAAGGTTACATTTTAATGCACGGCCAATGACTGTTTAACTCAAGCAGATAACGGTTTCATTTTCCAAACTTTTATCACCTTTTTACTTCTACTTCTTCTCATCTCTCTTTTATTTATGAGACAATTCCTAGAAACTGTGTGAGAGCTTGGTACTAAACATAGTTCAGGATATAAATGTGGTTGTTTTACTTCAAATGGAGGTAAATAAAATCTTTAACAGCACCTTCATTTTCTGTTAAGTAAAGCTAGTTTGTAGGGGCCAGGGGTATATCCCTAGTAATATGTTTCGATTATAATGCCTGAAAATTAACGCTTTAAAGGATTTTTGTGGAAAAACATGGTTCTCAAACATTTCTCAGAGAAAAAAAAAAAATTCAATACTGAACTTGATCAGTACTTGTCAAAGTTTGTAAGGACCTTATGTTGAATAGCCCTGCACTACAGCATGGTTTGAACAACTTAAGCCTGATTCAGGGAAGCGTCATTGTGATGTCTGTGAAATGATAACATTACAGTCAATACAGCAAAGAAGAGCTTCAGAGATCGACAGAGGAATGAAGATGAATGAATAAATGAATGCTCCGCAAAGTTCTCATCCATGCACCTTTATTCTATTTTATTTGACATATAATTTTCAAAGCAATTCTTCAAAGAGGAAAAAGTCTGAGCAGGGAGGCCCGGACTTCTCTATCCACACACACTCCAGCCCTTACAGGGAATTCTGAGGCGTTCCCAGGCCAGTCCCTCCAGCGTGTCCTGGGTCTTCCTCAAGGTCTCCTCTTGGTGGGACATGCCCGAAACACCTCACCAGGGAGGTGCGCCCAGCCACCCTGCATTTACAAACAAGGAGATTACATTGCGTTTGTGTAAGGGTTTCAAGGTAGCCGAAAATGTGCTAGATTGACCTTAAATGGGACCTATTATGTAGCATGGTTAAAAACTCACAAAGGTAGATTTTGTTTACCCAAAGTTATAATTGAATTGATTTTCTGCATGTTTGAGTCACTTGTGTTGTCCTTCAACTGATCCAGTGGTCAGAAAATCTCTGTCTTCACCTACCACCTATCGTACGTATTTAAAAATGCAGATTCTGAGCATTCGAAATTGTCATGTAGTCACTTTCCAAAAACAAAAAATGGTAATAAAACATCTTATTAAAGTTAAATTTGACAACAAAGAAGTGGGGCTTATCAGTTCTGCAGTTTTGAACAGGAAGTCAAGGGACCTGTTTTTATTTCTGTTTTTGCTAAATTTTGTGTTTTACAATGAACAAAATGTGAATTATTGCTATCTTCATGCCATAGTTTCTTCCTAATAATACAGAAAATTCACAAAAGGTCTCCTTTAAAATGTTCTCTTCAGCTTTTTAGCTCAAATGAATAAGGTGTATTCTATGAGAACTTGCATTTCTCCTCCTTACACTTTATTGTTCATACCAAAGTGGCTGTCTTCTTGCAGCTTTACTCCATTTAGACACAAAATAAGCAATACACTACTGACAGTCCTGCAGTTGACCACTTTCACCTAGCTTTTCTTTAGATTTTTTTTTTATTGAAGAAATAGCTTGCAATATCTCTTAAAGTTTTTAGATTAATGATCACTTGGTGAAAACTTTGACTTTGTTTTCAGAAAATGTGACTGTACTCTCATAGCGCCGCTTATTATATCTCTTAATTTTTGCCCTTTTGCTCAAAATACTCCCAGAAACAAGCACATCCTCCATTCATTCCAATGCACATAAATCCCCTACGTTTACCACTTACTGTTGCCGTGTGTCTGAACACCCCTGGCTTTTTCACCCCATTCCTCTACCTTTCCTGTACGTCTGTCTGGTCCTTCTGCCACTTTTGTCCCACAGTAACTCATTGTACCAATCACATTTCATTTCCTCCGCAGCACGGGCTTAGGTGGTAGCATGCTAGAAGCCAGACACAGCTCTCATTATTTGCAAGTGGAGGTGAAGGAGACTTTACGACCCATTCATTCATCAATACACACTTATTACAGTTGTGCCTTGGAAATAGAAAAAGAAATAGAAATACTCACATGTGTAATAAATTTCCACCTAGTTGAAGCATACATTGCAAAGAGGCCATTGTGATTGTGTCCAATTACCACAAAAGGGTCAGTTGAGCAATTTTACAGTCCCAAGTTAATGGGTCAGCTCTGAATGTTGTCACCAGAATTGGAGTGAAGCTGGGTTTTAAAACTCTGAGGTCTACAATAGTTGGATGTGTTAGCACTCAAACCCATTACTTAAAGCAATTTGGAGCAAAAGCAGGTTTTCCAGTGCAGGGCAAAAGTGAACCCAGAGGATGGAAAAAGACAACTTCAATTTGTACTGGAAAGCAAGTGAGAGGTTCAAAATGTGTATTAGAAAAATTGCGTCAGGTAAATAATGCAATCTAAAGGATGCCTATGCAATTATATTTATTTGTACTTTGTGTTGTTTATTTTGTCTAGTGGTGGAACGATAAAGTGTGATCGATAAGTGTCTTGCCCAAGAACATGACAATCTACTTTTGCATTTCCAATAATTACCCATTAATCCAGCGAACTCCTATCCAAGAACGACCACGCCCACTTTTGGTTAGCCTCTGACATCTGACGTGATCAGACTTTGACTAGCAGGTTTGGCCACTTTATTAATGCTAACCCAGAGGTGAGCAAACAGTGGCCTAGGGGTCAAAGCAGCCCTCAAACCAATTTTTTTTTTTTACCTTCAAGCCTCGAGGTGAAGTGGACTACATCAGGGCTTTTTAACCTTTTTGACCTCAAGGTCCAATTTTTTGTATAGAAGGTAATCTGGAACCCAATCTTGTATATATCGTATATATCAATCTCTCTGTCTCTATCCCATTTTTTTTATTTTCCAGTTTTCGATTCAAGAAAATCAAACCCTTTTAATTTGGTCTTGAGAACTGGAATAATAAAAGGCAAACATCTAATAAAAGATTAATAGTACAGTAGTCGGAGCTTGGCATTTTCATCTCCACCAAGGGAACAATACAGCATTCTGAACACAACCAGACCAGGTCAGATCTTCTGCGAGGTCTTTGGGAGGTGGGCCAACAGGAAATGAAGTTCTTTAGGAGCTTTCCTCACCATCTGCTGCTGTGTGAGGAGGTCAGAGCACAAGCACAAGTGACAAATCAGTCTCCATGCACAAAGATATTAAATTGGCTTATTGGAGAAAGGAGAGCAGCATACATCGATCACAAACTGGCAGTGATTTCCGTCACAGCATTACCATTGTGATGCCAAGGTTATTGTTGAACAGAGAGATAGTTTAGAAGATAACTCAACAACCAAAACCATGGCATTAATGTTTGTGTTTTACATTGCCTTTATTTTGAATCGAAACTGGAGACAGATTAGAACTCCATTGGTTCTGATTATTTCTGTCGTCAGGTCAGGTCATAAAGCTTCTGAAATATGACATGCATTTTCCCCCACATAAATATGAATGGGTTATTTATATCTCATGACATCAGCAGGACACAGCACAACAACACATTTTTTCCCTAAAGACGGCACTGGGTTAGGCGGCACACCTGAGGTCACACTCAACTGACTAAAAACATGTCCGTCCTGAAGACTTACCCAGGGCATTCTGTTGTTGTAATGAGGAGGTGAAGAGACACAGAGTGGATGTAATGTTCAAATCACTGATAAGAAGATTAGAAAACTGTGTCTGTCATGTAATGTAAAGTTCTACCTGCAGTACTGCATTACGGACATAAAGAAATATATTTATGTTTAAGAAAAGGCACACATGACAGTGTTTCCCACATCAGGAATTGAGTTACTGCACCATCTAGTGGTTGCAAAGTGAAGAACACAGGGAAATATTCAAGCTAATCTTGCCTATTGTGCTTATGCTGCAAAAATACTCAACAAGATCTACTTTATGACATCACAAATGTCGTAAATTCAGAACAATATTTTTGCGGCTCATGAGGAGAAAAACAGTATTTCACAGACAAAACATAACTGTGTTTTTGAAGAGGAAGCATTGTTAGAACAGGTTTAAAACTAAAAAAGGCAACTGTCATAAGATGTGTCCTAAAGTATTTTCCTAAGTTCCAAGCTCAAATTTGTCACCTCAGTATGAATTTTTATTTTACAAAAAAAGGGAAATTAAAAATGTTTGCTCCAAAGCAAAGATTTAAGTCTAGTTCTATAATATTCCAACAGATGGCACAGAAGAATCCAGAGTGAACAAGAGCAGCTGACTGAAAAACAATAATTCAGACTATTTTCTGCTCTAAAAAAGGCACATTCCTCCGTGGAAACAGTATTTTGGTGAGGGCGGAGAGGTTAGCCAACTGCCCTGTCTTCTCCTTGTTGGGTTGTGGCTGTTAGCTGGTCGTCTGTAGCCTGTTCCAGTCTTGCTCATGCTCCACTGACCACAATTACAGAGACAAGGCAGCTCAGGACTGCTTTAGCTAATACATAGAGCAGTGAAATCCATACTCCCACTGCAACCTGCTGCAGTCAGAGAGCAGTCTGGTAGTGTAAAGGATTTTCATTTGTTGCTCCAGATGAGTGAATCAATAACTTTTTGTGTGTGAAGCAAAAAACATAAAAAAAATCTGGTTATCATTTAAGTGACAAATATAGTTTGCATATAGCCTATAGTTACTGTGCCTACTTTCAGTTTAAAGATAACAGATTTTAGTTTTTCAGTAAAAGACCCCACTGAGGGCAAAAACTGCATCTCCCCAATCTTTTGTTGTGACTTTTCCAAACCTGAGTTGTAACATGAACGATACCATAAATTTATACTCCTTTACCAATTAATTAACCCAGAGGAACCTTTTTTCTTTTATGCTTTTGCTTCATGATATACTTTTGCTTCATGATACCTGATTTTTAGCTTCCTTAAAAATGTAAGCAATACGACAGTGTATAAGGGCCGCTGTATTGTAAAAAAAAAAAAAAATAATAAATAAATCCTTGTTTTTGAGAATAATGTCGAAGTTTTAAAAAGTTGTAATTGTGTGACAATAAAGTGAGAAAATTCAGAGAATATTATTGAAGTTGAAGCCATAAAAGTTGTATTTTTTAAATTTATTTACGTTTTTGTTTTGCGATGTTGCGAATCGCCTCTGGTGAGCTGCCCCAGGGCAGTTTACTGTCACTGAGTGGGAAGGGGGGTTCGTCACTCTGTGAAGCGCTTTGTGACTCTGTCTGTGAAATGCGCTATACAAATAAAGATTACTTACTTACTTACTTACTTACTAACTTACTTACTACAACAAAGAGTTTTTAAGCTTTTTTTTTTTTTTTTTTACAGTTGTTCAAAACTTGCTAAAGACTGTTAGCCACAATACTGATAGTCTCTGTATTTTAGTGAACGAAATATACATTATTAGATGTGAACAGAACAGGAATACTAATGTTCTTGTCAGTGCTGGAGGGTAAATTTGTTGGGTACAGTGCCTTAAAAAAAAAATACTGGGCCGTTTAAAAGGACAATCACCAGACTCCATTGAGAAGCCAAAACACTTCATCCATCTTATTCCTCCATTATTAGTATTTCTGTTGCAACTTGATTTCTGTGGTTTCTTTTACTCAACTTTCCTAGTGGATCAAACATGACCTGTCCTCCTTTCACTTTCCAGTCAGTGTTTACAGCCTAGCATAAGAGTTGGAGCGCTACATGTTAGTATCAGTTTCAAAGGGGGGTTGTAATGTTATGCTAAAGCAGCTGAGTTCATTATCCCGCAGTGAAACCCAATCCGACCCAGAGGCCAACCTTTCTCCTTCTTTATCCCCAAATTAATTTACATCCTCCCTAGTTCCTATTTTATTAGCTTCAGGCAACAGTTAGCTAATCTGGAGCCTCATGCCTAGGATGTCAACATGGCAGTGGAAAGTATTTGCACATGCTAATAAACTTTTTTTTGTTCAATAGCTTCTTTTTTCATTAGGAGTAGAAGTGGACAAAAGAGGTTTCTTGCCCAAAGACACAACACAAGGCTGCCCTTTGATCTTTTTCCCAGCATCTTGAGAATACTTAAGCCTCTATCAAAGGGACGAAATAGATTTTTTTTTCTATAATTTTGCATTTAAGTTTGTAATTTTTGTATTAAGCGCTAACTTTCAGATCAGAGGGTGGGATATATTACCACAAGTATTTGCTGAAATTTGTTTTAAATGATTGCTATTCAAACTGTGCGCTGATAAAGGCTTTCTACATCAAAACACATCAAGGTGAACAATTTGGAGGCTTTGAATGCATTAGATAAGTGAGTAAAACATGCAGACTTACGTAATAAATGTATTTCTTTGTTTACATTTACTAACTCGCCTGACCAGTGGGGGGCAACATTGTACTAGGCTTGCCCAGTCTGCCATAATAACGAGAGAAGAAGAGTCGTAGCCCCGCCGGCTTTCCCGCCAAGGATTCTTTACTTCCATCCACCTTTCTGTCTGGAGCAGGTGCGTTGGCCGGCAGACACACCACCAGAGCAGTCTGTGTTAATGTTGATTCTGTACTTGTGTTTTGTTTGTTGAAAGGGTTTTGTTTCTGGCCTCCAGCAGATTACAGGCACATCTTGGATTAAAAACATTGATTAAGTTTAGAGCACATAATCTTTAAAATGAAGAAAAGAATGGTGTTTCTGTGTCGCAACGATTTTTTGTTGTTGTTGTTTTCCAGTGAAACTCTGGGCTCTGTGAGTGAGCGAAAACAACCTCAGACAACTGTGCCAAGTGGTTTGTCAGGTGAGTCCAAAGAAAGGAAAAACAGCCATTTCACATTATGAAGCAGATTATAATTTTGAAACTTTATGGGAATGAAAAATATTTTTTTAGTGCTGAAAAGCATTTAATAATTGAAGATAGAGCTGGCAATAAATTTAAGTTTATACTGTATGTTATTGTGAATGTGGTTTTAAATATATGCAAAAATTTAAAATCGAATATATTGCTTCAAAAAGAGCAGTTTAAAACTTTTGCTTATGTCTGCTGAAGCATTTTCATTGTGTTGTAAAACTCCCTGATCACTCGGTATGTCTTTGATTGGGAGAAGGGAAAACTCTGGGAGTTGAAGAGCACTGACGCAGGTCACCCTGAGTATAAGCTCAATCAGGCTATGTAAAATATTACATAGTCAAATTACCTGGGTTGGATTCTTCTGGATTGTATTGTCCTTAATAACATTCCTTACAGCAACTTAAAAAAAAAATAAATAAATAAATAAAAATCACAAATCACAAATATGAGCTGATCATGCTAAATAGTTTGGATTACAATAATGCCGTTGCAAGGTCCTTCGAAAGTGATCAAATTGACACAAATTATAAAGTTTTGTTATTCCCCCAAACTTGTGTCCAGCCCACTCTGACCTGTGTTTTCTGACTCACTGAGTGAGCCGAGCCCCAGACACTATATTTCTGCTAAAAACAGACTGGAACATTTTATTAATATGTATTCCTATTCCCTATCCTCTCTTAAATACACTGAAGATGATTGCAACAGCGGGAGGGAGACGCAGTAAGTTTGGGAACTCCCAAACCACATATGATGCATTTTACGATGCAAGACTATCAATAAGATAACTTACTGTATTTGCTGATGATAAGAAGAATACTTAAAGGAAACCAATTAAGAGGGAGAGTATTTTCTGTACATGATAGCCCCATGGTGCAGAACTCAAAGTTGTGACCCTCTGGTTGTGAGGTAGCCAATTGTGCCAACCACAGCCATCACGCTGGAGGATGTTTTGAAGTAGACCAACATTTCTCCAGAAAACATATTTTTCTGTTCCAGTGGTGAGACTTTGAGTGGATTTCGCGGTGGTACCTGCTCTGCCTGTAAAGCCTGGGGACACTGTCGTGCTGTTTGAATGACTCAATGCTGAGGTGCACTAAAAATAAAGAGTGAGTAGGATTGGACTTACAACACACCTACCTTTAGCGGAAACTGGCAAAATATAAACCAAATATTACATTTCAGCCAGGAGGGATGCAAAAACATATGTGTTTATAGTTTACAGAGTAGATCCAATTAGATGCCAGTGATGTGGGAAAAGGTCTTATGGGAAACTTCTTCTTAGGACATAATTACACAGGAGCAAAGAGGAGATGGTTCTGCTGCAGCCTCGGAAATTGGGCAGTGCACAGTTGAAGCTGACAAGGCTGGATAACTGAAATATTGAAAGCAGTACGCCTACTCAACAGTAAATTATGACTAGTTTCTTACTACATTGGTTTTATTTGCCTGTCTTGTTTAAAATGATATGCTACAACTACCTTATCAATAATCTTAGTACCTGATCAGATTCTTCACTCCTTCCTTAGAGCCAACACCTTTTTAACTCCAATCTAGGAAGCCATTTTGTTAATACTGTGCTTAACTTAGCTGAAATAATACCCATTCTTAGTACACAAAATTACAAAAAATGTACTTTATGGACAGACAAAGATTACAAAAAACGTACTTTATGGACAGAAAAGGACAATTATAATAAGTATAATGATAATAATCATCAAGCAAGAAAATGTGTTTAAGTTACCATTTCCACCTTCTTCAGTGCTTAAGCACTAAAAAGGCCCCATTTGAGTAACAGCACTTCTCTGATGGTCAGAATGTTCTCCCATGGATCAACACTCTAAATAAAAATGAGAGTCTGGTACTTTCTTTAGGACAGTTCTTAAAGCACTGATTTTCTTGTTCCCACCATCTTATTCTTTTCCACCGTCCGTTGTTCTTTTTCAAACACAGTGTTTGTGAATGCGTGGCCACTGAGGGACCTCCTCTTAGCTTGGGCCTGACCACCCATGACTTGGAGTGACATCTGATAAGCTTTGCTCCATAAATGAGGCCTTGTGGGTCCATAGGCCTTTGCTCACTTTGGACCCTTAGGCCTGCTTTTTCTTCATTCTCAACCTCTCACGCTGGAGACTGACTGGTCCATGTGTACAGAAAAGAATGAATTGTTTCCAAGTGCTGCGCGTCCCCCTTGGCTCAAAACAATTATGTTATCTGACAAGAGTGGAGTGTCTAATCTTTTGTAAGGGGCTACAAGAGTCATGTGTCAGTGGTGTCAGTTTGAACATGTTTGTAGCACAACTGCGAGGAGCGGAAATTTGAAGGACGCATAGCATGCAATCTCAAAACTGGATCATCAAAGTCACCCCAAAGAGACACTTTATGGTTATTAAAAGTAGTGCAAATCTATTTATTCTGGGTTGCATTTGTTACTACATCTCTTTATTTAATATACACATGTGATATCTGTGTATGTAATATGTTAGTGTTCTTGTTGTGTGCTGCTCAGGTTTTGTCTTGTCTGTATTTGCGTGCAATTACTCCAAAAATGTATACTCCAAATAAACTTGAAGAAGCCACTTGAAACGAAAAAAATTAAAACTACTGCTTATACATTTAACCTTTACACTGAAAAGTGAGGCTTATAGTTCTTTTCAACCTGATAGTAGTTGAGTCCAAAGTGGATCTGGTGGACCCACCTAAGTTTTTACACACTGTCTGTTTTACTGACTTTGATGCACTGTGGTATGTTTTGACTGGTCATGTAAATTGACATGCATGGGTTTCCACAAGAAGTCTTCTCTAATGACACAAAAACGACAGCACCTTTCAAAGCAAAATTCTGGTGAGGTTCTCAGACCCAGACAGAGCTCTAAAGTCAGTGCAGCATGGGATATTGGTTTAAACTCTTGCTTTTGAGTCCCTGTACACACGGCATTACCCAATGACCCCTGAGAGGCTTGTTAGTGCAACACAATTAATTATTACTGACTGGTAATGGCAGTACAAGGACATGCGTAAAGATCGGATTGAGTGGGAAGAGGTTAACAGCTGCACCACTGTTGTCTGAATATGAACATTAGAGCACGTGTTTCTTATAGTAGATCTTGTTTTCATTGAATATAGGTTGAAAAAATTGCATCTGCTTACTTGATGTCAACACTTAAAACACACAGGTCAAATCAGTATGCTCATCTTCAGACATCAACAGACTAACATTATTGACTTCTCAATTGCCCTTTTCTATGTAATTCCTGTAAGCAAAAAAAAAAAAAGTATAAAAATAACTTCAAAACAGTCTACCCTCACAGTTTTCAGTTTCTCAAGTATGATGTAGGAGTTGTGCATTAATCATTATCACATCCAAACCATTACTGCACACTTAAGTCCTTCTCTCCCTGTTCGAGCTCAGACAGGAGGAAGCAGATAAAGTCCACAGATGTTCTACATCTCCTCGACACGGCTTGAGCACGCGAACACAGGCGGAGCTTGTTAAATGGATTCTGTTCAAAGAGCCTCGGTCCTCCTATTGGACGCCTGTCTACTTACTAATGAGCTAATGGTGCTATGAGACACTTTGTTTAGCTTTTGTTATGATCAGTGTTGAGTTGCACTACTTTACAAAGAAACTTGTTAAGATACCTTGTTAGTCCTTTGGCAAGCTAATACGTTACATACTGCACTAAGTTTCAAACAAGTCAGCATTAGATTACTCATGCATTGCCAATAAGAACCTACGGCAGCGCTGAGGTGAACATAGAAGAAAAAGATCACACTGCACTTTATTTATCTGGGTGGCTTTGAACACACAAATCAGCACCTGCACAAGTAGCCTATTTGCCAAACAATCAACCAAACTGTGGCTGTAGAAAAACTGGACAAATAATGAGTGCCTCAGTGAGTGAAAAAAGAGGCAAAGTGAAGAAAGATGTATGGCACAGGGCAGAGGTGGAAGAGTGTGGAGACAGAAGTACATATGGCTTTACCTTTCTATCTCAATAGAATTATGCAGGTGATTTTCCACCTCCACATAGTTACACTGACACATTAAGAGAGCTCAAATGCAGAGACACTGTGCAATGGTGCTCTGGATTTATTCTGTGGGACTGAACTTTTGCCAGACAGTGAAACCATCACAGCTCCTTTCCTTTTACAAGTAAGCAATTACACTGAGACTAGTGGCCTTGTAAAGTGGACAATAGAATTTTTAATGCCAATGTATTGCTCTGCTTGTTTACGGGGGACAATATTGATTGAAAAGTGCATAGTGCATCTTAAAGTACTCAACACACCGCAAAACGACAGTAGCTCAGGGCCTTTTTACCTTTCATTTAAAACTTCAATTGACTGGAAATGCATTGGCGCTAACACATTCTTACACAGTTGAGCTAATAAATACATAAACACTCACATGCTTCAACACTTAGATTTGAACAGAGCAGGAGCATAAATAAACAGTGCAGTGTTGTTTTGTGCTGCGGCTGCTGGGTGTAATGAGGCGACATGTTTGGTGTTTAGCTTTAGCGTAGCCGCGGTGGGCAGTTGGGAAATGACTGTTTTAGTTTGTAGTTTAGACTGAAAGGACAGGATGGTTAGAATTGTTTTACTTTTTGTTAGTCAAACTTGTCTGATCTCTGAAAAACACTGTCGCTGTCTGTAAGGGAAGGGCTTAAGCAGAGTACAGCTGCGATTGTATCAAAAATCTGATCATTGTAGAAAAAATGTAGTAATAGACAAAACTAAGTATACTGAAGGGGCTTTGAGACAGCTAAATAATACATATTATATCGTACCAAAGATTGGCTTCAAATCCAATAATATAACCAAGAAACTCTAAAAAAACATACTATTTGCAGCTGTAGAGGCAGTTGGATTTCCAAACCGGAACATATTTCTTGTTGTGTGAGTATCCAAGATTACCTACTTTTTACATGCTTCCAAAGATCCACAAGTCGCTGGAGTCAACCCTCCTGGTAGACCCATAATATCTGCAAATCTCTAGCACAACAACTCCCATCTTAGATTCAAGAAACTGCACATGTGCTCAACATACTGCATGATTTGACAATACAAAATGATTGTTACTTGGTAACTCTTGATGTTGAATCTTGGTATACGAACATAGAGCATAATGATGGACTCCAAGCTCTAAACTACTTTTTAAGACACAGGCCGACAGATTCACTGCCTTCTTCTGAGATTATCCGCAAACTTACACAGTGGATGTTAAAAAAAATGTTTTTCTTTTTCAAGATGAGCTGTTCATTCAGACCCGGGGAACTGCCTTGGGAGATTGTTTTGCCCCAAACTACGCCAATCTTTTTTTGGGTTGGTGGGAAAACCTTTGTGTTTACAACCATCTCCTAAGCAGCAATATAATGTGGTGGGGAAGATACATCAATGGCATTTTGTAGTTTTGGACTGGGCATACAGAATTAATGGAGTTTCATGAATTTTTGAATGGTTACTGTGTGAAGCACTTTGGAAGACTGTGTAAAAGTGCTATATAAATAAACCATTCATTCAGTTTTCCTGCAGCTGATGATCGAATGTTCACAAAGTTCATGTTTTGCCTCTCCCTGTCCACTTGTTATTTGTTACTAAAAAAAAAAAATCCCATTTACAGTTTTGAACAGGAAGTCAAGGAACTGTTTTAGATCAATATCTGTTTTTCAATGAACAAAATGTTGTAAACTATGAATATACTGTGAATACATGGAAGTATGTCACCTTTAACCTATGATATTAGCGCAAGATATACAAAATTTGGATTCCACATGCAATATCAACATTCTGATAATTTTAAGTACACTATTTTAGATGGTCATTTTCATTCCCATGTCACTCTCTATCACACGGTATTTCCCAGCTTGTTGTCTGGCTGTAGAATTGCTGATCCTTATCTCCAATCACAGAAACTAACATTTAAATACTCATTATCCTTTCCCAATAGATTCAGCATGGTGGCCTCTGTTATCGAGAACTATCAGCCAATCAGTTCTTGTCCAGTCGTGCCGTGGCTAGAAGAACCACGTTGGCTTATTGGCATTAGCTTCGGTGTGGGTGTTCTGATAGGAGTGGGAGGTCGCTGCCTTGTGCCTTTTCCGCGCAGCTTTTCTCCACTATTTTCACCATAACTGCTTAAAATTACTCACAGATTGCTTTGAACTGTGAGCCATAACTTCTGCTAATGTGTGCGATGGTGGACAAGAATGCTATTTCCTATTGTAAACAGCAAATATTATGGCCTCGCTAATGGAACGCTAATGTCCAAAGTTTAGAAGTAAATATTGCAGTTCCAAAGTGTTGCTTGCCGTAAGCAATAACTCAAGGCTTTTATGTTTCGGTGTTTGGAAATAAAGAGATTTTAAGTTGATGTACTGGCTGTTTACCATCTCAACAGCATAACAATGTGGTGAAAGTGTTGGAGCTAATCCTTGCTAAAACAGCTACATTTCAGGGTGGCCATAACAAACTGTCACACCTATAGCCGCCTCTTGTTTGCTCAGAGGAGATAGCAGAGAGTCTGTCTTGATATTATCAGAAAAATAAACCGTTTTACAGCGTTTCACCTCATATACTCCCGACGGTTGATTCCTTAAGCTTAGATCAACAGATATAAAAACAATGTTGTAATGTGAGCGAATTAAAGCTGGTGTGACTCAGTGTTTCTCTTTCCCCATAGTGTATATTAGAAAAGCAACACTTTGTGACAATATCTATCTTTTATTTGCAAACATATTCACTACATTTTGACCTGAGAGCTTAAAGGTCATGTTGGGTAGTCAACCATGATTTTGCTTCTCAAGCCAAATGCCTAAAGGCACTTTGCACATTTTTTATGATAAAAAAATCAATATCTCCCTAGATTAGTCTGCATATGTCTAATAATGTGCCATTTGTTGGCTAAAATCTATGAACTTCGTCTCTTATTTTAGCATTGTGGCCAATTCAATCTTTTGCTTGGTAGGAGGTACGGATAGGCCTCTAACCAAATTAAAACTCAGTGTCAAAAAAGTTCAGATGACTCACTTCTTAAATTCACATTTACAGTGAAACGAGCTTCTCCATTCATTAAAAATCTTCAGAAAAGATCCAGCCATAGTAAATAGGCCTACTTGCTCTTGTAATTAAGTGAAGAGAGTTGAAAAGTTCAAAATGAATCCAAAAACTGAATCCTATGTATGTCATCAGTAGGCGCTAACGTTGGATGTACACTGATTGCGAGACGGGTTCGGGACACACATGGGTCCTGACAAGCACCTAACTCGCACCAAACTTGTATTCAGTGTACATCAATAGTAAGCATGCTGCATTCATGTGCTTTTGAAACTGGGGAAGTCTAACCTCAAATGGGAAAAGCATGCTTGCACATTGCTTGGGTTGGAATTTCAGCTTGAAAACTTGAGAAAAAAACAAAACCCAACTTTGATTATTGATGCTGCAGAAAGCTACGATGTTTCCCAGTCTGTCAATTATGCCTATTGAAACTTGAGAAATAAACATGGCCATATCTTCTGGATTAGGTCAGATGGTGGGCAAGAGCCAGTAACATTGTATTTTGTCATTCAACATCTAAAAGGTAATTTGACGAAAGTACAGCCTGGCAACTAATGAATAGACCTCATAACTATTTGTAATGCAACATAAAACTGCCATAGGCCTATTCATTTTAGCTGCCCTCCATCTGTATTAAATCTTAGTAGGCTGTAAAATGGTGTGATGTCATGTGAACAGAACCTATGCATACATGTTTTATCTAAAATATACAAAATGTATGGCAATTCTTTATATTTTTTAATATTTTGTTTTGTATTGTAATATTGATGCATCTTTTTTGCCTTGTAAAGCACTTTTTAACAAGTTTGCCTTGCTTGCCTTGCCTTAAAATGTACGACGACAAGGGTCACAATTTTCCAATAAGTAAGCTTTGTGTTTTCCACTAAAAAGTCTACAATAAATTCATCACTTCGTGAAAAAATGAGACTAGTGTGTACTGTCTAAATTGAATAATAAAGAATATTAGTTTTAATCAGGAGCCAAATGCAGCATTCTGATTGGCTGTGCTCGGGTGGTCATCTCCAGTTTAATTTAAAAGAGGAAAAAAGAGAGTTTTAAGTCAAAATTGCAACCAAAAATAATACATATTGATATTAACAATGTGTTCAAGGATTTACAAAAGAAAGTTGTCAGATTTAAAACCATTGTGTTTCAAGGTGAAAATCACCTACCCCAACTTTAACATTCACTTAAAAAAATAATGAGCTCAACTATTTTCCGTATTCAATAAACATTTTGTATACATTTGATGACATAGCGATGCAAATCTTTAATATAACAGAAGATCCACCTTAACTCTTGTCACTCACTTCACAGATGCGCAGTTGGCCCCTCCCCTCCCGTTTGTCAGATGCAACAGGCGGCACGAGGATCAGACGCACACACTTTTCATGGCGGACACGCGCGAATCCAGGTGCACGTAAAGTTCAGAGCACACCGACAGGCAGCCCACAGGAGCGGCGGAGCGTACTTATCGTGGCGAGGTGACTCCCAACTTTATCCATGCTCACTTCGCACCGGGAGGCTGCTGCGTGCTTTGGACTGCGGGACGTTCCAGCGTGCGCAGAAACGATTGCGGAGGGAGACGCAGCTTCTGGTCACGGCGTGTGGGCACAGGTAAGACGCACTGGCAAAGATAAATGAGTAAATATATGGCAGTTTATTCGTGTTTTATGAACTTTAGTTGATATTACGAAGCTTTTAAGAACGCACGCTGAATAAAATGCGCAAAAATCAATTCAAAAGTCATGCACAAGACGCGATGTTGGATTGTTGGGAGTGTAGATCATCACTTTGTTTTGGGCGTTCCGTGGAGTGGTTTTGAAGTATGACTAAGTTGTGCGTTTGACAAGTGCTGCAGGGAGTTTAAAACAAACTTTGAAAAACTGTGCCTAGAAAGTTCTACATTTCTTGTAAATATTACCCATGCCCAGTTTTCTGTTGCAAAAGTTCATTTGGTTTGGGTTTGTTTGACTTTCCTGGTTTTTCCATTCCCTAAATTAATTATTAAAGTTGCACTGAACGTTTGAGAAATGAGTCAGAGACAATGTAAACTTGTGCAGTAGTTACTAAGCTATCTCAGTAACAATCTAATGTTTATGGATTATTTTGTTTTTTTGGGATACTGAATTATATTAGGCTTCTTCAAATAAAAATAAGAAGTGCATTAAGTCATATCGTTTATCAGATGTCAGCTTCAAATAGTCAGAGTAAAAGTGCAGCCCTTACTTTGACTCTATGTTCTTGAGAATACAATCTTAATTTTTTTTTCGGTAGTTTATATTATACTTTATGAATAAGCCTGAATGTTCCAATAAATCTACTTTTCCCCTGACTTCAGCCAGAGGCAAATGTAGTTTTCCCCCACAACCACTTGTTTAACTGTCACCCTGCACATCCATGTTTGACTGAATAAGATTTATGCCTGTTTCCGTTCAGTGAAGCTTGCTTTGAACAGTATAGGACTTTTTCTATTCCATAATATTAATAATCTGAAAAAGTGGTGGCTGACAAGCACATTTTTGAGCAAATGTTGGACCGATTTTGATATAATTTTGTTCCCCAAATTACATAATTTCAGAGACTCTCCCAGTTTTACCACAAACTTGTCAGGCAGAAGAGGAATACTTTGTGCTATTTCCTTCTGCAACAAAGTGTTAAAGCTTTATTGGTGTTTTTTAGGCATCTAGTTAAATGTTGGGACAATGTTTCCAATGTCTCATTCTGAAACCCATGCATAACACATTGAAGAGAAACATGGTCGGGACAAACTTAAATCTTGCTAAATATTGGCTCATACTGTATTTACAGTGTACTTCACAACTTGCACTATAACTTAACATTAACATTTTCTCCTTTGTAGGACAAGTAAAAGCTATCTTATTGTAATTGATTGTCATCAGTATGAAACCTAAGAATCGAAACACTGAGCTGCACTAGGATAATTTGAGTTTTTTTTTCAATACTCAACTTGTGTATTTTTCATTCTTGAAAATGAATAAATGAAAAACAGAGTTTTTGGCCCTAGTTTAAAGTCTACTGTGTTATGTGCTGTCTATTGCCTGACTGAAGCAGGGAAGAGTGTGTCGAAAAGAATCACGTATTGTGTGGATTTTGATGGCTGGAGGTTCATTCCTGTCTGACTCTGGTAAATGACTGATCTGAGGTTAAGCTTAAACAAGTCATGAAAGGTCCGATAATACTGTCCAATCATGACATCAGTGAGCTGGCATCTGCTGAGCACACACAGCCAGGGGACAGAGCACCTTTAGACAACGCTCCGACTGAGTGTGGGCTGTGAAAACTGGAGGGATTTAAGGCACTGCAGGTAACTAGGGGAAAAAATAAATTAGCTATCAATGTGGAACTTGTGCTGTAGTTTACTCACATAAATGTAAGAGAAATATATATTATGAGTTTTTAATAATGGTATGCTTTCATGAAAGGGCAAGCTGACAGAAATTAAAAAAAAAGAAAGAAATGTGCCTGTAGTGTTAAAGAGACTATTTGCACCGACCCCATCCATTTACATCTGTATTATTTTTGTAGTAAAGATTATGAATCAGTATGTCAAAGTAGGCCTAAGCAATGAAAACAAATAGCTTTTAATAACTAGAAGCTTTTAATGCCATGCAAGGAACATTTCAGTCAAAGTAGTATCAAGCCTTATCTTTAATCCTCAATTCTACCACTAGAATAATTTGATTGCTTTCTCTTTGACTGTCCATGTTTTGTAGAGGAAACTCAGCTTTTTTTCTTTCTCACTGGTTCAAACCTTTTTTACCCAATTGAGAAGCCAAACATTCTCCTATACTTGCATGAGTACTGTCTTTAATACACATGTCATTGAAACATAGTATAGTGAATATAAAAGTTTCATAGAAACAGCATTTGTTTGATATTGACTGTGTTTTATGTTTGCTAAATTTACAATTTTGAGAATCCCTTAGAGACAACTGCTGTTGGGATTTGGGGCTATGCAAAAATAAATTAAATTGTTTTGATCTAGATCTACACATCTATATCCTTAGAATGCCACAAGATATGAGGAGCCAGTATTTTATAAAATAAGGTTGAGCCTGAATTTGGATTTTTTTCTCCCAAAGTAGAATTCTATGAACACAGACAACACCTCAAAGGCAGGGCATCTAACCACTTCACAAACAGGAAGCCATGTCATAGGTAATAGCTATTTTTCCATCCAGACAAAACAAGGTCTAAAGGGAGAGAAGCTGCAAGCCACATCCAGTTCTAGACTAAACCTGCAGGTCATGTGATTGTCCACAAACCAAGCTCACATAGACTAACCAAATGGTCAAATCAGAGAAAATGATTAATAACTGAAGCTAGAGGGGCTATTGTTGTTGATTCTTCCTGATCTAAGTTTTGCTATCTACATAGAGACAAGATATTATAAATAAAAGGTTTGGTAGTTTTCCATAACTTTTAGAAGCAAAACAAAAAAACCTACAACTGTGTTTATTTTAGATGCGTGATTAAAACCAGGAATAATACACAGGATTGATTCAGGTATGGCGTGTGTGGTTTAAAAAACAAACCCAAGCCAAAGTACTTGTACAGATTATGTCTAATAAGAGTCTTTCTTGCCCACTGTCTTGACATGTGTGACGTGTGGAATGCTCGGAGTAATTGTGCATGCACCATTATATTTTCAATGCACGAGATTTTCTCAACGACCTCTGAAAGTGATGAAAACTAAATTGAACGTGTGCAAGAAGTTCTTTCAGTCTCCTTTTGGCGGTCGTCGTGGCCTTACATGGTGAGACTTGGACGTAGCTTGGGGCACCTCCACTGAACCTTATGTTGGCGTGTTTATTCTGCTAAACAAGTGATTCTTTACCTTGCAATTAGGGCTGAAGTCTTCCAAAGAAATTCTGACCAATATGATTTGATCTGTTATCGGAATTAAATGGCAAAAATTACAACTGCACCAAAGATCGTGCAAAACACTCTTATACAAACTATTTATGCAGAAAAGTACAAGAAACTATGTCTCCAAAAAGGATGATAAAAAAAGATTTTGTTGTTGTTGTTGTTAATAATCTGTATAATGGACTAGCAAAGGCAAGAACTTTATTTAGAATGCAATACAAAGGACAGCACAAAGTGACGTTTTTAGTTTTTATCCAATCAACATTATTTCCAAGTCAAAAACATACCTGGCGGTGTAGTTTCTAGTTTAAATCATGCTAGTTTACTCGATCTTGTTTAGAAAGTCTTTCTCATCTAAGCCTCTAAACTAAATAAACTTGTTTTGGGTTTTGTGATGTCATCCGTCAAAATTGGAGAGCGGTTTGTCTGTCCATAAATCATGCTGAAATAATCTGATTAATTTTAGGCTATTTCACTGTCAAATCATGTTGCATTTGCATACCTAAAGTTGGAGCCCTTCACGATTCGTAAATACCTTTAGAGTGAACACAGAGCAGTAAGACAGTGACACGGCTTTGAACTGTGCACAACACCACTGAATAAAATGCATTGTTCTTGTGCGTATTCACTCAAATCACTCACAAATAGTCATGTTTTAAAGTTGCTGCTAACATTAGTCGCTTACCTTAGCTTGAACAGGTAAAACATCAATAGTTTCCAAGCAAAAGCTGACTAATCCAGTCTGTTTTCATCTCCAACATAAAATCCAAGTGAATAAATGCATGCATGATTGATATTAGTCCTTATTAATCCAAACACTGCATTGTCACACTGGTTTGCCCAGTCCTTATGAGATAAACATTGTTTTTGAAGTTTTAACAATCTTTTTTTCCATTCTGACAGACAGTAGTGCTGATCGGTGGCAGTTAGCGCCCTCTGCTGGAGCAATTGTATATTTGTGTTAGTTAACCAGGCAAAAAAATCACACTCTGTTAAGCACTTAATCGTGGTTAACCGGTTAACCATGAACACCTCGAGTTTTGACACAGGAGAAATTAATTTAGGTATGTGTAGGGGCTGCACAATCATTCACAATCAAATCTGTAATTTTTAAAGCATAATAACAAACATGTTTTTAAATAGCTTACATAATGAATTTGTCATCTTAACATTCCAATTTGTCTGCTCTCTTAAGTAATATTAAAGTGTCTGAATTGGATTGTGTCATTAAACATAACTTGTAAATCAAATTGCAGTTGCAATGCTTGTCATAAAAAAATACAGTTATATTTTCCCAAAAGATGCAGCCCTATGTGTCTAATCTTTTAGTTTTAAAACCCGAGATGCCAAATAAGCATGTTTAAAAGAACAGATAATGCAGATAATACAGAATATGTGTCCTTTTAAAAGTATGGGTCCCAGGTTTGTGTTGGGTTCTGAGGTCAAAAAGCTTTAGAAGCTGAGCTCTGCCTCCCAGAACAGTAGAATGCAGAGGTGTAGTCTTCTGACCCCAGGGCGGAGGGGAAGGGTGCACTTAAAAGATCACTCACTTTGCTTTGGATCTTTTATGATGATTAAGAAGCATTCTACAGTTTCTAATGGTTTGCCTGTCATCTGTCTTATCTTTTGTAAAGCGAGTCACATCATTTAACATCTGGTTTTTAAATTAGGTTGTTGATGTTTTTTTAGGCATTTGATTGAGATGGTAGTTGAGTTACATGCATCTTTGTCAGTGAAAAACCTTGCTTGTCTCAATCAGTTGTAATGTGTGTGGCTGTCTATACCTGTTTCCACTATTTGTTTTTTCTACATCAGGGGTCTCAAACTCAAATGGAGCTGGGCCGAAATGATTGGAGGCAAATGGGTCGAGGGCCGCATTTTAAAAATTTGGCCTGACTTTGATATTTTCAATAAAAATAAAATTATTACGTTGTACTTCCAATAGCCTATAGAGCCTACACTATAATAACAGTATTATTTTAGCCTATATAATGCATTTTACAATACTCTCTCCTATCTAATGAAAAAAGTAAATAAAAGTGTTTAACCAGGGTCACTCTGTCCTCACCAGGAAATTTTGACCAAATTGCAGGCTATTTACTGTATTCTGGAGCATTTTAGAAGTTTTCAAGTCACATTTCAACAGTAAAAGGCTTTTATAGTTCCTTAGGTTCATTTCCCAGTCTGTCTGTGTGCCTCTTGTGCTCTTCACACTTTCAATGTGTTTCACAAATACTACAGAAGTGAACCTTTGTCAGGACGTCGCAACACAAGTTTGTATTGATGACGATTAGCTACTGATGAAGCCACGTGCGTGTCGCCGCGTGTTTGCCGCGTGTGTTTTCTTGTGCGTGTTGACGCGGTTACGCTCGCGTGCCAGTTCGCATCGCTAAAACGTCTTTTTCAGCAGGAGTTTATGCACGTTTCTCCGCGGATATTAGATCAAATTTCGTCAAATAAAAAGTGTTGTGGAGCTTGACAGGTGGGGCACTTCATTATGATATCGAATGTAGTCAGAAAAGCTCACCTCCACAAAAAGAAGATTCAACATCTGTGCATTTCTGTTGTAAAAGAGCAGCTTGCTTACGCTGTGACAGTCTTTCCTCCTGCGTCTGAAGCTTCTGCTCTCAGAATCCTTCTGTCCTCTGTCCGATTCTTTGTTGTAGAGAGTTTAAAAGTGACTTTTGAGTTCTCATTCATCTCTCTGTCGTGTTGTGTTTGCTGCTGCTGCACGGGGCAGCGGGAGGAGCTGTGGCTGCACTGCGCTGTAGTGCATTGTGGGACCTGTAGTTCAAATTGTTACGGGCGGGCCACTGACCTAGGGTGCGGGCCGCTGACTTATATGGTGCGGGCCGCATTCAATGTTAATTTGAAATCATCCCGGGGGCCGCAAAAATCTTCTCGGGGGCCGCATTTGGCCCCCGGGCCGCGAGTCTGAGACCCCTGTTCTACATACTGTATTATCTACAACTTCTTGATGCTACTGTCTTTGTGATAAAAGCTCTTTTTGTCTGTAATCCAGATACCCTGATTGAACACGATGTTTGGTTAATTAATTATTGCAGCTTCAGTGACACTGTGCTCATATGTATCCCCCCTGGTGCACCAGACTTTCTCACACTTGAAGAAGAGTTGAAGCGTGCCACAGGAGATGTTTTCACTTGTGTCCTCAGGCTTTAGGAGTCGAGTGAGTGCACTTACTAATGTCACTCAGTATATTCACGCCCTGTCGCTCCATCTGCTCGCTACAATATTAGCTTACCCACACATGCACCGGCCCATGCATATGCAGCGAGCAGGGTCGCGACCTTTCTAAGTGGATTGAGTTACCTGTTGTTGTCCCATTTCAATAAGTATGTTGATCCATAAGCAGAGGTTCGACTGTCAGAGGAGGTGAATGTGCAGATCTAGTTACATAGTGTTTTGTTTCTTCCAGACAAAGTCGAGGGTTTAAGAGAACTGTTTTATAAAAGCACTTTTGTCATGTTGAAAAGTCTGAAAACAATAGGAAGATTGTAGAAGTTCCATCGCACTGTTACTGTAAGCTATTTAAATGGCTTAATAAAAGCACCAGTCTAAACCAGTCTGTATTGTCTCCATAGGAGGAACTATGTCTGTATTTGGTTTTGTAACAAATGCTTGAACAATCGTCTTCTGATGAACTCTGGCTTATGTTCATTAGAAAAAAACAACAACAGCAAAATATGCCACTCTACTGCATTTTAATTCAGCCCAGTCTCCGAAAGAAAACCAAATGTCGGAAACGTATGATGAGCATGTTTTCACGCCTTTATACGTCAATATATAAGCTTATCCATTTTAAAACTTGAGGCCTAAACTTACTTGTTAAACCCAAAGAAAATGTCACCACGTGGCTTTAACCAAATTCGTGGTTATTTTACATTTTGGTTTTTCGTAACATATTGATGTAAAAAAAAAAAAAAACTTGCTCATCGTACATTTTTGACATTTAGCTGTATATTTACGTTTTCTTCTGAGACTGTTGTTTTAATTAGAATGCTGTCAGAGTCAATAGAAAATGGAGCATCTAAAATGCTAATTTTGATGAATATTACATAATCAAATTAATCTCCACAGATTAGACCATCACGCCAAAGATTAAAGAACCCACATAATTTCTAACAAAACATTTTAATTTTACATAGTTACATAGGACTTAAACCAATTTAGGGCACACTCTGGGTTCTCAAGAAAAAGGATCTTATGACATCCAACAACATCCAACAGCATTAGGACAGTGTCAGTGTTCCTGTAAACGTCAAAACAAATAGTTTCAGTGCTATGATGAGGCAGAAAATCTAACTGGAAAACTATGTTTTTATTTTTAAGTGAAAGTCAATGAGCTTTTTATAAACAACTTTTTCAAAAAGAGATGGACCGGTAATTGCTCAGTACTGCAGGAGAGGCTTACTGACAGCTGTTTTTAAGGGCCTTGGGAAAGATGGAGGCAGTATGGTGCTGACAAACTGTTCAGAGCAAGCTTTATACATCTAGGTAATCATGACCACTGTGAAGTTTAACCTTGGTAAAACTAACTATTCTAACTTGAAATTAGAACTACATTTACTTGTTCTGTTGGAAAATCATCTTTAAAGAAGATAGTCAAAGCATTCTTAATTTATTTTAAATACTTATTAATTAATCACTTTTTTTTTTACTTGATTTCTTGTAATGATAATAAAAAATCTCAAGCGTTTTACTAAAAATATTTAGCTGTTTTAAACTTTTTAACTTGTTCTAAATACATCCACTCGACTCTTTCAGTATTCCCCAGATCGGCCCTTATAGTCTTATAGTCTGGCCACTGACGAAAAAAGGTACGACATGTTTGGTTTGCATATGGCTAAAAACTACTTCACATTTAAAGACCTGCAATAGTTGCATTATTCTTAGTAAAATACAACTTAACTTTCAGGAATATAAACAAAATAAAATATATCTCACTGTACACAAGTTCATAGAATACTGTGACGGTCATGTGCTTTTTAACAGAGTGTTGAGAATCGGTTTATGTGCTGCTCTGAAGGCCGCCTTGTTTAGGTGCAAGCATCAGGACTGTGTGAAGCATGTTTTACAATGAAGAAAAGCATGAGATGTAAGGCTGTGAGGAGTTCAATGAGAGTGTAACTGTACATAATCATCCTGGATGCAAGTCCGAACAATAAACAAATAAATTAGTGAGAAGGCATTACATCATCATGCTGTCTTTAGATTTATTACAGACTGCAACACTAAGAGAGCAAAAGGCCTGTGTATATTTTGTTGTGTTTGAGAAGAAGCATAGAAATGGAAAATTAAATATGTTTTATTGTGGTGACAGTGCAGTGCCTGTTAGCAGGATTATCACACTCACTCCCTGACTTGTTTCACCTCCTCCGCAGGCTTTTCCAGTACAAGTTTATCTGCTGCTGCTGGAAAGCGTAAGGAAGGCAGAATGAGAGTAGAGAGTATCAGTAAAATTCACCAGTCGTCTCAATTTATAGCTTTTATAATTCATTCCTGTCAACAAAAGAGCCACATTGACCTATTCAAACAATTAAAGTCAGAAAGAGCCACAGCTATATTTATAATAAATAAATGAAGACAAAAGGTGAATTTGGACAAAGAAATAGACCTACTTTAAACTGGTTGAGTAATAATAAAATATAACAAATAGTTTGTCCCTTCCTGCATAAGGTACATTTTGGATCCATTACAATATTGATATAAAATATATTAAATATGATATCTTTCTTTTTGCTTGCCTAAGGATGTAAAAGTGTTTTTTTAAGCTAAATCTAGTGTCGAGCATCTCTTCTTCTTGTGAGATTGTGATGTGTAAACTGCCTTTTTTAGATAAACAAACTAATAATATAAGGGATTACAGCCACCTTCCAAAATAACAAGCCGTTTGGTTAAAAGTTGTGGGCTAGCAAGATGAGAGTTGAAAGAATGAAGCATTGATCACATTTTTGAATTTCTTGAAACATTGTACATGGTTTCATTTTGCGGGACACCCAGATTCTAACTTTTTCTTCTGTGTCCATGCTTCTGCACTCATAATATGTTATGTTTTAATTGATAGGGAAGCACACTCCACATAAGTATCACATTATAAATACCACATGATTTTTTTTCTCAAAATGTTTATAGTGTATTTCCTTATTCTTAAATCAGAGATGCAACATTTCTATGCTTGCTTACAATTATTAGAAAATACATTTATCTGATTTTACCATCTGCAGCTTGAACACGATTAAAAGCTTACATTAATTAATGAACACTCTTAATGATCCCAAGTTCTTTTACAAGCTTATACAATTTTAAAAACACTTCATTTAGCACAGCACACAGGCTTTAATTTTTGCCATAATAAATGTAATATTTTCTTCCGGTCGATTTCATGTGGCGTGTAAGTGGATAAGCCCCTATTTATTTTTCATTCATTTTTTGGGTGATGTGTAATTTCCCTGGAGAAGCCCGTGGGGTGCTGACAGACGCTTTGGTTCTGCTCGTGTCGGGGTTCCAGAGGCTAAATGGAACACAGCTTGTAGTCTTTTCCAAACAGATAACTTTGATAGCAAAACCAGCCTGGGGAACTCTGAAAATCCATAAAGCACGTATGGATTATGCTAATATAGGTTTGTGATCTGGCGCTGGGTGCATGAGGATCACATGGTTCATATTTGCTCTCTGGCAATATAACACATACAAACAAAGAGGAATATGCATTATCGTATGGAGCCAGTTCATTTGTATACCATGTTTATAGACAGCATGTTTCCAATAAACATTTTGTTGCTGAATTTTCACTGAGAAGTTCTGTGGTTGGTCCAATATTATGCAAAACAAACTCTTTCTAAAAAATGTCTAACTACAAAGACATAACTACAGTTTAGGGTAAATAATCAAAACTGATCAAATTATTATTGATGTTTTGGACATATCCATCCAAATGAATCAAGTGTATGCTATGTTTGTTACTACATGTAAATACGTCACAAAATACTGAAGAGAAAACTGTAACTCTTAGCACAACCGTGTAGGATTACTACACTTAAATGGATAATTCTGTGGCAATTTATGTGTCATTTTTAAGAAATTATTAGGTAGTTGTTTTTTTTTTTTGTTTGTTGTTGTTGTTTTTTTGCCTGTATCTACTCCCTCAGAAGATCATGGGGGTTTGACAGTGACGTGTCATTTGGGCAGCATTCTCCTGCCTGGACAGGGAACAACGCCACAGTTCTTCTGCAGTTTGCAAACTTCTGCCCGACAGCATCCCAGGTCCTTGAAAGCAGTTAGGCCCCTCGTCCCAGTTTACTGTCCCTGGGACGTGTTACCGAATCTCTATTGCCTCCTTAATCCATTGTTTAACAACAGTCACCGCAACACAACATGTCCTGAGGACAATTTGACAGCAGACATCCTGGCACAAGTCTGTTGAAAACTTTTAGAACAGTGGCGCCCAAAGTGCGACCCGAGGGCCAAACTCGGCTTGTGTGCTGAGATTTGTTAAGAATGTCTGTCTGACTACATTTTAAGATGAAAAAGGCCAAATCAGTTTTTTCTGCTAAACATGTTAATAAAATACAGTTTAATCACTATCTTATTGCAGATTAACATTTTAGATGCAACATAAAGTTAGGTTTGGCCCTCGACAAAACTACAAAATTTTTCATATTGGCCCTTAGAGGAAAATTGTATTAATTTTGGCCCGCTGAGAAAAAAGGTTTGAGCACCCCTGTTCTAGAACCTAAAAACAACACACAGTAGGTGCCTTTTGATGCTGCAGGAATGGCACACATTTACTGTTTGTCCTTGCTTGGCTCAGTTCCCATATCTTGCTGAACTGTCTATTAAAACATATTAAAAAAATAAAAAAATTCTACATTACAATTGTGGGGATTTTAAAGCCCAGTGCTTTCTGGTGCTCAGAGGTAGAGAGTGAAGCCAGAGTGTAGCAGGTTTCTCATTCATTAAAGAAGGGGTGAAAGGCAAATGTGTATTGATGAACACCTAAAGGTCCACTTTTGCCTTGGGTGAAGAAAACCGGAAAGAGTTGTTTCTTAAGGAAACATACATTTGTTCACCTTTTATGTTGTCTAATTTAGTAATGTAATTTTAACCCTGCAACAAGTTGGCCACAGTCCAGGGTGTTCCCCTGCCTAAGGCTCTAAGTCACTGGGATAGACTCCAGTCACCCTTGACCCTTAATGGGAATAAGCAGTAGAAAAATAATGAATAATTTGGTGATGGTATATCATCGAATCTTACCATAAAGCCAAAACAAGTAAAAAAAAAAAAAAAAACTGTTTTACAAAAGGGTCCCAAAATCATTTATCTGTGCTCAAATGTAAGTTCACGCTAACTTAACGACATACACATATTTTACACGGACTTCATTTTCAGACATTGTTGTGCTGTGTGCCAGTGGTTAGCCCATTTCACATTCATAGCAGTGTTTTGTGGAGCTGCTGAGCCCAGGACAGTGAAGGACTCTCGGTGGGGCCACTGCTCTCTCCCGCTGGATAAGACTATAATCAGACAAACACAGGGATTATGGCAAGGGCAAACCTGAAAGAAACGAAAAAACGTACGCTTGTGGAGTTAAATTGTAGTTCAGCAAACCGTAAACAGTCAATGCAGAAAGAAATTCAAGCTACAAATTACTAGAAATTAGTTTATCATTTGTGTTCAGATCACAGATTCTCTTAAATTCTTCTGTGTCTTTAACAAACAAAAACTCACAAATCTCCCTTTCACCATCATCACTGTCACCTCTGCTCGTAAACATGCCGGGCGTTGACCCCATGTGACCTCCTGCTGTCTCCTGATTGGCTGTATCATCTCGCACACCTCTGTATCTGCAGTCCTCTCCTCTCTATTTGTCATCATTGTCTGTTTATCTGCAAGAACGTGTGCCTGGAGCTTTGCCACTTGGCCCTCAACAAACTCTAATTTTCTACGGCAGATTATTGGCAGACCTGCTGTGGATTCTAAAAGATTTATCTGTGAGCGAACATGAGCTATGATTTTCTTCTGACTGCTACATATTAGCATATTTAAATGCATAGCTTTGCTTAATCAATAAAAGGTTTTGGTTTAACTAAGATGCATGTCTATGATTTACATTTCTAAAGACATGCACATAGAACTCATGCAAATGCTGCCTTTTTAAGCTTAACTCTTATATAACATTGTGCCCTTATAAAGAAAAATAAACATAAAACAGGTTTGGCAATGCTAATTGTGTTAGCTTACAAACAGTTGGCTTTTAAAAGTTGTAAAACGTACCTAAAGCACACTGTCTTGAATAAAAGGCTCAGAATGGATTAGATAAGAGAGCAAAAAAACATGTGAACCAATGAAAAAAGTATTACATTATTTCTGAGATGATTTATTTCTGTTTTTAAGGAAGCTAGCTAACCTTTGTAGCCCCTTTAAGTCACCTTTTTTGATGCAACTTCTTAGTAAATCAAAAATGTTCTCTTTTGTACTGTGTCTGCTGTCAATTGTGTTCTTAGATAAGATAAAATATTCTTTATTTGTTCCATCAATAGGGAAATTCCAGTGTTGCGATGCACAGTTCAAGAACAGCAGAGAAAAAGAAACAAGCAATAAAACAAGATAATCATTTTGAAATAGACTTAGCTAAAATACATTATAATAGTTATAATAGCCTAAAACTTGTATGTACAATAAGTTGATGTATGTATGTATTTAAAGATAATAATATAATTAAAGCCTATTATGTGAAAATAGTATTTAAAGATGACTGGTGTCACTACTTTCCAGAATGTGTGTGGTTGAGTTCCATCTCTAATTGAACTTGACATGGTTTACGTTGAGTGTGGCAGCTTGATGCATGTTCTGGTAAATAGAGATGGAAAGAATAAAGACGTAACCCTGAGCTGTGGAGGGGAGGGTGGACATTTTTGTCGTGCGTTTAGTTTCACATCAGATGTCGGGGTTAATTAATTGTCAGCACATGGAGGCTGATGTCAAACTTTTCCTTTAGCAAAGCGTACAGCCATCTGTGTTCCTATAGCACAGTCTAGCAAAGAAAAGTAACATTGTCAACTAGACAAAAGTTTTAAGACAAGAGATTCATTTTCAAACACATGGCAGCTCTGTGGCTATTTAAACCCCTTATAAAAATTTCAATAATTTATTTCAAAGCAGAAAAGATTCACGACAAGACCAATCAGCTAAATCTCAAATGCCTAGTGCAAGTGTAATTTAGCAAAGGATTAAATGATTTATCACTTTCAAAAGCCATTGTAGCAGGGGGAGGAACTTTGTTTGAGCTGACCTTTGTTTTTGGACAAACGGATTTCAGCGTGACACAAAGAGGGTGCAACAGCTGATGTAGAATGACTAAGAAGAAAGAGTCAGATTCTTGCTGGGTTCCATGGTAAAGGGAGTGAATAGGCTGTTTTTAAATTGCTTATGGTTGTGTCTCTGTTGCAGGGCTGAAGACACAGGGACGCTGGAACTTTGGACGAGACAGTTTGGAACAATGCCCAGCTCTGCTCATGTCCACAGGAGGACAGGACTTGGACATGTGCTGCTGATGCTTGTAGGAGCGACACAATGGGGAGTTTTATCTGCAGGGACAAGCTTCAAACAGAGTGTCCCCAGAGTCAAACTGAACTATAAAGGTAAGGACATCATTTTTCATCAACATGAGATAATCAATGTATGGTATGAGTTTACACATTATACATTTTCATTATGAAATTGTTTAAATTCAGCTGGCAGAAATACTGTTTGACATAAATACAGCTTTCACAGTGTTGGTATAGTCTTATTGAGTGACAGTGTGTAGCTTAAGGTCTTAATCAGGCCAGAACTACTGGTATTCACTTTATTAACCTTTTAACATTCCAGTCTTTTTTTCCGCTAAAAACTAAAATAGTCTAAAGTTTAAATTGAAACTGTTTTTTAATTAATTGGTGCACAAACAAATGGTCATCATAAGTGAGAACCAGCTCAAAAGAAAAACTAGATCTAAGTTACACCTAAAATGTTTTGGTCAAGTATAAGGAGCAGTAAAGCTGGAGTTTGCAGTTGTGGCTTGAATGGCACTATATACAGTATTTCCACTTCAAAATCTGAAGCTAATTCAACTAAAAATTTGTTTTAGGGACCTAAAATAGCTTTAAAAATTTTAGGCTGAGCCTATGTAAAAGTCCTATTAAAAAGTTTAAATTGTTTGAGATTTTTTTATTTTTATTTTGTAGGCTTAGAGTACAGACTGAGTTTGACACCAGAATGGCTTACTTAACTCTAAATAAGAAGGTTAAATTTTTTTTAAATTATTATTTTATGTACAGTATTTCCATTTCTTACTTTTCCAGGTGCTTGATTGTTTTATTCAGCTATTTAAAAATAGAAATTTATCAAGAAAAAAATTAGGAGGGGATTTAACTGCAGATTGATATGTGCAGCACTCTGAAGTGAATTATTCACATTATCAATTTGGAAAACCTTTTCTTGAAGCGATTAGTTGAAGCTGATTGGTTGTAGTAGAAAAACAGAAGATCAAAGTTTTGTTAAATCCAGTTGAAAGAATCTTTCCTTCACCTTTAGATTCTGCACAAACCAGAATTTTGGACTGTAGTTAGTTTAGTCTCCTGGTTCAGTCAAAACAATAGATTCTTGTGATTTGAGAGAAATCTTCACAGTGACAGAAGACTTTTTGATTCAACTCTTTGTGGTCTGGGGCCTTTTTATATTTGAACATTTCTCTCTGGGTATAGATTTCTTCACAGTTGCTCAGAAGTCTAGGATTCAGAGTTCTTTAACATTCTATGCTCCACATGTAGAGTAAGCATGCAGCCATTCACCTTGGCATGCTTCCATTGTTAAATAAATAATAAATCGTCATGAATGAGAAGTGCTTAAAAGAAGGCTCAGACTGGCTTTTAGGCTGCTGGCTGCCATTGGTAAGTCCTCTTGAGTAATCTGCTGTTCTTGGCCAGACCTTTATGTGGGATTTTAGAGGAGCATGGATCACTGTGAATATAGACAGCACTGGTGGCAGGGATATCCCATAATTCCAAAGCTCTTGTAACAGAGCACGGGGGCACGTTTACTTTGTCTCCTCTGTATTAGCCAATCAGCACTAAATCACCAACCCGGAGGTAAATTACCGCTCGTAGCCTTGAGTTGTAGTGGAAACAGTGGCTTCAAAGCCACTATTTATCACCACAAAGAAAGCACGCTAACGTTGCGCTCCATAAAAATCCAGTCCCTGCTGTGAGCCCAAAGAAAACTCACTCGGACTTCAATCTCCAAAGCAAGTCTCTTCTAAGACTCTGAAAATAGATGTTGGTCCGTGTTCAGGGTGTCCAACATAAATATGTGTAATTAGTGCTACGGATCATGATGGCTGGAGACAGGGTTTACACAGCAGGCTGTTCCACCAGGAGCAGTTTGTAAAATGAATGGGGATGGTTTCTCTGACAGAGGGCCAAAAGCTTTCTTAAGCCAGCTTCTCTTAAAGTCTGGAGCAGGCAAAAATCAGCTGAGTGGATGCAATCTCAGGTAAAAGCTATTTTAAATCATACTTCAGACAGTTCACTCAAATGCATTATGCATAAGGCTGCCAGCAACTTTAAACACAATTGAACTTTTGTATTTCTAGGCAGCAGTCAGGATAACATTGCTCTGTGTAACCTTGTGGTGCTTAGAGGTTTTATAGTTGGAGTACAGAAAATAGATTAACATGTGTTTATTGCTAAGAATATGTTTCGTTCATGATGAAGTCATAAGGTCAGTTGGTGGGTCCTATTAATAACTTTGAACCTTGCCTTTAAGTATAAAAAAAAATCACTCTTTTAAAATCTTAAAATCTTAGCAGATGACTCGACACATTAAGCCATATTAGCTTCTATCCAACTCATTGAAACAACATTGGCTTGTAGATTGCTGTCTATTGGCTTGAAAAGCATGTATTTTTACTATTGGCTTGTGTGACCACAGAGCTGACCTGTATCTTGGCTTGACCTGCTTGTATCCATGGAGATGTGTTTGTGTAATCCCATGTTGAACACTATAGACAAAAACAATGTGGAGTCAGATGGCCTCCTACCAGAAAGTTACATAGTGCATCATTACAGCAGAGAGAACTGATTTTAACACCAAAGAAATGGAAATACATAAATCTGTCGCTTAGTCTCACTAAGACTTTAGCATTTCTACAAACATTTTCAAGTGCTTGGATGGTATTAGAGCATTTGTTTTTGTTTTTTTTTTTCAAATAGCAATATGAAACATTAGGCAGACCTTGCCTGCAAAATCCAGATTATAAAAATATATCATCTGGCCAACGTGTCCCTCTTTCGGATTTCTGTGGCTGTGATTGACAGATGAATTAACCAATCAGAGACATGCATCTTCCGCCGTGTAAAAACCAACATGGCTGGTCCTGACGAAAAAAAAATACATGAAAAAAATATCACGTGGAACTAAAAAACATTGGGATTTCTGCAGAAAAAATGTGCGAAGCAAAAAATTATTTTAATGTTAGTGTGAGTTCTGGATCCAGGCAAAGGCAGAAAAGTATGGCCAAATAAAACACTGTATTCGATTAACATGAATCAAAATACTTTTATCCGCTGCAGACACTGCACATCTGTCTCATTTTAGTAATGTTTTACAATGTGCTCTTGGGAAGAAAACACACAGTTTACATAAAAATAATCTAGAAGTAAAACAGCCTTTAGTACTGCAGTGAACACATTTGCTCATTTTTCATGCCACTTGTGCAAACACAGAAGCAGTGGATATTGAAAAGTGTTGTTTATTGGTTCGACTAAACCAAAGATGTCCAAACATTTCAATAAGGGATTTGCATAAGGAACTCGTGGCTCATAGTTGAACAAAACCATAGTCACAAGATAGTACAATATTTACAAAAATTAAGTTAGTGCACCAGGTAACTGCACCACAATATTAAGGCGCTAAGCGCCTGTACTGACATTTGTTGTGATCGTCATTCTGGCAGTGAAGGAATAATGTATCTAGTAGCAAAATGTAGCTTCTGTAGTTTATCTTTGTCATTAAATTAGGCCGCAACTAATAGTATGTATAAAAAACAACTCAAATTAAACATTAGCAATGATTTTCTGGTCCGAATTTTTTGGTTTGGATAGCATAAATCACTCTCTGAATCTGCCTCTGCTGGAAATCTGATTCACTTTCGCCCTTCCCTCTGCTTTTTTACTAATCCAATAAAACATAGAATCAACATTACACAATCACAATAAAAATATTTTGTTTTGGTTTATAGTCAAGTCATCATTACCCATTAAAAGTCAAATCAATACATCAGTAGCTTAATTAATGTAAATCTTGACTTACTTTTTCGTCAACATGGTGCACTGTCAGCCTACAGAAATGCCTTGGCTTTGTTCTGTCTTTAATCATTTTTAAATCCCAGTGAGCAAAAATAATTACCGTACTATTCTGTAAAACTCCGATAAAGTTTGGTTTGATTGATTGATGACTAGACGTTTTGGCTGACCTAAGACATTAGTCAACTAAAAGTGAAATGACATGACAAATATCTGACCCTAACTGCATTCACAAGACACAAAGTCATGCTATTGAACAACTCCTAAATAAAAACAAAACAAAAACAGCTAAACAAGATTTTCATGTTCTAAATGTGCTTTCTAACTAATACAACATTTGTTCAACTAAGACACATAAGAGTGATCTAATGACTGTTCTTGAACATTTACAATCTAAATGTCTTAATTATTTGTTCTTTAACAGCCTTTTCTGTCAGATTTTTACTACAAAAGATATACTTGATATTGCGCTTTTGCATATCTTCAAAACATTAACCACAATATTCCAGTCCATCCAAGTGTGACCCACTTGGATGGAGTGGAATATTGATGGGACGACTGCGATCACACACTGCTCTTCACAAGTTGACATTTATTGAAGCTGAAGAATAAAATGCAGACATAACATTTCTTCACACACACTTGGATCAGTATCTGAAAACATGACTAAAGCATTCATTTGTTTTTGTGGAACCCTTCCAGAAGAACTATTATAACAGATCACCTTACCACTAAGTCAGGATAGAGCAATGATGTAACTGAATCCTCATAGTTTCCATACTTTACTATCTCTGATCTGACAGAATCCTGTACATATCCTTGTGCACATCTCTCAGCCACCTCCTGTTAGTGTGTCATCATTTGTTCTTAAACACTCTTCTCCTTAAAAAAGCCCTCAAACATCACATTCGAGCAAAGAGTGTCGACCCCGGGATCAAAGTCCGACCGTGCCTGCACAAATATGACTTTTTATTACTGTCTAATGATTTAGGACTGGCCTTTGATGATCGTCGGGGAATATTTCAAATAACACATGCAGCGTAGTTATGAAGATATGAGCAAAGTGAATGGTAAACATGTGCAGATAAAGAAGTGTCAGTGAATTGAAGTTATCAGCTGTGCTAAAAGGTTATTGTTCATGATGTGTCTGCAGATGTGGACAATGTGCCTCGTGCTAAGCTTTATCTAAACTGCCCTGGTTTTATCAATTGGAAGACTTTTGCTTTCAATACATTTTAAATAATAACATTTTATTTTAGAAAGGCAAATGCAAGCTTTTGCTTTACAATTTGTTATGGTATTTCTGAAGCAAAACCTGGTGTGTTTTGAAATCTTTCTGGCTCTGTTCACGCTTAAAATCCATTTCAGTGATGACGTTATGGCGTGTCTGAGTAGATATTTGACATTTTGAAAGTCTGGGGGGTGGATAACACTGGATCAAAAACCAGACTCCAGGAGCACAAATGACCACCACCAGTCATACAATATATTACTTTACTGACCGAGTAGTTCAGCTGGGATTTGAGCCTTCAACTATAGGGCTTATAGAAGGTGATTTAGCGGAACAATAAATAATTTCAATGAAATAAAGAATATGCACTTTCGTCAGTTGGAATGTGTTTGAAACTTTCTGGTGAAAGATGTTGGCTTCCTTTTCCATTATAGCAGCCCGTCAATGTGCACACGGAACTAACAAGATGGTTCAAGTTCTAATGGAACTCCAGTTAAACAATTATGTTGACAACTAAAATGAGCAATAAAGTAAAATACTATTTAGCATGAGCGGTCCATTTTAGAATGGAGAATGGTAAAACCCACTGTAGAAACTATTTTGAGTTTCTTGTACTTTTTGTTTGCTTGTTTGTTTGTTTCACTCCCAATTTGATGCAATTTTGCAGAGAGAGAACTCTTTTTGAGGACATTTTTTGCTCCTGCATTCCATCTGTTCTGAATAATTTTGAGTTAAAGACCTATTGTGATTTTTTTGTATTTTAACCTTGTTATAACTGCCTTTTCTCATAATTTGTTTACTCAATTCTTTTTATTAAGAATGATTCATGCATGTTTGAATATTCCTGTATTACGTGTCAAGTGCTCAGAAAAGCCCTGTTCTCACCTACCACCTATTCCCACTTGTCTGTATTTAATGTGATTATTCAATGTATGGTTCAAAAAAGTCAATAAAATTACAAAATTAATATCTGCTGCTTGTTACATTAAAATCTTACAGTGAAGAGGCGCGGCTTATCAGTTCTGCAGTTTTGCACAGGAAGTATTTGGACCTCTTTCTGTTTCGAAGCTGTTTTACAAAAAACAAAAATGGAAATTAATCATACATATGTCATAGTTAACTCCTAAAAACATAGACAAAATGTATTAGGTGCCCTTTAAAGTTTATATAACTTCAAGGACCATACCAAATTTACTAATATATAGCTATATTATATGTATTATTGATGAAAAAAATGAAAAAAAAAATTGAATGATCGCTGGATAGTGTCGGGGCTGGATCTGTCTCAGGTTAGTCCACGCAATCAATTCAGAAACCCCCAACGTGTAGATGTTGATGTCTTCATGCATCAGGACAAATTTGACATTGAATGTGAAGGTAGTTTTCTGACAACTGAGACAAAGAATGTTTTAGGCCGGCAAAAATAGAACTTTTGGATAATTAGAGGAGTGGCTGAGGAGTCGAGCAAGGCGTGGTCCCTTAGATGGGAGAAGACTGTGGCGTGATTCTCCTCCGGAACCTCATCAATCATTATTAAGTTGAAATAAAATGAAAAATGTGTTTTCTTTTTTTATTAAAATTAAAAACAATGCAACTGAAACTATTCAAACTAAAATATCAGAGAGAGAACCTTCTATTTTGACTGCAAATGAATTCCTTGGCTCACCTCGCTGGCTTTAAACTCAATCTCAGTTCATCTGCTGGACTTAAAATCATTGTCCACACATTTTTCTCTTACATAAAAAGACCCTCTGAAGCTGACGTTCTTGAATGGGCCCACAGTGCTTCATGTTTGCCGAACAGCTTAGCATTAGCCGCATGCTAATCTCTGAGCTGTGTGCGTGATGTATGAGCTGGGCCGGCGTGGGGGTGTCTGTGGGAGAGCGCATTAACAAGGATTGGGGTGCAGAAGTTCAAATATTGGCACTCTCTAACCTCTTCACACCAAAAGGGTAATCACAGTGTCAATCCCTTCAAAAGCTATACACCCACGGGATCCCCTTTGCACCGAGCCGCTGTTTACAGAAGGCACACCGCCGTAGCTACAGCACCAGGCGGGAAGAGTCGTGGAAAGAAACTGCTGATTGCTGAGGACCACTCGGATCAACAGCAATGCAGGGAAAGGGGCAGTGTTTACTCAATGAAGGCTAAGAGTGATTCTAAGAAGATTTTATTTACTATTTAATTGAATTCTTTTCTTTTGGCTGGGTCAACTTGATCTCTGCCTCTCTCTCTCTCTTTCTTTCATTTCCTATTTACTCAATAGTTCTGCATCCAAATTTCCATTGGCTACAACATCACCCAAAGGTTTGTGCTCTTGCCTAGTGTCGGGTCCATGATAATCAGTGAACTGGGGTCAACAGGGGTCATCAGGGTTCAACTCCGGAGAGACTCAGGGGCCTTCCCATGTGGAGTTTGCATGTTCTTCTCATGCTTGTTTTTCTTACCTTAAAAACATTCCTCCCATCTAACTGGACTCCACTGAAAGAGATTCCCAGTAAAATAAATCAAAAATATTCACCTGTTTTCAGACATTTCCTGGGCGTTGCTATCATGTGTAGTTCTTCTTTTGTATTACTTAACATAAAGCTGCATGTCTCAAAAGTAAATGAGTTTTATGCATTCGCAAAACCATTTTCAGGCAGCCCATAGAACCGTGCTTTGTTCACCAAGGTGAACAGTTTATACAAATCATCCAACTTTTTGTATCGTTCTACACTTAAATGAATTCTGGCTCAACCGAAGCACATCAGAAGAAAGTGCCAAAAGAAACCTATAGAGATATAAACATCACATCCATTTGAGTAAGAGCTAGCTCAGGTAAGATATCCAAAATCCCCTTTTCATTTCTTAAAATCTTATTATGTAAACAAAATCAAGCAGAACAAATTCAATTTAAACCTGGCTATCTATTTTTCATGACTCATTATTTATATATTTCATCATCAAGACCGACGCTCCAGACCTAAATGTACATGATTGAAAACACAGGCCTTCTTTGTAAATGTGTTTTCTTGATGCTTGGTTACACAACTTTGAGTGTATACTGTAAGAGCATTTCTCTGTACAGTATTTGTGTTGTCTGCTGGTAATAATAAAAGATCAGATATCTCCCAACCTATAAATAAGAATGAAGACATTTATCAGGTTTCTCATTGCATGGAAGAGAAATGCATGCAGCCAAAAGTAATGTGTCTTTGTTAACCTGTGCCAGCAGATTTGAGAGGAAGATTACAGGCAGTGGAAAATTAAGTACCTCTTCTATTACCTAGCCATTAACTTGATCAAAAATAAAACACCTATCCCACATATTTTAAAAGCTAATTAAAGCAAAAACTGCAAGGTGTCATGTTTGCATTTGATACATTAATTACATTGTTTGTGAAATGTGACAAATTTATTTTACTTAATCTCAACATTGATTTTTTTTCTTGTTTTTTGTTTACTTTTGTCTTTTACTTTCCTCCTGTCTGCTTTTTCAAGCTGGATACCTGCTGACAACTACCTACTGCAGGCATTGAACATGATCCAAAAGTGTCAACAAATTACATCCACCTATCTCCTCTTCTCTCTTTGCTTTGGCACGCATTGGCATTCCGCTTTCAGGAAATGGCCCCATGGGAAATATTTCTTGGGAAAACTCCTACGGATGATTGACGGCATAATAAGGATGTCTGTATTAAGAGACATAATGTTGTTGTGAGTAGCTAAGGTACAAAACCACAGAGGATTAAAAATCAAGCTACAACAAGAACTGTGCACTTTACATATTATCCTGTTATTACAAAACATCTCTTACATGCATGGCAATTATTAGCTCATATTGTACACAATGCTCATTCATTTGGAGGGAGGAATTTTGAACAGAAGTGAATACAAAGAACTGCTGGTAGGTAAAACTGTTGGTCTTTAATGGAGTAGTCTTTGTGGGATTCAAAGGATGATGATACAAATAACATGTAAACCATAGCTATCAAAGTTAGCACATTACACGTTAAATCATACCAAACTTACACATTCTCATACAAAGCACTTGTATTCTATGTCATACTTTTCATGTGTTTCAGATCTGGTGCAGGCTGGCAGTGTGTCGGTGCTCCTAGGCCCCTCAGATGGACTACACGCCCACACTCTGCTGCTGGATGAGGAGAGGGGCCGACTGCTGCTGGGGGCCCGTGATCACATCTACCTGCTGGACCCTGACAACCTGGACAAATCTCCCAGGAAGGTACATAACATGAAAGTTAGGCAAAAATAAAAGCCAGTAGTTTGTATTTTATTTATGATTGAAAATGTCTCATGTGACTAACCAGTACCTCTGTAAACCTGTATGGCTGCATGGTTCAGTGGTTGCTCAGATCATAAACCCCAAAAATAAAAGCTTAATATCAGCTCTAATATAATATCAGTGTTAGTGATGCGCGGGTCGACCCGTCACCCGCGGACCCGCGGTCAGCCCGCGGGTTCGGGGGGTCGGATAGCACAATTTAAAGAAGTGGGTCGGGTTCGGGTGGGTCGGGTCTAAACCCATGTTCAAACGCTGGTGTCATGCTTTGGCTTCAAGTGACGTGAACGTCAGTCCAATAAGCCTCATGTCAAGCACTAATTCTGTTTAACATAAGACACAACTTATGCGTTCTGAACTTAATTTATTTAGGTTACAACTGGCTATAAAACAGAATGAAAGATGGGCAAGAGTTCAACTACAAGTAGAGCGTCGTTCTGTGGAGACGGGGCAGCCACGTTCGACTCAGTCATAAACACATAACTACACAATGCTCCAGCTTGAACTTCATCATTGTAAACTAAACGGAAAGAGTAAAATCCTCACTTGGAGAAACGTCCAGACTCCAGAGCATGTTGACAAATAAATAACCCTCGCAAACAAGCTTTTTACTCACCGTGAAAGTCTGAAGAAGTCTGACGAGGTCCACTGTCCAGGCGAAGCTTAATATACATCTGTCTGACGGAGATTAATCCAGTTGTTCGTATCCACATCACAGGGCTTTTCAGATCCACGGTAAAAGTCCGCGGTTCTGTTTCTTTCCGCTTAAAATCCGATGCATTGTCTAAATCCACGAGTAAATCCAGTTTGCATTTGCCTTCTGCGAGCCGCGGTCAAAAACATGCTCAGTAAACAGTCGCTGAAGTCCGTAGATGCCGCTTCCTGCTGCTGACATAATCTTATCGTTTGAGCGCTACGAAAACCACTTTCTCTCCAAAAATAAGTCCATGGTCGTCCATGTTTTCTTCCGCTGCTGAACTGTAAACAACCCAGCCTCTAACAAAGATCGTGTATGCCGAGAAGAGGAGCTACTCTGTACAGATAAAAGTGTATGTGCTCATTTCAGACAAACGTACCCCGCGGAGGCCGCAGCTCGCAAAAAAACAACGTTTTATGCAGTTTTAATTTTTGTGGGTTCGGGTTGGGTCGGGTCCTGAAATTTAAGCACATTTTTCGGGCCGGGTTGGGTCGGGCTGAATTTTAAATCGGGTCGGGCGGGGCGGGTCACAAAAAAAGCTGACCCGCGCATCACTAATCAGTGTTGTATTTTTAGTAACACCCTTATTTAATTATTGTAATTTTGATGCATTTTCCTGCCTTGTAAAGCACTGTGAATTGCTTTGTGTGTGAATTGTGCTATACAAATAAATTTGCCTTGCCTGCCTTGCCTTAACAGACTTTAGAATTAAAACTGAACACACAGTCAACTGTTTTTCTCTGTCAAACAGGATTTCTTTTTTCTCATTTTCAATTTTTTTTTCTCATTTTAACAAAATAGTTACACGAGAATATGCGCTTCTATAATGCAAAGGGTTCATACATATGTAGACAAAGTAAATAAAAACACATCTTGAAGTGCAAGTGGGGCACAGCTTCACCAGCTGTAAACCTCATTGGATGTCATTCACCTCTGAAGACCGACACGAAACTTGCATCACTTGTCAAGCTGGGATCGCATCCATACTTCTTGCCATCTGTCAACATCTGTTCTCTGGGTATCCCTTAAAAGATCTCCCGGCATCTCCCACTTTTGTGAGTCTTTTGGAGTACGGTTGTAGGCGGTATAAGTTTCTCGTTTAGCCTCACTTTAAGAATCCTTGCATTGTCAGCATTAGCTTTGTCATTAGTCGACCGATAATTTAATTTTGGAGCGGATTATGAGGATTTATGCAGATTACAGTGGAAAGGAGAAGGCATGGATTGAGTTAGTTTGAATATCTAGCATGTGATGATGTCATATTGTTAGATGGGGGGGGGGGGGGTGAAGAAAGATTTTCCTATTGATTACAATGTACTTTGCATCTTTACATGAAACATCTGAAAGGAAAGAAAACTGAAAATGATGTTTTTATAGTGAGCTCACTAAAAATAAAAAAAATATTGAACTTTTAGTAAATGTTTTGACCTGTTAACTGTTGTGAATGTGCTTGATCTCCAGTGATCTCGTGGTCTTGTCTGTGTACTTTTGCTCTGATACTTTGTCTGGTCATAGAAATTCCTTTGCCGAGATGTGTTGCCCTCTTTTAGTTGATTCACTGATTGCTATTTATGCCAGGATGTGTTACCTTCTTTTAGCTGATTCACTGATTGATATGTAGTTGTATCTTAAATCAACCTATAACATGACTACAGCCCTAGTGTTAAGAGAGGACTTTTGCAGTCATTTCCAGGGGTAATTGTGGTTACTGCATCTAATCACCACCTATAGTGATAGAATAATAATGGTCTGAGTTGTCTTGAAAGGCCCCTTGTGAACTATCAGTATTATTACTGTCAGCACAATGGGTATGTGTAGACCTCAGGGGGGTAATTAAGCACATTGAGCAAATAACAAGCAGTAATAATAGAATAAGTCAAACAAAGATTTTTGTACGGCTTAACAAGAGGACTGGTCATATCTGAGAACATCAGCTGATAAGTGACGCTTCACATGAGGTAACAGCTGAGACATGTCAAGGTAAACGATAAAAACAAACAAACAAAAGTAGATACCTTGTTAGGTTGGGCTATCAGGAGAATCACAGCCCTCAGGCCAAAAGTGTTCCTTTCTCTTCATTGTCCATTGTCATAGACCTTTTACCCTGTTCTGTTATTATCTCTTTATGCATTCCCTTTAGACTTGTGTTATTACAAGTCTGTAGCATTTAAAAAATCCATAACTAGCTCTTTGCACAGTCTTTGTTATAAAAAATGAAATAAAACCAAAAACACTGCTTAATGTACTAGTTGCCAGTGGGCCACAATAGCAACTACGTAACTATAACCATGAGAACCACAAAAACTAGCTGGAGGATTAGCCTACAGCAGTATGTTTTAGGTTAGCTGAAAACAAATGTAGCACCCTAGTGGCCTCTTCATCAAAGTGTGCTAAAGTTGACAGGGGAAACCACACCCCCCTGGGGAAACCCAACAGACAAATAATAGACATTAGACTTGTCCACACATTTTAAGTTCTTAACAGCCTTAAATACTTCACCAGCAATTTAATAACGCCTAAAAAATGCATAAAAGGAAAGGTGTTTCATATTGTAGCTGAAATGTTTAGAGGTCTCCAAAGTCCCCCACACCCCACCTCAAAGCAACGATCCTGGAGGACATTCAAGTCTCGACATCACCTAAGACCAGCTAATAACCTGTGCTATTCACAGGCTGTAGATCACTTTTGACACGACACCTACCTGTTCCCTTTGGCCTTTTGATTGGACAATTTGGACTGGAATGCTTAGAAATGTCTTCTACTCTTTAGCAGGTCACTGATCAGTTAAAGCAAGGTGTGTGGTAACGTTGCTTTACTTAGTTAAGAGGATAAAAGAGTCTCTGACAGATGCAAAAATCACTTAAAATCTTTGGACTTTGTCATGGTTTTATATACAGTATGACTTATAATTTAATTTGTGATCTAAGCAGAACATTTAGAAAACCAAAGAATTGCAGAGATAAACATGGGGGAATAAAAGTCATATGTCTAGCTACAAAATGTAGATAGACAATATACATCTTTTGTCTTCTCTCACTTGCCATACAAAGGTTGCTTGCGTATTAGTCTGATGTATTTAATTGTTTATCTGTGGCATAGGCAGTAGTCTATAAGCAAATGTTTCAAGTGCACAATTACAGGAAGGGCACCAGGATGATTGACAGATGACCCAGCAGCTGAACCCACCACTCCCTCCTCAAAGCACACTGCTATGAAGTAGATTGTCCATATTCAGTTGTATATGGATTCATGAATGTCTTATGGAAGATTAAATTGGCTATATACTGTAAAGAGTTAATTAACAAGAATGCTAAAAACAATTGTAGGTTTTAAACAGCTTGTATTTGTACACTTAAACCAACTAAGACATACTGTTAAACTGACTTTTGGTGTATACCATTACTGGTAAACACCAAAATATTGAGATGTTCATGTTTGCCGGTAATGCTACAACAAAGTGATAAAAAATAACACTGAAGCACATTTGAAGCTTTCAGATTTCTACTACACCAACAATGGTCAGTCTGTTTGGAGAAAGTCAAACATAAACAATTCAGCATAGTCAGACAATGCATTACATGTGAAATATGTCAGAATCATAAGTAGCAATAAAGAGTGTGGTGTGATTCAAACTTATGTCAGACATTCTTCTCAAATAAACTTGTGTAGCCAAACAGCAGAGCCACATGTGAAGTTTGTGTTTGCAGCTGAGCTTGATGCACTGGTGGGAGACGCACGTGTTTATGTGATCTCTATCTGCTTGTTTAAACTCTCCGACTGTTGCCTTTCCTTCTCTCCTCTGACACCGATCCTGATGCTGGCGAGATAAGAACTGTTCACATTCATCTGGGACTAGGCCTGACCCACAAAGCTGGACTTAGACACAACACAATATTTAGTGGAGCTGCTTACTTTGTGAGATTAGCTGGGTTTTCCAAAGAATAGTTTGTTTGCATGGTGTTCGTAAGTGTTAACCTTGTGAGTGCAGTCTGGAGAAAGCAGAAAAAGAGAGTAGTGTAGATGTTTATGTAGTGTAGTACGTCATTAGTGGCATTATCCTCAGTTTGGGAGCTTAAAAAAATGTCTGAGAATGTAACCAACAACATAGTGAAGTAGGAAAGCTTGTTTTGGTTTTGCTCACTTACCATACGCATTTTGAGCTCCATAATGTTTCAACACAATGAGTTGTCAGCACTTTTCCCTGAGAATGTTATATACAGTATGATGGCCAGCATCAAAGCAGCAGATTTAAATGTGTTTTAAATGTTAATCACACTGCATTTTATTGTATCTCAGTCTAATATATTTTGGTTGTATGTTTGACAAAAATAAAATGTAGCTTGTTTTTTTTTTATGTCAATATTGATAATTAGGAATTATCACCCAAATAGGAGATATTGGTTTTAGCTCAAGTAATCCAAATATGTACTTTTCACAACTTTCATATGGAACAAGCCAGCTTTAGTGTCACTCTGAAGCTAACTAGCAAGCTAACAGCACTCTTTTTTTTTTCATGGAGCACCACCTATTCAAATGTGGACAAATCAAGCTATTTCGGAACACAAAATGATTCAATTTTTACATAGAACATTTTTAAATTATTCTTTCAATGCATAAGTTGTGATTATTTTTTCTTTCTTTCTCGATGTAAAAGGTTTTCCAAACACTCCCAAATTGTAAATCTGATTAAGCTTAGTTTATAGATTGAATATTGAAAACAGACACATTTTTCAAGGCACACTTGGCAGCAACTCAAGCTTGTTGAAAAACTCTGTTGTAGACAATAGAATGCTCTATAATTAGATGAAAAGAGGGCAAAACCGTTTTTGTTACATCCAAATAAAAGGGTATCAAATAATATCTGTAATGGGGCAAAACAGATTTTTACTTTTATTTCCTTATTTAAAAAAATCAGGTGTAATACATAAATACAATACAAAACTAAACTAAGCACACAGTATGTCAAGTACTAACACAGATCTTTTTACATTCCTCATTCCTACAGTACTGTAAACAACATTCCGCTTCACATCTTTTCCAGTTGATCATGTCACCTCCTGACTGCAGCCTTGTAATGTGCTGCTGTTTGTAGCTGTCCGTGGGATCAAAACCTTCTCTAATCCCGTTTACAGACTGCTCACTGTACACGGCACATTGAGCTGTGTTTCTGTATGATTTCCTCCGCGGCATGTGTTGGTTATGAATTATAAAATGTATGGGGTGTGTATGGACTCCGCTGACCCATGGGTAAGTTTGGCGATGGCTCTCCTTGGCAGGCTTTAGGTGGAAATAACGCTGTAAGACCATAAGCCTGTTATCACACATGTATGAGCATGGTCAGTGGTGAGGATTTGTGCATTGAATGTATCGGTTATGAATTATTTACTTAAAGTTCAACAAAGACTAAAGCAATATATTTTATTTTATGTACTTTTATTTGCACTTGAGAATTATTTTTACTACATTAAGAACAGGTGACAGACTCATCACTCTTGTTAAATTGACTTGAAGTTTCAGTCCAATCAGAAAAACAATTCCTTCATGTTTCAACTTGTTGTCTGTTGCCAATCACATCTTGCTACTGTGTCTCTCAACCAATCACCTCTCATGTTGATCTATATGCTGTAAATGCACTCTGTTTTATTATTTACATATATTTAAGCTTCTCTTCCTTGTCTTTTTTCCACATTCCCACCCTTCATCTCAGTACTAAAGTGCCAGTCTAAGTGGCAAAGCTTAAACCATTTTGTCTCTTTGAAATTGTTATCTCAAGATGAGGATTTGTGTTTTCAGATCCACTGGCCAGCCTCCAGGGAGCGTGTGGACATGTGCAGACAGGCTGGCAAAAACCCAAATGTAAGTGTGAACATCCTTTCTTCACACTTACAAAGACTTTAATGAAAAATTATGATTACAGTTGGAGTGTGCCAACTTTGTCCGAGTCCTGCACAACTACAACCACACACACCTGTACGCCTGTGGGACTGGAGCCTTCCACCCAACCTGCGCCTACCTCCGCATCACAGGACATGCGCAAGTAAGGAGAATTAAGAGTGTCTGCAAGAAATATGACTTATAGTGATCAACGTTGTAGCTTATTTAGATCCTAAGAGCTAACCCTTGTGTGTGTTCCAGCTGCTGCCGGACACAGAGGAGTCGGGCAGATTAAAGTGTCCTTTTGACCCGGCTCAGCCCTTCACCTCTGTGCTCTCAGGTGAGACTTTTGCATTTACAGTAGTGATTCTTGATAGGTAAGGATTAGGTCACATGCATTGACCTGTGGTGATATGATCTAACTCTGTAAATGGTTCCATATCCATATTTTATCCATAGATCATTGTAATTGCTGCCTGTGATAGTTACACTTCTAACAGGACTATAATAAACTACATCATGGAGCAGAGAAAATGTATGAGTGAATTTAAGATTTCTGTTGCTGTCTTAAGTTACTTATTCACAATACAAATTATACACTGTACTGTATTAGAAGCGTCTGCCTATGATTAAACTGCGTTGTCAATTGCAGATCGGTTCCTGTACTCAGGAACATCCTCAGATTTCCTGGGTAAAGATGCTGCCTTCACTCGCTCCTTGGGACCTGCTCCAGACCAACAGTACATCAGGACTGAGATCTCCCAGGACTATTGGATCAATGGTACGCACACAACTAAGTCTCTGCAGCAGAATCAATGATACAGTGAATCTGAAACCTCGTTTCAGTTAAAGCTCAAATACCCTCTTTAAATGCACAGTACATTTGCTATATCTGCTTGTCAAAGGCGCACTGCGTAACTGGCAAGGTTTTGACCAAGGGCGCCATTGTTGGCGTTTTGTGGCACTGCACCCACTCTCCCACCTTCAGATAAAAACGTATTTTACGGCTTAAAAGATTCTTTTGACACATCGTTATTTTCAGCTAAATTTTGAGTTAAGAAGACAAAGTTTTTTGTATGAAAAAGTAGATGCTGGCTATTTTATTTGTTCTTTTTGACTGACTGATCAGTTTTAAAACTCCAAAAGTTACACAAGGAAAGATTGAGACTTTGAGGAAAAGCTTTGTTTTAGCGTGAGAGAAAATTGTAAACAAGCTCTTTACAGGACTCATTTCTCATAAACTAAATGCTCAATGGCAATTTATTACTCTAATAAAGCATAAACCTTACCATGGCTAACAGCTAAGCGCTAAGTCACAAAAGCTGTGTGCAATGTACTTTGACAGGCCTGCGAGTCTTACCTTCTAATGAAAATAATCGACAGATGAGAGTCTTACTGATCTCCAGCTCGATTCTTCTTTCTCAAAAACATGTCCAAGTGCTCCTCTGCTCTGTCAGGCGGCCTCATGCTGGTGCCGTAGTTTTTGATAATTCTTGTGTTATTGAATCTGTCTGCGCTTATAGAGGAAACCTCGGTAAGTTTACAAAACATTATGACCACATCCAGGCAAGTGCCATTGGACGGTAATTTGATTTATCTTAAGATTGAGCATTTAACTTACGCAATGCACCTTTGATGCTTGATCTAGTAAGATTTAGGAAGGTAAGTAAGGCCGAGACTGGTCATACTGGAAAACCACGTATCACAGTGTGTCATTGTGTGGCCAAGACAATAACCACATTGCTAGAATTTATCTGGTGTGAGATTGGTGCTGGTCACAGACTGGCATCCTCACTCAGTCTGCCTCCGGGCTGTGGTTGCAGTGGCGACATACCACCTTAATAAAATCATTATTAATACCAAGGTAAATATTTGTGACAAAAACAAACAACTACATACTTACTCATCTAATTATAAAAATGTAAACTTGCAAGAAAAAGTCAAATGCCATGCAAGTCACTATCAGACTCTTTAGGGTAAGAGCTGTTGCTGCACTTATCCTTCAAAAAAAAAAGTTTGTTTGAGTTATGAACTCTTTAGACTGTTTCCTTTTCCTTTTTGTTGTTTTGAGAAATAGGTACTCCAGTTTTAGGGTCCCCAGTTCAGGTCTCTTTCTGAGCATGACCTCAGGTCACAGCAGGACATTAACTCCACAGCACTTACTCACTAAAATGGCAATGGCATAAGATGGAAAAAAAACTATTTTCCACAACTCTATCTGGTGAAACACTTTAGGTTTTGTGTTGCTGGCCAACTGGATAGAAGACCAGGCTTATTATATTATTCTAGAGCTTATTGCTAACATGTAGTCCAAATGTATTCCAGCAGACCAGGCTGTTTTCATCCATGCTTCTATGTAAAACAATAACAGGAGTCAGGAACAGATGATCCATGAATACCATATCTGACTATCTTCAGCTCAATGTGTGTTGCAGTAGCATACATGCATAAAAAGCGTATTTTACAGAAACGCCTACTAAAAAAATTAGTAACATAACATAAGAGCTTTTAACCTTGTTACAACAGTGTTATTACCGTATGATTTAGTGACACATGTAGGTTCTAAAATGTCACATTGCCACCAAAATATAACATGTACATGAAAATGTACTGCTCGTTACAATGAAATGTAATTCAGTCCTGTAGTTTTGAACAGGATGTCCGTGGACATGTTTCTGTTATTAAACTGCTTTAGATCAATGTTGTGATTTACTTTAAATGATGATCTGCTTTGAACAATCAGACAATGTGTACAGAAAGTAAATTGGGTAAATTAATAATCACAACTGTTCAGTCTTACCCAAACACAAATATTTATAACTGCAACAGAAAAGTGTGTCCGGTGTGTGCGCTCTGACTCAGTGGAGGAATATCCCGAGTGCATTTGAACGTGTCGTGTGTATTGACACAGCAGAAGCAGTGTGTGCTCTCTGCGCTTTAACATTCCAGCTCACAGAAAACAGCACACACATTCATTCATTTAGCCTAGACTTTTATATGCATAACGCAGACTATCCAAGACCACACCTAACATTTAGATTTACAGTAGGCTAGGCTCAGGGTCGTGACCTCTGGCATGTGCTCACAGGGAGGTTGCTGCTGCTGAAGGGCAGATTGCTTTAGACTAATGCAGCTGAAGTACAGTTTATTTAAAATTTTAGCCTTGATTTAAAAGAATTTGACACGTGATTTTAGATAAATCAATCAATCAATAAACTGTAACTGTATGTATCCACAAAGAGCAAATAAGCAGTTTTTGGTCCTTCTGGGTCCAAATAAATATCTCCACACAAGTAAAAATGTTAGTTCGACAAATCTCCAATTTTAAAAGACCAGAGCCTGGGACACGTTTATGATTTCTTAAAGCAAATTGTCGATTTTTCATGATCTCAATTGCCGTTTTCTTCATTGAAATCTTCTAGAAATGAATCAATGAACTCAGTGAGAAAGTTCAGCGTTCAGCTCCTAGACAACTACAACTTTAAATGCAGAGTTTGCATGTTCTACCAATTTTTTCGGGCAGCTCCAATTCACCACAGTCAGCCTATAATGATCTAGCTTGGTTCTCCTCATCTGATTCCAAGAACAACCACATATCACTTGTCTTAATAGCACATTCCCTTCCTAACTATAATTCTGAGGTGACAAATAGAGTGATTGAACTTGAACTTACAACCCTCTGGTTCCTGGACACAAGCCTAAACCCAACAGCCACCCAAAACTAACTCAAGACTAACCTCAATTATGTTTGCTAATGCCGAAATTCCACACATGTCCTCCACATTTGTCTTTGCTGTAGATCTGTAGATGTTTCCAGGCTTCTCGTCTCCCTCTGCTCCTCCTCTGTCTGTCTGGAGCATATGTTGGCCCGCGCTAAAAGGAAAAAGCCATGGGTTTCGTGCAGTCGTGTGTCTCTGCTAAACATCTCGTCCGTGCATCAGTCCAACATTCTGAGTCCATAAAGTCATCAGCACAAAGAGGGATCACCCATTCTTTTGGTTTTGGCTGAGCTTCCACGGGCCGGGCTCTTGTTGTTGATGTAATGTCAGTGCAATGGGCTAAACCAGAATTAGGACAGAACAAACCACTACAAGCACATTAAGCTCTCCAAAATGTTCTTTTATTCCACTGTGGTGAAAAATAAATAACAAACCTTAGCTAGAGGAATGTTATGCAGTTGTCATTTATGACATTGTTCCCTCAGAAAAAAAGAAACAAAATACATTAACATACCTATAGCTGTATTTAGTTTTAGTCAAGCTTGTTTAAGAAATCTTGTTTATAAAGTCCTCTTCTTCTGAAATGGAAAATCAGAGACTCATTGTGTAAAGCAGGGCTATTCAATTTTATATTTCCAAGGGTCAATTTTTTTCTGAAAGCCATGACGTCAGGGCTAGATAATTACATAATGTGATAAATTATGCCCAAATTTTGGTTTGTACAAAAAGCCATTGTACAAAATCTGTTACGGTAATGTTAATATCTACTGTTACAGCCTTTGTTATATTTGTATTGCTCTACAAAAGTTCCAAACTAGCACTGAGCCAACATTAAACCAAGTCTGAACCAAGTCTAACCAGCATTAGGCCAAAACAAAGTAATATTCAAAGCAAGAGTTGCACCAAAACCAAGAAATAATAAATCCTACAAACAAGAACAATATCTTTACTTGCAATATTTGGAAGATGGGTTTAGGGTCAGATCAGATCTCTGGAGGGCCAATTTTGCACCCAGGCCTTCAGTTGTATAGGTAAAGTCTACTTTATAGAGTTTTTAATCATGTTACAACAGCATTCTCTCATCATTAGCTTATCAAAAGTTATATTTGGAATGATTGCTGCATGTTTGAGTAATCTTGTATTGTCCTGCAGCTGTAAATCAAGTGCTCAGAAAATCCTAGTCTTCACTTAGCACCTATCCCCACCCACTTGTCTGTATTTACTTGCGATAACATACAAAATAAGGATTGCAAGTAAAACGTGTATGATTCAAAACTGTCATGTAGACACTTTCCAACAATTGAAGTGTTATTGAAGTTAATTTTAAATATACAGAAAAATCACAATATGTCTCCTTTAAGTGTTTTTAATTGTTCATTGGAAAGGAGGCAATTATGAAAACTTAGCAACCACCAATTGATGCAAGATTTATTCAGAGATTTCTTAATTGTTATCGTATGTATGCCTAAATCACATAAAAAAGAAATTCCCCTCACTCCTTTTTAATCCACTAGAGTATTTTAGAAATGTATTGCGCAAATGAAAGTTGGACAGCGTACAGCCGTTTTACAAGCACCTGCTCCATGATGTGTGTAACCTCCTGGTAAGAGAATAACAGAGAAAAGGAGTTGTCGCACAAAATGTTGCTGTTCGAACATTATCAGCAGGATGTGGACCAGTTCTTTGTAAAGTCATGGCCATATTTAAAGGCATCACTCACCTAAAGCAATGACTCTCTACCATTATGAGTTTTGAAGCACTTTTCACAACTTTCAAAGTACTTTTACCCAAATAAAAACACAATTTATCTGTGCTAGTGTAGAACTGATCGGTAAGGTTGTTTTTGCAAAGTCAGATGAGTTGTACACACTGTCATAGGCTTCTAACTGAACTTACTCCAACTTTCTTTGGCGTTAGTGTGTCAGATAATTATCTCTAGCTGTAGTGACACATATAACGAATCAGCTAAATGCTTGGAACTGTCTCCTGTCAGCACGGACTCCTCCCTTCCTCAGACCTCACCAGAGCCTGGGACACTTTCAGTTTTCTATTAGACACACACAATTAGATACAGAAGGAGCAGAGGGAGTGTTAGCCGTGTTTGTTTTAATTACACAAACAGATTTATACTCATGCTGGATTAACTGTGAGGTTTCAATTGTGCGTGCAGCGGAGCTTTGACACAGCACATTTAAAATAGAGTCTTTGCTGTGGCTTCATCTAATGCTGCGTCTGGAAAGATTGGTTGTGATAGTGAAAATGTTGTTTTTCTATTTTTACCAGGGCCTGACTGATATTTTTTGGTACCGATATATATCGATACAAAGGAGGTTGGGGCTGCCATAGTCAATAGAACTGCTGGTATATTTAGTAATAAAAAAACACATTTCTATATTAGCAGGTGATTAGACCATCTCTGTCAGGATCTATTTTAGTATTATTCAGCGTTATTTTGACTGGCAGTGATCTCTGGGCCAAAGATGGTTTGATGAGGAACTATTTTTATTTGGCGTCAAACTAAATAATTCAAAAATGTAATTAGTTTTAACATACAGGAACCTTTGGATATTGAAATAGAGCTAGAACAAGATACTGGGACTAGTAAATAAAAACATTTATAAAAATGTTTGGAAGGAAGATCAAGGGCCAGATTTAATAGGTTTGAAGGCCTGATTTGGCCTCCGGGTCATGTGTTGACTATTCTTGCTTTGATTATTTCAATTTTGAATTATTCTGCCTTTTATGAGTCATTTTAAAAGCTGAAAGTTCTTTTGTGCATTGTAACTTTTCTTTGATAGACATTGCTAGTGAACTGAATTCAGCTGCTGTCAGCCTTATCAGTATGCACAACGTTATCAGTATGCACAATGTTGTTGCAATTAATATGCAAAAAAATCCTACCATTAACACTTCTTTTGATGGCTATTTTATATGTCAAATGTATGTCCAGTGAACACAGACACAACCACTGTCATTTTACAATTGCCAACGAAAGAACATGAGGTAATGTTATTGTGACAGCTAACCGCTAACTACAATAAACTAAACTGACTCCAAGTGACATATTTTCATCAGTTATCGCTCAGTTAAACTTTATCTGACGCCTTATCTCCCCTCTTTTGCTCACAGACACTTTGATGCATTTTGTTGTTGCAGGTGTTATCTGTGTTTAAGTTATTTCCAAGTCATGAGTTAGTTGAGTTGTGAGCATTTGAATCCAGAGCTGCAGTCAGAGGAGAGCGCTCATACAGACAGAAATGTCTCTCTGATGCTGCGTTCAGGTACAGTCTGACATCTCAGACACATGCACAAACAAAAATATTGATCTGAATGTAGCGTGGATGAGATGGTTGTTTTCTGGAGAGTCAAAGTTTAAAAACGACGTACAACATGGTGCAATATCGGCGGGATATTGAACAGATTTTGGCCGATAAGCAATTGTATTTTAAATGTTCATATTGACCGATATCAAGGGCCCTAATTTTTATCGTAAATGAAAAATCTTAGCTTAGGTGTTTAGCTAGATATTTTATTCCTAGACAGTTTGCATTTAAATCTGCCACTTAGTTCAATATTTTTGAGTGTTAGAAATAAACTCAACCAAAAAAAGAAAATCTTAAATTGTAAGTATTTTGTAAATATTATAATTGTTTTTAAAAAGTGACAAAAAAGATTATATTATGTGTTTGTGTTTATTCCATCAAAGACAGTTTAATACTGTTGCTTAATGCTACAGATCTGTGGTGCCGGGTGGTGAAAACAGCTTAAAGGCATTGTTTAAATACTGTGGTATACAAATGATGGCTAAAACTGTAACTTCAAAGTATATTTTAGAGCTTATGGAAATCCATACTTCAGCCAAACAAATTAGCACATTTTTAAATCTAGTGATGAATTGTTCATTCATTTGTTCGTTCGTTTTTCTATAGTGAATTTCTTTATGTCCAGTTTTAAAGCTCAAGTTCAGTTTGTGTCATCATGTTATTACTCGTTGCCTTTTTTCCTGCTGCCAGAAGTCAAGTGAGATACCAATACCAAAGATAATTTAAAATGTTTTATCTGTTTTCTTTCTTTACAACAGGTTTGTTCTTAAGTCTGTGCTATTTAGGGTACTCACTGTTCCTGCAATATTTACAAAGTGATTAAATTGAATAAATGTGTATTGTTGTACTGGGCCGAGCACAAGACAATAGAAATGGCTTCTGGTCTTGCATGTGCGTGTGCATTAGTGTGTAACTAGGGGAAATGTCTCTGATGTCTGTAACTAATGATGCGATAAATACAAAGAATATTAGAAAGAAGACATTAGATTCCAAACATTTTCATGCCATCGGCCTATTGGACCTCTAGGAACCAAAGAATGTGTTCTTTGTCTGTATTTTCCAGGCAAGAGCACCAGCAGGGTTTAAAGGTGCCCTATGTAACTTTCTGGAGGTAAAGACAACTAGCCAATTAAGTCAAAATGGAAGGTTACAATCATACTTTCTAACATTGTAAATAGTGATAGTAGTGTGTTAATGCCATAATGCAAAAAAAAACAAACAAAAAAAAACAGCAAAAAACCCTCCTCCAGGCAAATGAATTGTCCAGGTGTGGACTTGCACGCCCACTCAAAATAAAGACAGATATTGATTATTTATTTAGTGCATCAAAAACATTTAAATGACAAAAAAATTGCTTTTATTTAATTCTCTTTTCGGTCAAAAAGTTGCACAGTGCATCTTTAAGTAAAGTTGGTTCTTACTCATACATCTGGACACAGTTAACCCACACCATGGCAACATTGTTCCTTTCTTCTTCAGCCAACCACAGACTATGAAACTAGCTACAGCTTTGCCCTGTGTCTTCTTGCAGCAGCTGAACCATCAGCCTCTTCCACTTCTTCATCTCCTCCAGTGCTCAGGCCCTTAATGAAGATATTTTCCTTAACAAATCTAGCTTCAAACTACAAATGTCCTGTTTTAATCTTGTCTCCATTAAGAACATTCCAGGAAAGGAAAGGAAGGAAAAAAAAAAAACATTTATATGGAAATTTACAAAGTGCACATTTTAACAAGCAATATATTTGAACAGGGCCACTGCCAAACGCTGCACTATACTTTTATTTTCTCATCTTTATTACATTATGAAAGCTCTTTTATTAGCCTTAATAAATGCTTGAATAAAACCTGAATAAATAATATGAGCAGCATGTGAAAAAGCCTGCTCAGAGGTTATGACTCCATGTTGTAAACAGTCACAGTGATGATTTAGCACACTAGCTAACTGTGCTAGCATGAATATTCTCCACAGACATCAACCTGATCCACAGATGTATAAAGCGTTGTGGGCAGTAAATAAGAATGCAGATGGTAAATGTGTTTTCTTTTTCTGTTGCTGTTTACAGAGGCCAAGTTCATTGCCGCTCACTCCATCTCCGACACTTACAACCCCGACGACGACAAGATCTACTTCTTCTTCCGTGAGGTGTCCAGAGAGGGCAGTGATAAGAGCATCGTGTCCCGCGTGGCTCGAGTCTGCAAGGTAAGATCCTGAAAGTTACAACTAAAGTATTTCAATTGTCACTCTAACGGGTGTTATTTCTTATTTTCTTTTTTTTTTTTATCAAATAGAGGCAATCCATTCTGAGCCTCCGATTTGTTCACCACCATGTGTTTTAAGCTTTTATCATTTTATCATTAGGAGCAAAACATGCCGGTATGCTAACGGCAATTAGCCCCAATGCTAACGACAACAACAGACAAACTTGGCAGCGAAAGGTGAAGAAGCAAGACATTATTAGATGGAATCAGGATACGTTAACAATATATCTGTGCTAGGGAGAAATTGATTTGAAGTTTTTTATTGTAAAAAAAAAAAATGAGTATAGTCCCTTTTAACATAAACAGCTACATTTTTAATTAGAAAATATGTTGTACGGTTATTTGCATTGTTTCATGCTCTTAATTTCTGTAAAAAAAATAATAATAATAAAGAAAGAAAAATTACAAAGCACATTACAACCATGTGTTGCCCATGTCAGGACTTACAGAACTCCATTTACTGCCTGCAAATTATCAAGCCTATCTTGCCTGGTGTGCTAAGACAGCAAAAAGGCTTTAAACGATTCTAGATGATTCATAGATTTAAAACTGAGAAGTTCTCAGAGATCTACTTATGATGTCACAAATCTCGGAAATTCAGTATTATATTTCAGTCATTTTCTGGGTTTCAGATGAGAAAAAATAATATCTTGCAGGCAGAACTCCAGTGAAAACGAAGCAATGTTAGAGATGCTTTAAACTGAAAACAGTCAATTTTACGTAATATGTGTTATTTAAATAAAAAAAGTCACAAAAAAGAATAATTAAAAGAAAAAAAACAAATAAGGCACTCAGTTGATTAGAAAAATATAAAAGGTTGAATACTTTAAAAACTCACCGACACATTTATTCGGTCAGTATAATACTGTGTTTAAAGACTACAAAAGTAACAATGATTTGAACAAGTGACTAAAATAAAGTCAGTGAAAGCCCCAATGTGTATCTTGTTTGCTTTATCTTTTGCATTGTTTATTGATATTGATCAGTCCCCTCAAACTGTAAATTGGTTGAAATCACAATGCTGGTTCTCTCTGTTCCTTAGGTTTTCCTCTCTATACATTGCTCTTTTGTCGACTTCATAAAGAGCCGTAAACCTCCTTGTCTCTCCCATAAATCATGCTTTTAACCTGCTGTACTTGGGCTCCATCACAGCTCTCCTGCTCTGTGCATCCTGTCTGCTACCTCCCGCTTTTATGGACACACTCCTCTTAAGTTTACCTTTATTAGTCTTTCCTGACGGTGCATTTGAACAATATCCAGTTTCATAGACCAATAAATTCCTCTGGATAGTACATGAAAAGACTGGAGAGGAGTTAAGTCCCTCACAGTGGAAGTGGAAAGGCCTGGGTAAATGGACGATGTGGGGACCGCTGGTGGAGGGATACATGAACTGTAAGTCATCTTAAATGACACTAGTTTGGACAGCACATGGTTTGAAGAGTTTTGGAGACATTCTTTGCAGGGCAGAAATTTGAGTGATTATTTTAGAAAGTTAAAATGGAACAGGAGCAAGGGTTGTAAGTTGTCTGCTCAGGCTATGTCTCTCTCTGTCTTTCTTACTTTCCATTAAGATATTTAAGAATAATCTCAAAGTCTGACCTCTATACATGTGATATTTATTATAAAGTAGGACTGGGCTATATTGTGATACAAATCTAATTATGAGATCTTTTATGTGATAATCTGTTTTTATAACGAATTATCTGTTTTGGATGTAGCTGTTTGTTTAAAATGGCCCTTTATCGCACCTTATTCTATTGATCAGCCTTTGTTATGCTTTCAATTTTATTTCCCTTAAAAGCAAAATGAAAATACAGTATAGAATTTAGAAGTGTAGCTGTGATCTTACTTTTTTTTACTTTCTTTTTTGCCTAAGTTGCTTTATACAACTGTGTGCTTATGCCAGCATGTCGTTCACAAACTAGTATCTACCTTTTGTGTTAGGTTCAGAATAAAGCTCTAAATAAGGCTGTGCAATTAATCAAATTTCAATTTCAGTTAAAAATATTGCTGTAATCATTTACAAAATTTGTGTAATCGAGTAATCATAATTATTCTGTTCATAAGTTCTAATTTATTTCTTTGATTTGGAAAAATTGTTTGTTTCTTTACAATTGTAGAATACATTTACAGCAAGTTATCTCTAGAAGACCTGTCACGTATTTCATTTTTTCTTTTCTCTCTCTACATTTAAAGGGTATTAAGGCCTTGCAGTCTCTCTAAGCAAATAATCGTTTGAATAATTGTGATTTCATTTAATTGTGAATATTATTTTCATTATAAGCAAGCAGACCTAGCTCTAAATCAATTCAAGGGAAATGCTTGCATGATATAAAATGAGTTTGTGCTTTTTATGAAATGTTTTTAAGTTCTGAAAACGTGAGAAGCCAAAGTAAAATAGTGTACTTTTGCTTTGCTGTGTAATGTATCCGAGGCCCTTATGCATACAAACAAATGTGACCTTAAACCTTTGTTGTAACACTTTTTTTTTTTCTTCATAGTTAGTTAAAACCAACCTCCCCATTGACTGTATTTGGGTGGCCCACTCCAGGTTCAATTTGCTGTCTGGAGAAAGAAGTTTTTAAGCTGAAGTTGCTGTACAATTTTAATAAATATGTATCTTATCGGAGGGATATGTGAGCGCTATGTTGAATAAATTTAGATCTACTTCTGTTTGCAGGATGAAAATCAGGTATCCCAGCCTTAATGTATGTAACCCTCTTTTACAACCATGGGAACCTTCATGTAAACTCCATTTCAGCCTCTTAAGGACCACTCTGATGGCTCTGCTTTGTAGTGTCAAACATGTTCTCGAGTGTTTTTGACGTATACAAAGTCAGCCTTCTTCATTCCAACCTGCTTTTCATATGTTAAGCTAAACTTGTTTTATTTACAGAGTCTTGATTGGAGTGTTTATTTCCCAGCGCACCTTTTCTGCTCTCCACAGAGTGAATAATGAATCTGTGAGGATGTTCTGCTTCAGCTCTTGTCGTTGTCTTGTGTTTCAGAATGATTTGGGGGGCTGAGGAGTCTGACCCAGAAGTGGACCACGTTTCTGAAAGCTCGACTGGTGTGTTCTGTGCCGGGGGACGATGGAGTGGACACGCACTTCGACCAGCTGCGTGAGTGGAAGTATAACAAAGAAAGGGCATATACTGAACAAAGTCACTTTGTTCTTTTTTGATACAACTTTCAGAAAACACGGTTTCAATTGATTATTTTACAGTTTTAGTAAAGTTCCAAGATTTTTTGTGCTTATGTGTTTTAAATCCAGACTATTGAAACCATTTCTGCCATCAAATCATGTATATTATAAATAAGTGTTAACATTTATCTAACAAGGCCAAGCTAGATTTGTGTATTGCCTGCACAATTCATTCAAAACAAAGTAGACCAATCACTTCTGTTTTGCAAAAATCAATAGAAGGTTGCTTATAGGCCTTTCCAAATTTTTATATTCAGAAACAGTTACAAATCAAACAATGAAGCATTGTTTGTCACTTACAGTCACAGGAAACTATGTTAGTTTGACCTGATGTCTAGTGAAGCATTCTCAACATTTGATTGTCTTTCCAGAGGACATATTTATGCTCCCCAGCAGAGATGAGAAGAACCCCAAAGTGTACGCTGTCTTCACCACCTCCAGGTAATAAGCCTCACTGTGCAACACTTTAAAGACAGTGTTTAATTGTACATTAGTAAACTTTCCAGCAAAAAAATATGACAGATTTAAATATTTCCTTTGGTATTCACTCACCAAATGCATTATTATTGTTATTATGATGAGTTTAAAAACATTTTGCTGTCATGATAAAGCTAATAACACCTAGCATTCTAGCTTATTAGATGTAGACAGCAAAGCTCACTCTCACCTAGCTGCCATTAACGTCTTATAATAAAAACTGTGTACATCCTCCTATTTCTAAGCATGTAAGATTGTTACTTGTTTGTTCTGTGCAGTTCCCTGTTCCCTGGCTCGGCTGTGTGCGTGTACAGTATGGCTGACATTCGGGCAGTGTTTAACGGACCCTATGCCCACAAGGAAGGCCCTGACCACAGATGGGTGGAGTACGAGGGCAGGATACCCTACCCTCGGCCTGGAACTGTACGCTCATTTCAAATATGTCCACTTTAGTTTAGATATACAGAGGGTTAAATATTTATGTTTATAGTAGTGCTGTCAAGCGATTAAAAAAATTAAGAGATGAATTAATTAATTATGATTTGTAATTAATTAATCTATTTTTAATCTCACCTAAAAACACTCAACTTAAGTGTTTTTGTTTTGTTTTATCCAGTTTAAGTCATTTAAATTATTGTTGCAGATTTGTTGCTATCTTCTCGTCATGGAGTTTTTGAACATAAAATTCCGGTTCATCAGTCCAATAACTCTTTCATGCTCGTTGCTACTCGTGACATTTGCCCCCCGTCCCTCATGTCAAAGGTCATGTGCAGACTTTCCTCAAGTCAAGTTGAACAACCCTTATGTCCACTTTGCAACTCAATATGGAAACAATGAAGTTGAAGATTAAAATAGATTATTGCGATGAAAAAATCAACTTGATTAATTTGTCTGTAATTACTTCTCAATCTCAATCTCAATTAATGCACTAATTTGACACCCCTAGTTTATAGTTAATATTGTTGTAACTATCAGGCCTATCCACAAGAAACAAAAACATCAAAACGTTTACCATCACAATTTCTTTTGTTAAGCTTTTAGGCATTTCAAAACATTGTTCCCTCATTATGTAAAAACATTGTATTTAGCTGACTTCATGCTTTTGTCATGATGTCAGGGATTGAGCTCTGAGATTTCTGCTAACAATAGCATGTACAGGCAAGCTAGGTTTACTTACCCCCTTTTTCTAATTCCCTCTGCAGTCATTAAATGGAGATCTAACTCAATTCCTCATGTTTTTAGCTAAAACACATGATTTTAGTTAAAAAACATGATAAGCAAAGATTTAAAGAACATTAGTGATTCAAACATGCTTAATATTATTAATGCTTAATTTGACATGGTCAAATACAAACTTTAAACCAAGGCACAAAGTCTAAGTCAGATGTTAAGAATTCAGTCGAGGGTTCACTATATCCGAGCGAAGGTCAAAAGTGCACCTCACATTTAATCAGCTAGAGCCGTGCTCTGTTTAAGTTTTAATTAAGAGGTTTATAAGACGTCATGGAGGAGATGCGAGTCAGTTGCGGCCCTGGGTTATGGAAATATACAGTAAATTCTCCCAGGAGCAGCAGTAAAGCAGATGTTCAGATCTGAGCTGCTGGATGTAATGTTACATACAGCCACCAGAGGGAGACACACACTAAGGTTTGACTGTGAAGAGTTCTCACTCAGGCTCAGTTTACAATTTTATTGTAATAACTCTGTTTAATGGCAAACAAAAACACAATGTTTAGCAACTTTTGGATGAACTTATTGTATGTTTGCTTATTAATGTTAAGATGGACAAAATGTCTAAAATGAGAAAACCTGAGCCATCAAAATCATTTGAAGTCTTTTTTTTTATTATTTGTCACAATGACAATATATTTCATGACAGACATGCATGCAACCAACCAACCAACCAACCAACCAACCAACCAACCTAAACCAGCACATTTGCATTACATTTAAATAAAAACTATACATATGCACTCAAAGTATTTAGTTTAATTTAGTGTAAATGTAGTAGCTATTGATCTACTACTGAATGTCTCAAACAGTGGCCCAGGAGCCAACTGTGGTCCTTGAATAATTTTTGTTGGTCCACACATTAGCTGCTAAAATGGCCAAACTACAAAGTTATTGTAATCTAGATAACAAACATTATTCAATGTTTTTAACAGTGTCATTACTATCCAAACTAAGACAAAATGTTGAATGTTTCACTTTATATATGTCGCTCTCTTCCATATATGATTCAAAAGTGGCCCCTCTGTGGAAAAAAACTAAGATGCCCCTGTTCTACTGTTAATTTTATCTCAAAATATGTTCTTTGTTGTTCTAGCATTTTTATAATTTTTTTGTTTTACAAGTTTATTGAGTTATACAAATGTGCATTTTAAGTTGTTTACACTGTTGCACTCATCTCAGAGCACATAAAGCTCTTCTATCAGATAGAACATGACTAAAATAAACGGTTGATTCTATCTCATATCATTTACACGTGTTTTTTTCTAGTGCCCCAGTAAGACATACGACCCTCGGATAAAGAGTACCAAGGACTTCCCTGACGAGGTGGTGAGCTTCATGCGCCTGCACCCGCTCATGCACCGCTCAGTGTCTCCTGTTGGGGGCAGACCAGTGTTCACAAGGCTCAGAGCGGACTACACTCTCACACACATCAGGGTGGACAGGGTCACTGCGGAGGATGGTCACTACGAGGTCATGTTCCTGGGAACAGGTGAGGCCCAGGTGTGATGACAGCTGTGCACCAGCAGAGAGAGACAGAGGGTTAAAGTTGGTGAGCACAGTGAGGGAAGACCACTGACGGGAAGACTTAGCGTTTCTCTTTTTACAAAATTGCATGAAATTTAACAAAGACTGTAAGCATGTGCATGCGAAGTGCACTGTAATGAGTAAAGACTATACAACGACATTTTCTTATGAAACGTACCAGCCCTACCAAGGCCTCTGAACACTGCAATAATTTAGTCTGTTAAACATAACACTGATACTATTTCAGAATCACTGATCTTGATAGTTTATGAAGAGAAACTTTTTTGTGTTCCAGACGTGGGCTCAGTGCTGAAAGTGGTGTCCATCTCTCAGGAGAACTGGGCCACTGAGGAAGTCATCCTGGAGGAGCTGCAGGTCTTTCAAGTAAGCGTCTTTTAGAAAGTATTGATTTCATAGAAAGAGTAATTCTTTGCTCGTTCCTGCAAATCACACTAACTGACCTAGTGTCATTCATACTTGTTCAGTGCAATGCAGTGTGGAAAAAGAGTAGATAACATCCAATAACCATCATCATTATAATCCTAATGTGTTTTGATTTCAGACTCCCAGTCCCATCCTGAGCATGGAGATCTCTTCTAAACAGGTTTGTCTGTCAGCTCCATCTCACTCTGTAGTGTTGTCTGTGTTTAACAGAGCAGGGACAGTGTGTATTAACATGCGCACACACACACATTTACACAGCACCTGTCCAGGTCCAGCTTGTACTGTGGACTCTTGTTAAGCACTGACATGCCTCTGCACATTTGAGGAAGACATTTATTCACATTCCTAACACACAGGATTCTGACAAACAAGCATTTTCACCTTCCAAATTCTAGCTGTTCACTTGTCTCACCTTGTTTGAATAATTACAGGTTACATTTGGTACAGAAGAGTGGTCATTTAAAACACATTCATTTAAAAGTCATTTCCTACTACTTTGGTTCACATTTTCTCATGTTGTCTGTGATATGTGGAACATACTGTATGTGCATGATTTAAATAATCAAATGTCTTTCTTTAAGCCCTGACATCCCTGTGCTGTGTGCTCCTGCAGCAGATGCTGTTTGTGGGCTCCTCTCTGGAATTAGCGCGAGTGTCTTTAAGCCGCTGTCCTCTGTACGGTCAGGCCTGTGCTGAGTGCTGCCTGGCCCGGGACCCTTACTGCGCCTGGGACGGACACAGCTGTGCACGATACATCCCGCATCCAAGAGGTAACACAGCCAACTGAAACACACTCAACACTAAGTCAAGGTTAGTCGGTTTTATGCAAAGTGCTGAAGGTGAATATGAAAAACAAATCTTATATGTTGAGATACACATTTGGAACTCTTTTTTAGTTTGCTCAGGCATTTGTAAAGAAGAAGTCCACCTCCAGCCCACAGCCCTTCACCTGAAAGCAGACACTTCGAGGTCCTGAGGCTGTTTGCAGATCTGCTCTTTAACACTGAAATGACACTTGCATTCATCAGACTGAGCTTCAATCACAGCTACAAACAGAGACCAGCCTCACCTCTCTGGCAGCACAAAAATGAGCGGAAAAGCAAATCATCAGCTGCAAATGTATATGTGCCTTGACTGAGTTCAAAAGAGAAGAGAAAGGTTGTCCTCAGATGCTTTGCAAATCTATAGAAATTATTTGTGTTTTATTGTAACATTATTTAATAAATTGTATTAGGTAATGAAAAGATTATCACTTGGGCTATCATTAACAATAATTTAAGCTTCCGGAAGTCGAATTAGTATTTGAAATAATATTACAAACGTTGAGACTTTCTTAACATTTCTAGTCAAATAAAGGTGAAGATCTGTTGACATAAGGCTTGTAGAAAGACAATAATTACGTTAAAGTATATAATTCAAAGGTTTTGTTATGAAAGAGTATTTTGTAGGCGATTCGGACTCTACGTAGCCTAGTTAATAATTCTGATTATATTTTAGTCAATAATACAGTCCTAGTGATCATAATTAAATGATTGTTACAGATCTCACAGTGCGTACTCCACAGTGTGCCAGCCAGTTGACTCTTTACACAGTCTGAAGTTATTTTTCAAACTTTAAATGTATTAAAGGTCTCCTCTTTAAGTTATTTCATCACTTCTTTCTCATCTCTTCTTTTTCATGTCCTATGCATAAAATAGAGCCTAATGTATGAAGTACAAAATGTCTGAAAAACTATATTGGATCTATAACGCTAATGGCTAACTACTCCTGCCAAAGTGAGCCATATTGCACTGAATATGATCCACTCAATACGCAAAATCCATTTGACATGAATTGTTTTACAGACGAGCCAGAAGACAGGACATCAAGAACGGAGACCCTGCCACTCAGTGCTGGGACACAGAGGACCGTGAGTGCTTAGCTTTTCTGACTGTGTCTTTTATGATATCATATAACGTATATATTTAACACATTAAAGTCAAATACATTTTTTGTTGAACTGTTTAGGCTGGAATGGAAAAGGTGTGGAGGAGAAGCTGGTCTTTGGCATTGAGAAAAACTCGACTTTTCTGGAGTGTGTGGCCAAATCTCAGCAGGCTCAGATCCAGTGGTACTTCCAGAGAGCAGGGTCAGAGCGCAAAGAGGAGGTCAGTAGATTTCACACCAACATTGATACACACACATGCACTTACACAAACATTGTATAGGATATAGAATTCTCATCTTCTTGTTTATTTGTGCTAACCATGGTGCAGCAACTTTTGTATTTTTGCTGTTCAGGCTTATTCTACACATTATCAATCTGGGTAGACTGATGCTGAAAACTGTCAGACAAAAAGAATGGAACGTCATAGCGACTTTTTAAATCTGATTTGTCAAAGCTTTACAGTTTTTACGGATTTTTCGGACAAGTCATGTTAAGTCTCCAGTTGAAGTAAAAGCCCAAACATTTTTTCCATTGACAAATGCATAAACCGTCTGTGTGAGCATGTTTTTAAAAAGTCTAAATTGTTCTTAATTCTGCTAAACTAGGCTGAGGTACTTTCGTCTGCGCTGCCATGTTTGTTTTGGTTTGTGCTTTTGGTCACAATCAGGGCCACATTCCAACCATAAAATGTACATTTTTTGAACAATAAAGCACTCTGCACAAAATGGCACACACAGTCACGTACTGTATGTTTAACACAGTCCTACATGTCCCAAAATAACAGTTTGTAATATTGTGAAACTATAATACAAATAGTTATTAATACTAAACCATTTTTAGATAAATCAACATAAGGCAGTCTGAATCATGAAGTTGTGAATCTGAATTACCAGGGTAATCAGTTTACTCTCTCACATGTAAACAGGAGCAAAACTGGTCCAACCGGATTGAGGGGAAAAAAACAACATAGTTTGTTTTTTAGCCTAGTCTCATTTTCCTGATCATGCAAACGCACTGACTGAGACCTCTCGAGATGGATTTGTAAGATTTTGTGAAGATCACAGATATAATGAGAATCCATCCTGTAGGTCCAAGTTAATAAAAGATTAGACAGTAACTTTTCTTTAGCAGTGGAACTTATGTCACAATCCCACAGTGTGATTAGTTGGAGAACGGCACAGATACACACAGAAGTGAATTTGTTGTTAAAAGTTGACAGCATGTCTGTTGCTTATCTTTTTTGCATTTTCTCTGAACTTTGCAAAGTTGTCAGTTTTTAATTGGACAGATTTTTGTACGGGCTTGTGAATGGTACATCAGAGGCAAGCTATCTTGCCTATGTCTTGTGTTTTTTTCTTTTGGAACAAAAAGAGAAAGTCAGTCAGCCAATCAACCAAAAATAAGTCATATCAACTCAACATGTACTTAAAAAAAAACTCAAAATAAACTAGCTTTGAACTAGCTTTATTAATTGAGGATTGTGGTGCATAAGATATGAAAAAACAATAGTTTATCTTTGTATAATCTGGTTCAAGACTACCTTCAACATCCTTTTGGATCCTTTGTCTTCTCTTTCAGAAACCTTGCTCATAGCTTGTTTGATCATGTGTGCTGTAACTGGAAAAGAATTGTACAGAAAAAGATGTATTATCGCTATTACAATATAAATAACGTTACACAAGACAACAGATTCTAGATTCTGATCTTATCACATCAGCATCATTTTTACCTCTAGGAAAGAATATACTGCATTATAAAAGCTTTTAATGGACACACAACATGAAATAATGGAGTGCACAAATCACCTTGAGGGCTGTTTGTGCAGGATTGAGAGAAAATACAGGGCTGAATCCCCACAGGTCATAAGTTCTCCTCACACGCTGCTGTGGGAGCTCTTTTCCACACACACAGACATTATTGATATTTATGAGTAACCAGAGCATTGTGGAACTTTTCTGAAGAAGTTGAAAAATGTCAAGAATCACAAATCAGAAAGCCTCAGGGGAAAGTTCTGAGTTTAGGCCGGGACCACCACCAAACACACCTGAAATGTTAACTATGAAAAGCATCTTTATTAATGTTCTTTTTTCTGTTCAATGCAAAATTGAGTCATGAAGCTAACAGTCAATGTTCAGATCATAGTAGAGGCTGAGGGTTATATCCATATATATTGTACATCAAGGTATTTAGTGAACAAGATATGAATTTGGCCTTATTGTAAATATTGAGATAATAGGCTATAGGGTCAGAAAAAAATATTCCCCTTAAAACATGTAATTTCAATGATATTGAGATATACAGTATGTCATGTTCGGAAGCTAGTAGTTGCCTACAACGATGCTTTTAGACTTCTGTTGCAGGTGCCCAGGTGGCACAGTGCTAGTCAACTGTTTGTGAATGCTCACATTCTAAGACACCTATAGATATATAACAAAATATATCATGCATTTTTGTCGTTACCACCCAGTTCTAGAGCATTACAAATAAAGTAGTCCAATCGCTGTTGGAGAAATATTTTTGACAAGAATTACATAAAAAGGTTTAGAACGCAGTATAATCAGCCATGGGAGAGATCCATCATAGGGTTTCAGGGAAATCCGAGAAATCAAACTAGCCTAATGCAGGGTGAGTGAGAAATGCTACTTATCCTTAATTTAAGACATTTTCTTACACAATGTGTTTTCTAAGCACAACAAATTCAAACTCAATCATGGCACATTAAGGCAAACAAAGCTTTTTTTTTTTTTTTTAGTCAGTTTGCCCTCTCAGTGTATAGATCACATAGGGCAGTACATGTAAACCATCCTCTTGGTTAATTCTGCTGTTTATTACAATTACTTGATGTGTTTATTTATTCATTCAGTATTTTATCATGTAGGTTAACTGAGAACAGTTTCTTATTTAAAAAGACAATCTGTCCATAGCACTGTCAGTAGGCTACATAAATAATAAAAAATCATATACAAAGCATTGACAAATAAATACAGAAATAAAAATAGTTGTTCAGTATTGTGACACTCAGTCTCTTGAATGCTTGGCTTCCCTTTGCTGGCAACAGGAAGTTACAGTAGAAGTACTAGCCATGCTGTTAACTTGTCATACATTCTCTCCGAGCATTGCCAACAGAGAGCACCTCACACCTAATTGAATATTTCTCTTTTAAGCTATAAAGAGATATACATAGAAAAAATATTTGTAAGGTAATAACAACTTTCTGTGTCAAACAGCTCATAAGTCTTCACCTGACTGCAGCGCTGTGTCCGGGTGCCAAAAGTGTTTAAGAGGAGACAGGTTGAGGGAAAGTGCAGATCATATGTTATGTTCTGAGGTGTGGAAACGAGCTTTTGAAGATGACACTGGTCTGGTGAATGGGACTAACTCAACACACACCCTTTGGACAAACAACATTCAAATCCTCCTCTGCAACTGCAATAGAAATACATCAAACAAATGGTCCTGTTTGGGACACTGGAAATGATTTACGTAACAAAGTATGAATTCGGTTCAACAAGCTCAAAGGTTAAGTGTTTGTTTTTTTTGGTTTGTAGGAGTAAGAAAAAATATACTGTAAAATAATTAACAGAATGTGATAATTTGCTTAAGTTACAGTCAAATTATTCAGGATAAGCAAAATATTTCAAAAACATATACACATCTTGCCATCTTGCCTATACTAATTTTGCAGAAATGCTGGATTCAGAAGAGAGTTTTCCGGGCTTAGAGGAAAGTAGTATCTCACAAACGGACTGCCAGATGTTAGAATGTTAGAAACCTGATTAAAGACTAAAAAGTCATTTGTGCATATGTGAAAATACAAAGAAGTTGTAGGTATGGCCATGTTCCTCAATGTCAATGGTTCATTACAGTGTGTCTTTTTTTTATTCTGGCGCCTAAATTGTTTTATTAAGAATCAATATTGAGCTGGAAATGTGAGTATTACAACTGCACTGTTGGAATGAAAATTAAGAGAATTATCCAAAAAGCAATGAGCCCATCAGTCATTGGTTTCTCAGAATTCATAGTCATCGATCTCTGTCTGTTACAACAGTGTTTCCCCGTCATTAGTAATCTGAGATTTGTATTTGGAATGATTGCTGCATGTTTGAATAATCTTGCATTGTCCTACACATGACCTATTTCAGATCAATAGGTTCAATAGGTAAAGTGTTCATGATTTCTAGTGCTTCTAACTTTGCCTTTCCACTTTAGATGGGACACCTGCTCGCGCTATGTGGTTTTGATGAAACACTGCTTCTTTTTCCCAGTTTGTTCATCTGTGCCTTGTGTAAAGTCTCCTACAGAGGCGGCCCAGGACTCACTTGTGTTTTGGATGTGCTCCTCTGTTTGTGCGTCTAGTCAAGGTCTGATATGTGACCTATTGTTCTGAGAAGGACAGTGTTGATAGAAGAACTGCAGGGGTCCTTCCTATGGGACAGAGGTTTAATGTGCAAGTCATTCTAAAGCAGTGGTGTTGCATTTCTAAACATTTCAGGAAGACAAAATTTTGCATTTGATGTAGTCACAAAGAGCCATCATAAATGTATTTAGGTCAAGCCAGTTTCAGGAAGTGCCCTCAAAAATGTGTCTGAGGGCTGCGTTTAGCCCCCATAGTTTGAACTGTGCGCTGGCTGCATACCTGATTATTTAACATTTAAAGTTGTAGCACAAAGTGAGTAAATCAGAGACAGTTGGCAAGTTAGAAAAGTCATGATACAAGGAGAGTATCATATTAGGTGTTATGTTATTGAACAAGATGTCATTATTAAAATGAAAAAATTGTGTTTTATTTACAATGAGAATAAAACCTAATTAATAAACACAAACCTGCTTGCTGTAGCCACAGGAGTGTGCTGTGCTCATTAGAGAAAATGTTGGAGAGAATGTTATTGAGGCAATAAGTGATGTACAAACCCTAACCCATTTCCTTATCTTGAAGAACTATTTTGGCTTTGTCTGACTTTTGAACTGATTGGCTACTACAAAGTTACCCAGAAAAGAGAATTATACATTTCTATCACATTAGAATATTAGAATTTGATGTTGTTGATCCACAACTTGATAAATAGTTGTAACAAAACTGGTCTGCATGATGAGAGTCAAATAATGTCTTGCGGCATATATGCTTCCCCTATAAGCAACTGGTTTTATACCAGCACACGTTTTTGGTTTTTAACTGGATTATGATGCCTAGTAAGATGAGGAGATCGTGAGATGCCATTGGTCTGGTCACCATTTTGTAACTGCCCCTCTGACCAACAGTCACAGGCTGCATTCATTAGGTCACGTTGAATAGTATCTTACCCAAGGACTTATCCTTGTGTATAAATCATCTCCTTTATCCTCTCACACTTGGGACTAAACTTAGTTCTGAAGCTGAAGATTTGAGACTTGCAATGTAAGGAGTTGGTCCCACTGCCCTATTGTACAACTTCTCTGTTATGCTGGGTAAACTTACCATATGCACAAAGAAAGCTCGGTTATAGCCTATGCGTGACTTTTACAGTAAGCACTGAAAGGCTTATTTTCACTTGGACTTCTAACAACACATGTAAGTAATGAGCTTTGTGTGACAGGGACAGGAACAGGATAGAACAGGTCAGAATGTGCACTGCAGGACTATATGAGCACAGACACAACCTTTGTTTGATCAATCATCTGGCCCAGTTCAGTAATCTGCTTTTCTTGGCTCTGTTTGATGCTTTTCTATGGACAGTATGGAAATGTCAAAGTGCTAAGTACTTTACCCCTTGTGAACCGTGACTATTTCACTTAGAAAGAAAATAAACCATTACAACATTCTTCATAAAGGAGTTTTTAAAATATGTTGCACCATTATGACAAAATAGGATTATGTGTTTTTGGGTTGAAATTAAAATGGAGGGAACAATTTGACCGCCTTAGCTCTCTGAAAAATCAAACTCTCTGGAAAATACAGTTGAATAGCCCTGGCCTGATTTTTAAGTAATATTTTCCTTTAAAATCCTGACAAGACTGGTTCAGCAGTATTGAATGATGGTTCAAAAGCACAGAACAAATTGAATTTCCTTGCTTTGGAAGCAGAATCCGGCTCTCTCCTTCCGTTGCGTCTCATGTCAAGTCCGCGAGATTCTTTTTTGTAAGCATCCATGTTTGTTTTGATTCGGTGGAGTTCTGGAGGCAACACATTTCCCACACGGACAATACACTTTACAAACCTTTGCTTTATCTAAACATGTGTGTGTAGTTTGTTCAACTTTTAGATTCATTGGTTTTGGCACAAAGTTGTTTCCTTATTGACATTTTGCTCACAACTTTGTAACCGGAGAATCTGATTAAAAGCAGTACAGACTCATTCTTTGGTCCCAGGTCTTACACAAGCCTCTGCAATATGATGATTACATATACATCATTTTGTTGCTGTGTGAAATTCTAAATGTGTCTTAAGAAGATTCATCGAAAGTTTTATCAACTTTGGACTGCAGAATAAAAGAATGTGCCTGTCAAGCTTTGGCATAAATCTGTTGTAACATTAAAACTAGTTATGCATTTACCTCAGAATTGACTTTCTTGGCTCGATTTGTCTTAAAATTGGAAAATAGTTCTATTTTCTTCACATCTATGTGTTAGTATAATTCCCTTCACTATACATGTAATGTAGTGACATCTGATGTATGCTTAGCATATGCCATTGGAATTGATCTTTTGATGTTTTATTAAACATATTTCTTATGAATTAAATTAAGATCTCCAAAATACCTTCTTTAAAAAACTTCAAATATACCTACAAAATTATTCAACAGAGTTTAACTTGGCTCTGAAATTTTGGCCAATGTTTAACATTTAATATTATGACATGAACATTTATTTATTTTTATTTTTTTTTATTGTTTATGAGTAGACTTTTTACACTGATATCTGTAACTTCCTTTTTTCCTGTTCACTATTTTGATTCCCCAGGAAGTGTAGATTATCACAGGATTATCTGATGATACATGGTTTGTGAATAAGTGTTATTGTTTTGAGCATGAGTTAGCTCCAAGCCCCGGTAATCAAAGATGAGAGGAATGCTATGTCAATGGCTTTTGCTCACTGGCGTTCGTTGGCATATTGGCTGTTAGCCTGAGCCTTTTGCTAGATGAGCTACAGGTTATGGAACATGCGCCGTTGTGTTTCCCCCATAATTCTTTGCACGAGAAGCGTGACATTTTGACCGTTCTGACCAATCCGAGCGAGTTACAGAGCGAGCAGCGGTAGCCAAAGCTAAAGCTTAAAAAGCCTTTTGCTACCAAACTAAAACCTTTTGAATCGGAAAAAAGTTGGTGAAAATAGGTTTGAATTGCCTCAAAATCTGACCATTGTTAAAGCTGTAGATGCTGTTTCTGCCAAACACCAGCAGTTTGGATTTGCATTGCACTCTAGGGTAAAAATGCTTTCTAGCCTGTTGAGGGATTTTCTCTCTGAGGTACCAATGGAGCGGCCACTGGGGCTGATTTACAACAGCTTCAAGCTAGCAATGTCGTATCAGAAAATGTAATAGATCCTTGGTTAATCCTCGCTGGCTTCAATGCTAAATAAATTGAAGGATTGGAATGTATTAGGTAAGTGACCAAAACCTGTGAAATACTTTGTTTTACATTTTTGTGATGGCTAAAATCAGGTACACCAACTTTAAAAATGTCACAAAGCTGGAAAATAACAGGAATTATTTTGACAATTGTTATTATAGCCTGTGGTTAAAAGCTCAGACCAGTTTATTTCTTAAGTGTGTCATAAATGTCGTTAGTCCCAGTTTCAACACTTCCTCAATACCTTAATTTGATTCTAGTTTTAGCATCTGTTAATACCACTGACATACAAAGTCAACAAAACTCTTTAGTGAATACTTCTAAGTTTTGTTTTATGAATCAGCGCACTCTCTGGAGTAATCTGCTGTTCTTGGCTTCTGTCAGTGTTGTTCGGAGGCGACTTTGGAAATGTAAGGTTTCAGCGCGGTCGCCATGCATCATCCATTGAACTTGAACTATTGCTATTTTGTTGCACTTTTTGCCAGTGAACTATTTTTCTTAAAACTCAAACATTTGCTCAAGATCATTTTAAGACAAATGTGCAGCTGCTGTCCAACCTTGGAACTCGCTGCAGCTAAGCGTCAAATGACTGTATAAATAAAGAGTGTGTCACAGGATTATCTGATGATACATGGTTTGTGAATAATCCATCATTAACATGTGGTCGCTATGTTTGGCCAGAGACTCTTTCAGGTGCAATTTATATTATTTCCACTTCTTCCACAATTAAACATGAACATGGGGGTGGGGGGTATAGGATTTATTTGTGGAGTTGTGCATGCATCTCAAAACAAAACTATCAGCAGTTGATAGTAATCTAAGAAAAAAAAACTAACAAACAATGCTTTGTCTATGTGTTAGGTGTATTTTATACATTTACATTAGTGATATTTAATAACTACCACTTTTTTTAATAAACTGTTATAAGCTCAAAAAGTACTTTAGCAAAGTATGTGTTCCTTAAAACTACACCATATAACATGTTTACCAATACAACAGACTAAAAGCTGATGTCGTGACCTACATCTCCACAAACCTGACTAATGTGTGTCCTGAAGTTGTCTCATGCGTGTAATTGATCTTTATATGATGTGAGGAGGAGCTGCTGGACATTTTTTTAAGTTAAAAGAAACCTACACAGACACAGGGAGAACATGCAAATCCCTGGGTCACCTGGGTGTCCAGGGAATTCACCCAGGTGTCCTGGGTGTTTCTTGCTGTGTGGCCAGAGGACTAACCACTCTGCCTGCCACCGCGTCACCCATTATATGATGAACGCACGTTCCAAAGTAGATCCACCTTCATTTTTTCTGGTGTCAAAATGGTATCATACACAACATGCAGCCGTACACATACAATTCCAATGGCCCTCCAGAAGGCCCTCGGACATTTTCTTGATTACTTCATTACTAGTCACTATTGCTACTAAAAAATAAAAAAAAGTCAGAAATGTTACATATAAAAAAAGAAAAAAATGGAACCCTCTTATATACAGTAGAGCCACGTGAACCATTGTGGGAGGAATCAGACTCAGTTTGTACCGTAAACTTAGAAATGAATTATACACCCAAAACTTGGATTTTTGTAGAAGTTCTGCCTAACCCTAAAACTAATTTATAGTTAAATTACATTCAGCTTTTGCAAAGGAATTATCATTCAGGCCTTAACTCCAAACAGCAGCTTTACTTCTCTGTACATTTACAAAAACATAAATACAGTAGTGATTTTTTTTTTCTTTGTGAAGCTCTTGTTCTCACTTCTAACAAGGGTCACTCAGTCCTCAAAGGCTAAAAGTACAACATCAGCTTCACAAATTCTAAAAGTGTTCAGATTTTTTTTTTGTAGCTTGTTACAGAAAATAGGTCAGAAATACTATATGTGTCCCTTTACTTTCTGTAAGTATTTGTGACTCCTGTCTTTTAAGCAGAGGCAGTCTGTTTTCCCTGTTGTTTTCACACCTCACTCATCTTCTTGGTGTCTTGGTCTATTCTTTCACAGTTTCCCACACTCATATGGTCTGGCCTCCACACTTGTACCTCTGAAACTCTCCCGACAACAGCTGCACTCTGCACCTGGAGCCTGTGCTCACGTGCGTCTAAGCTCTCATGCAGTCTCTGATCCCTCCATAAAACGCATCCATTAAAGAGGTTTGAAAGAGAAACGTCATGCTTTCATAAGTCAAAAGTCAAAAGGGTTGATTGAAATGATTCTCAACATGAGCTCTGGAATGTTCGGCCCATTAAAATCATGAAAAACAGTGGGATTCTGGGTAGTCATATGTTGTTGTGTTCTTTAAAAACATTTCGCCTCACTCATTAAGAATTGTGCATCATTTTTGGGAGGAAACAAATCTCACAAACAATCAAGACTGTGTTTATTAATTCTTGTAAACAACTATTCAGTTCCTTGTTGACATCAGTGCATTCATACCAAAACAACTGTGTGTGACCATAGACAACACAGAAGAGATAAAAATGTAAAAAAAAAAACAATCTTCGGTCACTTCAAGATTGCATCATGACCTATTAACTCTCTTGTAATCTTTAGATCTCAGCGTTTGACAAGAACCTTTTGAGAGGTCAAGCTTTTTCTGAAACAAACTTCAGCTCAGTGTTATTTTCATCGGTTCTACTTTTGGGTGAAAGAATATGAGCCACTACAATGAAATAATGTCTTTAGGGGAAAAAACACAAGGTTTACATGGTTAAAACCAACAAAAGCTGTGTTACAGACGAGGAGTAAGCATAATTTTCTACTTTCTGATGCAGATTATATAGATTCAGTTTCTTTCACGGGGCATAGGTTATAGTAACCCACTAAACATGAAGAAATACAGTAGTTTGACTGACTCTGACCGCTTTTGGATCGCTCACAGAAGAGGACGTTTAGTTTTTCTCCTCGAGACTAGCTGCGAGTCCTAGTCCAGTGAAATTGTGCTTTTCTTCATTTTAAAGATAAAATATCTGCTCCAAACTTACTCAACATTGTTTTTAGTGGAAGATGTTTTGCCTGTAATCCGTTTGAAAAGAGAGCCAACTCTTTAGAAGCAACAGATTACATAAACACAGCCGACTGTACTCCATAGTGTCAACAAAAGAGCACATGTATTTTCCAGTCCAGACTTCCACTGGGTCTTTGTACTCACACTACACCCCCCTCTGGTGGTGAATCTGTGAAACGGCATCATGTTTTTGACTGCAGACGAAGTCAGTATATAATAAAAGGAGTGTGACAAGTTAATACATGGAAATATTTGGTTTACTCCGTTTTAGGCAACACAGATTTGAAACTGAATGACATAAACGTTCATAGTTTTTATGTAAATTTGAATTCTGAATATATGTTTACTGTCTGTCTATCTCTATACTATTTCTCGCCCCTAAAACTAAAACTTAACTTCCAAAATAGTCACTAAAAGTGCCAAGCTTTTGCTAATGCACTGCAGCCAAGGAGAGCATTCAGCAGTGGGATTTAAGTCAATTCAACCAAAGATACTTCTGCTGCTCAGCACCAGCAGAAGTATCCACAGGCAATACACTCGGCTTGTAATTGAACTAACATACACAAAAGACATATTTCACAAAAATCACAACCTAGTGGTGCATATTCACACCAAGCACAGGAGGGTTCTCGCATTGAACCACTAACAGTCTAGGTCTGTTCACTCACTTCACAACCCAACAAGTGATCACTGGACTGGACTTGACGTCCCAAGTGCCTAATTGAACTCGTAGGTTGGACCCTCTGTTCTGCAGCAGTGAAAGGCTCCTGGATGTGACATCAGGGGTGAAAGGTCAGCGAGGCAATGACCAACACAAAGTATAACGGCCTTTATAGGTTTTTGAACACATGCAAACTCCACCCTTCTATACGTTATGACGTTATTGTCACATCCCTAAGAATTAGTAAGCTGAAGAAAATTTTCTTTTCACGTTTTTCAGTATATTTGTAGAAAGACCTTTTTGTGCCATTACAGATGTTTAGTTAACTCTGGTGTGACGCTTTTCCCAAAGGCTAAAGACACTGATATGCAAGTATCCAGCGGCCCAGGTGGAAGAAAACTGAACATTCTATTCTATTCCTCAGTCTTATTCAGTCAAAAATATTGTTTTTGAAGATCCAGAGGTAGCAGATGTGCCTTGTATGTTATTTTTTCTATGCCAATTGATTCTACAGCTTGAATTGTCAAAGTTCTTAACTGGCTTAGTGAAGCATCATTGCAATGGATTACAAAGGCGTTAAGTCACATTTACCAAAATTGTATTGTTTACAAGTCTAATGAGTCACTCATTAAAGGTGAGGGTAAATACTTTAATACTATCATGCCCAAACAGCTGTCGGCACCGTCTGCCACAACAATGTTCTCTCGTAGATACGCACACTTTTGGACACTTATTTTGTGTGATTAAATCTCAGCAGATCACTCATTAAATGGTGAGTCAGTGGTCCTTGTAGAGACAGGTGTTCAAAGATACTGAACAAATGAAGTCAGCCCACCTGGACCACTTCGCACTACGTAATCACTAATGCCTTCACTTTGAACGATTCAGAGACACACTATGTACACAAATACTTATTAAATGGAGATGTGTTGCCGTGGGGACGATGTGTTTACAAATAGGAATTTTGGTGAAAATCTGCTGCATGGTATAACTTTCTGTGGGTAAAAATTAGGGTTGGGTAATAAGGCCGACTGCTCTGCATATTGTCAACAAAAGAGCACATGTGACTTCCTCTGGGTCCTTGTGTTCAAACTACACCCTCTCTGGTGGTGAATCTATGAAACTGCATTATGTATTTGACGTCGCCTCATGCAATAAAAGGTGTATGATGGAAATAGATGTCATTGGCAGGCTATGGTTGACCACAAATTGATATTTTTGTCATTGGCAGGGAAAGAGTTCATGTATTTTGAAATTCTGATGTTTTTTTGTTTGCTCACAGTTGTATCTCTAAATCCAGAGGATCAGAATCGATGTCGGAGCAGTTTGAAGCGCTTGCTTCAACCCACACACTGCTGTTCTACAGCTGTGTTGTTTTAGGCTCATGCCACATGACCAATCACACCATCAGACACCATTAGCCATTTAGCACACCACGCTACACATGCACGCTAGCTCTACCACGTGACCTTCTAACCCCAGCGTGGCGGGTGACACTCAGCACAGTCATTTAAAGGTACTTTCCACTTCGAGGGTCATTAACATGTTTAACCCACCTTGGTGCTAACTCTGGCATAAACTTCATGTGCTTCAACAGCACAGAGGAACTATAAAGAGCAAGGGGTTCCACAAGTCTGAGATGGAATTTTAGTCAATTCAATGTATTTGTAAAGCCCAAAAGTACAACATCTCAGAGGACTTCACATGATTGTTGATTTAGCAAAGAAAATCGTCAGAAAATCAGAGAATTAAATATTTGGTCACTACCAACAGAAGCTTTTAAAAATCATTATTCAGAAATACTGAGGCAAACTGTCCAACAACAAACAGACAGATGAATAATTGTCCCAGAGTATCCCCTGTCCTTAGACCCTCCTTCTCGGCAAGGAAAATCTCAAAAAAGAGAAACCTTAGGGAGATCCACTCCCATGGACCAACAGTCTACTTTAGTTTTAGTATGTTTATAGTGGGATAATACATTTTAACAAAAGATTAGCCTAGATCTGCTGGACTGAATCAGTTTTGTCAGGTGGTTGTGGGTGGAGACATCGCTCAGTCACCAGACAATCCATGCCAAACTCAGATTCAAGTTCATGAAGTATGTATTTATGATAATCTAGTCATTTTATATTATCTGGTTTCTTTTCTAGACCTTCATTACTCTACCATTTAGGCATAAGGATATAGAGATGCTCTTTTTTAAATTAAACTATTTATGTAATTTTACTATCTTTTTCCTATTTTACACATTATACTAAATAACTAATTAAAATGAACTCATTCATAATTTTACACTTATAATTTGAGAATTCTGTTAGCCTTTTACTATTTTTTAAATATAATTTTATTGGTAATTTATAAATATTTGTTTAAAATGTGTGCTTATTTGAGCCCTGATTAAAAGCATTTCTTTTGTACCTGCAGCTTTTACTGACACTATGACTCTTTATGGAGCTCAACAGTGGAAGATTGCACTGGTTTCGGAAGTTAATTGCTCCATTGTAAAGCGCTAAAGACTTTTCGAAAAATTCAAATATTAAGAATTTAAAGCCATGTATAAAAAGCACATTTATATCTTAAAAATCAGCAAACTGTTTCAATAACTTCGTAGTTTGTAAAGCTCCTGACTCACCACATAGATGATTAGACCCAAGGACGTTTTCAAGCTTTTTTTTTTTTTTTTCCGAAACTCCTATGAAGATTTAACATGGGAACCCACGCTTGTTGAACCAGGAAGTGGCTGGTCACTGTTGAGCTCTATTTGTTTATTGTTTTATATTTGAATCTGGTGAAAATTCTAATAGTTCGCCGATTCAATGTGTGATGTCACAATATGAACATGGCACACCCTGTCACATGGCAAGATACTTTATATTATTGTCTTTTTTTGTGTTTTTTCAGCGTGGTGTCAGTGAAAGTGAAACTGGGGAGGACCACCCAAGCACAGCCAATCAGAGAGATGCATTTGGCTCTTAGATTAGAACCACAATTCTTTATTTTTCAATTTAGACGTTACTTGGTGGTCTTGGTTCAGTATTGTCAGCAAACAAAGATGATATCGCTGGCATTTTTTATATTACGGTATTGCGATATCATCAACATGTCCTTTAAATGACCATTGACCCTATCATCTTGTGTTTCTCTTCCAGATCAAACCAGATGACCGCATGCTTTACACAACCCGAGGCCTCCTGATCCGCTCCGTGAAGCCCTCAGACGTCGGTCTCTACACATGCCTTGCCAAGGAGCACTCCCACTTCACCCACACACTCCTCCGAATCAAACTCCAGCTCGTAACTCAAGCACAACTGGCCTCCAAACCTACTGACGAAGCTCACCTCAAAGCTGAATCCAAGCAGCGCTACAAGGACTACCTCCGGGTCATGAGCGCCCCCTACAGCTCGCTGGAGGAGTACTGCGACTCCCTGTGGCTGGAGAAGAGACCGTCCAGGGTCAAAGGAAAAGGTTTAGGGGCCAGTAAGTGGAAACACATGCAGGATATGAAAAAGAGCAGGAACCGGAGACACCACGTGAGAGTGGAGAAGGAGGCGCAACGCTAAACAAAAGACTGTGTTTGGGTTCGATTCAAATGTGTTTCAGCTGTTCGTAGCGCAATTTCAATTTGTAAAAGTGTTTTTTTTTATTTAAAGACGTGCAGTATATTATGCAATACTATAACGTTTGCTCATCATTTCAGTTACATAAGGCACCGTACCTGATTTTTGCCATCAGGTTACATAAACAAACTAAACTATTTAAAAAAAAAAACAACTTACACATCAGTTACATGTTTTGCCAACTTACCATTTGCATTTCGAGGCTTATAATTCTTCATCATGATGAGCTTAGAAGTGCTTTTCACAACTCTTAGAAACTAGTGCGAGTTGAGCTATGTCAATACTCTAATAAGAGCTAGCTAGCAATACAAAGCTATCTGAGTTTAAGTCTTTAAGCTCTTTTAAAAACATGTTTTGCACCAGACTGTGGTTTAACAGCTAATTAAGATAATGATCTAGCTTTTTTGGTTTGAAAACCAATTTCAGTCTGTATCTGCTCATATCTGTTATTGTCTGATAAAAGTACTACAAATTGCTTTCATTAATTTTAAAGTTAAATTGTTAGAAAATGGAGCATATAATGTTGTGTGGTTAACTTAACAACTTTATGTGACAAAGGTCAAACAATATGAGATGCTCTAGGTCAATATTAGTCAGCAAATAATCTTTTTATGTCCAATGAAAGATGCAATCAGGACATCAAATTCATGCTTTGGTGCTGATAGTTAATCCCAGTGTCTGATCAGTGCATTTCCAACTGTGTGCACATCAGATTGAACTCTAAATATTCTTTATTGATCGTGCTCCAAGTATGTTCATTTCTGACGACATATCATGCCAGTCACAAGCTGGTTTTGTTTATCTCAGCTTTGTAAAGCCCTCTGTGGGAAACCTCTGATATACAGTAGTCATGTTGTATTTTGTACATGCTGTACGTTTTGGGATCATCAGTCACTAAATTAATGCATTTCAAGGTAATGCATATCGATGAGGAGCAAATCAGTTACTTGCAAGAAAAGTAATCAGGTGTAGCCTTTTTTAATTCAAGCCTTTTGGTATTTTTTGGCGTTCTTTATTATACTACGAAGCCTTCCAGACAAAGCAATAACATTTCCATAGATTAACTCCCCACATTGGCAGTAGAGTCCACAAACTTCACACATTAATGAAAAGGATTGTGACAGTATTAAAGGTGCATTTTTTTAGCTAGTCCAAAGAGCTCTGTGTACTACCATGACAATTTAAGTGTGAGATCATTATTGTAGAAGAGTTTAACACAGTAGAAAAAGTGTAAATATGAAAATGACATGTACAGAAGCATGCCTTGTTTACTCCACTCTTAAACTCAATGATTATGTTGTGATAAGAATATTTTTGTACAATTGTTTGTCAAGTTGTTGGATTGTTTTGTATAATTTAATAAATGTTTACTAAAAATATATACCATGCTTTTACAATATGTAGTAGTACACCAAAGAACATTTATGAGATATGTGAGTATGTCTTTTGCTTTATTTGTGTGCTGGGTTGCAATGACAGTTTGAGCAGGAAGGCCCAGACTTCTCTTTCCAAACACACTTCCTTCAGCATTGTAGGAGTCCCTCTAGTATGTCCTGGGTCTTCACTGCGGTCTTCTTCCTCTACCTGGTGAGACCTGCTCCAAATACCGCATCAGGGAGAAGTCCAGGAGACTATCACTTCATCAGGTTCTTCTTAATGTTGAAAAGTTGATAAATTTATAAAAAAATGTACAAGTTACATTACATTCTTGTTTCATGATTTAAAAGGACTTAAAACTTTTTGTATTGTTGCTGTCCTTGAAACATGTCCTTTGAGCACTCCAAGGTTGGAATTTTATACACAAGAAAGTAGGACTGGGTATTGCCAAGAGCCTTCCGATACATTTAATACATATCAAGATGTACTTTAATGACCAAATTGAGAAAATGTAGAAAAAAAAACTATAGACAAGAAATGAACACTACCTGTAAAAATGTTTTTGAGTGCAAAGCTCCTAAGAATGTAACTTTGATCATGTAGAATAACAAAATGCAGACGTGTACTTTCACGCTGCTTTAATGTTACATATGTGTCCTTTGAATAAGTCATTTTTCAGCTCAATAGTTTCAGCCTTTAGGAAGCAGTCCAGGTTCAGAAGTGTCAAATGTATCGAGTTTAAGAATCTCGATATGTATCCCCATATGCCTCCCTGGAACGATCCATAGTTTGCCACGATCTATACACCGGGTACAGCTACTAGAAAGAGTAAAACACACGTGACAATCAGCTTCTCATGTCACAAAATGAGTGCTATCTCCTGTGGCAGCAAAAGAAATTACATAGGGGAAGTTTTCAAATCAATCTAGCCTGAGATTGGATGATTTACTGAACTTAAAAACAGTACAGAAAGTCTCACAAACTGAATGAAGAATATCTCAGGCAAAACTTTTAAAGAAGAAGCAATGTAGAAACAGGATTTAAAAACTCCAGGTCAGTTTTGTACAATATGTGCCCTTTAGAATTATTTCCAATTCGAACCATTCATCATAATTCTTTTTGTAGACATTTCATATGTAAGTTAATATTTCAGCAGACAGTTGGAAAAGTCTTAGTTTTGCTTGACTTATTTCAGCTCTGGATATAGCAGCTCCAGTCTCTGTCCGTCCCAGTGGATCCCTGTTGGCAGGATGATTCAGGATTCAGGAGCAGCTGCCTCCAGGTTTACACAAACATACATAAAGTAGGTAGAGCCGGCTAAAAGCGTGCAAAATGTGAGAACTTGTGATCCTGATAACCGAGTCACAGAATAGAGAGATAATTCTATTCTGTGCTGAGCGTCATCAGCAGGAAACTATGACGCAAGCTGTGTGTTTGACCTCAAAAGTCTCCTAATACTTACATAACAACAGACACACACATATCAGTTGGTCTAAAACACTTCAATCATAGTGGAACTAATGGGTTTCCGCTTGTAATTAATTAAAACATGCCCTGTAAAAGAGCCAGTCCTTGTTTAAAACAGTTTAAATAGCATATACAAATATCAAATCATTTGTAGGATATTTTCCAAATTGTTAGCACTTTTACATCATTGACAGCTTTACATACAACCACGAAATCATGTCACATAGTTTCCAGACAGGAAAAAAAAGAAAAGAGATAACTGTAAACTGGAACATGTTTATCGCTATTTATCATTTTATTTTCAAACCTATATGAAATCTTGTGGAGCCTATGTACTCTGAGCCCTTCATCCAGATGTCCCATTTAGTCTTCTCCTCTGTGATTTCTGTCTTTCTTGTAACAAAAGTCGTAAATAATACAGGCTGCATGTTTATGGTTTATTTATCACTGGTGCAATGACGCAGCAGTGCAGCCATGTCAGACAAAGACCAGAGAATATTGTGGGCTTAGGCTGAATGTACTAATGCATTGCAAATATATTTAGAACCAAGTGGCCAAGAGTTAGCCTGTGTGGCAAACCAGAGAATATCTAAAGACATTGCTCTGTTTATTCCCATACAATATTCACAGCAGGCTAATTCCCTAATGCTTTTAACTAAGATGTGCAATGCTCATGCAAATTTCTCAAAATTAGATACCTTTCCTTTGAGCCCCAATTTTTGTATTGTGTGTGTAGCCTAATAGGTTGAAAAACGCTATATCTAAAGTTCCATAAGAAAACAGACCCCCCCCCCATTTATTTTTTGTATTGCTACCATCTTTTATTTTGGGTGCAATACATATTGTCGCCACTAGAGGTGCTATAAGTGCTCTGGATACTAGAGGGACAACGCGCATGCGCAGCTTCAGATGTGGCCAGACCTCGTCTCCTCTCGTCTATCCACAGGTAATGGTAATAAAAGTTGTTTTATGTAGCTCAAACATTTGGTTCAAACATTTTCGAGACATATTTCGAAGGGTTTTATACAAACTGTAAATTTTAGAGAGTTTTGTCGAAGGAAAGTATATTTGTTGTACTTTTTCATGTAGTCTCGTTTTCAGTCTGAGTAGCCATGTTGTTAAGTCGGTCAATTCAGTAGTAATAACGGATGTAAAGCCTAATCTAAATATTGTAAGTTACTCGAGTTCTTTGAAACTCAGTAGTGATTGCAAATGTATTTTGTTTTGAGCGTAAATGTTAGTCAGATCCAAGTTTAAGGCATCCGCCATGCTTTTCCTAGAGACGGTTTGCCGCCATTCGGAGGCACTTTTTCTTTGATGTTGCCGACCCGCTTGTGTGTGTATGTGGTAGGGTGGAGTAGAAGTGTGAAGAGTATGTGAAATAGTGTAGTTAATGCACAGTAGTAACATGTATTGAATGTAGTCAAATGTATATGTGTATTTTATTTATTTTTGTATATTTTTATGAGCTTTTGTAATTTATTTTATTCTATATTTTGGGTTTAGAGTGAATTTTTATATTGTTTTACTGTCCTTTATTTAGTATTTCTTAATTTATTGTCCTTTATATTATTTTCCAGATTGCTGATTTTTGTGAGAATGAGATGATTGTGCGATTAAACAAGCTGTGGCCAGACCTAATGTCTCCTCTTTATCCACAGCTCCATCACACTTTTTAGGCTATACAGTCTAACCCTAGCTGTGTGCCACTTGCTACCGCCCAGCTATCCCCTAGGGCTGGCGCCGTTAACGTTTGTTAAGTGTTTTAGCCCATTACCAGATCAAGGTTTGCTGAAACTGTGCATAAATTGCACATCCAGACCATTAGAGGGCACTAATTGCAAAGGTTGTATTGTATTTAGCAAGTTGGTGGTGGCCAAAAGAAGAAGCTTGCTTTTCTGCAGTGTTTTCCACTCTGAGGACTTGACCGAGAATGAGTGAGTTGAATGTTGGCAATTATACTGTATTTGCGGCTATTCATATGTATAACTTTTAAATGTGTTAAAAAAACAAAACACAAAGACGCACACATAAACGGTAAAGCAAAGTCAAATTTGAGTTTTGTACAGCGTTTTCATGGCCGACCTCCGGAAGGATTAAAACAAAGACCTTTGAATGGTTGTACGTTTTTGTAATAAATCCTGGTCAAATACATCAGAAAAAAAGTTGAAGTGTCTCATTTATAACAAAGTCATGGATTCTCTGCATGGATCATCTTGCACAACATTCAATCAAATTGATTATGTAGAAATAAATCAAATTCAGCACACATAAAATATTGTAACACACGATTAAAGTTACGCATTCACAATCAATTTATCCACAACCAGATCATATTTCAAATGCATTTGAACAAAGCTAAGCAGTAAATGCACTTATAGATTAAGATTTTAAGATTTGAGTTAGCTACAATTATAATCTCCATCGTTTAATTTAAGAAAAAGATGAGAGGACACAGACACAGTTTCTTAAAAATGTTTCAACTTTGCCTGTAGAATCTGTGATATGTTTTTAACTTAAGCACACACACAGGAGGCAATGTAACAGGTAAGCTCTGTGGAAAGGCAACTCCACTCACAGTAAAAAAATATATGCTTTTCAAACTGTTTTTGAGCAATAAAAGCACACAAAACTGAATAATGCAAGATAAAGATGTTTAACATTGCAAGTAAAAGTAAAACATTTCCATAAATATAAGCAGTGACAAAAAAAGCGTGACAGTGAGCACTAAGCCAAAAACTTTAATGTTCCAGTTTCAACCAACATTAAACAGCACAATATCTTGATCTCCTTTTACCACTAGAAATATCTGATGTTAAGTAGGCCAAAACCTCCATCTCCACCAGCTCCAGCTTCAAATACTTTCTTTAATTAGTACTGTCTCGCACCGGAGTCCACTTATCACACGAGCTGACAGAAAAAGCTGATCGAGCGGAGACAGCGACCAGACCGGAATTGAGCCGTCAGAATGTGAGATGTGTTGTACCTCTGTATTACAGGCTCTTTACCGGCGCGCACAAGCGGGGATCGGACAGGTGCTGACAGACGACTCCATGGCCTGAGTGAGGAAACCTAAATGTTGTCAGACGGATCGGTGTGGCTGGTCGCTGCAGGCTAAGGCAAATTCTGGAGGTATGTGCATATGGACCAAAACAGTTGTTCCCTCCCGGAGTAATGACGGCTTGTGTTGTGAACGTGGTGATTTAGTGATATGAGATTTGTAGCAGGATGCAGTCGAGATCCAGACAAGGACTTGATAGATGTTTTCATTTCCAGTGGCTTTGAAAGTAAATGGTTTCTCAGCGTTGAAAGCGGTATTAGAGTACAGTTACAGTATTTGAATAATACTAAAAGAAAAAACGAAAATGAAAGTCAGTCAGTCAGTCAATAAGTCTTTGGTCAGTTACACATGATTAACAAAAGACTGCAATCTACAGACCAAAAGAGTAGGCTGAAGAATACACTTTGTATTGCCTAAACCAGGGGTCAGCAACCTGCGGCTCTTTAAAGACATCACTGTGGCTCTTTGAGATCTGATTTGAATGAAGAACCAGACAATATTAAGGTTAAAGAACATTCTTTATTATTCTAGTATGTGTTTTTTAAAAACAAAAGTTGTTTTAATGCTTTGTTTACCAACCTTTTTTGAGTCACGGCACACTTTTTTTCTCATTTGTTTTCTCATTTTTTTAAATGGCACGCGAAAATACAATTATTTAGTGTTATTACACTTAAAATTTGGAAATTGTGATTGTTTGGTTGTAATTTTTAGTCAAAAGGGACATACCAAAAGTGTAAATTATGTACTAATTTGATTTCATAAAGTGGAATATTTAAAACTGATTCATTTTTTCAAGGCACATTTGCTAGTATCTCAAGAAACACTAGTGTTTCCAAGCACACTTGTTGAAAATCACTGCTTCAGTGTATGTTTACTGGTTATTTGATATTTTCAAAATGTATTGACGGTAACTAGAGGTAAAGCCTCTTTTTCAAAAACGTACAAAAAGTGAAAGCTAAGTGAAAAAAAACATGTTTGCGGATTTAAACTGATTTTAAAGTTAGCAGATTCCTAGACTAAACCTATAAACATAAACTATTGTATATAAGATCACAACAACCAGCCCATAGATTGAACTATGATATTACTATCAGATATAAACATGTATCTGAATCAATAGATAATTATGTACACATACATACATCTCTTGTTTTAAGTATTTTATATGAAACAAAACAAAAAAAAACGTTTCTATGTGAGAATTTATTTTACCCTTCTAAACAGTCAGGGCTTGTCTGGGGCTGGCTGGGATGTGCAGGTCACTGAGCACAAGTATCACGTGTCATTTAGCATTAGTCGTCACTGGATATCGGCTTTCACTCGCGGTTTGATCAGCCCTGTGTTATTCCCTATAGGGGTCAAAGGTCAGTAAAGCTGCAGGGTTTGGGGAACTTTGCATTTTTTTTCTTTCTCTAGGGTAAAGCAGTTAAGACCATGGATGTCTAAATATGACGAGTGTGTTTTTGTGCTTTGGGAAGTAATGAGTTTTGGAGGAAACCAGTGGCTCATGTTTGACACAAACCATTCCAGTAGCCTTTGGAAGCATCAGGGGGTCGTTTTATCCACGCCAAAACAACGTCTCTATTTAACAAAACAGTTCCTATGCTTTTTTAACCTACTTTGACCAAAGTCATAGTTCAATGGGACCATACTAGGCTAGCATTTTTTCAAAGTTGTAACTATTTGTAGTGGTAGCGGTGGAAGCTATGGCACTGTGCAATGCATTGTGGTACTCAGCTACTAAATTAGGCTCCAAAAACCAAAATCAATGATGTCTAAAAATGTTGATGTTTTTGCTTATGTTGTTCAGAGAGCATCATTGGCTTGTTTTAGTTCAAAATAGCTAACTTATGTACATACAAGCATTTCCTGTTAGCATTAGCTTTTAGATACAAACATGTCTCTTTTTAAACACACAAGTGTCCTTTGGTGAATTATTTTTCTGATTTGTGAACGTGTTTTCTGTAACATTCACAATAACTCACCGTCACTGTCTGATCTTTACCGTTTTAAGCTGGTGTAGTGAAATCTCATAGAAATGAACTGTATTTTGAACATAGCCAACACAAGCAAACTGAATTTCCGTGCACACAGCCAATTCATAGTTGTGAGATTTATTGCTAATGCTAATTCATCATTTAGAAACTCAACTTTGTCCACAAATTATGAATAATCGCAAGGTTTGTTGCTCCTTCAAACCCATCGACTGTACACTTACTTGAGTTCAAAGCCTCATTGTTGAGTCAGTGTGTTAACATTTTAGTGTTTTATTTGAAATAATGGGTAGATCTGTATCTCTAGCATTTGCGCTAAAGGCCAATTGTGTGAGAATCTTATACTCCACATGTTATTATTGTGGAGACTAGATAAATTACATAAATATAGACATTTAAAATTCCTTAAGAGGGATTTTTTTAATTTAATGTTAGTCCTTAGAGCCATAGTCCATGCTCTGTATCTGCTTGCGTTAGATCCAACAAACATAACCCTTCCTCATGATTCTTCCACACAGAAAAGTTAGAAAAGTATGGTCCATCTCCCTGTGCAGACAATCACACAGCTAGTTTATGACGTAATTGTGACGATGAAAGTCTCTTCATATGGTTCTCGCTTTGTTTTGACTTACAATACGGTGCCTCGATCCCATCAGCCAGTGTGGAATGTAAGATGTGACGCAATGTTCCAAAGTTATGCAAGTTATCTTAATTCAGCTGTAATGTTTATCTCTGAAATCTGAAACTGATTTGACACACTTGATTCTGTGTTAGGTTTCTAGTGGCCTAAATGTAGTTTTCATAGAGAATGTCATGGTTGACCGTCTTCTCCAAAGCAGTAAAAATGACTTTGTGAACACCTCCGTCAGTCCACATGAGCGTTCCGTCTGTGCGACATCGAAGGATCGTCAAATGTTTTTTCAAAGCCAAAAGAAAAGCAGAGCCGTTCTCAGGGAGGATTTAGCAGATTAGCAGGCAAGTAGTTTAATTTATTTGACTGATATATCCCTTGTAAACATACCTAGGTTAGCTCAACAGTTTGACAGGTTGTGACGATAATGAACTTGGCTCTATGCAAATACACAGCCTTCAGTGGGATTTTACAGCTAATATTCACACATAACTATACAATACAGTGGTGTTGGTTTAACTGGCGCACTGGCCAGTCTTTGAACTGTGCTTCCAGTTACCATAACATCAAGGAATATGCTTTATATTTCTTTAATGCAGACTAAATAAGCCAGAGATTTGGGGGAATACTTGTGAGAATCCATGTAAAGTCTTTTGTCTGAAAAAGATTGAATATTTTTGCAGTTGAATATGAATTTTGTCATATAGTCATATTGTTCTTAAAGAAGTTAAGCAGTTTGAGTTGTTTTTACGTTGTGTACTTGCTGGTCTTTTTTTTTTTTTTTCCAACAATGAAAGAAGAAGTTGTGGTGCAAGAGAAGACATATTAGAAAAGGCATGGAACTCATGTTCCAATGATCAATATGGGGCAGCAGCCTTTTCAAGGCTGAATATTGGGCTATACAGTTTGGATACAATCTTGAAGTTGACAAAACATTAGGATCGCAAATAAGGAAATGATAAGCTCTTTTATTCAGATGAAATAGATATTTGTTTTACTGCACTGTGTGTTTTATTTTCCCATGGGTGCTTTTGGACACCAGGCTACCAAAGTAAATAATAATTTGTTCTTAATATTTTGCCTGGCAAAATAAAGGTACATTTCAAACAACAATAGCCTCAACTAAGAACAAAGTCTAGGAGAAGACAGTCCACTCTCTTCCTCTGCATTGCTTTCTCTGTTTGTTTTCTGTCTCTACAGGTTTTTATTCTGATATTAGGTATTTTACATATTTCACACACTTTTTCAGCATTTTTAGTCACGACTGGCTTACAATAGGCTCAAATTACACTATAAGAGACAATTGAGCAGATTATTTCAAGAGCTGAAAATTGTAGTAATATTTAGCAAAACATACATTTCTTATAAAAACCAAGAACTAAACGTTTACCAAGCTTGTCAACTCTATTACACATTCCACTTTCTGTTATAAACTGCATATATTATACTGTAGTTACATTTACATGCACAACTTAAATTATGAAAAGGTATTGAATGCTTTTCTAAGTTTATAGGCAATATTCCACAAGCTTTAGTTTATAGACACATTTAGAGGTCAACTGAGTTGACAGCTGACGAAGCTGACAAAAGGGCAATCTTTTTCTGAACCCAGACGGAGGCCACCAAAACAGTCTAAAGCAAATCCATATCACTTTTAATTTCTGAACAACCAAACATAAAATATCCACGTAAATATATTTGCACACATTACTTCTGCAGCAAAGACCCCAGCAGCCCTTTTATGCCCTTATGCAATAACACACACAATGATCCTCTGTGTTTTTACATGGAGAGCCTCCAACCACGGCTGGTTACTGAGGCCTGAGAGCTATTTGATTTAAAATCCAAGCCAGATTCACAACAAGATTACATAAGACAAAAATCTGGACACAGTTTGTGTGGATGATGCCGTAAAATGTTCAGCACACGTCCATAAAACTCCACAGGTGGCGTGGAAGTGACCTGAAGTGCATGGACACGAGTGTTATATTAACGGCCAGCCTGTAAATATAGAACGGCATTTTACTGTGTCGTATTTCTATTTATGATTGCTAACAAGATTTCACCCTGGCATCCCCACTGCACATGAGTACGACATTCTATACTGAGGTTTCAAGTTGTTTCCATTGCCATGTTTACATCAAGTATGACACAAGGATCCCAAAGAAGGCTTGCTTTACATTTGTGTCTCATGCTAAATACTTACTCACAAAACACCATTTTATTCATTCTTCCATAGGTAAAGGTTTACAGTATTCCTGAGCTAAAGTTCCAGTGTAATGTGGTCGTCACCACTGGACAATCATTTAGTCTAAAATTCTGTTCTTGCTTGCTTTTGCCTTGAATTTAGCACCAAACCATTTAAAGGTAGCAACTGTCTTGTGGAGAATTTGCCTCTGAATCTGATTGTCTGCATGCATGACCTTATTTTTTAATCATCCATTTCAGTTCGGGGTGTTTTCTATTCATAAAATGTTTGTATTTATTGACATTTAAACATGTTCTTGTAAGGAGGAAAGCTCTAGACTGAATATGGTGATGATTTATGGACATAAAAAAGACCTATTGTGCTTTACACTTATATTCTGTATATTATATTTTTCTTTGATTTAAACTTTAAAACAGCGCAATAATGAGGTCAGAAATCTTTACATGTTTTGTCCTTTGTCTAAAGTACATCACTGTATGTCACCCCCTTAACAAACATCTACGGCCACAAATATAAAGCAGCAGATTTTAAATAATTTGTTCCAAAGTAGCCATGCAACGCTGCCAATCCTTACTTGTGTGACCATTTAAAAGTAACATAACATTGCAGATGAATGTAAGTTCATGGATGTGCTCTTAATAGCAAATGTTGGTCTCTAAAGCAGGTTCTATATATGCTCTACCTTTGATACCACAAAATTAAAAATGGTGTTTTTTCTAAATTTTCAATGGGAAACACTTTCAGAACAGTATTCTTTCTTTTTCATCGGTAGCAATGATTTTAAAATTTACAATTAGACCCTTTTTTTTTTAAATTTTCCCTTTTTTTCAACACTCAGGCAGTGTTCGACCAGTTTATCATTCATATTTTCTTTACATCCCCTTGTCTCTCCTCACTGGGTGTGGTGTGCTGGATTAGAAACGCAGGGTCAAAATGATGGATGAAAAGTGGGCGGGACTGAGCACTCTGAATAGTAAGGGAGGTGGTGCATTCCTGGCTGCAGATTCATAAGGACCTGAGAAGTGGTCCCTAATTAAAGGACAGAAAGTAATGTCTCCATCATCTGCCCGCTGTGCTGTCATATGCAGCTTTGTTTTTTTAGAGACAAAACTAGCACAAAAATCTTTTCTCAGCCATGTTATAACATTGTTTTTCTCATCATAAATTTACCTTGTGTTGTATTTACCGTCTTTTAGGTTTGAGGAATCCTAGATTAAAAGTTGTCTTCTCTCTGAGGGCCAAAAGTAGCCCACATTTGTTGTAACTTCATGTGTTGTGCTTTGAGATCTTATGTGCTGTTTTGAAGTTCTGTTCTGCCCCAGTATTTTGGTGTCTCATCCATACTGTGGTTTTCTTTTTTCTTGCTTTGGCCTGGCTAGTTCTGATTTGCCTCACACTAATGGATCGTCTCTTCTGTTCATTCCATTTCACTGACACAAAAGGACCAACAAGGTACAGCTGAAAATTTTCCACATGTTCAGACCTTCATCTATGAGCTTTGAATTTAATTTAATTGATAATGTTTAAATGAGAGCACAGACTGAACTAGGTTTTTACAAAAACAACCAGCCTGGCATTTTATGTAACGTGTGAATTGTCTTCTTTGTTTTTAAGTTCATTTATTTGTTACCTTTTTGCTAAACATACCCACTTTTATAAACACACAGGCATTCCCTGGTGAAGTATTTACCTCATATGTGAAGTTCTTAACATGCTGCTGTTTTTATCTTGCCTTGTGATTTTTAAATATTGATTCATTTCAGCACGGCTCAAAGAACGGAAGAGATTAGGTTAACCCGAGCTAGCCTAGCCAGTATGAAAAGGTCCTATTATGGTCTGAAACAACTTTACTTGGTCTCATTCTACGTTTTATGGCAGTATGTGTTCTTGATGTCTCTTTGTCGTCTTCTGTATCATGTCATTTGATTTAATTGTTGGTTTTAATCTATCTGTCTTTGAGCGTAAACATATAAGGAGGCCATTTTTTATTACATTCGAGAGGCTTTTATCTCAATTAAAAAAGTTTGTCATTTGGTTCTTTGATGATGTTTTATGTTCATATTTAAGGTAATTATAGGTCTTGCAACCAATGACTAAAAGAACTTCTGCCATTTTTGTTTCATAAAAGTAGCTCTCTGGGAAAAATGTTACAGACCCTTGTTCTAAGCACTAGGTTTATCAATGGACCACACGCGCAGTTCATGTAGCCTAGACAAAACAAGATGGCTAACCAGACCAGACAGTTTGTAAGCGACACATGTGGAACTCTCCAGGTGATGTAGCTCTTAACTTGACTGTGACGATATCATTTGCAGACAGATGCACCAGCCAAAACCAACAGATTGTGGCAATGCAGTGACCTGTGTTTCTCCCATGGTTCTCACACATACAAACAGGCATCTCAGGTGTCACACATGAGAGGTGAAAGGTCACGGTCCAGCTACAACCTCTCTGTTTCCTTTTCCATCAAACTGCGGCGGTGTTCCCTAAATGGCACAGGGAAATGGACGACTTGTCAAAATAGATGTTGACACAGAGAGAGCGTGTGTCTGTGTTGATATTGTGTGAAAACTGAGGCATGAATGAGTTTATTCATGAGCAGTCTGGGTGGACGCTACAGTGTGGCGTTGTTGGTTGGAATCCTTTATAATTAGTGTCATTTAGCGTTATTGGGTAATGCGGCTGTGTTCTTTAGTCACAATTTAGCACAATGGATGACAGCATAGTTTGGATAGACTGAAAGAGATTGTGGCAAGCAGCTTAGTAGCTCATTTTGTGCAAAGTTGCACGCATTTCATGGGAACCACAAAGTCAGTAAGCAGCTTTTTCTTTTAAGAATCTACCGGCCACTAAGCAGCCTTTTTTATGTTTCATTTAAGGAGAGCAGATAAAAGACGCCATAACAAATGTATGCATTAATATGGGGACTGACCTCTTTTTTATTTGTATGGGATGAACTCAGTGATTTAATATAAATCTTGCTAGCCAAGTGATCAAGTTAGTAGCATTGACCAGATTCTGATTTCAATGAGGTGGATGCTTAGCAACAAGCGGTGTTCCCTCTCAGTTAAACCTGTTGTTAATGCAAACTGGGGCAGACTACAGAGATTATATTTTGCATTTCTTGATTTCAAACTGAACAGCTATATACAATTTTTCAATAGAAAGTAAATGGTAAGAGGGCTATTGCTCATCCTATTTGGAATGTAGCAGAACCTTTATTCCAATATACAATGGGAGACCATGGACTCTAATAATATTGCCTTACACTTGTAGTGCGCTTTACAGGCTTGACAAAGCTTCTCAAAGTGTTACATGTGCTCACTTTTCTTTCACTGCACTTTCAGTGATAAGCCACTTATGCAGTATACAAGACTGCCAGTCTGTGCCATCAGTCCCTCCAACCACCACACTCCCCACCACATAGCCACCACACAGACACCATGTAGTCACTAGACAGCCACTACACAGACAAGCACTATACACACACACACACACACACACTCCACACAGACACCACTTTCATACAATGTGGATGAAGTTTCTTGCCTACTGCCACATAGTGCTGTAGTCAACCCAAGACATTTTTTTCTTAGTCGACTAAAGTCTAAAACCCATTAATCGACTAAAAGAGGTGCGGCCAAAGCTCTGAAGCTAAAAAGTATGTTTTGATTTGACTCAAAACGGTGCTCAAAAAGACCAAAATTGGTTTTAGAGTTCACGAAAAGTCAATAATTTATACAGAAAATGAATTTATTTAGAGAATGCAGCTAATTCGCTACTTTTATAGTTCAACACATTCACAAGTTAAAGAAAAGGGGTTGAAATTAATGGTATATCATAATATATCAAAATATTTTAAGATTTGCCTATAAAACACGAACAATTACTTCTTACTTCAAGTCTAGAAGCATTTTTGCTGATTTGAAGTTAGAATAAAAGTGTATTTTTCATATTTTAAGTATAAGTACTTTATGCTTGTTGTATTGACAGACTTATTTTAAACTTTAATCTGTTGAATAGTGCTTCTTTCAGGCTCAGATTCCTGTGTTCTAATTTAAGATGTTCATGTTCAGTCAAAAGAAATCCTTACTGTCAAATAAAGGAATTAATCGACTAATAAAAATGTTGGTCGACTAAGAATGCATCGACCGATTAATCGACTAAACAACTAAAGAACAGCAGCACTACTGCCACAATAAGAAAACTTGGTCTGAGCAGAAATAGACTCATGCTCAGTCATATACTAGGTACTGTATAGTCAAAACAAACAAAGACACATAACAGAATGTTCAAATATCACCCTCAAGGCAAAAGGTCCCAGGTTCAATTCCCAGGACATTTCAGACTTTATGTTCTCCTCGTGCGCAGTTTATATTCATTGCAATCACTCACAACAATAAAACTTGCTCAATAGGTCAGAGATTTTACCCCATCGCCATTATAGAATAACAATTGTCCTTTAGGAGAAACTGACATATTCCTTAACATTTATCTAAATATTGATTGTGTTTTAGACATTTGAAAATAACAATGTTTAAAATTATACCAAAATCAGGCACATACTGTAATTACTCTTAATTTCTTTTATTTAATTTAGAAAATATGCTTTACACTGACTATCCATTCATACAGCAGTTGAAACAAGCCCAGTGTTACAGAAATGCTATATTTGTTCGGCTACATCCACAGACCTCTAGTGCTAACAGAGGTGAGGTAATTGTCCACACTCTTCATTTCAGCGGCAATAATGTTTGGGTTGAAACAAAGGACACAAATGCATTATGAATTCTGACATCGATAGCTTAGCCCGAGCCAGAGCGTTTTTAATGGCTTGGTTCACAACACATTAGAATGGCACACTTCTATTAGAGCAGTAATGGCATGCTTGGTGAGGGCCATTTCCCCAACACTTCCATCTGTACACTTCATGTGCATCATTTGCGGCATTGAAAGACTCAAATGGGACTAATACGCCGCCTGATCCGTCTCACCCTCTCAGCTCTCCATTTGTAAAGCACACGCACCATCTAATCTACTCAGAGATTTTGTTTTGATGGTTTACTATGAATGGAAGGCAATGCAAATTAGAGAATCTGAATACTTTCTCAGCTCAAACATATTTTATTCTTAAAAAAAAATACCCAGGCAATACAAATTTAAAATATTTATTGTTCCAGGGTGCAGTCAGGAAGTGCAGACAAAACATGTACTAAAGATTCATAAAGATTGTTATAGAATAATTAAAATTTAAAAGAAGTTTATAGCACTAAAACAAACAAACAAACAAAAAAGTCTGTCAGTTGTGGTAAAAATTGCATATTTGCGTCGTCTGCCATATGGACATTCATCTTCAAACGTTCCTGATCATTTGGCTGGCTCTCAGGCGGAATCTGAAGCTCCATAAAACTTAGGTTAGATGTATCCTCCGTGTCTGCTCTGACAAATGACACTTTTTGCTTGATTGTGGAGAGTTTGGTGACTGGTCAGTAACCTGCTGTTCTCAGACTGTGAGAATGTACAAACGATACTAAGACAGGAGTCAAGCTCGTTTTGAGATGGGGCCATATCAAGAAAATGTGAACTGGCCGGGGGCCGAAACAGAAACAGTCCTAAAATTGGCTAAACTCATTTTTTCTTACACATAAAAAAACATTTTACGTAGTTGTTGAAAGTTTTACATTTTACTATGCTTTACTATGTGATTTAGAAATAAGAAATGAAAATAAACCATGTGCCACAAACTACCTTCAATTCATGTTTTAGTAAGATCAGTTGATAAAAGGTAAAGTACTGCAATATTAGTCCTAATTATTCTTAGTACAGAGATAAGCATCAGCCCTGGGATTCCTGCAGGTTTTCTTTTTTTAAGTCAGTGATTTAACACTGCCTCTTATTTCAATTAAATATTTACAGCCCGATTTTGCCCTTTGTCCTAGCCGGTCTTAGCGGATGGTCTTAATATTTCCTCTGTTGGCCACTAGTGGCTTTCTCCAAGCTCTATAAACTGTCAGTATAGGTGTAGCTTCAGCCAGATGTGAGGGTGCAGTTTCCTTTAGTGAACCAGACACGTGCTCACACCTGTGACAAGTGAGCAGTGATCACATTCAAAAGTTACTGTAGCAGCAGCTTCAGTTTGGAAAAAAAGTGTAATAATAGAAAACTATTTGGTGAAAAAACTATAATAATAGAAATCTATTTGGTGAAAGTCTATTTACTTGACAGACTTTAACAACTTTGTCTAAAAATGTGTCTTTTCTTTTACATAGAGCCTGTTGACTTCTATTATTATAAGTTTTTTTCCAAACTGAAGCTGCTGCTACAGTTCTCCTTTGCCTGTGCTCACTTGTCACAGGCGGGAGCATGTGTCAGGTTCAATGAACAAAATTGCACCCTCACATCTGGCTGAAGCCACACCTTCTATACTGACAGTGTATAGAGCTTGGAGAGAGCCACTAGTGGCCAACAGAGGAATACTTACCCCGGTCTCACACTGGATCCAGTCCGTACTCCGGTCCGGCGTACGGAGGCTTTCCGTTTCTTGAAAAGTAATGAGAGGCTCTCACACCGCGATCCGTCCGGTCCGGCGAGCCGCGCGGCTCTGCTCCGTACGTCCGTATCGTTTCCGTTTCATTTCCGTTTCATTTAAAATTTTCCGGACTGCCGGAGTGCTCCGGAGCCCTTTTTGGTAAAGTTGTGAAAAGAAGACACGACAAACAGGAAACCAAGCGCTCGCGGGTGAAGTGAATCCGGTGGTTTTCAAAGTAAAAACATTACGTTTCTGCTACTACAACAAATACAGCAAAATGCTCGACATGTACGTGACTATTGAACACACAGGAGGCAAATAAACGTCCCGTACTTACTCATTATGCGTCGAAAAATCCAACAGAAAATGAAGTGACGTGAAATAAGCCCAAAACACGGCGCAAGTGTTCCTTGTTTACATATCCATGTGCCAGAGATCACGTAAACTCCCTGAAACTCCCAAGTTGAGCGTGAATCCCCGTGAACTCGTGGTCTCGCGAGGCCAACAGAGTCCGTGCATACGCATGCATATTCTGGAGGCAGTGTGAGTGACAACCAGACCCAGACGGATCCGGATCTGGATATGGATCTGGATCTGGAGGCAGTGTGAGCCCGGTGTTAAGACCATCCGCTAAGACCGGATAGGACAAAGGGCAAAATCGGGCCGTTAGTTTTCAGCTGCACAAGAGTCAAGTCAAAGCAGATTTAGGCATTTAGACCCGTTTGTAGTCTGTGAGCGAAGTACAGCCAAACTCACACGGGATAAAGTGGGTGTGTCAAAGGCACTGCTCCGTGTGCATCTAAACCTCCTGCATCAATACTTCTCATCTCACGGTTTTTAAAGCTATAGCTTTAGCTTCTATGAGAGACACAGTTTGCAACAGTTTTCTTCATAAAACAATGCCATGAAGCCAAACTTTACATCTGCAAATCAGTTCACAGTCATTGATAAAACTGAATCTCTCAAGGGAAAATGATCTTCTGATCAATTCACTCTGCACGATTCCTGTCCTTAGCTTATACAGCCGGATGGTGTGTTCTCGGCTTAGAGCAAAAAATAAATAAAAATTTAACAATAAAACAGTCAATGAAACAGTCAAAAATCTGAGAATTAGAACATTGGTGAAAAATACAGAAGTAGAATATTCAACAGCAAACAAGCAAATTGACCCAGGGTACCCCCTATCCTTAAACTCTCCCTCTCAGCAAGGAAAAAGAAAATCAGCCTCAAACCTCAGAAAGCAGGGTTTGTACAGTACAATTTTGGTACTACACTGCAATTATTTTTCAAGTGAACTAGTTTGCCAGTGCAGTAAGAAAATTTGACTAACGTAGTTTTTTTTGTACAGAAAATGTTAGTTTCAAGTACTCTTGACAAGATTTTTAAGCAAATCTTTTCTTGATTCAAGCAATTATGGCTTAAAACAAATACAGATTTGCTTAAAATAGGTTTTTATATCTAGAAAAGGTAAAACAGGATAGAATATCTCAAAACAATTGAAAAAATCTTAAAGTTATTCTTTTAAGATTAATAGCCTATGCTTAATTCAAGTCTTTTATATTCGAGTTAGATTATCCTTTTTTTGCAGTTTAAAGTGTCAAATAAAAAAGTATCTGTATTTTTTATACAGCGGGTCAGCCTGTTGGCCTGTGCTGGAGAATCAAGGCCGATGTATGCTAAATGTGCAAACGGCAGCAATCCATGTCTCTAGATTCGTATTCCTTGATCACTTGGTCCCTCTAACTGACCACCAGTATTATGCACTCACTTTTCAGTATGAAACACTTTTTCAGGAAGCAACGCAGGGCACCATTTTATTTCCCAAGTTACACAGTTACCTCATGGGGCTCTCACAAATAAACAAGAATGCAAATAATTGTCCCACAACATCTCTTTTACTTGGAAAAAGTAAAAATAAAATCCATGGGAAAGATTATCCCTCATGGGATGTGTCTGAATCTGATGAACTCATAAAAAATAAATAGAAATCCAACTGTCCAGCAAGGGCAGTAAAAGCATGTAAAGTAATACTCCATAGAGGTTTTACCCACGGCAAATTGACACGTCATATTTGGATTAAGCAAACGACAGAAATGCAACACAAGGAAGTTGCTGTCCACATGAAAAGATATGTCGGTATCAGTATCAATATCAGTAATAGTATTGGACGATATTTACACTATTTTGCAGTATCGGACGGATAATGGAAAAAATGGCCGATATTTGGCACCGATATTTTTAGAGGAGGTTCTCTAATCTCTCTGGACATTTACCAGTCTTAGTTTGTCCTCAAACTAACAAATTTACCATTTTGAGCAGACTAAAGACTAAAAATGATTAACAAACAATGAAGCTAAAATTAGTATTTACGTTTACATAATAACAGCATAAAACATGTTTTACCTCAGATGAATTTGTTTGTAAGTTTGTGATCTTGTGAGTTGTGGATTTGAAAGCAGAACTAAGGAACTTCAACAGTAATCTCTTGTGCAAATACCAACACCAAGCCTACAACATAACATTTTTTCCCATTTATATATATTTTTTGTTTGTTTAGTGAGTTAGTTAGTTTTTATATTTTTCTATTAAGACAAAGAAAACAGCATAATGTTTTTTTTTTGTTTTTTGTTTTTTTTTTAATCGTTGAATGTTAAACTAAAAGAACCAGTGTTTCTTGCTGTAGACAAATTACAAGTGCAGTTCTTCCACCAGGAGGCAGCAGAGAGAGCAAACTTCGGCAAATATCCATTATCAGCCACTGCAAGAGCCCAATATTGGTATCGGCTCAAAAAATTAATAACGACCTATCCTTAAGTGTAATCCAATTGATGCAAAAATGTAATTGAACTAGATAATTCTCCATGGCGATGTAACATTATTTTTCTTTTTAAAATCAAATGTTCAATAGACCACAAAGACATACTGAATCAGTTTGCCTTCAAATCACACACATGGGACTAGAATTACCTTAGAACCTTTGTTGAATTCTGGTAGACAAATAGTGTACATTTTGAGGAAATCTTTACAAACATGACCAGTTGCATGTGACTAGAAACTCAGACAACATTCATATTTGTGACATTTTAGCCGAGGTCCCTGGATGAATCAAATCGTGTCCGAAGATGGCGGCGCGGAGGCGCAGCTCGGCAGGGACTGCTGCTGTCCCACATGATTGCCACTCATCTAACATCAAGTCCGGCCTACAGATGCCAGTAAACAGGCCACGGAAAGTGGTTGGAATATATCATAAGCTGACGTACTGTGATATCGTGCTCTTTGCCCTTATGCTGCTGGCAGCGGCTATGATACCTTTCCGCTGCTACCTGTACAGGTGGATGTGGGCACAAACTCAACAAAAGGACACTGCACAGTCGTCAGATCTCCATCACAACTTATTTGGTCACTATGCGGTTTATTCTGCTGTTCTACGCTATGGTCACGCTGTTGCACCGTGTACACAAAGCACCGCCGCAGAGGAGCGGAAACTTACCGCACTTTATCGAAAGACGTGGGGATTGCTACTCCTGCTGCTCATGTCCGGGGATGTCCATCTAAATCCTGGACCAGTGGCTCGGGATATGACGCTGACTCCTCAACAGGTGACTGTCTCTGGGTCACAGTCCGCGGAGGTGTATGATCCATCTCAGCTGAACATCGTCCTTCCTGGAATAGTCCCAGTCCCACATGCGCCCCAAAACAGCGCCACGCTTCTGAATGTGAATCCAACAATACCGGCGGAAGAAACGGGGCAGCATAACCGTGGCATGTGTCAAAACCCCGCTGTTGCAAAGCACAAGTCACTTCACATTTTTCAGACCGTCAACCATGCGAGAGTTATCTGGGATCGTAAACTCAAGCCGAAAGGACTTTTTGGAGGCCATCTCAACATCCGAAGTCTCGTATCTAAGGCAGATCAATTAAAGCACCTGCTCACAAACTCTAATCTAGACTTTTTATGCATATCCGAAACTTGGTTACGCCCGTCCACGCCAGAGCACGTCTTCACCGTTCCTGGATATCAATGCTTTAGGAGAGATAGGCCAGAGGGCAAAGGGGGCGGGGTCCTGCTTTACATTAAAGACGCTTTCAAATGCGAACGTATTTTTCTTAAAAACGTGGATAACATGGAATATGTCGCTGTGAAGCTGTCTTTGTCACCACAAATGTCTTTCATTATAATTGGACTTTACAGACCTCCAAACGCAAATGACACTTTTCTTGATGGATTAACATCTGCCCTCAAAGAGTGTAACAACAAAGAAGTGATTGTAATGGGTGACATGAACATAAACTGGGATGACAAGGTGAAGAGAAAAAACTTAAAGCTGTTACAGATAAATATCTGTTTGAACAACTGGTTAAAGGTCCACAAGGATAGCTAAAAACTCAAGTTCACAGATAGATTTAATATTTTCCAACAAGCCTGAAAGAGTGACAAAATGTTACAACTTCATAACTGGCCTCTCAGACCATAATTTGACTGTAATGACAAGGAAACTGACTAAATTGAGATTTAAAAACAGACTGCAACGTGTCTCTTCCTACAAAATACCACCATGTAAAAAAGTCTTATTTGACCAGGAACTAAATGATATCAATTGGAATGAAATACTATTTTGTGATGATTTGGATTCTGCTTCTTACTCTTTTGCAGATAAAATAAACACTCTCATAGAAAAGTACACTGTAAAAACAAAAAGGAAAAGTGGCTCTAAGGTTAGCCTACCATGGTTCAATGATTATTTATGGCAACAAATGAAAAAAAGAGATTTCATATTAAAGAAAGCTGTGAAATATAAAAGGGAAACTGATTGGCTGATGTATAAAAGTCTCAGAAATAAGGTTATTAATGAAATGCGTATTGTTAAGTCAAGGTTCTATTTACAAATGTTAGATGAGGCAAAAGGAAATAGTTTTGTAATTTGGAAAAATATAAATCACCTTATGGGGAGAGAAAAAACACAAATGCGGAACCTTCAACTAAGTGTTAAGGACAAAATAATTGAGGACGACCTGGGCATAGCCACAGCCTTTAACTCTTACTTTATTGAGTCTGTTCAAGTGATTGGAGAGCGATTCTCACATTTAAACCTGACAACCAAGAAATTGAATGAGTCAACTAATGGTTGTGATTTTCAGTTAGTTGGTGAAGGTGAGGTTGAAAAAGTTATATATTCTCTTAAAAACTCCAAAAGTAAAGATGTATACAAACATGATGCTGCACTAATCAAACAGCATGTAAACACTTTGGTTTCTCCAATTACTTATCTGATCAATCTCTCAATTGCCAAAAGTGTTTTTCCTGCAAACTGGAAGAGGGCTGTTGTTACTCCAATTCATAAATCTGGAGATTACAACGATGCAAACAATTATAGGCCCATAAGCATCTTACCCGTGGTTTCAAAAATTGCGGAAAAAATTATTTATGAACAAATGATAACGCATCTAAATTCAAGCAGCAATGGCCTACACCCTCTTCAATTTGGTTTTAGGAAAAACTATTCAACTGAAACTGCCACTCTGCACCTGACAGAGCAAATCAGATCCAGACTCGACAGAGGGGGAGTGGTTGGTGCAGTCTTCTTAGATTTGAGTAAAGCTTTTGATTTAGTCAATCATCATGTTCTTATTTCAAAACTTTCACATTTTGGTTTCTCAGACAAAACTCTTGCTTGGTTGACCTCATATTTGTCCGGTAGATTTCAGTGTGTTAAATATGGGGATGCCTGCTCGAGCTATTTGGAGTGCACAATGGGTGTACCACAGGGGTCTGTATTGGGCCCTTTGCTCTTCAGCCTCTATATTAACGATCTCCCAGAGCACTGCCAGAACGTTCAATTACAACTGTACGCTGATGACACAGTATTATATACTCATGCTAAAACTAGTCACCTGGCAGCGGAAAAACTCTCTAAAGCTTTGGAAAATGTCTCTGAATGGCTCGAGCAATCCTGTCTTTGCTTAAACATCAGCAAAACTAAAGCTATGTTCTTTTCAAAGACAAATGCAAAAATTCAACATCTGATATTTTATCAACAATGAAAAGATTGTCTGTGTGTCCGAATTTAAATATCTTGGGGTCATATTAGACGCAAACCTAAACTTTAAAAAACATATCAAGAATACTGCAAAACCATTAAATATAGCCTTGCTAACTTCAGACATATTAGGCCCTGTCTTTCCTTGGAAGCAGCCAGGACATTTATGCATGCTCTTGTTTTTTCCCACTTGTCCTACTGTATCACCTGTTGGGGACAGGCTGGAGAAACTGCAATAAGACCTTTAGAGTCGGTGTATAAACAAGCCTTGAAGATCTTTGATAAAAAGCCTCTAATGCACCATCACTGTACCATCTTGGCCAACATAATCTTTGAGTTTGATAATTCCGACTTTTTCCAACTTGTGTCTGGTGTTCAAAATTCTAAATGGCTTGGCTCCTGGCTGTTTGAAGGATTTTGTGGATTATCGAAGTGTAAATTCAGTGAGATCCACAAGAATAGCCTCTTACATGACTGCATTATACCCTTCCGTCGTTCTACTTTTGGTCAATCCGCCTTTTCAGTGAAGGCTACCACACAGTGGAACATGCTGCCTGAATACATTAAAACACGTGGTACAATAAATGGTTTTAAAACTGAGCTAAAAAAATACCTCAAGAGCAACCAGCATTGTAATCATTAGCTCCAGTTGCTCCTGTATTTCTGTTACTGGCTCTGTAAGAATCTGTATGCATGTATATGTGTGGAGTGCATTATGTATTTTATTATGTGTGTAAATGTTACGTGTGCTGGATCAGCCTTAGACACTGAAGTGTTTGTGGGCTGTTCCTTTCCCTGCCAGGGGACTGCAGATGTAAACTAGCCTAAGGCTAACTCTGGTACAATGCATCAAATGGCAACATTTATGTTCTAATTGTACATGGTCCCCTTTTAAAATAAATTAAATAAAAAAAAAAAAAAAAAAATAAGGCCTCAATCTCCGAGGAGCAAAGCTAAGGAATGTTAAATTACCTCTCTCTCGACAGACATGCCTCCAATTAGTTCTACAGTAAAACCTAATCCATTTTAAATAAACTCCACAATTATCCATATATCCAATTTCTGCACAACTAGAAAGATTGCAACGCCAAGGAATTCAAAACCAGTTTACCGTAAAACGCACAAAAAAAGAAGCTAAAGTTTAAGATGGCTTCTCCGGGCTTCTTTGGAGTTCCACATGTCTATGCAAATGTGTGTGTTTTTTAGGAAGAAACACATGCCAAAGTCCATAGCGTTCCAGCCAAAAAAGCAACACGACAACCGACATCCACATGGACTTTGTAGAGGACATCAAAGAGCATGGCATATGGGGGAGATTTCCAACACAACAGGCGGCAAGCGCGGACTTAAAGTGCACTGCAGAAAGACTATTGCAAGGTGTAAAAGCAGTATAAAGTAGCCTAACATTTGGATTTATATTAGGGTTGCACGATTGGGGAAAAATATAGAATTGTGTTTTTTTCAGACTAGTATTGCATCAGATTTCGATTTTCAATTGATGTTTTAATAACAGAATTTAGCTAAAGTTGGCATTTTAGTTGTTTTTTGGAGAAAAGGTAAAAGGATGACACATTATGTGAGCTATTTAAAAGCAGAAAAACATTTTATCTCCAGACGTAACTTTTTTCATGTAGTCAATCATCTACTTGTTGTTTGTAAAGGATAGAATAATATTTACTTATTGCATTTACTGAAATTGTTCTTTTGATTTGCTTTTGAAATATTTGTGCAGTCCTTTTGCATAGATTTCAAATGACTAGTTTTACTTCTATAATTTTCATTGTCCAGAGTAGATGAAAAAGCACAGTCAGAAGAATCAATGGTTGAAAGCAACAAAGTGCAAAAATACATTTTTGAATTCACAGAGCAGAAGTATACATTGTACGAGCGATATGGATTTTTCCTTGGATGATACAGATTTAAAAAAAAAAAAAAACTGTAAGCCGATGCCAATATTACTGAGCCCAGGAAAGACGGGGTGAAATTTTAATAAAGAAGGGGTCTTTCTCATTCCCCCGACTTAGTAAGTCGCGCGCGAGTTATGTCGTTCTCCGAGTAATAGGTTGTTCCCGCGAGTTACTAAGAGTTAGTTATTCGCCAGGTCGAGAAAAGAAAAAGAATGATTGTTTTAAAATTGTGTCATCACTTGAACACATTTCATCAGAGACAAGATCCAAATCCACAAGTTTTGCTGGAAAGAACAAAAAATGAAATTCTTGCAGTTTATATGTTTTTTTCTTTTGCAAATCAGTTCCACAGATGTTTCGCATAATGAACAAGTTCCATGTGGTATAAAGTTGTATTTTAATATTTTGAAATCTTCATTAAAATGGTTTGCGTTTTATGTCTTGTACAAAACAATAGTGACCATCAAATTTCACCAACATCCACATCAGCCCTTGGCAAAAGTGAACCGTTTCAGTGACATACAGCTGCGGTCATTAGAGACAAACCTCGCTAAATGAGTGCCATGTGTCTGCTGACGATTAGGAGAAGTAATTAGTGGTCGTGAATGTACAATGAGTTGGTTAGCGCTTATCTGAGAGCAGAGAGAGCAGACAGAGCGTGGTCCCTGGAAACTGTGAATCACCTGCTCGGGCCTGACGCCTGCACAAAGACTCTGACATGAATGATGCATGGGAGATGAGGAGCGTCCAACTAAATGAGTTCTGCGTATCATTTTTCATATTTAACTGGACATAAAGGACTGAGGCTTTTACTCAAACAAAGGGGAATAATGTAGTTTAACTTAAAAACACATAAGAAAGTAGACTGGTTTTAACCTTGGTTTAGCTTCAGAAAATACCAAAGGTCATTACCAACACTTATCTTGTAATCATATAGAACATTGCATTTGAGACCAACAATAACTCCTCAGTTTTAGTCAGCATTGGGTTTTGTGTATGTTTATTACTCTGTTTCTACTTGTCCTGTGTCCTTTATGGCAGCTTGCATTACTTTGACTCATCCATGGTACAATGGGACAGATTATTTCAACAATTATTAATCTCATGGACTGCCAAGTACAGGGTATGGCCAACAGAACCATTTCTCACAACTTTAATTTTGGTGAAATTAATGTCTGTATCAGTATAGTACTTAGACAAAACATGGACACAAGCATATCGCTATTGCCTGACCAGTCAGCCCCTCCTATGTTCAGTTTGAATACAGAAGGGTCTGAAACCGAAGAAGAGCCAACAATTTCGTCGTCCAAAGTTAGGACAATCCAATCACAAACGCCCCAGTTTAGCGCGTAGCTGCTTCGGTGGAATTTTCAGGTTTTCTGTGATTGTTTGACTCAGCGCACGGAAAGCCCGTCCTCGAAATTGAACCCCGGCGCTCTGATCCCAGACCTTACGTCTTTGTAAAGTGTCTGTCAAAGCCACTGACCTATATAAAAGCGTGTGGACTGGCTGGTCAGGTAAAGATTGCATATTTTAAATATCTGCTAATCATTTACTTGAGCTTGTTGGTTGAAATGTCAAGATTATTTGGCTAATCACAATTATTTATGTCACAAAATAATTGTACAAACTAAATGCAGTTGTGGAAAGTTCATCTTCATCTACTGAAGTCTATTCTTAAGGGATTTCATATCTTATTTACTTTTTTTTTATTATTAAAGGAGACCTATTGGGATTTTTCAATATATCTAGAAAGAAACTATGGCATATGCAGAACAATAATTCACATGTTGTTCATTGTAAAAAAAAAAAAAAAAAGTTCTAAAACGGCTTAGAAATAGACGTCCATTGACTTCTGTTCAAAACTGCAAAACTGATAAACCCCGCTTCTTCATTGTAACGTTTAACTTTTAGTAGGCCTCATATTTTAAATTACTTTTTTTTGTTGTTGGAAAGTGGTTACTTGCATGTTTCACTCGGAATCATAATTTTTGAGTAATCGCAAGTAAATACAGACAAGTGGGTGGGGATAGGTGGTAGGTGACGACAGGGATTTTCTGAGCCCTGGAACATCAGCTGCTGGACAAACATACTCAAACATGCATGAATCAATCCAAATAGGACTTTGTGTACACTAATAATGAGAGAACACTGTTGTACATTTTGCATAATAGGTCCCCTTAAGAAAATTTGACTAAACACACACACAAACTAAAAGATCCTGAATAGTGCTGTTTCTTCTTGTTAGCTTAGAGCTGATCATCCCCACACCAGACTGAACTTGTGTCAGTATAACCAGGTAAAAGACATGTCAAATGAAGGACAGGGGAATGTTTTCAGGGGTCATGTCCCAGGAGGCCAAAGTGTCATGGAACACCCTCTCACCCCCGCGTACAGGTCCTGCCCCGGGCTATTCTTAGGCCGCGTGTCGATCCTGTCTCCGGGGAGCAGTCTGAACGTCTCTCTTAGATTACGCAGCTCTCCAAAGATGTCTCTATTTGATCCTAATTAAGAAGTACAAGTTGAAAAGTAATTTGAACGCCCCACAGATGAGATCAGGTTGCTCACTAAAAAGCAGAAGAGCTGAGGTGAGAGAGTAAACAAGCTCAGAGTGTAAAGTCATGCAGCTATATCAGCCTGTGATGCATTAGCACACTTATAGCATAGAGCTCAATGTATTTTAACAATCGCTACTTTGTATTTTAGGAGGAATTGTTGGAATTGAGGTCAAGGGTCAGAGTAGTTAAGTTGCCCAAGCTGACAGCAGGGATATTTGTTGGTTTTAAAGAATGCCATGTGTGTGTAATATATCTTCATTATATTATTGAATTAAAACAATATTAATAGATAAGGCTATATCTTGCAACACGTGTCCTGTAATTTGCTCAGTATGCAATTGAATTAGTCCAATTTGAAATTTTATCTGATCAGATTTTAACACAATTTGATGCTATTACTGTCAAAAACATATATAAACTGTGCACACAACAAAGCCATGCATAGTTCTGGGGTCTCATCTGTTAAACTATGTGAATTTTTGTGCACACAGCCTATTGGACTGTGCTACTAATTTGTACATTATCAATTACGACAGGTGATTTGGAATGAAATTTTGATCACAAAATAAAAGAATATTTGTGATAACCTCTGACAAGGTTACTATTCTTCTTGTTCAAGGGAAAATGCCCTGCACAATTCCAATGAAATACAAAGCTTTTTTTTTGGAACATTATTATTATTGTGATACTTGTTATGCCCTACTGTAGAGCAGGGGTCTCAAACTCAATACAGAGCTGGGCCGAAATAATCAAAGCCAGAGTTGATCAAGGGCCACATTTTAAAACATACAGTATGTTATAAGAAATTAGCATATTAGGTAAAGCCTAATGTAGAAAATATTCTATGCCCCATCCATTGTTTTACATTTTTACATCATACACACACATGTGATAAAGTAAATAAAAGTGGGTAACCAGGGTCCAGCTGGAACATTTTGGACAAATTGCAAGTAATTTTTTTGTTTTATTCTAGTGCTTTTTTTTGGATAGCTTTATTATCACTTTTCAGCAATATATTTGATTGGTGGGGCACTATCAATAATAATCAGAAAACATCTTGGGGTCCACATAAAATCATCTGGAGGGAAGCATTTGGCCCCGGGCCGCCAGTTTGACACCCCTGCAGTAGTATTATAGCTAAGGTATTATAGCTCTTCAGGCAGAGGCCTTCACACATTTGTACAATGTCTTTGAGCCTAAGAAAAATAATTCACATTTTTCTCAAATCTATTTTTTGTCCAAAAAGTGCCTTTAAGTAGGATTGTCCATTCATTGTCTATGTTTGTCCACTCTGCAGGACTTCCGCAATCTATTTTAAAGCATCACATTTGCAGTGAGCAGTCTCTGCTTCAAATCACCTGTGAGACAAAATCAGCTACAGTGCACTTAGAAAACTATCGTGTGACATTCTAAATTTCATCTTGCTCCGTAAGTCAAAGACGAAATTCCATGAACAAAAAGATTCAGTTCAGCATTAATAGTAATAGTGTATTATATCTTGTATAAAGTGTATTAACCCTTTAAACAACAAACTAGCATTTCTGTACCAAGCAATTCCAGACTGTTTCCAGGCTCTATGTTGCTGACAAGGTTCAGCTCCGCATCAGCAGTTGTATAAAATAATGCAGATTAAATTTTCATTTTTTCAAGCTAATAACACGTCATTTGCCAATATTTCAGTCAAATATGAACAATATTTGCGCCTAAAGTGGTAATCAATATTTAACTGAAATAATACTTTTCCTGAATATTTGACATACATCCACAAGTGGCAGCTGTCAGTCCTGCGTGTCCTGCACATGTGTGTCTCTAATCCACTGCTCACTTCCTCGGGGTGTAAGTCCGAGGTTAGCGTCGCGAGCACGTAGCACTTCATAACAAGGGCATAAAGTTTAGGACCACACACACCACACAGGACCCCACTAAGCCCCTGTGAGTGTAGGTGCTGTAGTCCCGTCTGAGGTGGTCCCAGCGCAGTACCAGACCACTGCAGCTGTCAGCACCGCCTTATATGTAGGTTTACACACAAACACATTGTGACAAATTAAGACTACGCATGTCAGAGTAATATTGAGTGATTAGCCATAAATTTAGCTAATTTAGCTGTCGAGGCAAACAGAAATTGTGACTAATTTCCAGGTGTTGCCAGATTTTCGAGGATTAAAAATTGACAAGACTTAAAAAAAAAGTCAAAGCAAACCATCTCATAATTAATAAAGACTTTAAAACTATTTTTGGTTAATATTTCAGTCTTTAGTGGGAATATTATGGATCAAACTTGAAAAACAGCTAAAATTCACAATCCTTGATTGTCAAAATTTATAAGCAACTTTAGAAATAAAGAAGCCAAATGTTCCTATAAAGATGCAAACTTGGCAACTCTTGGCAATTTCCACCTGATCGCTCTAAAACCTTGGGCATAGGTTACTTTTGTTCAGACAGTCATGTCAGACAAGATGTCTGACATGTTAGTGCTTAATGAACCATCTCAGCTCTGAAGATCTCAGGGACCGGACTCTTGCTGGTGAGCCAGAACTAAAAGCAGAGAATCAGCATTTCTGAATATGGCATTCTAGGATTAAACAGCTGAGTTTATGTTTATTTATTAAGGTTGATTGAGTAAACAAGAAACCAGTTTGCTTATGTCTCTGGCGCTCAGCTGTCAATACACAAACATCTCTCTATGCCACTAATTTCATTTTATTATATCAGATATGAACTCACAAATATTGGAAGAATCTATGGCTGTTTCTGCTTATCACACATAATTTTATTTGTTAATTTTTATCCAGTGTCCACAAATAAAATTCTCTGAGCAATACTGGCACTACCTACTATCCACACAAAGCACTTTTTCTGTACTTCTATCTGAGCAGTGTTAGTTGCTGGACATGTTTTATCTACTTGCTCGCTGACATCCTCAGCCGAGTCACACAATGTTTCGATCACATGTCTAAGTTCCACAGCCTTTGGTGCGAACACCTCCAGCTCACCTAAAAGAGTAGGTGCTGCACGTTCCTGACAGCTAATGGCTTCCCCTGGGCCTGAGTTCACTTTTACTGCCAAGTGGGTGGGTTGGAAGGAGAGAGGACTGGGGAGAGGGATGGCGCCGGAGGAGCAAAGATATCCTGAAAGTCCAGAACAGACCAGGAGAAGAGTGGAGAGCGAGGGGCCGGTGGGCGTGCAGAGGAAGGGAGGACTGATGCACTGATATATGAGGATATGAGAGTGCCAGAGCAAAGAGAAAGAACCTAAAGACAGACGAGTGACACATAGTGAGAAATGTTCCAAACCACAAGAGCCAGGCAGGCGCCTTCAGCTGTTGTTCCTTTTAGGTTTTCGCCTTTTGCAGGACAATGCAGGACGACTCAAACACACAAGAATCAGCCGAAATACAACTCTGAGTAAAGTAATGATGTGGAAACATGTTAAAAGCTTAGAAGATTATAAAGTTAGCCCTTCAGATGCAGGGTTGTTTGTTTGAAATATAAGCCATGATAAAGAGTCTCTATTTATTATGGATGTTCATGGTTAACCGATTAACCAGTTAACCGTGCTAATGTTTTGACCGAGTGAGACGTCTTTCACCAGTTAACTGGCAAATATTCAATTGCTCCAGCAGATGGCGCTAACAGCCCCTGAACAGTTCTGTCGTTTGTCAGAGAAGTAAAAAAAGATCGCTAAAACTGCAAAAACACTGTTTACCTCATAAGACTGAGCAAACCTGTGACACTGCAGTGTTTATGAACTAATATCAACCGTGCATGGATTAATTAACTTGGATTTTATGTTGGTGAAGAACACAGACTGGGCTATTCAACTTGCCTAGGAAACTATCGATGTTTTTAGCTGTTTAAGGCAAGCTATAAGGTGCAGCTAAGGCTAGCAGCCACTTTAAAACATGACTCTTGTTTGAGAGTAGTTTTATAGAATACATAGTGCAAAAGTGCATTAAAACAGTGTTTATAGAGGCTTCTATTCAGCCGTGTTGTGCCCAGTTTAAAGGCTCGCTGTCTCTCTGCTCTGCGTTCACTCTCGTAGCGCTGCTTTGTCTAATTATAACACTTCCAGTGAAAATAACAGCAATAAAAAAGTACCGCGTTAACGTGTTCGGTTAACCGATTATTGACCGTGAAGACTCAAACGGTTAAAAATTTTTGAAAACGTGCATCCCTACTATTTATCTAGAAATCAAGTCTCTATAAAAACCAAGCCATCTTTCTGTATTATTTTATACAACTGCTGATAGAAAGTCTGGACTTTTCAAAGCTACTGAAATATATTAACAGCATGTAATCTGGAGTCTTAAGACTGAGAAATGACTTCAGAATTGCTATTTTGGCACTGAAGAGTCAAATTTTCTCAAGTCTCCTTTAGCAACCGCTAAATAACCAGTACTGAATACTGATGGGCATTTAATTGAAAAATTGAGAGATCGAAATTCAGTCTTGTCAATTTGTCAATTGAGTGGTTGGTAATTTTAATCAGAAGATTGACAATCAATCCTTTCTCAGCAAAATGTGGTTTGGAGCAGAAGTCAAACTTTGAGGCCATTTCTGTTAAATGTAACATCTATTTTTTTAATGGTCATAAAAGCCATTTTTTTGTGTTTTTGAAAAGATTAAACAAAATCGAAATGAAAATCAAGATTGATCAATCTGAGGAACAAAATTGTGATAATATTTTCCCCCCAAACTGCTCAATCACTGCGTTATACTTTTCTGAAGACAGAAGCTAGCATAGTACACTGAACTGACACAAAGGACTACTGACCAGTTTTCTGCCCAATGAACTGAAGAAGTTCCTTTATGGAACATAACTGGATGACTGACTACTTGTGTACCTGACAGTGAGGTGGGTTTGGTCCAGGACGCATCCGTGTGGTAGAGTGTGTTGTTTTTAAGCACTTTGAAAGTCCTGCAGGACCCACGCGAGTTCCAAACTGCACCTGACCTGCGTTAGTGTACACTGTGAGGAGTGAGGAGCCACAAAAATGACAAAGAGATCAGCCAATCGTGGATGCTCATGGTCCACCGAATCAAAACAAGCTTGGCAAAATTCAATCTTGTGCACATTTATCCCATTGATAATTCTTAATAATCAATCTACATAAGTGTTGTGCAAATGAGTGTGTAGAATAAGAAAAGTCCACGTTGACAATACAGCTGTGATGAAAGGAGAAGGACAGGAAGCTGTGGTGTGTAGAACCTCGGTGATGTGTACTTAGCCGCGGTGCTGTGTGCGCTGGTAGTTAGAGGGCAGTGAGATGAGCAGCCACAGTAAAGCTCTTGTGCAGTTCTATTTCGAGCTGTGCAGTGTTCACCCCCGCCCTGTGTCAGAGGGGCTGCAGACGGGGTTACCCAACCTGTCTCTCTCTCACCCACATCTGTGTCTGCACCAGCTTTTCAGCACTTACATTTTACTATAGAAAGATTGGAACAAGTTATCACAATACAAGGGATGAAAGTTTTACACCAACTATCAAAATAATTAACAAAAATTTGATAATGTGTTTAAAATAACAAGTAGAGCAGAGTTATAACATCATACAGTATTATAGGAAAGATAATATATATTTTTTCCATGATAAGTACATTTTTATGACCCCGTAAACATACATTTAGCAAAAGGACTGTTCATTTTTTATCACAAGTAAAACAAGAAGTCAATTACATTAGAGGAGTTCTGACTTTATAGGGTGAAGCCATACTGTATAAACAGGACGAAAACTTTTATCCCTAAAAATTGCTAAACTGGGATTCAATTTCTAAAATGTTTAGTTTATTTTCAAATATCAGGATCTGTAGCATTTCTTGAGGTAAACACATTTTGCTGCCATCTGCAACCACTAGCCTGTATAGTATGTTCCAAATAAATTATTAGAAGAAAAAAAACTTAAACAAATAAAGGTACCTTGGAAATCATACCTAATATTTTACATAAGACGTCAATCTTAACAGAGAATAAGTTATGTTTTCAGTCTTTGAATCAGTGCATTGTTGAATTGCTGAGGCACATAAAGATTGATAATTTTACACAGATCTACCTACTTGAATGTAATGTTTTTGCAGCAAGATTCTATATCAACAAACTGAAATCCCACCCAACTGAAACTGCCATCATAATGGAAGAGCTGATTTGCAGCAGAAATAAGAAATTCTTTTACCATTACACGTTCTAAGCTTTCAGAACTATCGTGTTCATTACAGACGTACAGGTACATCTTTGACAATCAAAACAATGTTTCTGCCAGAAATTAAATGAGTAAAACTCAGTTCTAATAGAAAGTCTAGTGTAATTTTGTTCATCAATTGTAGATTTAACAGTATAATAAAATGCAAATTGCATTATATATCTTGTAAAACATTTTGTGAACATACCTGACGGTGACGTGTTTCCTGATTTCCTCATGAGAAAAGGCAGATGAACAGAACATTAAATAAAAGAACCAAAAGCTTTGTCAGTAAAAACAGCACAGAACATGGTCTAACATAGATAAAAATCTGGAAATGAATCCAGAGAGCTATATCGACTTGAGGAAAGAGATAAGCCATTCATTATTTGTGTGTTTATTAGGCTTTGCCCAAAGTGTTCTAGACCTAACTCAAAGAGCACCTTCCTTCTTTTTGAAGGTTCTTGTTTGAAGATAAGCATCAGTTATTAAATGCGTAAAATAGAATTACATAAGATAGTAATTTCCATCCAAATGTTCCAACAAGCCAGTGAAAACATTCCACATGTAACACACTGACTGTAAACATATGTAAAGGCTTTGTCATGTTTGCTTAGCCGTTATGTTGGCTAACTCCAGTGTGTTTGTGGGTGTCCTATTCTTCTAGTATTAGCACAATTTTCTACTAACACACTTCTGTTTAGCCGCTTATCAAACACAAAAGACCCGAAAAAAAGATGATTGTGAGACAGGTTGAGGTTATTAAAAAAAAAAAAAGATTTAGGTTCTTGCTAACAATAAAGCATTTATGTTGCTAAAAACAACATTCAGTCCCAGAAGGAATAGAGCTGTAAACTGGATTATACAGAGGTCCCAGCAGGTTCACAACCATTAGAATTCTATACCATGATAGAATATAAAATTTATATTTGAGGTGTGGTTGCTATTCTGTGATGATTTATGGGGCCCTACACTGTAAAACAATATAAGCGAAGTTTAACTTAAAAATCAGGCCACTTTGGGTCCCGACTGGGCTCAGGCTCTTTCCGTCGTCTCAAAATTAGGACGCAGCAAAGAAGAAGTTTTATGCGTGCTGCTGTTTCACTATAGGGAGATTGCAACACTGACACTTGCGAGGTGCAGCCACATGCGGTGCTAATATTTATAAATGTGCAGTCCTAGAGACTGCAGTTTTATGAACCACACTCATTCTGCAGACAGGGCTTTATTCAACAAAAATATCTGCACAGACAGTGTTATTTTCTTCTGATCTGAAGAGGATTATAGTTCCTTTAACCATGATCGCTTCAAAGACAAACGCTGATGTTTATTCACTTGCATCATGATTGTTGAATGTCAAATGGAGACCAAAAATATTATTTAATCATTTCAAAGCCTATAGAGAGTTTAGTCATTTTAATGTGTATCTTGTAGTTCTGCCCTGGGGCCGCCAAGCTATCTCTGCTCAACTATCTATAGGGAAGACTTGAATGTTTTATTTTACTTACCGTTAAACATTGAAAAGTTTTTTCTCAAATTCAATAATCAGCGCAAAATGAATGCATATTTCAATTTTCGCTTCAAATTACACCTGCGTTCCGTTTTTCGGGGAAACGTGCCCTCTAATAACAGTCTGTAATTGCTAACAGTGATTCTGGACACACCTTCCGTAAAGCTCCCATCTACGGTAACTGCCAGTTGAATCCAGCACAGGTCCAGTTACAAACATTTCCTCCTCGGGTTGAAATAACAAACAGTAGAACTAGGCAGGTTGGATTGGGCCGGCAGGTGTGTATTTTCATAGAGCTGAAGACAAGGACCGCATACTAAAGCTCTAATGCAGTCCAGATGGTTCCACTCTCTTCGGTCAACTCCAGGACGTCGTCTTTTTTTGTCCAGGCGATTTGATATGCCCAGGTCTGACCGTGGTTCTGATGCGCCTGTGTTGTCTTTGAACAAGAACACATCAGAAAGTCTTAAAATTCATCAGGGACTGAGCTTCTTAGATTATTATCAGGTCCGGTATAATCTTGAGTAAGCAAAACTCTCCCGGCTTTGATGGTGTTCTCTGTGAAATTTTGGATCAAGCTGAGTACTGTAAAATTGCATAAAAATTGAAACTAAAATAGATACAGACTTCAAACGTGACTGTCACAACCAACTTTAGATAAATGGTCCATCTCAACGGGCATTTCAATGTAGCAGTTTGCAAATCTCACAAGACAAGATTATTTTGATATGATTCAGTCATTCTTATTTACAATTCCATGTTTTATTTTCTATGGTATAACCTGTGATTCTATTGGCAGAAGCAATGGTTCCCAACCTAGTATCTTTACCTTTGCCTCACACTTCACGAACTCCTTAATTTTCTGTAAATAAATATGTTTTCAAGTGGTCTGTTGTATAATACTATTATGTAATATTTATTCCTCTAACAAAGCCACAAAAATTAAAGTGGAACACGAGAACTTTTAATAGGGTGTAAAAATATCGATTCGCGATATATCGCGATACCATCCCGATACTCGAATCGATACTAAAATTTCGATATCGATTCTTTTGATGCGTCATGCATATTAATGAGGATGTTTTATATCACTGATTTCAACTGAATTCATGTCATTGGTTCAAAATGTGCATATTCACCAGGACAGTAGAGAGCAGCACTGTCTTTAAAAACAATCTAATGTTAACCTTGGCACACGAATAATTTGTTTTTAAGTGTACTTAATATATAGATCTATAAAAAAAAATAATTATAATTAATGCAATTTATAATGTGTCAGTATCGGATTAATCGGATTAATCGAATCGTGACGTGTGTATGTGATACGAATCGAATCGCCAGATCATGGCAATTACACCCTACTTTCTAATGCAGAAAATATACAATGTTTTGTTTTCTCAGCCTTCAAACTAATTTCTTGTTTGTTTGACGTCTGAAATCATTCCAAGTACACAACACAGTGGTTACAACTCTGACTGACTCCAGGCACTTAAGCCTTTGTGGATAGTGGATATAGCAGCTAATTTAGGAAATATATGAGTAAAAGAATTATGGTACAGCTTGTTGTTGTTTTAGTTTCGTCACTAAAATTATTTTCTAATGTTTAATTTTGAGAGGAAACAACGATGTCATGCCATTTTTTTCCTAAATAAACATCCCTATTTCCAATAAAACATACACTTTAAACATTAGAGATGCCAATAAGAGGGCTTAATATAGCTTTTTTTTCTTCTCAAAACTCAATTAACTTGTTTGAAGTTTGTGCTATGTAACTGTAATTTTTTGCACAGTAAAAAAAAATTAAAAAATTACATAATTATTACAATGATATGTGAATAAATATATTATAACATTTTCTGAAGCAACATTAGCCTGTACATCTTTGTTGTTCAATTAAGGGTATGAAGGTTAATTTGTCTTTTTATTTCTGAAACTTTTTTTGAACACTGAATTTTTGTAACTGATTTTTTTTAGCATTTGAATATTTTTTAAACATCGAATCAGGTGAAAAAATTCAGTGTAAAAAATTACAATGCTTAAAAATTCAGTGTATAAAAATACAATGCTTTTAAATTCAGTGTATAAAAATACAATGCCTAAAAATTCATTGTTACAAAATACACTGTCCTAATATTGACTGCATTAATATACATTTCTTTAAAATTCAACAAGTTCAAATACAGTTGCTGTGTTTTGAAATTCAGTGTAAAAAAATTCAGTGCAAAAAAATTCAGTGTCTGAAAATTCGCTGCTACGTTTGTGTTTAAATCCAGACCAGAGCAATCGAGCCCCGAGCTCTCCAGAGCAGTTTAGTGGCTATTTTAAACCTTTTGAGACAAAATAAAGTACTTTTATTAGCATATTTACACAGTTCAGTTTGCATTGTTCATTTATATTAATTCTTATGAATGTGTAAAATAAAAATCGTTTCTGTTTTGAGTTAATGTGATTAGTCCACTGAGAGCTAATGTAGTCTTCAGACATTCTACAGTTCTTCGCTTGGCAGTGTTTATGTCCTGTAAACTGTTATTTGGCCCCATGCAGATATCTGTCTGTAAGTATTGTACTGCTGGAAGGTGCTGTCTTTGTCTGTAGAGTCGTTGTAGTAACTTTAAGATGTTCTGTGTGTGGAAATCGCCATGAAATATAAGACGCTAATAGCGCTAGCATGTCTATGAGATTTGCCATGTAGATTAGCATAAAGCTAACGGCAAATTTCCGTGCATTTATTACATATTTCAGGCTACTATTCATTGTTTTATCCTGCTCTGCACAGTGTAAGTTCAAATGAATATGTAAACATAATTGTAATATGCATCTGTATTTTTAAATGTTATAGTTTTGCAAAAATGTAAACTTCCAAAAGAGCAAGAGGCTTCCCTGGGTGTTTATTGGAGGATCAGTTTGTATCTGTAAAGCTAGTTCCTAAACACTAATGAAGGCAGAAAACTGTTGTTTCATCTCATATGCAAAGTAACACAAAGAATTACATGTGTGTGTGAGTGTTGTGGCCGACTCTCATTGTTCTATTAGAGGCTAAACTGTAAATATCAACTGGATGTCAGTGAGAGGAGAAGAAGGAGGAGAGGAGGAGAACGCTCCTGGAGTCTGAGAACAGCCAGGCAGCCTCAGCTCAAACAGACTCACAGTGAAAGGACAGATCTGTCTTTGTACAAAGTCTTGTTTATTAAACTTATCAGTCCATTCACTGTATTTTATGTTTCAGCACAGATATTAAGATGATGACTGGACGTGTGTCTTCTGCTGCACCACTGACATTCTGTGGAGCTGTAACAGCACAACAGGTGAGATTAATGTGTGGATTTGATCACTTCATACTTCCACTGTGTCGACCTGTGGAGACTGCAGGAGCTGGGCCAGCAAATCAGTTTACTTTAGTTTTGTCAAGTTTGTGCAAAAACCAATAAATTCAGTTAGAACAATTTACAGTATATTAAGCAAACCCTGCGATGAGTTGGCCACTGTCCAGGGTGTTCCCCTGCCTAAGTCACTGGGATAGGCTCCAGTCACCGCGACCCCTAACGGGATTAAGCGGTAGAAAACGAATGAATGAATGAATGAATAAGCAAACCACTGAAAGGGCCTGAGAAGTAGAACATGTCGACACATAAGCAGTATCTTGGTTAAACAAAACATTTGGTACAAAAGGGCAAGCCATTGTTTTAGTTCTGATAGAGCTGTGTAGTAGCTTTAGTCCACAAAACTTCTGAACTTTTGAGTTGTTCTTCCAGGTCTATGTATGCTCTGCTGACAAAGCGGAGGCTGCAAGAAAAAGGAAAATTGTAAACCTTGTCCAGATGACAAATTTGAAGTCTTTTTCTTCTATATATCACTCCTGGATGAATGAGGGATTACACTGACTCGGTGGAAAGAAATATAAACATGTAAGACTTATTTAGTATAAATTGGCATTTGACCCAAATTCTTATAATACTGTACTTTTTAATACAAAGACTATGCTTTTCAACAAATATTGAGACCTTTAAATCTATTTACATCTTAGACATAAATTGACTGACTGTCTGATGATGATGATGCCAGTGCTGTATGTTCTACGCACCAGCCAATGTGTATTTATATTTTATTTACCATATGAACAGGCCTAGACTGAAAACTGTTAACATAATTTTGGACTCTGTTATGTCCAATCAAGAGATAAGTTGGATCATATGTTCTACTCCTCAGGCCCTTTCAGTGGTTTGCTTAATATACTGTAAATTGTTCTAACTGAATTTATTGGTTTTTGCACAAACTTGACAAAACTAAAGTAAACTGATTTGCTGGCCCAGCTCCTGCAGTCTCCACAGGTCGACACAGTGGAAGTATGAAGTGATCAAATCCACACATTAATCTCACCTGTTGTGCTGTTACAGCTCCACAGAATGTCAGTGGTGCAGCAGAAGACACACGTCCAGTCATCATCTTAATATCTGTGCTGAAACATAAAATACAGTGAATGGACTGATAAGTTTAATAAACAAGACTTTGTACAAAGACAGATCTGTCCTTTCACTGTGAGTCTGTTTGAGCTGAGGCTGCCTGGCTGTTCTCAGACTCCAGGAGCGTTCTCCTCCTCTCCTCCTTCTTCTCCTCTCACTGACATCCAGTTGATATTTACAGTTTAGCCTCTAATAGAACAATGAGAGTCGACCACAACACTCACACACACATGTAATTCTTTGTGTTACTTTGCATATGAGATGAAACAACAGTTTTCTGCCTTCATTAGTGTTTAGGAACTAGCTTTACAGATACAAACTGATCCTCCAATAAACACCCAGGGAAGCCTCTTGCTCTTTTGGAAGTTTACATTTTTGCAAAACTATAACATTTAAAAATACAGATGCATATTACAATTATGTTTACATATTCATTTGAACTTACACTGTGCAGAGCAGGATAAAACAATGAATAGTAGCCTGAAATATGTAATAAATGCACAGGAAAGTTTGCCGTTAGCTTTATGCTAATCTACATGGCAAATCTCATAGACATGCTAGCGCTATTAGCGTCTTATATTTCATGGCGATTTCCACACACAGAACATCTTAAAGTTACTACAACGACTCTACAGACAAAGACAGCACCTTCCAGCAGTACAATACTTACAGACAGATATCTGCATGGGGCCAAATAACAGTTTACAGGACATAAACACTGCCAAGCGAAGAACTGTAGAACGTCTGAAGACTACATTAGCTCTCAGTGGACTAATCACATTAACTCAAAACAGAAACGATTTTTATTTTACACATTCATAAGAATTAATATAAATGAACAATGCAAACTGAACTGTGTAAATATGCTAATAAAAGTACTTTATTCTGTCTCAAAAGGTTTAAAATAGCCACTAAACTGCTCTGGAGAGCTCGGGGCTCGATTGCTCTGGTCTGGATTTACACACAAACGTAGCAGCGAATTTTCAGACACGGAATTTTTTGCACTGAATTTTTTTACACTGAATTTCAAAACACAGCAACTGTATTTGAACTTGTTGAATTTTAAAGAAATGTATATTAATGCAGTCAATATTAGGACAGTGTATTTTGTAACAATGAATTTTTAGGCATTGTATTTTATACACTGAATTTAAAAGCATTGTATTTTTACACATTGAATTTTTAAGCATTGTAATTTTTTACACTGAATTTTTTCAGCTGATTCGATGTTTAAAAAATATTCAAATGGTAAAAAAAATCAGTTACAAAAATTCAGTGTTCAAAAAAAGTTTCAGAAATAAAAAGACAAATTAACCTTCATAAAGGGCTCAAACATGGTGCGGGCTGAACCAATATCATGGGACTGATACATCCAGCAAACTTCGATCCCAGCAGTGACTCGATGCATAACTAATTGACATTTTAAAACCTGAGCGACCCTAATACCCAAAGTACATTTTAGTGTGTTTTCCAAGACTTATTTCTCTTGTGTTTAGTCTCTAGGACCGATTTGAGGATAGGGAGAGCTCTTCCCTCAGTGCTATCAGATGGACTGGAGCCTGTCAGACTTCTGCAGACATTCTTCAGACATGCCTAACAGGGCTTTATGTATGGTACTCATCTGAGGAGAGTGGACAGTCAGCAGTGATCACAACTTCCAGGAAAAAGAAAACTATAGAAACCATGTTTTGTCAAATCGCATTAATCACTTTTCTGAGAAGGTCAAAATGTACCAGCTGATGTCATGATGTGATAAACCTGTTTTTGTTCAGACACATTTAAAAGACTCTTTACCATTTCACTTTCATTATCTACTGCTTATGTGAATTACTTACCATTACTTACAGTATTTTAGGTATTTACACAACCAGAATATTTCATTTTAGAGCTCCTCTATAGCTTTAGCTCATGTGACTACATGTGTTACCGCTGTCATTAAGACAGGGAAGGAATTGTAATAACTAATGGAAACAAGTCTTACCTTTAACTTTTGGAGTTTATCCTAAAATTAAAAAATAGCCACATTAGCCTGTATGCTTTTTAAGAGTTTAGTTTGCAGAAATTGTGCTCTAAATTTGTTATTTCTGACCATCTGATTTTCTTTCCAATCTTTTCCTGATTCTGCTTATATCAAATATATTTTATTCTAAATTATTGTCAAACTAAAGCCTAATGTGAGCCTATTAAAATACTATTTATCTCTAGACTCTTTTCTAGTCTGTTTAACTGCACAAAACCACTTCTCTCGTCATGATGGAGTTTTGTCAACCCTCCGAAATGCTCTGGTTTTCTTTTTTCATTTATAATTTGTAAATTCAAGTGTACAAGTCAAAGTTACATAAGGCACTGGGCACAAAAGTTAAAATCAATGACTTGGGCCACAGTTACAAGTCTTAGTGTGATTTAGTAGTTTTATATGTGTAATGTACTTTGCACATTCAGGATAATCCACTTGAGTCTTCAGAGGTTGGACTCTTGTCATGAGAACATAATACACACTTTAATAACCCTCTCCCAAGTCTCTCTCCTCACTTGTGCATTACCATGGTCTAGAGGCAGCAGAGGCCATGTGCATGTCACATCTCTGATACAGAGGTCACACAAGTGTCATCCATCTGAAACTGCTGACCAGCAACACGCTCAATTACACCTGAATAGACTGCTTTGTGAAAGTCCAGGGCTCACTTCTGATTTGATTCTGCTATCAGAACTTCATCAACTTCCACTGAGAAGATGCACTTTGATTGTCTAAGAGTGGACTATTACTTTCAAATTAAAGCATGCTAAAACATTGTCATGCTCTGCTGCATGTTTAAGTCTCTAATCACAAGAGTCTTACCTGGGCTCAGCCTGCACACGGTCCAGTTATAGTGCATTAAAACTGCAATAGAAACCCCAGATTCTTTCCGTAGGATTGGCTGTTTCTGTCCTTTATAAGCAAGCATTGTCATTAGCACATTGCATCTTGAGTGATGTGATTACAATGTTAGAAAATGCGCAGCCATTGCATTGTGTTTTTCATCAATAATTATTTATGTGTCATAGTAAATTGTGAGTCTACAGAACAAATCCACACCACAGCAGTCTGGACCGGTTTTCAGGTCATTAGACGAAAGCCTTGTGTGAACTGACATAAACCTGCTCTGCGTTTGTCAGATACACACCACCGGGCATCGCTGTTGTTCCAGACAGTCTGCAGGAAACCAGCTCAAATAGCCCATGTACCCAACCCGGCTCATTAGTGTTCCACCAAGAGATAGTTTGCTCAAGTTCAACACCTGGTGGATAGCTCCCCGATTACCACCAATCGATCACTCACATTCTCACACAACTTTCATACAAAGTCATGATGTTTACAGTATGTAACAATAGAAACATTTTATCTTAATGTGGAGATTCTTCTGACCACTGAGCCGCTGCCAACCTCCTTATAAGTCCAAAATTTGAGCTCCAAAAACTTGACTTGTTAATTCATCAACTCAAGAGACTAATAACGAATATGGGCTTTTGGTTATACAACACACAACCATCTCTGAATTGGGTTGATTCTTGGCGTTACTGTTAGCTGGCTCTGATGTCCCGAGCAGAGAAAATGATCTTACCATTTAATTCATATGAAATTGTGGTGATGGAGCGGTCATGCTTCAACTATCACTCTCTATCTTTATCATCACAAAACCCTCTTTCTTATGACCTTGATGGGTTTTTTTTTTCTCTTTTCTTCACTTTTTCTTATAATATCCATGTTGAGCTAAGCATTGCCCTGTCCAGTAGAACAATAAGAGCATATAAGCACATGGGTGTATGAATATTGACAACACTGGCAAGTATGTTTCTGTTTAGAAATGTAAAGACACACTAATAGTGTGGTTTTTTTTTTTATTTCAATTCTGACAGATTTCAGTAGTCCTGTTGGATAACATTGTATTTCCTCACAGCCTTGTGGACAAATGAATATAATATGGAACACAAAACTAAACTCCAAGGTTTGAGTTTTGACCTTCGAGGACGACAAACTCCCCTATGTTTCACACTCAATTCGAAAGAAGTTAGATTTTTTTTTTCTTTCAGTTTAAGATATAAGTTCTAAAATGAACAACATAATATCTGTAAAATTAGTCTGGATTTAAAGCACGTTACGTTTTACTCAGTTTCCGTTTTCAACAAGAAAAACTTTGGCAGCAAAGTTGTGATGACATAAGACGTGACTCACTAAATAAATTGACTAATAATGTGTGAGAACAGACAATAGTAGTTGGACTTAGCTGTATTTTCCACATTGTAAATGCAGACTCTCATTATACAGCACTAATGGACCTCAATTTGGTATGACAGAATAACACTGGAAGTTGAAGTTAAAACTATGGTCTAAAAATGACACTGAGTGGACTTCTGTGTTTATGTGACTATAAACTTTGGTCCACAGTCTGCTGTAGATGTTGAAATGCAAAGCTAATATGTAAAAGGATTTGAGATCATTAAAGATTAGGCTATTGCTATCTATCACATGTACTTCTTTAACCAAGAAACTAATTACAACTACTCGGTTCACTAATGAAGATGATGAAAAGATGGTTATGCAGATAATTTAATAATCTATTTGACGGTTCCATTTCACTATAGTATATGCAGTACAGATACTTAGGCAAAGTGCTGAGTGTGTTTCTATTCGTTTTGGTAGTGAAACTGTTCCACTGCCATACACTGGTGACAGGACCTGCTGATGGGAGCCACATGTTCTGCCCAAAGCCATCCACCCCACTGTTAGGTCCAGCGGAGGCCATTTAAACACCACAGAGACCCATTCATTCTCATGACAGGATTACTCATTTGCATGTGTTTTGTGAATGAGCGCATAGTAAGTCATGAGTAAAAGGTCAACATCAAAAGATGTGCACTTTGCTATGGGTCTGTCATTTGCTTGTCTCTATTTTATTGCTTTTCCAGTTTCACAGTAAACATGTATTTGCATTTATACAATTAAAAGATTCTCCCATTAGACTATTAATACTGGTAAAAAGCTGTCAGTAGATGAGCTACTCCACATCCTGATGAGGCAACCCATTCTCATGGAAATGTGTATGTATACCACAGAATTTTTCCTTTTTTGCGTACATATTGCTGCTCCAATTTATTTCTATGGTGGATGTAAAGATGTGTTTATGAAAATTAACTAAATCCTAATCTTAACCAACACCAAGCCCCAAGCCTAAACTTAATTTAGACCTTGTTGCCGTATACCTGCTTGTCAAAGATCCCGTCAGATCTCAGAAGCTAATGGCCCAGACACACAGCAAGCGACAAAAATGACATGCGTGAACAAGCGAAACTACAGCCGTGCGTCCATGCATGGGTCGCCACACCGCCAGATGCAGCAGATGCCCCATGCGCGCCTGTGGTGCGTCATCGCGAGCCACTCACCCTGTGTTTGTCTATGGGAAAGCTGTTCAAGTTTGTCTGTCTGTGTTTCTGCGCATGTATCCCGTCTATAGTGAAAATAACCACATGAATAGGCTTCTATTCCCCTCTGGACCGGCTGATCACGGCAAACGCGAGGTTTTCAATAGTAAATATGAAAACTGAAGCAGGCAGTTCTATTGAAGCAGGGCTCCGTCACAGCCAGGTCTGTCCAGACATGTGTGCTGATGGCAAGTACACACATACAACAGTAAAGCCTGATTTCTTTGTATTCTTGTATCTACGCTTCTACGCACCGACGCCAGCGTCAAGCGACAAAAAAATAGGTTGATTCTTTCGCTCCCGATATCGCGCGCCCAACGCTCGTCAGCGCTGTGGTGTGGCCGGTTTATGACTTTGCATGTTTCTAACGATACGCGTGCATCGTTGGGCTATTTTAACGCGCGTAGGGCTTGCGTAGCGCGAAATACGCTTGCAGTGTGTCCCTGGGGTAAGACAGTTGGTTGGTACATGGATGAGAGACCGCTGGAACATCAGATGTGAGATGAGATGACAAGAGTGGTCTCGTTGTGTTCTTAGGGAAGACACTATATGCTTCAGTGTCTGTGTACACTGAGTGAGTGGATCCTTGATCCTAGATTGTAAAGCGCTTTAAGTATCTTGGATGATAGAAAAGTGCTATATAAATAGACCATTTACCTAAACTTAATCTTTAAACCCAAATAAAATGTTCCCATGTGGCTTCAACCAATTTATAAATAGCTATTAAAATAGCGTTTCTATTTGACACTTTTCACAGTGTGAAATAGAGACGCCGTATAATAGACACGCAAAAAATGGGTCAAAACGTGCTCATGATACACTATTAACATGTCATGTACGTATTTTCGCGTGGGATGAGGGAACACCTTTCCAGAGATAAAAGCAATATTTTACACTCACAATAGTGTGTTTTGACTTATTGGATAGATCGATACCCACATTTTCAGCAGTAAGAACTGTGGCAGAGTTTTTAACAAAAAGCTCCTCACATGTGTCTATATTTAATTACACAAGCTGACCAGGCTCCTGTCGTGGTTTTATATGTGTGTCTATGCCATATACAAGTGCAGTGTGTGCAAACTTTCACTCACCAGTTCACGAAGTTATGTCTCTAGAATCATGCCCCTTGACAAATCAAAGGCTAAGGTCACCACAGCAGTTGCTCATAGGCTAGTAGTTGCTAAGATACAAACTGGTGCACAAGTTTGTCTCTGTCCGTCTGGAGTGACTGAGACTCGGAGGCTGTAAGGCTGCTTTGACGTGAAGTAAGAAAGCCTGAGGTGATCAAAAATGAAAGACAGTATTAGATTTGATTTGCCTGAAGTCTGCATTAAAGAGACACACACTGACGAGCTTGACGGATTCTAACTGAAATGAAAGTTAGGTGTGCATTTATGGTAAAAAATTGGGTGCGCTCAGGAACATCTCATACTAGCCATGGCTAGAACCTCTATAGTTGGAGGATTTTTCTTTATTGTACATAATTTGATCTTGCATGGACACTTCTTTCTGCACAGTTATAAAAAGTATTTAAAATATAGTGAGCACACAATAGTCAAGCCCCTCCACACTCCAGAGGGCTGTAAATCTCATCATTTTTATGTCTGTGGAACTGAGCATAAATGAGTCACAGATGATTGTGTCACATGCCTGTTAGTTTTACGATGCAAAAGAGTGTGGAAGAGAGCCAGGGACTGTTTGTCATAGTATAGCATTGACTGGGGTTCTTCAGTATGCTACTGTGGGTTCACTTGGGATCAACAGTATATTACCAGCCATGCACAGTTATAATAATTGCTTCTGTGAAATATCGTTTGGCAAGCATTCTATTACATTTAGGAGAGATTTTGTTTTTAGTATTGTTTAATTTCTCTAGAAGCAATTCAGCTATCTTGTTTTCATAGACTTATATTATCCATTACATGTATTGTTTTTGCCCTTTTAAATATGCTCTTGTCAGTTTGTGTAGAATTTATTTTGTTGTAATCATAAGAGACCTCTGAATCCCTTTCTGTCCACAGTGCAGGATTCACATCTCGAAGATTCCACCACCTCTCTTTATTAATACTTAAAAGTTGGAACTTTTTGCACCATGGCACCTCTCTGTAGGGACTTTGTTGTTTTCCATGCTCTTCATGCAGCACAGTATTAGCTGATTTGATACTTACAGTGGCCGACATGGAACATGTTGTCTCCCCGTAGACTGGGATAGCAGCCGGGCATGCCCAACACCAGCCTCATTCCCCCTGAGACCAGTCAACATGATCCCAGCTAAAGAAGAACAACATTTAACCTCACACTGTGTTGGAGTTAGCACCTGTCCTTTGTTGTCTGCATGTAAGACCTTTTGTTGCTCTCCTGTCTTTATTTACTGCTCCACCTTGCCTGTAGTGTCAATACAGTATGTGTAAAAACATGTAGCATTTTGGTTAAACATTAGCATAATTTTAAGTGGCCCTGGCCCCTATGACTAGTTCACTTTAGAAGGATTCTTTTCATTGCAGAGTTTGTCTGTATGCGGTCTAGCTTACATTGTGAGGCTCGGCACCAATTTGTTCTCTAAAAATATCCAAATTGTATCTGAAACATTTTATTTTGATTTTATTGAAGCACATGATAATTGGTAACTAACATTTTGGCACTGTATGATGTAACAAGAAAAACATCTTCACTGTTCAAAACTTACAACAAGTTATTTAATTATTTTTGATGTTCTTTGGATGCAGTTAGAGTTGCATTATGCACTAGAAATGTAACATTTCCGATGCTGAGACGAGAGCTGTGCATCAATCAACAAAAAACGACTGATTCTAATGTTCACCAGCTTTGCTTTTGTTTGCAAAGCATGTTTTCTGTCACTGAAATTAAGTCAATGTTTAGTGAGAAATTACTTTTTCGCTTTTTGCCTGAATTTGCCTTGCCTAAAAGCGTTCTGGGAGCTGAAATGAGTTGTAGAAGCTACTTCTCTGCAGTGTCCACTTTGGATCATTTAAGGCCTTTTCCACACACAGCCAGAACTACTCCGGTTTCCAAAATGAATTGCTTAAACATGTAACTTCACAGTAAACACTGAGATTTTTAGACTTCGAAGAGAGAAATTTTACTTCATGTCAGACGCGTATATTTGTAATAATAAACACCATGGACGTTTTGACTCACTTCCATGTCCCAAAATACGATATGTCTAGACAAAGTTAGATTTTTTATTGGACACCATTATTGTCAAGTCATAGTTGGGAACATCTGATACGTCATTTTAATCACATCCATAAAGCAGGCCTTACTGACAGTTGTGGAGACTAACAGATGTAATACGAGTGCACCTGAACAGCCCATTTCCCCCAGGAGCACGTCAGGTGGCCTCATAACACAAGCTGCTGTTTACTCCATCTGCACAGGTTTTATTGTAATTACTACGAGGATGAAGCTACAACAGTGATTTACGACTGCTGACAACATCTGTGGAATTCAGCGTGCACGAGAATCCTTCAAACACGGTGACACACTTGCAGGACAGGATAAAACAATACCGTCTTTGTATCTGTGAGAAGCTTGGGGTATTTTGATTAGTATGACATCAGGAATAAAAAGTTGATGGATGTTTTCTTACTGTCACAAATCATAAGTGTCTATTACTTTATCTGGTGAAACTTGAAACTCATAGAACCTGGTGTCACTCAATAAATGGGAAAGAGCTTAAGGAGATCTGTTGTCGAATATGAATAATCTTGTCATACATTGAGCAAAACTGTCATACAAGATAAAAATTAGAGTACAATATCGTATAGTGTATAAAAACTCACACTGGGTAATGTATGTTGTGCCAATCCAAACCTGGTGAATCCAGATGAACCGCTAAAGAAAAAAGATTAATGTTAATTTTTACATCAAAGTTAACAATAAAAGTAAAAAATAAGTAAAAAAAATAGAACACACATTTTAAATATGTATATGTATAATAGTGCATTTTGTTTAGAAATAAGCACTTTATGTTAAAATTGAAATTGCACACAGTCTGGGCATACAGTTATGATATGATTCTAAGAAGTTATGATTTTTGTGCTATATCACAGAATATAAAAGAAACATAAACAGGTCTGGTTTAATTATTACAATTGTTGGTAAGGTTAGGTAAAGTCATTATGTCCCAGAATGTGCATTTACATCCTTCTTCTGGGATCTTAGAGTGATCATCAGCTCGAACAATGTGTTTACTTTCGACACCGGACTCCTGAACGCCTCTGTTTTTTGTTTTTTTGTTTTAAATTATAAGTCATCCAGGCCTGTTTTGAACAATTCTGCAGCATTAGCATGTCATACAAGATCGGCTTAAATATTTTCATACTTTGTAGCCAGTTTTATAGACTTGACCAATGATAAAGAAAGACATCATATTTATCCTTTATTGAACAACCAGAAATTGATTAAAACTGGTATAGCTCCTCAAATCCACATTAAAAACTGTTTAAACGCTAACCAACAGGTTATCATTTTCACTGCTTAGTTTGAAGCAGACAAGATTTTTGGTTCCTAAAATTACACTTTTTGTCCTTTGTAACATTTCAGTCAGAACATATTTTAAAATGTAAACAACAAAAAATAAAACAACAAATGAAATATAAATAAAAATACCCTAAAATTCCCTTAACACGTGCGTAACTCCCTCTCTTGCACCTGTTCTTCTTTAAGCCCATTGTATCTCTTTCCTTCTCTCTTATCTGTCCATCGGTCTCACCCTCAGGCCCGGCACACTTGTGCTCCTGGTCAGTTCATGCTCGCTGACCCTTGCCTTCTGTTTGCACTTTGGCACCGTCTCAGGTTCAGCTCTCTCTGCAGGTGCAGACCGTGTGGATGGACCTCACAGGCCACCGTACACTGATGTGCACAGGGCTATTGGCACATAAAGGCATTCCTCTGTCACTATGTCTACACAGATCTTAATAAAAGTTTGGACAAGGGATAGAGAATGAAATAAAGCCACATCACATGTTTAAAATCACTTAGCTTTACAAAAAACAAGTAGGCTATATTTACTCTTGGATATATTGTGTGTAGACATACATGAACATTTTAACATCATATTTTCATGTACACAAATATTTAACGGTACTGCTATTTTGGACCATTGGCTACCATCATCAACCATTCACAAACACTCCACCAGATTCTCTATAGAAATGTGTCTTGCCTAAGGACACAACATTTTCCAAGTTTTTCATCTAGTCCCATGATGGTGTGTTTCCCATTCAAGTACTGCCCAGGTCCAAACTGCTAAGCTTTTGAGATCTGACGAGATCAAAGATAACAATCCAAAAATGCACTTTACATTTCAAGGAAATCTTAAAGTGCAAAGTTTACTCATATAAATGTAACAAAAACAAATCTAGTTTTTCATCATATCATGTTTTTAGAAAAAAGTGATTATATGTAACAATGGCCAATAATCTTAACAAACTTAGAGGGTAAATTGACAAAAAAAAAAGGAAAATGAAAAAAAAAAAAAAACAATGGCTTTCTACTTTACTTCAGAAAGTAAAAACCTAGAAAGTCAGTCTCACAAAAAACGTTTCGTAAACGTGCATGAAAAACATAGCTGTGGCTCATTTTTTCCTGAAGAAATAACATTATTATTTCCAAAAGCTCATTTAGGGCAAATCTGTATTTTTAATTAGTTAATCATTGGCTAAAGGTCAATGAAGGATAAAGTTTGTTAAATGAATTACAGACATGCTGGTAAAGAAGAGATAAACTGTAAATCGGTGCGCGAGTTGATTCCTAATTAAGTGAATGAGTCATTAGCTTGAGCACAGTCTTATTAAAATAAAGTTAATGAAGGTAATTCTAATTAGGACATGATGAATCAACATGTCTGCGGAAGTCATTAGGACATTATCTAGTGCTGCTTAAACACTGTGATCAGTTCTGCTGCAAAGGCCAGCAGCAGGATGATTCATCTTTCACAACGACTTTGACCAAGGATTCAAGGGAAGGAAGTTCATTTGTAAAGCTGGTAGTTACCTGAAATGGTTGAATCATTACTGTCTCCCAGAGTTTGGTCTGCAAAGCCAGAAGTTATGGAAAGGACGTGCGGTACGATATACTGTTGGAGAGTTTCCACAATATTCATCTTAAAGAAGGAAAACATGAATAAAATTACAAAATTGTCCAGATCATGTTCACTCTGATACTAAAATTTGTGTGCTATAATCATAGCAATCAAAGAGCCAGTCAGGAGCCAGGTTGTAGAAGGTACATGCCCCTTCTGTGTCGCTAAGGGACAGTAGCATCAAGCTGTTCTATACCCAAACTGGGCTTTGGAGTAAAAAAGGCGCCTCATTGGTCAGGTATTATTGTTCAAATATTGATATACAAAAACAATAATGACAATTAAATAGCAATATCGTTCAAGACTTTTAAAAAAAAAGATTTATAGGTAATATCTGACAGCATTTTTTGCTAATAGAGTAGAGCCGACTGAGCATTATTTGACCATAAAAAGTCTGTGACTGAATAATAAGTAGGTATAAATCAGACTTTATGTTCTTGATTTTTAAAATGCCAAGTTGCCAGTTAGGTTTCGTAAAATTTAAATTTATGACTTTGTAACTGTCAGGTCGATTTATTCATTCTTGTTTAATTTTTTTCTGTCATCAGTTGGCACTGTGCTCAAGCTTGTTATGACATGCCACATCCTCACACTGCTCCGTGTTCAATACTGGGGTGAACCATCATCAGTGAAACATTGAAACAAGTTGGTGTTCTGTAATGGCAGAAAGCATGTGTTTGAGCATTCTGATCTAGTGAGGTTATGGTGTTAAAACTTCAGAACAGATTCACACAGCCTCAGACCTCTGTGAAGAAGATCTCATCCATTCCATTTGACATTTTCAGCTGATTATTCCAATGGTTCTTACAAGAGACACAAGCTTAGAATAGAAAAATTCTGTCTAGTGTTGTGTATTTAAACATTCTAGTCCAGGTCTTAAACTGTGTTTGGTGTACCACTGTCGGTGTGTAAGTTGTAATTTTTGTTTATGTTAAAGTGAACAGAACAGAAAAATGTATCGTCATTGTCATAGAGTACAACAAATTACCTTTGGAGTGAGCCCCCGGGCCGGTGCACCATTTGCGCGCCGCCACTCACTCGTTTAAACTCACTCATTAAACAAGATTAGCCCAAACTGACTGGCTCTAGATTTTATGCCTCTCACGTGGAACTCTCTCTCCAGTTTTTCCCTGTTCACTGCACTTGTTGAACAACTAGCATCTGTCTCTCCTGAGACCTTGTGCAGCGATCATGGGAGTTTAACTCTATCACGGAATTTAAATAGTCTGGGAGTTTTGACAGTAGGCTATAGCTTTGTAAATGAAAATGTACAAAGATATACTGCCCTGTTTCCATAGGCTCGTGTCTGATGGTACGGTACGGTCCTTTGCTGTTTCCACTGCGCAATGTGACCTTTTCCACTCCACATTCTGGATTTGTAGTGAGTCGTGGACAGCCCTGCTTTCACAGTGGACCCAAGAGTAGACTTCACTACGGTCTCCTCTTTAGGCACAATAGTTGGACAAGAGAAAAAACAAAAAGCAGATGGAAACATGAAATAACGTTCTTACCAAACACCAACATGATCTTTTTTAATCTGTTAGACTTAATAAGCAAAGCTATCACATTAGCATCAGCTGTCTTCCGTTTATCGAGGCAACACACTCTAAAAATGGTAAATCTTGTGTGTAATGTATGGAAGCCCGTTTCCGCCAGTGACAAAAAAAAGACCCACAAAAGTCAGAATTTCGAGTTTAAACTCAGAATTTCGAGTTTTAAAACTCAGAATTTCGAGTTTTAAAACTCAGAATTTCGAGTTTTAAAACTCAGAATTTCGAGTTTTGGTGTGGAGGCCTATATAGGCAGGAAACACCGTTATAACTCTATACACACGTTTAATTAGAAGTTTAAAGACGGCTTTATAACTAGGCTAATGAAATGCTGCTTTTACTGGAGCATTCACATAAAACAAACGTAAGCAACGCACTCTAGAACTAATTTAAGCAAGGATCTCTGGCGGCCTAAGCAACAGCTTCCGATGGTTATCTGCCGTTACGGCGGAGGGTGCATGTGCATGTTTAAACTCGAAATTCTGAGTTTAAAGGGGCACTGTGTAGATTGAGAGGAATTTTAATTATCACATATAGTCCACAAACATTTAAATCATATTTATTCTTTACAACATGCATACTTAAGAGAGCACTGTTAACCAATCCACATCAATTGTGATACATTTATACTTATTTGAAATGTTTTATTACGGGCCGGAATGTGGATTATTGACGCTAGATGGCAGCATGCTTAATAGGCAAAATGCATGTGAAAGGCTCCCTCTGGTGTTCAAAGTGGAAATCACTTTGTTTGTTTGTTTTTCTTACATAGTGCCCCTTTAAAACTTGAAATTCTGATTTTTAAAAGTCGAAATTCTGAGTTTTAAAACTCGAAATTTTGACTTTTTGTTGGCCTTTTTTTTTCACTGGCGGAAACGGGCTTCCATAGTAATGTGTCCAAACCTCAATGAATAAAAAAATTATTTTAATGTAGCACAAAGTTGCAGAAGCTTTACAAAAAAATTAAATAAATGCAAAAAGGTGATTATAAACCGGAAGTAGTTTCTTTTTTCCACCAGCTTAACCCTCGTGTCACAGCTCCACAGTTTGAAATTATTACACGTCTTTTTCTGAATCCCCAGAGTGACGCCAGGAAGAAAAAGTATAATTCAGGTACATTTTATTTCTTATTCATCTAAGATAGGATGTGTAATGTGTGAGCGACGTCAGCTGCTCACGTAGCAGACCCTCGGGAGCCTGGACCTGGAGTAGAAATGGACATCATCATTAACATAAGCGGCCCAAACCGCTCCAAAGTGAACCGGTCTGAGGGATCCAGGCTAATAGAAACTGCAGTTCTGCAAGAAAATTCCAGCCAGCCTTCATGTATAAGTCACAATGATGAGTATTGTAATGATCACATGTAATAAAACAAAGTGCACTGTGGTAGATAGTATCAAGCTTTTTAAGAGTACTGTTTGTGTGTGGCCATAAATTATGTCACCGTAGTCTATGAAAGCAAAATTGTGGATTGGATTAAGGATTTTCTGTTTTTGTATGTGTATGTGCAAAACTTCATTCACAATGATGCACATATCAATCTGACTGAGCTGGTTATTGAGCACATTTATCTTGTTTCATTCCCCATCTGATCAAAGTGTGCTTTTACTGTAAAATTAACATTTTGACCATGTATCAATACTTTTATATAAGTTTTATGTTTTATACTTTTAATTGTACTTGAGCACAATTTTTTCTTGTTTTCTTCATTCACTACTGACTATAAATATAGTACCGGGGCTTTAGTTTGATTTAGCAAACCAACGGAGGATAAACAGATTAAATATTAAATATTACTTATTTTCTTGTTATTGTTGCAATAGGTGGCCACAATCACATTGGTGGGCTGTGCATTTATCATACAATATCTCATGTGTTGGTGGGACATTCGTCCTAGTAACCTCTTTCACAGCTATGCTGAGTTGACCTCATACCAGTGACTAGTTAACGCTGTAAAACGATATAGCAGCCCAAGGAGCTAGTCATAAATCAGGCTTCGTGTTTGTTGCAAAATATTGTGCTTCTGAGGATTTGGACTCTTGTTTAGACCACACAGCCAAGTGCCAGAGTGCGGCTTTAGATAATTACTCCATTTAACACTCAGCACAGGCTTCTAACGCTGTGTTCTGTTCTGCGTTCACTCTTCTCTCAAGTAATTGTTTTCAGCAACCGAGACACAATATTTAGTAAAGCAAAAGCGTGGTTAGAGCTGAATGACATGCAAATTCTTAAAAGCCCTATTGTTTAGAAGTGTGGCTGCTGGAATGGATGTAGAAAGTGATTCTTGGGTTGTATTTATTTGCCTTTTCTTCACTGAACAAAGAACCAGTCGTGTTTGGATTTTATTGTTTCATTTTTATGTTAGCCACTTTTTGATTGGTAAGCTCAAAGTATTTGGGTAGTGGTTCAGCAATTTCCCACAAAGTCAAAAGTTGGTGATTTCTGCAGTTCACTTTCTGTTTCTGTTTCTATATTGTTGAGCAAGACTAGAAATGCACCGATCTAGCTTTTTTACTTCTATTCCGATATTTTTGCTAAAGTAACTTTTATTACCTCCAATTAAAGGCACAACCAGGATATCGACTCAACTGATCTCATGTGACCAATTCCTGATACAGCAAAGTTTCAACTGCACCAATATTTGATCTCACTGAATTGAACTGATGCATCAATCATCCCTTTATTTCCAAAATACTTGAGAGAGTTGTAGTTAAACAGCTTTGTTGCCACCTACAGGAGAATAATTTATTTGAAACATTTCAGTCTGGTTTTAGAGCTCATCATAGTACGGAAACAGCTCTTCTTAAAGTCACAAATGATTTGTTATTAGCTGCTGACAACGGACTGAACTCAATCCTAATTCTGCTGGATCTCAGCGCAGCGTTTGATACGATTGATCACAATATTTTACTGCAGAGATTAGAATGTGATGTAGGTGTCAGAGGATCTGCTCTGAGCTGGTTTAAATCCTATTTAACCGATAGGTATCAGTTTGTTAATGTAAACCAAAGCTCCTCACAATGTTCTAAATTAACCTGCGGTGTGCCACAAGGCTCCGTACTTGGTCCAATTCTTTTTACTCTCTATATGCTGCCGCTAGGTAACATTATCAAAAAGCATGGCATTGACTTCCACTGTTATGCAGATGACACTCAGCTGTACCTATCAATGAAACCAGATCAGACTGGTCAAATAGAAAGACTCAGTGCCTGTGTGAAGGATATAAAACCTGGATGAGCCTTAATTACCTACTCCTTAATCCTGATAAAACAGAAGTGATTTTACTCGGCCCTAAACACCTGCGAGACTCTCTAACTGAGCAGATAATCACACTGGACAATGTCAGTGTAGCCTCCAGCTCGACTGTAAGAAACCTTGGAGTCTTATTTGACCAAGAGCTCTCATTTAAAGCACATATTAGCCAAGCGTGTAAATCTGCCTATTTTCACTTACGAAACATAGCCAAAATTAGAAATCTACTGCCTAAAAATGATGCTGAAAAACTTATCCATGCCTTTGTCACCTCGAGGCTAGACTACTGTAACTCCCTTCTTGCTGCCTGTCCTAAAAGCTCAATAAAAAGCCTTCAACTAGTCCAAAATGCAGCAGCAAGAATACTAACGGGTACTAAAAAACGAGAACACATTACCCCGTACTAAAAGATCTTCACTGGCTTCCTGTCGAGTTTCGAATCAAATTTAAAATCCTTCTTCTTACTTATAAAGCCTTAAATGATATGGCCCCTTCCTATATCAAAGATGAAATAGTACCTTACTACCCAAACCGTCCACTTCGCTCCCGAAATGCTGGTCTACTGGTGGTTCCTAGAGTCTCTAAAAGTACAATAGGAGGTAGAACTTTCAGTTACCAAGCACCATTGCTTGGAATCAGCTCCCTGCTGATGTTAAAGAAGCTAACACAGTTTCTACATTTAAGATTAGGCTTAAAACATTCCTCTTCGAATTAGCTTATGGTCAGGCCAGAAAATGAACAGAATACAACCCACAGGCCTAAATTTGGCTGCCATAAGACCCAATTTATTTATTGCAATATAACAACCCTAAACTTAAAATCAGTGTTAGCACACCAATTGTGCATAATAAAACACTACTGCACTTAGAGCCTGCGTGGGCGGGGCCTGAGTGTCCATGAGTGTCCTTACTTATTATTTATTTAATTTATTTATTTTATAAGGGGACCATGTACAATTAGAACATAATGTTTCCATTTGATGCATTGTACCAGAGTTAGCCTTAGGCTAGTTAACATCTGCAGTCCCCTGGCAGGGAAAGGAACAGCGCACAAACACTGATCCTACATACAGTAAATAACATTTACACATAATAAAATATATAATACAATCCAAACATTCATACAGTTTCTTACAAAACTCATACTCAGTCATCTTTGATTATTTGTGCAATCTTTGTTTATACGTGCATTTGACTGTATGCACTTTCTGCACTATTGTTCTTGTATTGTATTTTGTGTGAGTTTGTCCTCCTGCTTTGTAATTTTTCACGCTCTTCTCTGTGTACAAATTGTGCTCTATATAAACATATAAACTTCCCTTCCCTTGCCTGTTTTCGTTATTTTCGTTATTTCTCCTATTTCCCTGTAAAGAACATCTCATTAGTTTATCCATAATCTGTTCTTTGCTATTCACATGTTGTCCCTTGTCCCACTCCCCTCTGGGGAGTGTATCTGTTCCAGATGCTCCTGCTCCAGTGTCGATGCTGGACCTCGGATCCCACCGAATCTTGACTTCGAATTCCACCTAATCTTGAGATCCTGGACCTCGCTCATTGTTCCACTCCAGCCTCTCTTTGACTGGCTGTCTTCGTCTTGCTAGAAAATCGTCTATCCTGCTAGAAAAGCGTCTATCTGGCTCCACAGACTTAAACTTCTAATTACATCTGGACATACGTCAGTCCTGGTCACATCTACAGCCTGTCCGTCCATGGGAGTGGATCCCTCTTTCACTGTGGTTCTCCTCGAGGTTTCTCTTTTCCCCCAATGGGTTTTTTTGAGTTTTTCCTTGCCGAGAAGGAGAGTCTAAGGACAGGGGATGCTCTGGGACAAATTTTATTTGCCCCTTTGTTGTTGTAACAATCTGCCTGCATTTCCTAATAATGATTGTTTCTAATTTTACATTGTTTCTGTTGACATTGACCAAATGTTTCACTGTTTGATTTTCTGACAAATCTTGTTTGCTAAATCAACATCTTGTGAAGTCCGCTGAGATAACTGCTGTTGTGATTTTGGGCTATACAAATAAATTGAATTGAATTGAATTGAATCACTAAGCAAGACACTTCACTCACTTGTGAGACAGGCGAATGGGAAGTCAAAGAGTTTAATTTTAATCAAGATTATAGGTTTTTCAGTTAGTAACAAACTTTTTTATAGATGGATAGACTGACGGATGGATGAATAGATTTTGTGTAGGAGGTAAACCGGAGCGATGAACAGATGACAGTCAGATCTAGGTGGAGCAGGTGAAGGTCTGTTGTTTCTGTCAGTGATACTCCTCTGGAAGATCTTCCACCAGGTTCTTCTGTAAACCTCTCTGAGTGAGAGGATAAGACCTAATGACTTTATACAGTTGGTTGTAACCCATAGGGGTTTTTAAACACATTTTGCCTCACCTCAAGTTCCGGAAAGCAATGGCCGGAGGTGGCACTTCTTATTTATGTTTTAATCACACTTTGTTTTAAAGTTTCAAAAGATTCATTATGTAACACCTTTTGTACATAGACTGCAAGTCATGTGCAGAACCTGTGCAAGTTTGTTTTAAATTGTCTGTTGCACCTGCACCATCGCCAGTGCACTGCGATCCACATTTGACCAATGTGTGTTGTCGCTTGAACTCTCACAACTGTAACAGACCTTTGCAATATCTGGGAAAAGAGACTTCTAGAAAATTCTCTCTGCAGACCCGCTTCTTCATTCAACTAGGTGTCACTCTACACCTGAAGTAAACGAACTACCCCCGTGGCCTTAACAAGTTCGACTTAATGCAGTTTTGTTTAATTTCAGACAGAACATCTGCATGATTTCTGTGAGGTTTTAATTGATAACAGGCCAGTGTAAGACTTGTCTTTTACAATGTTGTCCTCTGTTGAACACCCATTTAATGTTGTGCCAACATTCAGAGGACACTGATGAAACGTACATAATGATCTGCCTCTAGCATCGAACACATAAAAGACACCCTGCGTACTTGGATAATTGCAAATGACAAGTCCTTTGATTTGACTGGGGCCTCCGGATCAGCTGTGTCTTTGTTTATGTTTACACCGAGTGAAGAATGTGGAACAGTGTTGGTCTTTCTCTGCGCTGGCTCTAGGGTCATTGAGACTTTGTGGGTCAAATGCGTGGGTTTGTGATCGGCACTGACAATAGTGGTGTAAGGCACAGTCTATGGGATGGCCATTAGCTATTGCATGGTAAATTAAATGTGGAGAGCAGTTTGTGTCTGAATGAGCAAACACAAAAACCTCACACAACAGAAAAGCAAAATGAGTCCTGTTAGATTTTGGTGCTGCTGTAGCTTGACATAGAGAAAAAGCAAAATGCGTTCAGGATTCATTTGCCTATGTCCGGTTCGACTGGCAAATTGTGTAGGTGTAACAAAATCTGGTTGGGCCTGTCACGCTAATTACTATATCGAGTTATCGTGCTATAAAAAATCTAAGATAACATTTTGAGACTTGATTGATGTTTTTGCTCATTTATGGTGTAAAGGCAATTCTGCTGCGGCCAAACATCCCGCAGAATCCAAGCAAACTGTATTTTTAGGCAGATCATTTTGCACTCCTGTCATGCTAATAGTACAATATTTTTCAATAACGTGCACTAGATGAAGTGCCATGACTGGAATGAGGAGCTAATGCAGTATTTGTCCATCCAGTTGGCCAAGTTTAAAACTAATACATAAAATAAAAATAGTGACAGTATTAAAATAATGTCATTGCAAAAGCGCCATCTCGGGTCTGGAGTTGTGAAATTATTATTCTTTTTTAAGTTTTTGACTTATATAAGTAGTAGTACCCTCACAGCATGTCTACGTTACTATTAACATTTGTGTAAAACAAGTTTTTATACCCACTGTTGTGTTGTTTAATTGATACAAGACAGAAAAAAACAAAACAACACCAATGTTACATAACTTTTATGCCAATTTGATTTTAGATCTAAGAGAATTTTGCCTTGAATAATTTCATTCTGCTGTATAAAACGCCGTCAACAATAATATAATTTACTGAGATATTTTCAGAGACAATATATTGTCTGGTAAAATTATTTATCGTGACATTCCTAATTCTGGGTTTGATTGGAGAGGTCAGTCTGGAATCAGCCCTCATCTCTTTTGATCTGTTGTTGTGTACTTGACACGCTTTTCTTATTGCCTTGAACGAATCTGGTGAGTGGCCAAAAGCTGATCATGTCAGATCTCAGAAGTCAGGTGGCTGGGGAGAATTGTCCTAGTGGGACTAGGACTAGGTTACCATTTCCTGGGTGAGTGGATCCTACTGTTGAATGATTGATGTTGATTGGAGGACGGGAGCAACAGCTGATTATATGAAACCAAGCATTTATGTCTGTGCATCATAGCAACGAGATTGTCAGAGTATTGTTAGAGTCACAGTACAATTTGAGATGAAAAATGAACGTGTTATTCTCTTAGGGTATCGTTGTTCCTCTCTCAGCCACAACAATCCAGGTGTTTAATGATACTTTCTCTAATGGCTCAGAACATAATGCATTCTCCTGTAGGTTATAAGGGCTCTGCTTTGTCTCTGCCAGTGTCTGCTTACAGCAGTGCTTACATGTCAACAAAGCTCCTCTCCATTCAGCTCGCGGGCTCTGTTTTTTAATAAACGTTTTTATGCAACATGAAAAACAATCTCTGCAAAGTATGTTGAATCATCTCATGTCTTTGTGAAAGTTGTGGCTTTAAAAAGTTCAATTGAAAACTAGCTTAGTCAGATCTGGGATGGTCAACAGCTCCGGGGCATTTGCAACCAATATCAGTGTAGTCTAGACAATGAAGGATGGTTGCTAAGAATTCGTTTTCAGTTTTAGGTTTCAGGTTGTTTATAGTTGCTATGGTAAAATTGTAATTTTGAGTGAGGATGATAAAGAAAAGGACTTCTGATTTACAGAAGGCATGGCTGCTTTTGCTACTACCCTGAAATGACCTGGAATTAAATCTGTTTTGAAAGGCAACTAGAATGTGTATTTTGTGATTGCTGCTATATTGGTACTTTAACCTTAAGATGCTCTGTTTTGGCATCACTTGAACCTCTGCATCTCATGTTTTACAACCTAAAGCTTTAGTGTACAACTGTTGCCTTCATATGTATGCACTACAGACATGTGTGTTGTAAAAGCGTAGTAAAAATCACGCTTATACATTGCACACTGTCTTACTGTAATTCTAATTTAGTTAAGAGCCATGTCATAGAATGAATAATGAAGAATATGATAAACACAGCTTCCCTTAACCCTGGATGTACACTGAGAGCAAGTTTGGTGTGGGTCGGTACTCGCTCGGGTCCTGGTATCCGCATGAAGTCTATGTTTCCCGAGACCGCAGCAGTCTGATGCGGGTTTTGGATGAAACTGGACTGCAGTTGAGCCTGATGTAACAGGCACTTTGCAGACACCTACACATGTCCCGAACCAAACCTGCCTCGCAATCAGAGTGCATCCAGCGTAACGCAGCGTAACTCTATCTGTGAAAATGCTGTTCTAAAAGCTAAAGCTAAACATGCTGCTGTTTCTGTGTGGTAAGCTAAAGGTACACTATCAAATTCTAAGTTAAGATTAGACTTAAGTTCAAAGGAGGAGAATGTATACAGTCTGCTATCTTATCTTGGCTTCAGCTCTGTTTGCTGATTGGCTAATTGTACTTCCTGTTTTTTGTGAACCGTTTGCATTTACCTGGCCTAGTAGCTAATGTGTACAACTCTGAATTTAGTTCTAACGTTATCAATCTGGAATGACTGCCGCTGAAAATCGTTGGGAAAAAGCGGAAACTCATGGCAATATTTGAATCTGATAGGTCGGAGTGTCTGAACTCAGAAGTAGCCAAGAAGTCATGTCCATCTGGTGGAGCCAAGTTACGGTCAAAGAAAATTGAGTCTTGAGATTGAATGCTCTAGGTGTCCCTAGCCTGGTTATACGTTTAAAGTCATACTGTAGAATATTATCGCTATTTTTAAACAAAACATAAGTCCGGTTCGGTTCACCAGCAGCTGACAACAGAAAGCAAAAAAAGAAAAATACACCGATCATAAAAAAGTTGTTGAAAGTGAAATATGTTGTGTGGTTGGGCAGGCTCGGAGGCATGTCGGGTTCCATTTGAGCTGCTGTCGTCCTTCAGTCAGTTAAGTAGAGGCACAATTTCCTCTGGACTAATTGCAATGGAATTTGTGCAGTTTCATCAACCCTCCAGGGCCCAGCAGCAGCTTCAGCCAGAACTACACAGAAGCAGCAAGACAGAAGGACAGAGCCAGGTATATGCTGTCAGGGGTGTCAGCAAGTCAGACTTCCACACCTTTCATGTATAAGTGAATTTATATAGGTGCTGTTCACGTGTAGGGCTGGGAATGAATCAAGAATTTGAGATTCTGTCATGTCAAAGCGTCTATTAATTGGTTGGGGATTTGAATCGATTGAAAAAAGATCGATAACCAATCCTTTGTCAGCAAAAACATGCTGTTGTACTGTGTTATATTGCTGTTGGTTTCTGTAAAATTTAACATGTTATCAAATGTCTGTTTTGTTTATGTTCCTCAAATAATTACTAAAAGGAATTATGTATTTATTTATTTTTGGAAAGGCTAAGTAATTTGAATCAAAAATCAACATTGTGCCATATGGAAAAAAAAAAAGGGAAGATATTTTTCCAAATCGCCCAGCTATGCATGACATTACACATACTCTAAGCAAATGTGTATTAGAAGTCGAAGGCAGCTAATATTTATTCCAGTTTTTGTTGTTGTTGCATATAAAAATATCTTTCTTTAACTTTGTGTTTACTTTTTTACTTAGTGCATCAATAACCTCCATTTAAACATGGTTGTGACACAACTTGAATTAGTTGTGCTAAAAATACACTTAAATCGCCAGAAAATATTTTATAGGAACTAAGAAGTTTAGTTTCCCATGCCATAGGATTTCCCCCATGACTTTCCCCCACAGCAGGCCATGCCCCCAAAATAGACGCATTTTCGAGTATTTGGCCTTCTAACATCGTCATATTCTTTAGTTCTCACATCAGCAGAAATTCTTGATTACAAAGCTTGGTAAAAGTTGATTTTACACAAAATATCTTGAGTTCATAAAGCATTCACGATTCATTCCACTTAACAAAGAGAATAATGTTCACCTTGCTGCATCATAAGAAAAATGTGGTTATTTCCAGTTATCTATATCCAGCCCAAAATAATGGCCTAGTTCTAGTCTTTGCCTTCTCTGCTTCCAGTACATAAACCTGGGAGATTTTGTTTTCCATATCTGCATATTTAATGTCAGTGTTTGTTTTTGGCTTCTCCACAGCAGCAAAGCCATCATCCTCCACAGCCTTTCCATTTTCCCACCTTCACTGTGCTCTCCTAGACCACAGGGAAAATATCCATTATTAGTTGAATTATGATTGACTTGACAACTCTCCATTCTTCTTGTGTCTCCTCAATCTTGGCTCTCCAAGGCTGGAAGGATATTAGCAGGCTGGTGTCAGAGTCAAGGCTCAGTTAGAAGGCATAAATCCACTTGGTGTTTAATGGCTCTTGTCATTCTCAAGACTGATTCACACGAGAAGCAATATCAGGAAGTCCTGTTGGATCAATCATGGATGCAGGTTGTCTGGGATGGAGGATATTGACAAGGTCGAGTAATCCATTGCCAAACATCACAAGACAATGTCCACAGCACATTCACGGGTCAATGGCGTCCCCAGAGAGGACACCTGCCTGATTAGAAAACTACACAACAGAGCATGGCAAGGACACATTTAACAAACAGGTAAGGTATAGACGAAGAAGAGGAAAAGGTTTGTGGAGATTTGTTCTATTTTGTACTAATTTACTTATTATTCTCAGTGGTTGAACATAAGGTAGTGAGTTGTGATTGGAAAAGATAGGAACTAATGGTTATTACCATACAGTTTTGTTCATGATGAATTATGTAGTAAATTAATGCTGGGGTATTTATGATAATTTAGAGGAGAAAAAGGGAAGTTAGGAGTTTAAGGTTATTTTTCACCCTCTCATAGCCTTGGCAGGGTTCACTAGTACAGCTTTAGAAGACGTACAAGTGAAGCAGGCTTATCACCTAGTGCACAGCCAATCATCCAAAGATTCATACAGTCTCCCTTCGTTACAGATAAAATGTTTAATTATTAAATTAACGCAATTATTTGGAATTGCACATATAATGTACTTTTGAAAAAACTATGTTGGATTGCATACAAAGCCCATTCTTCCAGCTGAAGTTGTCCTGATGGGCGACACGGTGGCGCAGCGGTTAGCGCTCTGGCCTCATAGCAAGAAGGTCCTGGGTTCGACTCCCTCGCCGTCTTTCTATGTGGAGTTTGCATGTTCTCCCGCGTAGGTTTCCTCCGGGTGCTCCGTTTCCTCCTACATCTAAAAACATGTCCAATGTGCCTCCCCTCTCCCCACCCCAGGACTACAGATGTAAATTAGCTGTAAGCTAGAATCTGGTGCAAGAATGTCCGCCTTTGTGCTAAATGCAAAATTGTACATTGTCTTTAATAAACATTCCTATAAAGTCTGGATCTAGTTTTTGAGACAAGCAGGTTTCGCTTTAGTGGAACTGAAAGACAGTTGGTCAGCACATTTCCAAATTGCAAATTTGCTATTCATGTATAGTTTTTTACAAAATGTACAATATTTTTCAACACGCCACTTAAATTTTTTTTTTTTTTTTTCTAACAGCATTTACCCTTCGTTTTATGTTCTAAGTGCGTCTGAAATGGACGCATGTTCTTAGAACATGCGTCCATTTTTATCTCTTCGCTCTGTTGTTGCTGTGTAGCGTTCTATTCCTACCCACGGAAAGTCGTCAGGAAAAGACCAAGCGTTGACGAGCATTTGAATCAGATTGATGGAAGCGTTACAACACGTCCAAAAGTAAATCCAGTTGGAAAAGCACAGACTGTCTTTCTCGTTCACAAATGCACAAAATGCCACATGCACATTTACTGAAAGACAAAATGATTGGTCGTTGTCATATTTGTTCTGGTTCTCACATTTGACTTCCAGTTGGTTCAAAGTCTCAAAATACAAACCTAGAAGCAAGAGGGGCCCAGTTCAAGAATTTGTGAATGCACAAAATAATCTGTCTGACCAGCTGCCTTTCATTCGGATCTAAAAATGTTGTTTTAAATTTACAATGAGTACATCCTTGTTACCCAAAAGAGTCATATCAGATTCATTTAAAACTAAATCTGGCTGCAATTACCCATTTTTAGGAGTTAAAAAAAAAAGATAAAAGCAAAGTCCCACAAAATCAATAGGGAGACATGAAAGACAGGTCCAGAAGTTTTCAATTCAAACATTCAAATTTGTTTCTAGACACACGCTTGGCCTAGCATTATCCACTTTGATCATTTATGTCAACATTTTGCTCCAACATCCTTTGAAATCTACCCTGATGACCACGAAATCTCAATGAAACTGTTTTCCCCCGTAATCCCACAGATTAAAACAGATTATGAGCCGCAGAGTTTATGTTTACTTTCCTTCATGACTGTTCTGTTTATTTGCGCCTTTTGCTGATGACATATTACTTTCATGGGCTTAGGACGCTGACCCTTAGTGACACTGAGGTGATCCTGATGAGGGAGTCAGCAGGGGGCGTAATCCCATGTTCCTCGTATTGCTTTTTAATGAAGTCTGACCTTTGACTCCAGTGTGATCCGGCATTCCAGACCGTCTTTAAGGGACAGTCCAAGAGGTCATCGGAGAGGGAAGCTGGACTTTGATTATTTCTGTCACAGTGAATAAGCCTTTACAAAGAAATACAAAATAGAAAGCATGGATGGGTTGGTGGGAAAGCTAGAAAGTAGAAAAGGTAGGTTTTTTGGGTGAATAATGAATAGAAGTTGTGATAAACGAACACAATAAGCAAAGAACAAAAGCATCTATCACAGCAAGTAAGCGGTGGTAACAATGGTTCTCATTTGTCCCATTCTTAGGCAGGTTAGTCAAGTTTTAGTTCCAGATATTCCTCCTCCATTAGGATTGATTGACTTGGGTTCTGACCTGCCACATGCCAGATATATTATTCTTGATTACTTGTAAATTTTTGCATCGTATTGTACGTATTGAGTTCAATCTCTCTCATGCCTCAACACTATACCCAAGGCGCTATACCCAATTTTTGCTATCTTAAAATTAAAGAATCATAAATTTCATTTGAATCACTTTATAGCAGACCACCTGAATAGTTATAATAATAAGGGGCATTAAAGGTGCACTGTGCAACTTTCTGGAGGTGAAAAGTCATCTACCCAATTCAGTAGATTTAGAAAGTTAAAACTTTACTGGGGGAATAAATGCATGTTATGCTATAATATGAATTAAAAAGTCTTCTAAAGGAATTGCATCTCTGTGGAAACAACATGAGCGGGCCCTCTGGGCCAAATAACACTCCATTTTGTGCCCATGCAAGATTTTTGTTTATTTAGTGTAACAAAGACATCTAAATGACAAAAGTATGTTTCATTTCAATTTGGGGCCAAAAAGTTCCACAGTGCATCTTTAAACCCTCCTGTTCAGGATAGCCTGAGTAATCATTTCTGTAATCTTAACAATCCACTCCTGGTTTTACATTTAGTATTGTTTTTTATGTTTATTAGATGTTTGTAGGCTTTGTAAAATAAAATGCACTTAGTAAGTTTCTGAATAGGCTCTAAAAGTGATTTAGATTGTTAAACATATTCTTTTAAATTATTTTAGATTTTAGATGCAGTCTGTTAAGTTTTTAAATGTGTTTTTGTTATTTTATCAATAGAATATTGATTACATCTGCTTTTTTTATCCTAAAAAAAAAATTCCTTCCTCATCAAAGACATTTGTTTATGGAAGCCCGTTTATGCCAGTGAAAAAAAAGGCCCACAAAAAGTCAAAATTCTGAGTTTAAAGGACTGTACTCAATTTTTTTGCAACAAGATAACTTAAAAGCAGTTTCCCCCTAGCACTGATGCCTTGTTAATGTATCTAATCAGGTGGAAATTAGTCCCCAAAGTCCTGTCATAGTCTAATAAAATCCCGTTTGTGTGCAGCTTTTTCTGTTTTTGTTTTTAGCATTGTGGCTAACTGTTGTTAGCATAGTGACTCACCTCGCTGCTAAAAGCTGTGAAAAAACATTAAAACTCATCATGATGAACAATTCTGAAGCTCAGAATGCATTAGCTACGTGAGGAAATCATGTAGCCTGAAGGAAAAAGGTTAAAATTAATTATTTCTGTTTGTTTACATTTTTAGGATGCAAAAATCAGGTACAGTCCCTTTAAAGCTTGAAATTCTGGGTTTTAAAACTCAAAATTCTGAGTTTAAAACTCGAAATTTTGACTTTTTGTGGGTCTTTGTTTTTTTGTTTTTTTTGCAGAAACTTTCATACTTTTCATACTTTTCATACTTAACTTTTGTCTGGGAGATTTTTTTTTTTTATCTTTTGAGCCTCAAGGACTCTTCTGAATGTTTTTGACCTGTGATGTCATGTTTTTATGTCCATAAACTTGTTTTGAGCATTTCTGTAGCAGCAGGATCACTTTAGATGTTTCCACCTTGTAACTTTTTTGCAGCCAGTTTCTGGCGTGTGAAACTACACTACACTTTTTTCTTGGTTCTGATGCATGAGATTCCTGCCCAGAACATTTTTGAAAGGCTGGAACAACACAAAAAATGCATATTTATTCTTTAAAGTACTTTGTCATTGACTTTATACAAAATGTCAGATAAGTCAATGACATACAGTTATTGTTATGTCTGCCTGGAGAATGTATACTGTTACATGCTGGTGCAGGGTTCTGTGATTTTGCCAGACTTTTTCTCATCTCACCTTGGCACTCATAGGGGCGTCAGGTCTATGCTTCCGGTAGAGTGGTGTCGAGCTGCTTGTGCCCTTTTATGTTGGCGAGGGCTTCAACAGCATTAGGAAAATGTCCATCTTTATCTGTTTATAAAATAGAAATGACATATGAGGTGCTGTTGGTTTGTCAGGAGGGTAACAGTAATAGTTGTACCTGATAATCAACCTTCCGTAGTCCGTAATTTTAAAAAAAAGTAAATTCTCTAGATAAGTTGTTGATCTATGCCTCTTCAAAGTTCAAACTGAGAAGACTGTTTCAGAAGTCCAGTAATTACAGACAAATGAATACTATGTTTTTCTAAAAGCTATTTTCCTGCTATTGTGAGACTGATGGCTCAAATATAATGGAAGATGTACAGTTGAAGATCGCCCTGGTTTCGGATTTCGAAAAATTCAGTACTTAAGAGCTTAAAGACACATCACGGTCTAAATATTGTGGGTGACAATTCTTTGACTGGTATTTCCAAGCATTATAGCAGAACTTGTGTTCAGTGACTCGAAATGGTTATTTTTATTCACCTTGTTGTTAAAGATCTATGAAAGGACATTTTGATGAAGTTACACACTTTTAACTTTCCACACGTAAATCTGAACACGTATAATGTTGAATCTTCATAAATATGGGCCATAAACTTGTGTAACGTTACACTACAGACTACACTACACACACTAAGCGGATCAGAGAGCACAGTGTTGAAGTTCTTGGAAGGCGGATGGTTTGAGGGGTAGTATCATAACCTCCATAAACAACATGCAACTTATGCTGTATAATGTTACGGGTTTTCTCGAAGTCTTCAGACTCTTGGCTTCAAAAGGTCGGAGGGTTGGTGAGTGCTCATATATCAACCACAGCCCTGTGTGAGAGGTGATTGTTTTGTTCAGTCTTTTTTTGGGGGAGGGGTTTCTTTTTTCCGTACATATCATACTCATATGTGTTATAAACTTGACCGCATCCTCATAGCCCTCTACGCAAAAATTGCTTATAACTGTCAATTTTGATAGATATTCTTCCATTACCACTGCTACTTGGAGGCTGACAAGAGAACTCTCTCAAGTTGTGTGAATTTCTTTCCATAAACATAAAAATAAAAAAAATGCTTGAGTTGTTCCGATACCATTTTTTGGATCTAATCCAATTCTGATACTTGGTATCAGGATATGGGCCGATACAAATTCCAGTCCACGCGAGGTTACAATGGGTAAAATATAACAAGGGTTCTCAATCAAACTAAAATGAATAATAATCAACATTATTAATAACTCATGTAGAGTAGATTCTGAGAAATTCCCTTTTTAGTAAAAACACAAGACAAAAAAGTGCTGCTTTTTAATTCCATGGTTTTGTGACATATAAGTCGCTCTGAGATCCTCTGTCCTGTTTTTAATATAAAACATGGGAGAAATTCTGAGCAATTGTCAAAACTCAGAGGTGCACGGTAGCAGAGTGGTTAGAGCTCTGGCTTCCCAATAAGGAGGTTGTGGGTTCGACTCCTGGGTCGGAACATATCAACATCTCACGATCTCTTTGGTGGAGTTTGCATGTTCTCCTCGTGTCACCGTGGGTTTTCTCCAGGTACTTGGGTTTCCTCCCACCTCCAAAAATATGTTTAGGTTAATTGGGCGTAATTTGTAAATTTCCCTTAGTGAGTGAATGAGAAAGTGAATGATTGTCTGTCTAACCCTGCGACAAGTTGGCCACTGTCCAGGGTGTTTTTCATGCCTAAGGCCCAAAGTTACAGTTACCCGCGACCCCTAACAAGATTAAGCGGTAGAAAATGAATGAATGTCAAAACTCATTCATTACCACTATGTGCCCACAATAGCATGTTGAGATTAAGCTAGACTAGTTTTTCTCCCCAGCAGCAGCCATGGGGAAGGTATGATATATGTTTTTAGTGAGACGTCAACACCAAGGTACTTTGTAGCAATACATGTTTACAATCCTTTAAAACAGTGCTTCTTCTTTTAACAACCCCCAAAATAACAACCGTAAGCATTCGTAACCCCCAAAAACAAAATAGGCTACTTACAAAGTGATAATGTAGTTTTTAGTTTGGTGTTTTATTTCATTTTGTAGGCACAAGACTAGATAAATTCATACAAAAGTCAACAAATAGGACTCAATCACTGCAATTGAAAGATGTAGCCCCAGATTGAGAATCACTGTGCAGCGTCTTGCTGATTACAAAAAAAAAAAGAAAAGGAAATTACTGTGACTTATACTTCACGCACTTTGATCCAGAGCACAATGTTAGCCACCTTAGTGTTAGAGCTGTGAATGTTTCTTGATGTGTTCCCACCTGGTCATCCAGTAATGTCCATCGATACAGCTGACAGCACTGTTTTGTAATAGAAATAAATCAATTAGGCAAGATTTATACAGCATTACATTGTGGCTTTAATTACTAGTGTTCCACATCTGCTGTATGTTTGTCTGCTAAGAAAAAGCCAAACGGTGACCTGTTTAAAGACCGGAGCAGTACCAGGTCTTGTCCCTGTGGTCTGGTGGTGGAAGTTCCATGATTAGAGGGCCAGTGTAACCATGTTTGTTGCCGTCTGCAGAGGTTAGAAGCAGGTAGCCTCCAGTCTGAAATATTGATGGATGATGATAAATTTATGGGCCTAGATGAGGTATGCCGCTTGTTCCGAAACCTTCACAAACTGACTTAGATTCGGCGGAAGAGAAATGACACTCACACTGGAACATGATGAACGAAGTCTTATTTTACAACGTCACATATAAAGAGCATTTTATCTTTTCCTTGTTCTGCTCTGGGCTTGTGCTTACTTTGGACTGGGAGTGGAAGACAATGCTCAGTAATTTATTCATAGCTCTGAGAATTTTTGTTGTCTGCAATATCAATTTTTAATAAGATAAAAGCAAATCACCAGCAGCGTGTAGCTTATCCACTTATGATTAATGCATCCGATTCGTAGACTATTTATGCTAAGGCCTCATGAGTAGAGAAGACTGAGAAGTTTTACACACTTTTATAAAAATAGAATCGTCTTTAATTGTGGTTAGGCTTTAAAATGTTGCACAATTGGTTTTGCTCACATTTAGTATTTGATGTCACAAGGTCAGATGGATGGCAAGAGAAGGTTTTTCTTTACAAAGCCTATAAATCTTATGTATTTTGTTTGTTGTTTTAGCAATGTCTTAGTAATATTGACAGATAGTCTACATCATTGTTTTCCAGCAATACATTTTCAAATTCTGAAGTAAAGGATAGTTACAGACTACTATACAAATGACAAACTTAGTGGCCCCTTTCTAAAGAAGGTCTCCAAAGTCTGAACAAGGATTTGACCCAAATTGTTTCATGCGGTGTCACTGAAATAGAATAATCTGGTAGTACTCCTATGTTGGTCTATTTTCTTCATCATAGATTCTACCTTTTGGACCCAGCGCGCAGTAGCAAACCTTTTTGAATTTGCAGTTCCTTTCTTATAATATTGAATTGACTATGTTACATTTTTTATAATAAAATAACTTAAAATCATTGTCTCCTTAGCACAGATCTCTTGTATATGTATCCATTCAGTTGAAAAATAGTCCTGTTTGTTCACCCATCATCGATAAGTTTGTTTGTTAGCATTGTGGCTAACTGCTGTTAGCATACCGGTATGTCTCATTCCTAACAGCTGTGGAAAAAGCTTAAAACACCGTGGTGAACAAACTGGAGGCTCGGAATGCATAAGGGAAGTGAGCATGTGGACTGAAGTTTAAAAATAATAATGTCAGATTGTTTTGAATTTTAAGGAAGGAAAAATCAGATATAGAGCTCCTGCACCCACGTTACTAAATTCCTGCGGCCCATAACGGCAAAAGTGAACAGAAATTTAGCAGTGTGAAATTAGAGCGTAAATATCCGTTTCTAAGCTAAGTTACATGCTACCCATCATCAGGAAGACATCTTCTTTAAGTTGGCATACAACTTGTGTCCTCAAATAGCCTATTGTATTCAAAATGGTTGTAAATGGCAAATTTGTAAGTGTCAAAAATAATCCATATTCTGGAAAACGTTTGACCCCAGCCGACCTGTGAGACCACACAGCTGGCCCTGCTCTCTCTATTCAAATGTGAATGCTTCTTGTTCTCTTAGAATAACTCCAGTGACAGTCTATCAGCAGTACAGCAATCTAATACCAGGGCAGTGTCTCCAGCTCCATGACACCTCATCTTATAATTACCTAAATCTTCTAAGGCATCCCACTCCTCCAGATCTGCTCTTCCACAATTAAACTGCAGTGTTTGAGGCTAATGCGTGGTATTCTATTTGTGTGTGCAGCATGTTCAGGCCCCTCTCCTCTGGCTGCTCTGCTAATCTTAGCCACATGAAGATTGGTGGTAGTGAACTCCTGGAAAGGAGATGAACCAAATACTTACTATTATGAATAAATGAAGCTCACACAAAAACAAACAATGTAGAGTATGCTATGTATCATTTTCTTTTTTTTTTTTTTTTTTTTAAAACATGTTTATTTTGAAATTCATCTACACTCAACAACTTTCGGAAAATACAATATCAGTGATAAACTTTAACAAACATTGAGGTCAATTGACAATGGTCTTAAATTTTATGTTTTTATGACTATGGCAAGGACAACAGACTTTTTTAACATAATTACTTTCCGAACTTTGATTCATATAGTTTTCCAGAGGTGGCAAAAGTACTTAAGTTCAATACTCAAGTAAAAGTACAGTTACTTGTTTGAAAATGAAAGTCCTGCTGAAACTTGTTTACTTGAGTAAAAGTACAACGTTGTCAGTTCACTAAAAAATTAAAAAGTATAAACACAAAGTTCGTGGTCACTGCAGTTAAGTGTGAAATGAGCTTTATGTTGACATAAGCATAATTACTCATCTTGTGGCAAGGCAAGTAACAGTTAGAAATCAGACTTTTGATGATTTTTACATTGTGTAGCTGAAAAAAGTATGATTTTTGGCAACACAGCAGAATTGCACTGACTTTAAGAAAGAAAAAACTGTTCGTGGGCTTAAAAAAGTAACCTGTTTTTAAATTGTAATATAATAGTTTTTGAATAATGTAAGAAGTAAAAGTAAAAATACTCAAGTAAGTACAGAACTCAGAAAAACTCACAGTGAGTAAGTAATTTTCAGAGACATAAAATTTCATAGACAGTCATCAAATAAATTACGTTTACATAAGTAAGTTGACCTGGATGTTTATTAGCCGTTAAAATGAAAATTTTGAGCTATTTTTTAAATTAAAATAACAAAGCCTAAAGAATTGCAAGATGATAACTATTTGTATAATTAATGTTGTTTGACCTCATGTGTTTCAGTAGTTACTTTCTGTGTTTATGAAGCATCTAGGCATTTTGCAGATTCAACATTCGAAGTGGGCTTGGTTGAGTACAGTAGGGCAACATGTAAACATGCCGTGTGAGAGCAAGTGTGTGGAAGGGCATCCTCTTCATGTTCATGTGGACTAACAAAGAACATGCAACACATGCATAAAACATGTAAATACAAGCATTGTGCTGTTCACCTTTATTCTATTTCCAAAGGTGTACATCATCTCTCAGACTCTTCTCTTACTTCTCTTCCCAAACTTTGAACCATCTTTATAAAACAAGTGCCCTTACATTAATATGTGCTAGCTACTTTTACAATGTTCAAATGCAGCTGTGTGGTTCCACTTTACTCCTTCACTTGAGGGTTCTTTAGATCATCTTGAATTGATCATGCAGCAGTACTAGTAGTAGTCATGAATAAGCCATAGAATCACCCACTCGTGTAGGACAATGCCTCCCTCTGGTTCTTTAGATCTACCCCATCAAAGGCTCCACCCCTTTGGTTTTTCTTGCTAAACTTCCGCAGTACATACATTGACCCTTATTGTGTGGCCATGTTGCCCCAGTCTTTGGAGCTTACGCCTACTGCTCCATCCATCCATGTCTCTGAAGGTTCCATTGGTCTCCATTGATGTGCATTTGTGCCCATGCGTCGGTCTTTAGGTCCATCTCATCCTGCAGAGCTTTCACTGACCTAAGCCTACGCAACACGATCCTGGAAATAATCCCCTAAATGAGAGGATTTGCTGTGTAAAAGAGACCGAAGAAAAGAGAGAATAGTATGTAGTAAATTTTTCAAAACATTTGTCAGTACAACTGCTTTTCTATAACAAATTTGTTCAACTTTTTCTCTGACAACTGCTTTCCATCTGAATTGTAGATGGTAGCTCTAAGGAGCAGTCAGGTGTGGCAGTATCCCCTGACAAAGCCTGATCCTATCAGATCACAGAAGCTAAGCAAGTTAGGGCCTGGTTAGTACTTGGATGGGAGATCACTGGAACACTAGGTGCCACAGTGGGACGACAAAAGTAGACTGTTGTGTCCTTGGGTAAGACACTTAACCCGCATTGCCTAAGTGTCTGCGTACACTGGGTGAGTGGATCCTTGAATGTAAAGCGCTTTGAGTGCTTTGGAAGGTAGAAGAGCACAATATAATAGAGACCTTTTAAATAGTGACCATCTTTAGTCTGGGCCTGAATGATACTAGATTTTGTTAGATTAGTTATTTTTGGACTGCAGACTGAGCCTGATTTCACCTGAATGAAGTTTGCTTTAATCAAAATTATGGACTAGAAAGGATCAAATAAGCAAAGGACCCACCCATAAGTCTACCATGAACTAATGTTTTGATTGCAATAATAGCATGGTACTAAATATACTACACAGTAATTGCTCTGCTTTTTTAATCAATTACTTTACATGATCACTACTCTCAGAATGAAAACATAACAACAAAACATGGTTAGTATTTCTTTTGAAGCAATGTGCTGAACATATACCTGCCAACCTTGGAAAATAGTGCCACATTACTGCATATACAGCAGATAGATGAATATTTGTTGGCTTTGAAAGTTCTCACTCAGAAGAAAGTCTGGTACTTTCAGGTAGTTTCGGCTAACAAAATATGCCACTGTGTCAAAATCTTTGACTGCACTCTAGATGGCAAAACACTTCTACTTCTGGAAACATTCTTCTACTTCTATGAAGACGTTCCTGATGAGTTGGTGCCATGCAAAGTATATCTCAATGTTGTTCAGATGGCCATTTTTGAAAGTATTTCTACCATCGACCCTTTCTGGATGATTGAGGGATTAGACTAGCCACACATTGTAATTTTCTATAAGGGATCATTAAACTAACCTGTACCAAGCACTGATAGATGATTTTACTTTGTGATGTAATACAAGATGTCTCCTGTTTTGGGACAGAGCTTTTGTACTCCATAAAATGACTGTCAGCTCTTACACACACACTAACGTAAAGAGCACTTGAGGTTATACAGCCACAGTCCAAAACATGTGTGAATANTTTCAAATGTTTTTCCAATTACCAAAGCCTTATATTTAGCAATTTCATAATTTCTATAAATTATTTTACTTTTAATAAATAAAAAGTAAGACGGCACTAGTTTCAGTTTGTTAATGTGAAAATACACTATTATTTTTGAGAAGCATCAAGGTGTCTTAATCACCAAGGACTCCAAAGTTCAAGGTGAAGTCCAAGTCACTGAACCTTCAATCCAAAGTCTAGTCCAAAACCTCCATCGCAATTTTCAGTCTTCAGTCATAGCAATAAATGGCGATCTAGGTCTTCTGGTCGTGTTTCACCACATCTCTGTTTATTATTATAAAATATGCAATATTTTTGTTTGGGTCAGAAATTTGCAATTCTGTATGCGAGGGAAAAGTTTAACTATTTCATAACTAATAAGCCTACTGGGGACTTTAACATGTTTCCTCAAAAAATTTTTTGGGGTATTAGTTAAGTGTATTGTCAAATCAAAATCGTTCGTTGTGTCTAGAATAGACTATGAACCATGAAGTCTTTAACCTGTTGTGACAACGAATTGGATCTATAATGTCCTGCTTCACTTTTTCCATTTTAAAGAGATGTCTAAAGCTGTACTTAGGGGGCCAAAAATGAGTGTATGTGGGGAAAGATGATGTTTAAAGAGATTTGTGAGAAGAACAAAGGATGAGGTGAAATTTCTATTTATACATTACCTTTTCCTTAAAATGAGCTACCTTAAAAAAACAATACTGACCCTTTTTAAAATTCTGTTTACTACCTCTTATAGATTCTGTTTATCTTCGTTTTACTTCTTGCCAGGACTGAAACATGCAAATCATTTAATCGCAACACAAAAGGTTAAGATTGCAATAATCAAACTTGTTTTTCTGTTCTATGCAGAGCCTGTTTTTGCTGTCACTTCTGATTATACAGTTGGCATTTCACCTGAAAGAACAGAAAGGGAGATGTAGGATGGGACTGGCTTGCAACAACCGCAGCTTTTCTTCCACAACAAGAACAAAGCGCGGGCAGGGAAAAGACAGAGATAGAGGAGGGGAGATGGAATAAAGGAGAGGATAAAAAAGGAGGAGAGGAGAGGAGAGAAGGTGGGGAGGAGGAGAAGATTGGGATGGGTTACATATAAGAGGAGCCTTGGGCCAGCAGATGAAGGAAACACAGGCTGGTCCCACACATGATCACTTCACTGGGATGTTATCTTATGTGGTGCTGCTGTGCATCTGAGCTTCAACAGCTTTACTGACTTCTAGATTCTGGTTTAGGCTAATCTAACGTGAGTGGGCAAAAAAAAAAAAAAAAACGAAAAATGGCGCACCACGGCCCATCACGCTGCCCCGACACAACACCCGCCCGACCTGCTGCTCAATTCCCATAACCTGCGCCGAGACCATAGCGCCTGTCGAACGAATGACCGTTATAATGAAGATCTCTATCATTCCTTAATCGCACTCACGATATTGCCACCAACGCTGCCTGCATAAGTCGCTGACAGCCGGAATGCTCCTACCGTACTTTCACATCGCATAAGCATCGGCCGCGCCTGCTGCCTCCGCACCCGGCCGTCCCTCTCGCCTGTCTACCATTAATGCCATATCACTTCTCCTACCTATCCGAGACGACAGAGCGACTGCCCGCAACCGCGTTAACGATCCACCTCGCTGGATGACTAGTTTCGTCAGAGTCCCCGTCTTTTACCTTCGCACCCACTACTCTGTACGTCGCTCTTTCGACTTATGAAACATCCGAGCATTCGATACACTCCCCCGTGAGACCACGCGCTCAAGAGTCTGTCCCATTAACGCTAACCCCAGAGAATTCTCCCATTAATTAAGCTACCCGCCGTCCAGGACGACTCTTCATACACCACTTTCCACCCTGCCCGGCTTTAATATAGTGACGCTTGGAATTACTAGTGTTCCACATCTGCTGTATGTTTGTCTGCCTAAGAAAAGCCAAACGGTGACCTGTTTAAAGACCGGAGCAGTACCAGGTCTTGTCCCTGTGGTCTGGTGGTGGAAGTTCCATGATTAGAGGGCCAGTGTAACCATGTTTGTTGCCGTCTGCAGAGGTTAGAAGCAGGTAGCCTCCAGTCTGAAATATTGATGGATGATGATAAATTTATGGGCCTAGATGAGGTATGCCGCTTGTTCCGAAACCTTCACAAACTGACTTAGATTTGGCGGAAGAGAAATGACACTCACACTGGAACATGATGAACGAAGTCTTATTTTACAACGTCACATATAAAGAGCATTTTATCTTTTCCTTGTTCTGCTCTGGGCTTGTGCTTACTTTGGACTGGGAGTGGAAGACAATGCTCAGTAATTTATTCATAGCTCTGAGAATTTTTGTTGTCTGCAATATCAATTTTTAATAAGATAAAAGCAAATCACCAGCAGCGTGTAGCTTATCCACTTATGATTAATGCATCCGATTTGTAGACTATTTATGCTAAGGCCTCATGAGTAGAGAAGAAGTTTTACACACTTTTATAAAAATAGAATCGTCTTAATTGTGGTTAGGCTTTAAAATGTTGCAGAATTGGTTTTGCTCACATTTTAGTATTTGATGTCACAAGGTCAGATGGATGGCAAGAGAAGGTTTTTCTTTACAAAGCCTATAAATCTTATGTTTTTTGTTTGTTGTTTTAGCAATGTCTTAGTAATATTGACAGATAGTCTACATCATTGTTTTCCAGCAATACATTTTCAAATTCTGAAGTAAAGGATAGTTACAGACTACTATACAAATGACAAACTTAGTGGCCCCTTTCTAAAGAAGGTCTCCAAAGTCTGAACAAGGATTTGACCCAAATTGTTTCATGCGGTGTCACTGAAATAGAATAATCTGGTAGTACTCCTATGTTGGTCTATTTTCTTCATCATAGATTCTACCTTTTGGACCCAGCGCGCAGTAGCAAACCTTTTTGAATTTGCAGTTCCTTTCTTATAATATTAAATTGACTATGTTAAATGTTTTATAATAAAATAACTTAAAATCAATATCTCCTTAGCACAGATCTCTTGTATATGTATCCATTCAGTTGAAAAATAGTCCTATTTGTTCACCCATCATCGATTAGCTTGTCTGTTGTTAGCATTGTGGCTAACTGCTGTTAGCATACTGGCACGTCTATAGTAATAATAATAATACATTTTATTTATAATGCACCTTACATTTGACACACAAATCTCAAAGTGCTACAAGGAACAAAAAACACAACAATAAAACAAGCTATTTAAGATTTTGTCAGTCTTTGTGGTAGGCCTGACAAAATAAAAATGTCTTTAAATGTTTTTTGAAACTATCAACATTCCTAAAAGCTGTGAAAAAGCTTAAAACACTTCATGATGAACAAACTGGAGGCTCGGAATGCATAAGGGAAGTGAGTATGGAGACTGAAGTTTAAAAATAATAATTTAGGATTGTTTCAAATTTTAAGAAAAGAACAATCAGGTATAGGACCTTTAAGCTAAGTTACTGTACCTACATCTAGGAAGACATCTTCTTTAAGTTGGCATACAACTTGTGTCCTCAAATAGCCTATTTATTCATGTTGTAAACAAAAACGGCACCCCAGCCGACCTGTGAGACCACACAGCTGGCCCTGCTCTCTCTATTCAAATGTGAATGCTTCTTGTTCCTCTTAGAATAACTCCAGTGACAGTCTATCAGCAGTACAGCAATCTAATACCAGGGCAGTGTCTCCAGCTCCATGACACCTCATCTTATAATTACCTAAATCTTCTAAGGCATCCCACTCCTCCAGATCTGCTCTTCCACAATTAAACTGCAGTGTTGAGGCTAATGCGTGGTATTTCTATTTGTGTGTGCAGCATGTTCAGGCCCCTCTCCTCTGGCTGCTCTGCTAATCTTAGGGCGTATTCAGACCTACAACATTTGGTCCGATTTAAACGGTCCAGAATTTGTTTCCCCCTAAAGTCCGGACTTTCTTTCAGGTCTGAATAAAGACAAGCGAACTCTGATCCGAATCAAACAAACGGACCGAGACCACCTCTTCAGGTCGGTCTCGGCCGATTGCAAACGGATTCTGGAGCGGATCGCTACTGGTCTGAATACAAACGGCCTCGATCCGAAACAAACACGAAAAACATGCGCTTTTTTGGACTTGACGAGCCACCGTCACAACGCACAGACGGGAGAAGAGCTGTTCTACAGCCAGTGACAGAGCCGCTCATGTGGTTTTGTCTGTAAATGTGCGCATCTGCCAGATTATTACACTACTGAAAATGTGTATTCTAAGCATATTTGCCACCTACGCTGTTTATTCTGTTGTCTACATTTGTCTGAAAACATAAAGATATTTTCTCGGGTTTGTATCTAATAAAGCACTTTCATTATTTCATTCATAACCCTGCGTGTTTGCACAATAACAGCTAAACAGTAACGCTTCTTACCGTGATGGAGCAGAGACGCGGATCCTTCCAAACCAGACTACCAAAGCGCCTCCGGGTCCTGACTCACTTAGTCCATTTAAATCCAAATGTCCAGAAAAATAAGAAAGCACAGACAGGCTACTATTCCATCGTGAGCACTGCTGCGCCCGGCCCGCTGGTACAGCGAGTAGTCCGCTGCATTTGCGCCAAATCGTCCCGCAATACACCTCCCCGCTAGCGCCAGGTCCGTGTTCTGCCGCACACAAACCCCGGCTCCTGCCGCCTCACCTCGGGCTCCGCACAGAGTTAAAAACGGGTTGCTACTTTACTATCAAGCCTAACTTTTATCCATACGCTTCTTCTGCTTGGCCCCGCCCCCACGTCAGATCTGTCCAATGAGAGCGCTGGTTCCCACATATGTGCGTCTGTTTACGTTTTAAAGTCCACTTGACAGGGGCGCAGTGAGAATACGAAGCGAACCAACTGAAAAAAATTAAGTCCGGATCGGATTCGGATCAAACAAGCGGACTTTTTCACTTTTCAGGTCTGAATACACCCTTAGCCACATGAAGATTGGTGGTAGTGAACTCCTGGATAGAGAACTGTTATAAAAAAAAAAAAAAAAGGAACCACATTCTTAATATTATGAATAAATGAAGCTCACACAAAAGCAAACAATGTAGAGTATGATATCTTCATCATTTACTTTTTTTTTTTAAACATGTTTATTTTAAAATTCATCTACACTCAACAGTTCTGAAAATACAATATCACTGATAAACTTTAGCAAACACTGAGGTCAATTGACAATTGTCTTAAATGTCATGTTTTTATATGACTGTGGCAAGGACAACAGACTATTTTAACATAATTACTTTCAGAACTTTGATTTATATAGTTTTCCAGAGGTGTCAAGTACTTAAGTTCACTACTCAAGTAAAAGTACAGTTACTTGTTTGAAAAATGAAAGTCCTGCTGAAACTTGTTTACTTAAGTAAAAGTACAATGTTGTCAGTTCACTAAAAAATGAAAAAGTATAAACACAAAGTTCGTGGTCACTGCAGTTAAGTGTGAAATGAGCTTTATGTTGACATAAGCATAATTACTCATCTTGTGGCAAGGCAAGTAACAGTTAGAAATCAGACTTTTGATGATTTTTACATTGTGTAGCTGAAAAAAGTATGTATTTTTGGCAACACAGCAGAATTGCACTGACTTTAAGAAAGAAAAAACTGTTCGTGGGCTTAAAAAAGTAACCTGTTTTTAAATTGTAATATAATTTTTTTAATAATGTAAGAAGTAAACGTAAAAATACTCAAGTAAAGTACAGAAAGAAATTACAGAGACATGAAATAAGCTGAGTTTACATTTAAGTAAGTTGACCTGGATGTTTATTAGCCGTTAAAATGAACAATTTTGAGCTAATTTTTAAATTAAAATAACAAAGCCTAAAGAATTGCAAGATGATAACTATTTGTATAATTAATGTTGTTTGACCTCATGTGTTTCAGTAGTTACTTTCTGTGTTTACACTGAAGCATCTAGGTATGTGCAGATTCAACATTCGAAGTGGCTTGGTTGAGTACAGTAGGGCAACATGTAAACGTGCCGGTGTGAGTGTGCGGAAGGGCATCCTGCCGTTCATGGAATCAGTGGCATGTGCACTGTTACTAACTCTGAAAGAACATCACAGTGCAACACATGCATAAACATGTAAATACAAGCATTGTGCTGTTCACCTTTATTCTATTTCCAAAAGTCTACATCTCTCAGACTCTTCTCTTACTTCTCTTCCCAAACTTTGAACCATCTTTATAAAACAAGTGCCCTTACATTAATATGTGCTAGCTACTTTTACAATGTTCAAATGCAGCTGTGTGGTTCCACTTTACTCCTTCACTTGAGGGTTCTTTAGATCATCTTGAATTGATCATGCAGCAGTACTAGTAGTAGTCATGAATAAGCCATAGAATCACCCACTCGTGTAGGACAATGCCTCCCTCTGGTTCTTTAGATCTACCCCATCAAAGGCTCCACCCCTTTGGTTTTTCTTGCTAAACTTCCGCAGTACATACATTGACCCTTATTGTGTGGCCATGTTGCCCCAGTCTTTGGAGCTTACGCCTACTGCTCCATCCATCCATGTCTCTGAAGGTTCCATTGGTCTCCATTGATGTGCATTTGTGCCCATGCGTCGGTCTTTAGGTCCATCTCATCCTGCAGAGCTTTCACTGACCTAAGCCTACGCAACACGATCCTGGAAATAATCCCCTAAATGAGAGGATTTGCTGTGTAAAAGAGACCGAAGAAAAGAGAGAATAGTATGTAGTAAATTTTTCATTTTCAGTAAATATTTTTCTATAACAAATTTGTTCAACTTTTTCTCTGACAACTGCTTTGCTCTAATTGTACCTGAGAACATACAGTAATTCCATCTGAATTGTAGATGGTAGCTCTAAGGAGCAGTCAGGTGTGGCAGTATCCCCTGACAAAGCCTGATCCTATCAGATCACAGAAGCTAAGCAAGTTAGGGCCTGGTTAGTACTTGGATGGGAGATCACTGGAACACTAGGTGCCACAGTGGGACGACAAAAGTAGACTGTTGTGTCCTTGGGTAAGACACTTAACCCGCATTGCCTAAGTGTCTGCGTACACTGGGTGAGTGGATCCTTGAATGTAAAGCGCTTTGAGTGCTTTGGAAGGTAGAAGAGCACAAAATAAATAGAGACCTTTTAAATAGTGACCATCTTTAGTCTGGGCCTGAATGATACTAGATTTTGTTAGATTAGTTTTTTTGGACTGCAGACTGAGCCTGATTTCACCTGAATGAAGTTTGCTTTAATCAAAATTATGGACTAGAAAGGATCAAATAAGCAAAGGACCCACCCATAAGTCTACCATGAACTAATGTTTTTGATTGCAATAATAGCATGGTACTAAATATACTACATAGTAATTGCTCTGCTTTAGATCTTGTTTTTTGATCAATTACTTTACATGATCACTACTCTCAGAATGAAAACATAACAACAAAACATGGTTAGTATTTCTTTTGAAGCAATGTGCTGAACATATACCTGCCAACCTTGGAAAATAGTGCCACATTACTGCATATACAGCAGATAGATGAATATTTTGTTGGCTTTGAAAGTTCTCACTCAGAAGAGTTTTAAGTCTGGTACTTTCAGGTAGTTTCGGCTAACAAAATATGCCACTGTGTCAAAATCTTGTCAAACTTTTGGACGACTGCACTCTAGATGGCAAAACACTTCTACTTCTGGAAACATTCTTCTACTTCTATGAAGACGTTCCTGATGAGTTGGTGCCATGCAAAGTATATCTCAATGTTGTTCAGATGGCCATTTTTGAAAGTATTTCTACCATCGACCCTTTCTGGATGATTGAGGGATTAGACTAGCCACACATTGTAATTTTCTATAAGGGATCATTAAACTAACCTGTACCAAGCACTGATAGATGATTTTACTTTGTGATGTAATACAAGATGTCTCCTGTTTTGGGACAGAGCTTTTGTACTCCATAAAATGACTGTCAGCTCTTACACACACACTAACGTAAAGAGCACTTGAGGTTATACAGCCACAGTCCAAAACATGTGTGAATATGTACTTCCTCTAAGCCTCGGTGCTCCGCTCACCTTCTCTCAGTCTGGAAACATGTACAGATATGGTAGATTGTGTTACACTGAATAATGGAATCTTGAAGATTCTGAACAATTTTTTGTTTTCTATGAAGAAGCAATGTTTAATCTAAATTAAATTACAAGAAAATACAATTCATATACCATAATACGGAAAACAGTGTTCTCGGTTTTCATCTTTACGTTGTCTTGGTTCAGTCAATAAACAGCTCACATTTAGGCTTTTATTCAGATAAATAACCTGGAAAAACGCTGCATACACAGCCATATTGGAGTGGACCCTACATTAGCATACATAGCGCAGGGGCCCCATGCACTCAGGACAGGATTAGTTCTGCTCTCCTCCCACTGTCTGATGGCTCTTTAGATGGACCTCAGCCCGTTCGCCCAGTGGCCTATAGTTAAGTCATTATCATTCAGCACCATAGAGTCCACAGCTCTGAGAATCTCTGTTTAGAGCCCAGGAGTGACATCTCATTTGGCTCAGTTCAAAGATGCACAATTCCCTATTAGACGATGATGGAGGAGCTGCTAAAGTCCCAATTAATCTCTATAAACACTCAACTAAAGCCTTTATGTTTCCTAATTCAGCCTTGTAATGTTTTTAGCGAGAGGTTGTTCATGAACCACGTCACGCTTGTTGTTTTTACAACGCAAGATTATCATGCATTTTGCTAAATATTAATGAAATAAAAAATATGGTCTCTTGTAAGTACTTAGGACGTATTGCTTCAAAAATACAAGCAGAGCAAGCATTTGAGGTTATTGTAGTTGTACTATAGCAACCTATTTAAATATACAGTATGCAATTAAGGAGTTAGTCTTTTGAAAGGGAAGAATTGGGTTTAACTACAACAAGAAAAATCATCATTTCAAACAGTTAAATTTAAAACAAATTCAAATCCATTTGATCTCATCAATTTTAATAGCATTTACTTATTTGGTATATTAGTAGTTAGTAATTTTAAGAAAAATCAAAAAGCCATTGTTCTCGGGAGAGCTGGTGTCAGGTCGAGATCTGGCCGGGATTTAGAAACTGCTAGTGTGGAATTTCGATCAAGAGGCAATTGAGAACCGATGAATGCTTCCAATGCCCCAAAAATGTAACCATCATGGAGATCCATGGATCCAACTCCCATTAGTTTTATTTTCATGCAACAAGACTGCATGTATGATTTGGATTAGTAAGTGCCGAGTGAGCCCAAACAAACTATGATTGTTGAGTATGCTTTCAATGAAGAAACATCAAGATGTAAAAAATACTCATAAAAGTGGATTATACATATATGTCATTTTGTGTTAACCAGCCATTGCTTTGTCAACAAAAAGGAAGAGAATTCTCTTTTATGTATTGTCACTTACAGTGTGTTTGGCCTCTATGACTTCCTCATCCATCAGGTCTCTTTGTGTTGTTTTTAAGTCTTTTCACTTCACCATTTGCTCTAACTGTTATTATTTCTAAATCATTTCCCCTCACATCTCATAAGTCTTGATATTTGGCTAGCAGATTGAGTTAAGCTTTAAAAACAACCTTGCTCAGCCTCACATGTGACTGGTGTGTCTGTGGCGCCAGCGGCAGACACACAGATGTCCACCAGCTGATAGAGTTGGACTATTGTCCAACAGATTACAGATTATATGAAGAGCAGTTACCACACAGACTCGTAATCCATCTGACACAGGTAAAGAGCGTAATTTCTCTGAAAAAAGACGATGTAAACAAGAAGCTTGAGATAGTTCTGTGCAAATGTTCAGAATTAAAAAGTCAGTGGCTTCAAATAATTTATAAGGCTGTGTTTTATGTTGCTACTTCAGTTTTGGGAGATGATATTCTGGAATTTCTGCAAGCACAAAGACAATTCACAAAGAAAACCAAGTCATAATTATCTAACTTTATCAGAATTTCAAAGATTGTGTCCTATTTTGTAGCTAATTGTATTTCACTCCAACTACTTTTTCAGGTATTGCATGACTGCAGACTGCAAAATTTGACCAATCAGCGAACAGAGATGAAGCCGTGACGTCAAACTCGAATCAGGGTGTTTGCCAGAACCAGAGTTGAGATAGCAGTATGTTTTCTTCCTTTTACCTTGTGTTTTTTATTGTGTCTGTAATTTTTCAGTTTACCACACAGAAATAACATTGATCGCTGACATACTGTACATACATAATTTGAACTTTCTGCAGCAATAGGTTAAAGCAAAAAAGTCCTCACCGACCATGGAATGAACAAACCCCAATGATGCAATGTCAGACGATTTTCACAAAATAAAATTAAACCAGCTCTTGCATTAGGCTTCTTTACACACCATAATGTAAATCATCAAGTTTTGATCAGATTTATAAAGTTTGGTTTTACACAGTAAGCTAGAATTGCATTATATTAAAACTAAAGTATTGGGCTGAACTCACTGGGAGACAAACCAGCACTGAGCTAACCAAAAAATGTTAATTGTTAAAATGTTAATTTTGTAATTCCTCGCCGATAAACCTCAGAAAAAAAGTTAAAATAACATTTTTGGTTGACTTCTGTGTTTATCAATTACTAGTTGACAATGACTAAGTGTACTCTCAATGCACTTCTTGTGACAAGTCCAGCCTGTCGTGGTGTCCTCACATAACTTGCAGACGTCAAACAGATTTGTTCTGCCAGACACGTCACACGGACTCAAGGGCAAGACGCATTGTTTTAAAGAAGACCTATTGTGTTTCTGCCTGCTATAGTCGTAAGTGATGACACAGTGATCCATGCTATAGTCATAAGTGATTACACTCGTGGATCATTGTGCTTTATTTTTGGCAAGTCCAGTTACTTCCAGATTGAAAACTGTAACATAGCTTTTCTTCGCCTCTCACTGTACAATTAGGAAGTTGGACTTAGTAATGATTGACTGAGGTTTAGAGGCAGGACCACACCGACCTTTTGGAAGAGTAAAATTGAGATCTCTTGAGCAGATCGTTACATTGAACCCGCCCTGCGCCGTTTGGAGATGGACTATTTTTGGCTTTTGACCTCCGAGTCCTCGAAACCATTTTGGAACTGACCCCAATAAAACAAAAAGAAGTCTGGATATATTAGGGATTTTTCTTGGAAGACTGGAAGACAATTGAGATAGCTGGACAAGCTTGGAAATGTGTGCATTTTGAGGGACTTGTCTGGTGCTTTTCACCCCAAGAACATGGGCTCTTTCTGGGGTAGCATCATATTGATGCTGACTGGACTTGTGGTTCTCAGGACGGAGGGTTTTCAGAATAAGAACAACATCCCGAGGCTAAAAATCTTCAGGTTCAGAGGCAGGACCATACCGACCTTTTCACCAGCAAACCACACTTTCTCAGCCACACCTTGATTACCCAGAAGCCCTCTTATACCAACATGCTCTGGTTCCGAATAGTAATCTTTAGAGCTAAACATGGGGTCAACAGTAAGACTACCAGAAAGTTAGGAGAAGGAGCTTCCGTTGTGTTTGGAGAATCTAAATGCCCTAACTAACGTCCCTTTATACCTTAGTTAAACATATAAAGCATAATTTTCATTATTCACTGTAAACAATCCAGTTTTTGGACTTCATCAAAACACATTCACATCATCTACAATTCAATATGTTGTCCAGCCCTACCTCCAAACTTCCTTTGTGCTGTGACCCGATTATAAAAACAAATGAAAAGCTAGGTTGATTAACATTGATTGATGCAAGACACTGCAGGTAAAAAGGAAAAACTTGAATTTGTAGTTATTATTGCACAACTTCTACTCTAGTTACTCACATCAAACAAAATTTAGGTTTGGACTCTTCAACATCTTGTTCAATCCAACACTTTAGAAGGTGATATTGATAACCTCATAAACAAAAATGAGAATTTTGAGAAAATAATGATTTCAACTATCATAATTGTAACGACTCATTAAACTCTGTAGTGTCTTGCTTAACTACTGATGTTGATGGACCGGACTAATCCAGATAAGCTATAACCTAACCCTAATCATGTGTAAGTCTTTGAGATGATTTCAAAGAATATCTTCGTAGAAAAAGTCCATTCCACCACTCTCTCTGCCATGTTGTTTTTACTCTCATGTTTCTCCGACCTCGTTTTCCCAGTTTGTTCTGATATTCATTTTAAATCCAAATTGAATTTCCCTCTCTGCTCCGTGCTGTGTTTTCCCTCTGTCCTCAAATCTCAATAACCTTTGACTGGACCTGACCTCCTGCTGCTTCTCCTTCACACTTTCCTCTATTCCTCTGTATTTCCTCTCTTCCACCTACACTCTCTCTCTCCTCTCTCCCACACACTTCCTACACCTCCTCCCCTTCCCTCCACCCTCTTTCCCCCGGCGTGTGACTCTGCTGTCTGCTCCTGGCTCTTCTCAGTTTGCGCTCAGAGTCGGAGGGGAGCAGAGACGCACCAGAAACACAGAAGCTTATAGGACAAGTGAGCGGACAGACGGGAAAGGGACAGCTAGAACAACAAAAGTGGAAAGTGGACAAGTCGCTTAGCCCGGCAGTTTGGGGTGGCAGCTGTTGGAAATTGGACATTCTTATATGGAGCTAAAGACGCGCTGACATGGGTGGTTTTTGGTGGAAATGATGGTTGTTCAAGACAGTTTTTGGAATTCCGAAAGTTGGAAGAGTAAAATTGAGATATCCTGAGCAGAAAGTTGCATTGAACCTGCCCTGCGCTGTTTGGAGATGGACTAATTTTGGCTTTTGACCTCCGAGTCCTCGAAACCATTTTGGAACTGACCCCAATAAAACAAAAAAGAAGTCTGGATATATTAGGGATTTTTTTTGGAAGACTGGAAGACAATTGAGCTAGCTGGACAAGCTTGGAAGCGTGTGCATTTTGAGGGACTTGTCTGGTACTTTTCACCCCAAGAACATGGGGTCTTTCTGGGGTAGCGTCACATTGGTGCTGACTGGACTTGTGGTTCTCAGAACTGAGGGTTTTCAGAATAAGAACAACATCCCGAGGCTAAAACTCTCATACAAAGGTAAGTTTTTTATTAGGTTTTATTGGTTGGATTTTTTTCTTTTCTGATGCTCGTGAGAAATGGTTAGTGTTAGGGAAAATAAAGGAAATATCATGTTTAGAATGACACAAAAATCAAATTTTGTATTTTTTGCTTGGAGAAATCACAATTTTACAACTATTGACGAATGATTCATTTATTGACACCGAAAAAGCAGAGAAACCCTTTCTTATTCCTTTAGTTAAATGAGGTATGGTTTAATAGCTTTAGCAAATCAATCTTTTTGAATGAAAAAGTATAGCGCCTAATATTGTGGCATAAATAGCTGGATAAAAACACTTTACATTTAGGTTCTTTTTTTATTGGTATATAGATCGGTGCCGCAAAATACATACAAATTGATAGGAAAACTCATCGTACATTTTAATACATTTACCTTTTGCAGTAAGATAACACAATGTGTTTTTCATGTACTTTTACTTTTTATAAAAGTACATGAAAAAACATGTTCAATTACAATTGTGGTCAAAGAAGAAAGAGTTTTCTGTGATTTAGTCTTTGGAAATCCGTTGTCTTATGTTGATAAATGTGACATTTTACAAAACATGACATGACTTTAACAGATAATGTACTTTCTGTTTTGAGAATGTGGAAAAGGTACATGTGCTAAATATATGTATATACATTAAATCTATTATAAAATGTAGTAAATGAAAGCGTGGCTCCAGTGCTGTTCTGGTTCCCACGCTGAACTGTCCTGCATGGGAATCTTTTCCGATGTGAGTGCATTCAATCAGAAGTGGTTTCTTTTTGTTTTGAAATTAGTAAGTTGTCACATAATTGCTAGAATAATTTAGTTTGTTTGTTTGCTTCTTAATGAAGCATTTCTTGATGAAGTCGTTATTTGATAGAAATAAAATCTAAGATTGTCTGAAATGTATATTGAATTGTTTACCCTTCATGTTTTCCCTGCATTATTTCAATGTTTGTATGTTTTTTACGCGTTTTTCTTTTTTATGACCTTGGACAAAATGGGTTGAATATGCAAGAGAATATTTGACAAACTTTGCGTAGATTCCCCTCCAAGTTTTACCTTTTGGTTTATGCAATCAAAATAATTCATAAGCAAATATTTTTTGTGAAATTTTTATGTTTGAGACTACTAGCATAGCAATCTTGTTTGATCACATTTTGTCATTGTTTCTCTGGACATGGCAGATCACTTACATGGCTCACTCACTCAAAAACGCTATAAGGCAAAACATTCCAGAATCTTCAAAATCACAGAATGAATTCAACTGGAAAAAGTAAAAAACTGATTAGATCTAAATGATAATAAATTTAGCATTCACAGCACAAAATAAGTGACAACTTTTTCCAGGGTATGCAGTTATGTCAATAGGTTTATTTCGTTACAAAGAATTAAAATATCAAATACAATAGTTTTCTTTTATTCCCATCGTCCCATCGTTTCATTGGACAAAACCACTTTGATAAATATATCAAGACTATTATATTCAATCAAGTTTCTTCATTGAAATTCCATCACATTTCACTTCACTTTTCCCTCTACTTAAAAAACTCTATATTCTCGACCTTTTACCAGTTCAGAGAGTGATTCTTTTCTGTGACCAGTTGTTTGGAGCATCTTTCTCTCCTCTCACTTCTGATTTTTCCTCTTTGCTTGTCATTTTTCCGCTCCCTTCTTCCTGCATGGTAATTACGCTGAGGATGAATGGTGGCGGTCTGTTTCGACAGCGGCAGATGGCTTTCCCAAAGAGAAATGTGCGCTGGGACGTCCATAATTATACACAGCAGAATGCGCGCTCGCTAACACCACCAAATACACTTGTACGCTAGCTAGGAGGGGAAAAAAAAAACGAGAGATGCTCCTGCCATCTGTATTTGGCTAATGATACCTGTAAGCTAATCAGTCATTGAAAAGCACTAGTTGTCAGTTAGCTCGGCACGCCCATGCACAGATAGCTCTATTAGAGGTACTGCCTCTGCTGGATCCCTTGCACTGAATTAGCATTTTAGCTTGTAGGCTTTGTATGAATGCCATAGAGAACTTCGCTATTGATAACATTAATTCAAAGGAAAAATTTGATTATGTATTTTTTTATTTGTAACATCACATCAGTAGTTTTTATTTCGCTTCTATTTGGTGATTTCAAGATGCTAAAATGTCACTAAATTTTGTTTGCATGAAATCACAACAACACATAGGCTGATATTATTTAATACAGATGGTGAGCAGCTAAGAATAAATGTGAAAAGTTGTTTTCTAGAATGCAAAAGGTAATAAGCTTATGGAAAGGGAACATTGAACAAGGAGCTTGCATGGAGATATTTTGAAATCATATCACATTCCATTTTTCTTAACTCAACCTATGCTAGACTAGGCCTTGATTTAAAAGTATTCTAACATAATAATGTGATAAATCAGCCATTTTCTGACCACTTCAGGTTGTTCCATTTCCAGTTTTCCAGTTTTTATCAGTACATCTCGGTGGATGTTAAGTAGACATGGAGCAATCATGCTGGATTTCCATGGCAGTTTTCCGTGACAAATTTATTTACCATTTTGTTCCAAGCTCCATAAGTAAAACGGATTCCAAGCTCTTTGTATTGGCACTTTTACATTTTGGAGGGGCTTTTCCCAGTTTGTTCATTCAAAACATGAACTCCATTTCAATTACAGAAACACAAATTCAAAAATGTAAACGCAAATTAAAAAATATTGATATCAGCTCAAAAATATGGACCTAAATTTGAATTGTTTTTTTATTTATTTTGTTAATATTTTCAATCACTTACAGTAGCCCATTCAGGGCTACTGTAAGTGATTGTCACATTGTACAATTAAACTTTTCTTCTAACTATCTATTTATATGTTTTATATTGACATATCTAGTTGGTTGTGTGTACACTAGGCACGGGAAAACCTGTATTATCAGTTTGTCGCTGATCCTTTTGACCGTCTTGAACTTATGTGACTGGCTGGCATGTTAATAATTGTGTATTTAACATATATAACATAAACAAAAAGATACTATACAAATAGGTGCAGGGAGAGCAAAACCTCTAAATTTAGCTCTTGCATTGTTAGGAGTTTTTTTTTGTTTTTTACGTCTATAGCTTACTCTTTATCTTATGTTGCCTTTGTTTAATACAACTTTACGCATGTGTACTTACATTTGCTTGTATAATACTATACTCAACTGTACTGCTGACTATGGAATATTTACATACATTTGCTATATGTAAAAGAAAAATCGCTAAAGCGTCTGACTACAAAGAATGGTAATTTTCGACTTTTACAAGGTGATCTTTCACATCTGGATTCATTTGCAAATTTAAAAGCAGTTATTATATTATGAATTATGCATGTGATTACATAAATAATGCATTTCCCATAAAAGGTGCTAAAGGAGGTTAATAACGTGGATGGCCGTGAGGGAGGAAGCAGTGTATAATGCTATGCGGTAGAGCAGGGCGGGCTTTGACATACGTTATTATATGTTATAGGGTTAGTCATTTGGGCAGTCATTTTGTATCTCTAAACCACACTCATTGTCCTAGCGTTAAGATACAGTGAAATGTTCTTTGTTAATTAAATCTAAACCTCTTTGAAACTCTTTAATTTAGGACAAGGTATAGATATTACATTTTTGCAGTGTGCAGTAATTTATCTCCATTCAATATCATATTGTGATATGCATGTGGAAAAACTGACTTTTGGAGTTTTGCCATTTATTTTAGTGTGCAATAAGACAGATTTTCCTCTCGGTTGTGAGAAAGTCTGAAAGAAACATTTGCAATAATGATATTTATTATTGACGATATAGCTTAATCTAGCAATTTTTAGCATTTCTGCTTCCACTCTCTACATTTTCTTTCATTATTCATGTTTAACTTAGGCAGACCCGCCACAGTTTAAGCTTGTGTTGCTCTTGTTCAAGGTTTTAGAGCGTTTGGACAAAAAGTATGTGTTCTATCTCTTGATGTTTGATATTTAGGGTCAATTTGGCTATTTTTTAGGTTCATCAACAAAAATATACCCACTAATGACAAAAATAAATACACTTAGAATTTTTTCACATCTTCAGATTTATTTATTAACGCTAAAAATAACAACTGAGAGGAAAACTGAAATTATATCACCATATTCTCAATTGTCCACATTATTATCGTGATTTCAGATAGCTATACAATATGGCTTTGCCCTGCCCTACTTGTCACTCAAAATCGACCTATACACAGACTGTGGAGGCTCTACAGAGGATGAAAACATTATTAATAAAGAAGTAAGACACTTATCACAGTTAAGCAGCCTTAGGTATCATCTAATTCATCACTATGGCAAATTTTAGAATTTTATTCCATGTTCCAAGCTATTTTTATTTATTTATTTTTATTTGTCTTGTTTTTCCAACAAAGTTTACATTGACTTTATATTTTGCTATCAGTGCATTGACAATTTTACCATTGCAAAGTAAATCTGACAGTCTACTCTGATTAATATCATGTTTGTAATATACTAAAGTGTCTTAAATTACCCATGTCTGTTCTCATTACATTAGATTATTGCACTCTGAATAATTGATGTCTTTCTATACATAATGCATACTCTGGGTGAAAGCACAAAGCCCGGAGGTGAATGAATTCTGACCTCTTCAGGTGAACGTACAAAACACATACATTTCAGTCCATAGCAGGAGGTTAGCATAAAAATAACACAAATGTAACAGCCATTTTGTCTCCTAAAAACTGTTATTGTGCTTCAAACATTGTGGTCTTAACCCTTCTGCCCACACAGTCTTCCTCTAACACCAGGAGGCTTCTTCCACATCCTCAGAACCATCTCAGTGTGGGTCATAGGGCAGTAGAGACAACAACGCTAACCCACGGCTAACGAAATACTAGCTAGTAGCCAACAGTGTCAACATAAAGTGGTAAAATAAGTGATGCCATGATTACAGCCGAGTGTAACTAAATTATATTATTTAATTATTTTCCCCAAATTGTATCTGTCAAATTGGCTTTTTTAATGTCGTTTATGGAGACAGAGCTTAGTGGCCATCAGTTTCTTGGGATTTTGATCAGTCAGTTTTTGAGTGTTTTTTTTTTTTTTTTTTGCTTGTTTGTTTGTTTTGTAATCTGCAACTTTTGGAAAGTAGCAAATACTTTTACTCAATCAATAAGTTGTTTTTGCATTCACATTTGAAGAGCTCTTCACTTAGTCTGGGGTATACTACTAGTCCAGAAATTTTGAAAGAAATTGGAAATTTTCTTTTTATAATCTTTTTAAGACGCTTGTATCTTTTAACCGCATCATAACATATTTTTTCATCAAAATTTACATTGCCATGTGGCGACATTTTCTTTGGGTTTAACGGTTAAATCTAATCTATCCCAAGCCCCAGCCCTAGACTTACCCATCTTAGTAACTTGAAGAGTAAACTTACCCATTAAACCCAAAGAAAGTATCACCACGTGGCTTCAACCAAAATTCGTAGTTTCTTTTACATTTTAGCTTTTCATAACATAGAAATGTGCTCATCATGCCTTTTTGACATTTTGACGTTTGATGTTTACCTGCGTTATGTTATGGATGTGGATAGATCCCAATATATATATTTTTTGACATTGTATTGGTCACTTTTGCTTCTTCCTCTTCTTCTATTCTTTCTTTTTTTTACTCATGATGCCAAAATATAGGCAGATGCTCGCGTAAGGATCCAAAACAATACAAACAATGCGAAATAATTGCTTTTTAACACTTTGTTCAAGGTTGTGAGTAATCCAAAGAACTGCAAACTACAAACAAAGAGGTAGGACAGTTTTGTGATAATATCGAAGGCGAAGCAAAGCCTAGCAGCATATGGTTCTGACTTGAGCGGTCCGGCCGGCACATGTTGTTGACTGTTGGAGGAAGAGAAGCGGAGAGGGTACTTGAGTTTTATAGGACAAGTGTGTACTGCCAGAAGTACTCCCTCACTCTGGGTCTGTCCACCCCTTTTACAAGCCCGGCCAAATCCTCCAAACGCACAATAGAAAAGAAGGATCCAGGACACAAGGTTTCTCAACTCCTCTCCCTCCTCCCAGGGCCTGTTCTTCTACTGGAGTCAGTGCATTTGAATCAAAATGGCTGAACAGTAATGTATGGAGTTAAGGGTTGTAATCTCCAAGAATGAGCGAAATGTCCAACTGTAGAGTTAGGTTTCGAGGGCGAGTGGAGTTCTTATGATGGTGATGAATGAGTGGAATAAGAAGTGAAAAACAATTGGATGATGTAAGATTTTTAGTTAGAACAAATACAATGCAAATACGTAGTGTTTATTTAATAGTTCTGTAACCCTGACAGTAAGACCCCAAACAACGTAAGATCTGGTACAAACAAAAACAGCAGAGTAGCAAAATATAGTTTTTTATTTAGTTTACATATTAAAATTTATTCGTTTATTTCACATTAAAATCAACCCAAAAACCAAATAATTGTGGAACTTAGCCAAACAAAAATAGATTAAAAAAAAAGTCAAACCAAAAATTAATAAGTTAATAAACCAAACAAAACAAACAAATTAGTAAATTAACAAAACCACTCTAAGAACACAATTTGAGCTTATGGCTAAGTGCTAGTTTTTAAATGCTATCAGTGTTTAAAGTGCTTTTAGTTTTAAGAGCGCTATTGTTTAATTGCGACTTGCTTATAAAGTGCGATTGTAAGTGCAATTTACTTTTGAAATCGGGATCACCAAACCCAGTACACTGCCATTGCACAGCTACACAATTACAAACATACACTTGTACAACGATTCCTGCACACTAAACTTTAGCATAAGAGCTTTTGAGGAAGTATAATCGAGCAGCAGGAATGCTAAACACATGACACACATAATAGTCATTGCAGTATTGAAAAGGCTATTCTGAACAAACAGATAGTTACCTTTAAGTTTGATTCCCCGAGCACACATCAACCTGGGCTAGATTGCAGCCACGGAGCATGCAGGCTCTACATAAAGTTTGAACATGAGTTTAGCGATCAATAAATTTAATAAAAGGAGAAACAGCGCTAACTTTACTTACAATTGCGCGTCGCGTCGTACAGCCAACAGCCCGACTCCCTGATTAGCGTGCGCACCTTTTCTATATTAGCTAATCACTGTGCCCGGAACAGACGCGGAGAGCAGCAGAGGTAAACACGCCCTAATGTTACCATGGCAACCTGTGCACCCTGTTACAGTTCAATACAATGTACAGTACATGTGTAATTTTTAGTTTAGTCTTCGAGAACACTTGATTTAGATTTTTTTTTTTGTGTGATGTCATTGGTTGAACTTTCATGTGGTTTGAAGTCCTCAACTCATTGCAAGACAAGTTCTGAACATTTATGTCATCAGATCTTTTTCTTTACAACTGTTACTGCATTCGAATGGTAGAACGAGCTAGGTTTGTTCATCTCCCCCTTTATAGTCCTCTGCTGCCAGTTGGTAGAGTCCAGAGTCGTTCACTGGGAAATGTCTGATTGACTGCACTGTACTAGATCATCTTTTAAAGTTCTGAATGAGATATATCGAATATGTGCTAAGACCAGTCATGATCTTTGTGAATTAGGATCAAACTAAATATACTTTTTAAATACACCCAGTTAAAGGTAAGCTCACCCCCTAAACTCCACCCACAAACACTTTCCAAACACAGCAAACTCATTGAAAGCATTGGGAAAAGGAAAGGAGGGATCAGAGAGGAGAGCAGCAGTGTGATTGGATTGACAGCAGGTGTCTGCAATTAAAGCTCGATTTTGAATGGACAATGCACGCTGAGTCACAGAGTCCAGAGCTGACATGAGTCTGCAGTGAGCCAGTTTGTGACTATTTTGACCTGAACCTGCTAATTTGCTCAGTTGCATTAAAAATGCCAAAAATGACTTCAAACAGTAGACAATGCAATTCAAACACCATATACATGTTGAACAGCCAAAAAAGTTATTTTAGGGTTTACTTCTTTAATGTCTGAGTAAGTTTTAATATGAAAGCATTTATTTTTATTATTTAATTCTTAGTGGGCTGTCTTTCCAACTTCGTCTTTAGTACTAAAATGGAAACGTGATCATTAAGCTACAAATTATTTTATGTGATTAAACAGAACAAATGCTAGATTTAACATGATCTTTCCAAGTATGTTTGACTAATACTGCTTGATTCGTCTGTGCCAGGGTGCAAAGTTCAAAACAACTTCCTGAGGGATTTGCAAATGGGTAGAAAAACCAGACTGCTGCCCAAGGCAATGGCTCAGAATTACATTTCAAAATACTGCTGTTTGAACAACGTCTTGATATTTGAACCTTTTTTTTTTTTTTTTGCTACAGTTTTAGTCTGGCTGTTGCTAAAAGCAGCCAAACAGCTTTACAGTTGTATCACGCATAATTTATCATTTGAAACAGTGAAATGTTATTTTGGAGAGGACAAACAAGGTATATGATTTCACCCAAGACAAAGATAGCTTGCCAATTCCAAATATTTTGAATAGAAGATTTCATTTTGATTCATTTTAATAGACTATAAACACAGCTTTGGAAAGTCTAAAAATGAAATGTGATCGCAAAGTGGGGTTTTGATCTTGTTTTTGCATAAGAAATCATTTGACCTAATCATTCTGTGGGCTAGTCTAAAGAAAATATTGAGAATAGACTAAGCTAATGTTGGGCAAAACTCCTGACAGGAAGCATGCTGAGCTCGTGGCTACTGTCTTTTGTTCACTTCAGCCTGAGGTTTTGGTTTTAGATGCACAATATTTGTTTTATGATAAGAGAAATGAGGCTTTATTAGTTTGTCTTGTGTCTGCGTAACTTGGAGAACAAAATCTTGCTGTTGGTCCACCACCATCCTGAAAGCATTGACGTGCTGGGTGAAGTGATGAATAAACCAAACTGTTTCACCTGATCCTTTCATTCAACTGTGATTCTGTGACCTTTCAAAATATGAATAGTTATTGATTCAGACTTTATCAACTGTAAGTATTAAATTGTCTAATTTAAATGTATGTAAAAGAGTTGTTTTGCTTTGCTCGTGATTCTGGAGAAGTCTGTAATGTTTCCGATGTTTATTTTCATACAGTGCACTTCCTTGATTGGCCAATTCATCTGTCAATCCTGCTTACTGAAACTTGGGAGATGAATATGGTGTCAGATGAAATATATCGTCTGGATTTTCTTGGCAAATATACATATTGAGTTCTTAACTTCCACAACATCTCTCCTACAGAAGCAATGTCTATATAAAATATTTTTCATGTAAACACGCAGACATCACACACAGACATCACATCATGGGCTACAAGCTACATAGAAAATGTGTTTTACTTGGGTTAATGGATGATCCAAGTGCAGTTCCTTCAGGCCTCAGATTTTCACCACCAGCAGTCCACATGTAGCATGTTGTCACTCATGTCTCAAGCTCAGTAAACCTCTGGAAGACCCCACTACTACCACTACCAACACCAGCACCACCAACACCACCTAAACCACAACATGCTGTACTGATTTATAGTTGTTCATGAATTTATTTTTTTTTTTTCAAGGGTTATTTTCAAGTAAATTCTCACATTTTAAACATTGTAGGGCTTCTTTGCAGTGGCTCGATGTAATCCTATTTTGGGAATGACAGGTAACAGGAACTAGGCTACTATTTTCCAAAGCAATGTATTTGAAAATTCATGACTTTTTAAAAAATAATAATCTTTTTAATGTGTTTTGGAGCAAGTGATACTAGAGCTTGAGAAGCTTTTTTATTAGCCCGTGTTGATATTATGGTTTCCACTATGGAAGCAGGCCAATCCTTCATTTACTCAATTACTTTTGTTTAAAATCATTGACATAACACTGTGTCTGCTGGCATTTCCACATATCTGACCTGCAACTTGCACCATCACATGTTTAGCTCAGTGGACACACAGTTAAATCTCATATGACACATTATCACTCTTAGTTTGGTGTGATTGTATTTGTGGTAAATATGTATCATATACAGCAGTTGGTTTTCAACTTGTGAAGAAATTGACAGCTAAAAGTAGAAAATTACAGAAGCAGTTCTAAAACAGAATCCCTCCACATATGTCGTCAAAAAGCTCTAAAATGCAAAGACAATTTAAACCCTTTTGACACAATTTCCTGGAGTTTAAGCAATCCATTTAACACAATTTAAGTGTTACAAGCTATAATAATTGTCACATTGTCACTCCTGTGGTATTTAAGTTGATTTTGGCATATATTTACAATGTGGTTGCTAGGTAACAGTTGTGAATTTCCCTCCACATATGTCATATGGACAAAAGACGATAATGAACTTCACCAAAATAACCTAAAAAAAAAAAAAAAACAAGCTAAATGTTTATGAAATCTTAATCATAATCATGTTCACTATGTTTTGCTAAAAATGCAGTCTAACCTGTCATAATGCATTTTAATACCATGATATGAAGCATTTTAATCTCCTTGGAGACAAGAAGGTGCCAAGACAAAAGTTTTGTTAAAATAAATATATAAAAAAATCTGAAGTTTGTGGAAGTTTTCAACCAATTTTGTAGGTCCTTGGGCAAGATACCACACACTCACTTGAATATGTGTTGTTTCTTGTATTTTCTTTTTCATTCTTGTCTGGCTGCACTTAGCTGAAACTGTCCATGCCCTACGGCGAAGGGAACCGTACAGCTGAATGTAGGCTAAAAGAGTTTATTTTTACCATTCTGTCTTCTCACATGGGACTGTTGATTCTTTCCATCCATTCCATTCTGCAATCTTCTTTAGTTTTTATCTTTTTTCTTGTAAGACCTTTTTGCTGTTTGGAGTATATCCTGTTTTCGCAAAAAACAAGTCAGACGTAAATATGAGGAGAGTAAAAATTTATTGCGCTAACCCCCAACTACTAAATTTTACGAGATGGAAATGGCTTGTAAAAATAAAGAATTCTAGACGAGCACTGACACATGTTACAACATTGCCAGGTCCATTACAATTCCAAGTGCTGTTAAGACCCTAAAGTTACGATGATAGCCCCAAGCTGTCACACACCCGGCACACTTTTACGTACAAAATTAAGTCTACATTATTTACTGATTGTGATAAGCTGATAAGTTGACTTTGCACTAGTGGTTTTGATAGGAATGACCCAGTGGTGGCTTTGCCTTTCACTTGTAAAATGAGTAAAAATGACCAAAGGAAGTGTTAGAGATGGAGTCAGATGGATTTATTGCAATTGTTGTTTTACAGAGCAAACATTTAGAATATCCACTATGTCATATAAAAGTAACATTGTGAATAAGTGATTAGTCTCCCAGCTCATTTCATATTTAATTCCCAATGTATTTTATGTAACAAAATATTAGTTATATTCCTTTCTGCTTAGCTCCTGACATTTGTATGCATTCTGTTGAATATTTGTATTAAAGCAAGCCCAAAAAACATGACTAATTCCTAATTTTGATTACAGTCTGATAAATTTGCCATCCTTATGTAGAATTAAGTACTTTTTTTAACCAGGAAAGTCCCACTGAGATTCAGAATCTTATTTGCAGTGGGTGTTTTTAGAGGTAGGGGAAGCCGGAGTGGTTGGAGGAAACTTACGCAGACACAGGGAGACCATGCAAACTCCACATAGAATGGCCCCTGGATCGACTGGGAATTGAACCCAGGAACTTCCTGCTATGAGGCCCTTTGCTAACCGCTGGTGGGTGCAAAGGGGCAACCACATGTCCCAGGTTAACATATGTATTTTAAACAACAATGACATAGGCAGATCAGTAATTTACAATGTTTTCATTGTAAAAAAGAATTCTGAAAAACGGTTTTGAAATTGAAACAGTCCACCGACTTAACAACTGATAAGCCCCACCTATTCATTGTACAAAACATATTTTGGAAGCAATTGTTGCCCTGGAACATATGGCTCCCTCTTTGTACTCATTGGCTCATTACTCAATCCATCCAAATACAACGTTGAGTAAACACATTTGGTTCATAACTCTTGATTTCAAATGTAAAAATTGACTTACTGATTGAGAGATCAATATTGCAATCAATCAACAGTTATGTTATAATCAATCAACAGTTATGTTATAAAAGACTCTGTGTTTTCATTTTCGACTTGTGATACTGTATATAACGCTTATTAGAAATATATTTTGAAATATCAAATTATTACATGTATTTTATCACATCTTTTTATTTTTTATAGGCAATGCTCCCACTGTTCAAATTTTGCACAATTTCCAAACAACTTTTATGATATTCTCAAGACATCCTGCTCGTGCATCTCCTCTCACTTCTAAGCATCCCATTCCAATGACAGAATTCCTTGCTCTTAATAGTAGCTGCTGCTGTGTTGTGCTGCTGAGTGTTTGGCGGTCCCTGCACATTCCCACCTGCAGCAGTTTTCCCGAGGCGGCAGGCAGCTCCAGCTCGGGCCTGGACACGCTCTGAGCCATAGGCTCACTCGGAAACAATAACACCCACTCCACACGCTCCGCTTCACAGCCGCCAAAACACTTCCAACCAAAGCAATATTATCATCGTAATGTGTTATTTTTAAGGGCGACAATAGTTTCCAATCATTTATGTGAACCTCAAAAGACTGTTGATGTTGTAGAAACGTGGAGTTGTGATGTTGAGACTGCATTTCTGATTGATTTTAAATGTGTGAAGATTTAATGAAAATAATTAAGTGTCATTTAAAAGGTATGCATGTTGGTCACCGGTATCTGACACCACTTTACTGACATTAATTAGCCTTAACCTCGTAACATTCCAACTTATTTTCCTTAAACAGGACTAAAATGTTAAGCTGAATCTTCTTGGACCACAAACAATTGGCTGGACTTAATTTTAGCTTCTGATGACTGACTGACTCTGATCAGGAGTGATAACAATACATTTTCTGTGTTAAATATGCAGAACAGTAAAGCTGGTGTTGAATTTGCAAGTTTAGAGTACAATCTTAATCTGATTTATCCCAGATTTGGCTAAAATAAGAGGATGTAAAAAAAAATTTAACATTTCCAGGAACTCGATCATTAGGTAAGAAATAGTAATGTTTAGCAATAGACTACTAATCAGTAGATTTGTATTAGTGCTCAGCCAGAACACTGACTTACCGTAAGAGTTTTAGCTTTGCTAATCTTTATATTGTTGCTAAGTTTATTTTGAAATTAGTATCTTGTTTGACTCCATGCTTCTATTTTTTCCCTATTGCTCTTGAACTGTGCGTTGTAACACTGGAATTTTCCCACTGTAGGACCGATAAAGGATAGCTTACCTTAACTTATAATTAAAAATGTGATGCAAATGTTACATAAAAACCATTTGAATTGCATTTTCCCAAATATATTGGCAGATATTACATACAAACTGACATGTAAGACTTGAAACAGTATTAATAGAGCCGATGTATTCACTATTGGTATGAAATATTATTTATTCTGTACGGTCAAAAACAAATCACCTTATTGATGTTATTTCTCTACACTTTTGATTTGATGTAAATGTTTTGTGTTTACTAAATGTCTTGACAGAAGTTTAGAGATCTTCTTGTTTCCCTTTGAGTCGAAAGATTCCTTATATTGATATTTAAAATGAAAGTATGTCACATTAACGTCCCTTTTGATTCAGAACTCTTAACTCCTACAAAATGCTATCACAACAAATTAAGCTTTATTCATAGTTGGATACTATGACAGACACTCAGATTCCATCTATTGTGTTTTTTTACATTGTAGTGAAACAGTATTTTAAAGTCTAAACTACTGACTAAATAAGACTGTTATGTTCCACGGCTTTACCACATATTCCTCCTCTGTCTATGTTCCTTCTCTCTCGGGCAGTTGGGCAGCGTAGTGTTTGCTGCAGTTGAAAAGGTGTGTAGGCTGGTCGGTTCTCTCCCACACACGAGTCCAGGTGAGCAGGGGTCAGCTGGTGTTGTGGTTAATGATGGATCGCCATGGAGACAGCATCTGGGCTAGCTCTGGACCAGGCAATGTTTGTTTGTGCCATTTTCACAAAAGCAGATTTTCTTTTTCCATGTTTTATTTATCTGATGCATGTTGTGCTGCGCTGTGGCAAAAAGGTTAGGTTTGTAGCACAGCTGAATGTTACACTACAGTCTTCACCTCATGTTCATGGCAAATAAGTATAATGGTCATGATAGTACCTCTATTCTAAGCTCTGCTAAAAGGATTATTTCAGTTGCTTTAATGAGATATTACACCATTGCCAGTGCTTATTTCAAAGGTGTCTTTGTCAATTTGAAATATTTGTTTGTCCGTATGATTCAGAACATTCCCGTAAAAGTAAAGTTACATTCACTAGTAACTGCAAGACTGCCTTAAATGAACTTTTCAACATGCCCAAAACACATCTGTTGACAGGATCAGCCTAATGTGCCAACCTGGGCTGTATCCAAACAAATAAATCAAATTAGAAACAAATATTTGTAAGATAAGAATGACAAAACAATAAAAACAGATATCTTGGAAATGGAAGAGTCTTTTACTGGACACTGGTAGTGACAGAAAAAAACAACAACAAAACATTCTATTTGTATATTGTAATTGTTTTACCTGTAATGCCAAGTACTCTTGTCAAACCACTTTAGACAGCCACAGGATAGTTTCTGTTGCAAAGGGATGACATTTCTATGAACTATATAAAGCTTTGGATGGATGTGTGCTACAATCTGTTTCAAAACCGTTGACCAAATTGTGTTTATTTGACTTGAATTTGAAGATACATTTTGTGAGCAACTCAGACTGACTCAGCAAAGTAAATGCAGTGTTAAACTTTGAAACTTTGATCCAATGCAGGCCTGGTCTGAGGCACTAAAAGCCCTCCTGGACTTATTGAGTTTTGCTTTAGTGTATACAGTAACTTTGAACCGGGGGTCACTGCTGCAGGACTGGAACCACTTTGTATGTGTTCAGGGATGTGCAAGTCAATTCTAAGGGGCAAAGACACTAAGCATTCACTCATGCAAAATGAGTAGTGGTTCATCAAAGTGTCAGTCAACAGGATTTAAGTTCTTGGTGAAGTCTACATCTATGAAACTTAAACCCCTATGATCCTGTCCCAGATTAGTTTTTCAACAGCGCTGTTTACAGGCTTAAGGTTGGAAGTTTTCCATCACATCACTGTCTGTATTGGTTAAGAGTGGAAATAAATGTGCAAAAGGCATAGGTGACATTTTTTCCCTATCAAATTTCAGTTTAAAGGAGACATAATGCAAAAATCGACTTTTAGCCATCTCATAGCAGTGTCTATCATTGTTGGTTTACTCAAAGTTGTATTTGGAAGTTTGACTCATTTTGCTTTGTGCTGCAGCTGATGCTTGATTGTTCAGAAAATCCCTGTTCTCACCTATATTTTGACCACGCCCATGTTGTGTAAAAAACAAAAAAATTTGAATCAAACATTCAGATTCAAATTGATAATGTAGCAACTTTATAAAAATATAGTCATTTAAAATCTGCTGCTTGTTACAGTTAATTTTTTCAGTAGATTAATTGATTACTTCTAAATTGACATTCAGAATCTTTAGTGGCTTTATCTAATGCAGCCTTACTAAAAGTGCACGTAAAAGTGAACTTTCATTGCTTTTCTGCAAGATGCCGTCGGTTTTTAAATTGTAATTGACAGCAGCATTCATTGGAAACAACAACATGACAGACAGGACTACATCTTAAAAAGCTAAAGATTGGTAATTGTTAACCATTTGTCATCATTTATTTCCAATCTACCTTTAGCTTGAACAGGACTTTGACACATACAAAAGAGAAGAGCAGCTTTTTTTAGATTTACATGATAATAAAAGTTTGAACAATGGACATGTGGTGAAAAACGGGCTTCTCTTGTATGGGCTGGTTTCATTGTGGCGGCGGTTCGAGGGTCATGCCACGGTTACACTTTGTGGGTGAGAACAAAGCAAGAGCTCTTCACTGCTACATTTAGACGACAAGCAGAGTGAAATATGAGACCTAATTTGACCCAGCTATATAATTATTCAAATCAACCCAGAAAGAAAGTTAGTAATCTTCATTTTACTTTTACAAATCTCATCCAGTGCAGTTGCCAACCAGCCAGCCAGCCCCTCTTTCTGTTCGAAGGCAGAAGGGTCTGGAACCAAAGACAGAGCCAATCACTTTGTCGTCCAAAGTAAGCTGATAAAGATAGGGCAAGCTACAGTATATAGCTAGGTTTAAACCATGTAACATTTCTGCATAGGTATTTCATGTGGAAAAATGCCCAAAATGTACATTTCTTGCATTCGTTTTTTTGGCTTATTAGATGCAAAAGCACTGAAGAGATTTTATTTTCTCATTTAATTAAGGTATTAAAATAACTTAAAGTTAAAATCAGGTTTAGAAAATGTATTCATGCAAATTCTCCTGGACAGATACTTTGCCGTAGTGTCTCGCTTTAAGTTTTTGATCTAAAACCTATTTTTATAAATTAGCATACTTTTAGTTATAGTAACTTTTAATATTGTAATAATCGGTTGCCTTCAGCTGTTTTTAAATTACCACTTTTATTATAATGCGATGTTACACTGCTAATTCTTTTTTGTTTGTCCAGTTGGATCAGTCTCTGGAAAGCACTTTGAACTGCCTACTGCTATGAAAAGTGCTATACAAATAAATATTATTATTTATTCAGACTGCTTGCTTTCTATATGAATCATTTTGTTCTTCAAATGCTGGTAAATACTTTTATTTCTTCTTCTTTTGTCATTACTGGGTGTCTCATTATACAAGTGTGTAATAGTTTGTTTCTTCCTACTAAATTAGAAGTGTCAAAAACATTTAAAAAGAAGAAGAAATTGTATTGACTTTATTTGTCATAATGGCAAAGACATTTTTATTCTCTGGCTCTTCATTGCACCTCAGAGCAGCTTCAGTGGTGTGGAAGTCTTGACTTTCCACTGCCTCTGCAAAAGTCTGCTTCCTTTGGACTGGGCACAGCCTTGGATTACACTGCAAAACTGGACCTGCGGTTTTCCAAAACAGCTGATGTGGTGTGTGGGAAAGCCAACATTTTTAATAATAGTAACTTTTCATATTTACTGTATAATCATTTTTTCTCTAGGGATGAATAATAAAACCGTTACAAATAATGAAAGTAAAAATGCAATGCTCTCTACAAACATATTTTTTTTATTTTTAAGTACAATCATTATTTTGGACAAAGCAAATGACTAATACAAAGTTTTACCACATGGTGATAAATTACAATTACATTTTCTAAACATTTTTTTCAACCTTACTTTTTTACTGAGTTATGGTCAAGGTTGCCCTTTGACTCCACCTGTATTTGAGCTCATAATATTTTACCTGCCTAGAGCATTTTGGCTTGTCTGCAGCTGCTCCTCTCTGTCCGACTGACTTTCAGAAGCCATATTTTAGTCCAGTCAACAAAATGTACCAAGTAAATTATTGATAAAAACACTCACCAGACACATGGAGTCTCCAAGGTACAACAGAAGAGGTGAAACTGTGGTCAGCTGAAAGTTGAAAAGTACATGTGGAATCGAACATGACGTCAGTTTGGGTGGGTGAACATGATGAAACAGAATGGAGTCTTGATTTGGCTGCAGCACTTGTTTTGAAAGATAAGACCACGATTTTAGTGTTATTTTTAGTATTATTTCATCTTTTTGGGTGTTTGCACTCTCTTTTGAATTTTGAGAGCTTGACAATGTACCTTTTTTCTTCACTTGCATTTCAGAGGTCTTCATTATTGTATGTTGGAAGGTGAACATGACGAGACTGTAGTGATCCTGTGCATAGAAGTAATGCATAGATATTGTTTTATTTGAAAAATGTTAATCAACATTTTGGCAAAAGTATAGGAACAGAGATTTAGGACTTTTTTATTGTTGCTCAACAAACTGACAAAAAAAAAATCATCAATCATAGAAAGGTAATAAGTTAAGCTGTTTGTGATTAATGTCAGCGAGAAATGTGAGAGAAACAGAACTGTTCCTGTTGTTTTTCTGCTTTTCTAACACTGTTTACCTGGTTTTCTCTTTACTGTTTTGAGACCCGAGGACAATATATTCTTTCTATTAACGTTCATTCATTTTGCCACTCACTGACTTTTGGAATGCTGTGATCATCTGCATAACCTCTATACAATGACTTTTCATACTTGCTTTAATTGAACTCACATCTTAGTTGTAAAATGTCAACAACAACAAAAATCCATGTATTAATAATCCTAAAAGTAGATTTTCCAAAAAAGTACTGCTAACATTCTTTTTGTGGATTAGTTGGAGCTGAAAATCCATTGCCTTAGACTGACTTTACTTAATTGCCAGTGGAAACATGCCTTCCAGGAACACAGAGGTTTTTAAATTAGCATAACTATTACAAAGCCATCAGACTACTTTGTAATTACTGGATGAACTGACTTTATTTTTCTTCACGGTACTCTTGTAATGCGATAATGACCGGTGGACTTTCCGTTTGCTTGGGCAGAAATGCTGGAATCCAACAACCTGGAGACGTTCGAGGGTCTGTCCAACAGTTCGTCCTACCACACGTTTCTACTGGATGAGGAGAAGGGCAGGCTGCTGGTGGGAGCCAAGGACCACATCTTCTCCTTCAACCTCCTCAACATCAGCAAGGAATTCACACAGGTACAGAACAAAAGCCTATTCAGACCTTTAAAACCACCAAGAAATAATTGCAAATATCAGCTGATGTTTTCTAGTGTCAAAATAATACAAACTTAGTGTTCAATCTCATGAACAGATTGTTGTAAGGTACCAAAAATAACCTAAAAGTGGAAAGAAAATGATTGCCTATAGTAGGACTGCTTCATTCATTCTTTCCTTCATTTGTAAAGGAGAAAAATAATCAATGTAGATCGACTCTTAAAAGTGCTATTCTCCGTTTATGCCATCCAAGCAGAAACTTTCTACATCAGTCCATTTGCTTTTCGAGCCTAAGAATTATTCACCAGCATGTGTTTTGAATAGTTTTTTCAGCATTTAAAGCCAAGCCATGCCGTATGCTAACCATTAGCCCTGTGCTCAATTTTTAAATAAATTTACATAAATCAGGTTTTGCTCCTTTTGTACAGATATATTGTCAAAGCAGTTATTTAGGTGAAGTTTAGGTACCACATTAGGTTTATTGTTCTCCCATATAGGGATATTGGTCCTCTGCATTTTGCACATTGTCGTTTAAGCATGGCTGGTGTACACTTTGGCCTATAAAAGTTGCAAAAGGTGCTTCTAAGCTCACATTGCTAAAAAAAAAAAAAAAAAAATTAGGATGTTTGGAATGTATTGGGTAAAACCTGATTGTTGTGAAAACAAAAGAAACAAACAAAACCTAAAATTAAGTAGGCTAGTTATTTTTATTTCTGCCACCAACAGTTTTTTTCCTTCTTTATAATCAAGTTGTCATAAAAATGATTCTTGGTTTGAAGTTCTAAGCACAAAATCAACTCTAATTTATATCTAAAAGCAAAAAGAAGAAGAAAATACTGCAGACCAACAGATTTCACTGTAGTAAAGGGAGGTCCACAGTTTCAGAAGCACTGCTGTTAGTCGGTGGATCAGTTGTCTGGGGACCGCCTTTTCTGCTTCTAAAGAAGAGTACTTCATAAATATTTCACCATGAGCCTGGCGTGTACGTGTTTTGAGCTGCCACACCTGGATAAATAATGGAGGAAAGTGAAACAAAGTGAAGAACAAATCTTTTTTCTTTTTTTTTTATCTGAAGGTATTTATATTTATCGACCTGGTTTTGTTCTGACCTGTGCTTTTGTGTTGCAGATTCCATGGTTGGCCGCTCCGAACAGGCGAGATGAATGCAAATGGGCGGGAAAAGATCTATCGGTAAGCCAGAAGTGTCCTTGCATCCTCAACTTGTGTCAATAAATCTATGCGTGACCTTTGGAACAGGTTACATTAGTAATAGTGGCCAGTCTCACAAGGACTTAGAAAACAGGACATTTTCCTTCCCTGACCTTAAAGGATACATATACCTGTGATACTTTTCCCCAGTGGTAATAATTGTAGCAATCTTTGACTTATAATGCACATTATTCTAGGTTTTGATGAATGCAAACATTAAAATTGATCTAGTACAGCTTAACAATATAAATGGGTACATTGACTGACTGGTAAAAAAAAAAAGAAAATTGGTATCCCAAATATCAGGGCTTATCAAGTAATTCTTCCCGAGGGCCAGATTTTCATTGGGTCATGGTCACTGGGCTCGGTAGTTCCACACCACATGACCAATGTTGCCAAAATGTGGGGTTGTATGAAATATCGAGGTGTTTCAGTCATGTTAGTCACTGCTGCTGTGGCCTCTGTTTGATTTGAATTGCTCTGCAAACTGTCCAAACCTGCCCTGAACCAGAATTAAGCAAGGACTAGACCAGGAGTAGCAGAGTCTGAACCAAGAGTAACTGACATTAGCTGCTAACATCAGGTTTAAAGCAGAATTACACTAAAACTAAAAAGGGACCAACTCATGTATAGGGTACACCATCAAATTAAGCCTGCAAACAAGAAAATGTGCATGTTTGCAATCTTTAGAAGATGGTTTAGGGCCGGATAAATGAATAGGCCTGCCTTATATAGTTGCATTTCTCTTCAACAAACCATATGTTTTGACTTGCATCTTTTTGTTAATAAAAATAGCACTGCAAGGGTCTGCTACATTTGTCTAATGAATGTAAGTTAGTACAGAAGAGTGTGCAGGGCTTGAAAGTGGAGGAAAGCAGATTTTTGAGCACTCAATTCTCAGTTGCAAGATATGCAGAATTAGACTGCAAAAGTAATCAAATACAGCACTTAAGAATGATAAGCATTTTTGTAAATGGTGATGAATTATAAGGTTGATTTTGTGTGGATTTTACGTAGTCTATTTGGAGTGTAACTATTAAATATATAATTTAATATAAGAGACATTTGTGTGTATTTTGCTGCATGATACAGTGCAGTTCAATAAACAGGAGCTGATATACATTGATAATCATTATTTTAGAAAAATTGCAACCAACTTTTGTTTGTGTGAACATGAAGGAAGCTACCTGGGTGTTTATTCATATCATTTTTTTCATTCAGTTCAATGCTTCATTTTTTTTTTCAAGTCTGCAATATGTATAATGATAGTTGAGCCTCTCCATGCATGCTGTTTTTTTTTTGTTTGCTGTAGACTTGACAGAGTGAACTAATTGATGTTAGGATCATTTTGAGTTCTATTTTTTCATTTACAATCGTCAGGCTTACTTGAAGACAACCTTACAATGATGACATCTATACTACCAGTAACACAAACCGTAACAATGGCAGCGGACTTTGCGACTTCTGAAGCTCCGGTATGTTGACATGTGTAATCTGTCACAAGGACAACAACACCAGCAGCATATAATCTCCTAGGCTCAGATTGAGAGCATCGCTTGACCTTAATCACCCGCTGTACTCTGGGAACTGCATTTGACCCACAGAGAAACGGATGCTTTCTCTTCTGTGGCCGCTGTTTTGCTCAGATAATGAGAGTCATATTTTGCAGAGCTCATCCGCATTAGTGAGCTTATGTTATTAGACAGGAAAAGTTTATGTTAGACCATAATACAGGATTCCACTGCACAAGAAATGGGACAGGAGTTTCCAGACAAGGGCTTTGCAGACTGGTTCTGTCAGCAATTCAACAATAGTCAACTGTTTGGGACAAAAGTATAATGGAGCTTATACTACAATATTGGTTTAACAGAGAATGCAAATGTTTACATGCAAGAAACAGTTGCATAATGTGTAAGTGAATGTTAAAAATCAATATTTTTACTTGTTTTGTTTCGTTTTTGGCATTGGTTAACCTTTTTTTTTTTTTTTTTTTTTTTTTTACTAATTGTTTAGAATCATCTTTTATGTGTACAAAGCAAGGTTGAAAACAAGGCTGATTATTGATTCTTGTTGTAATTGTTCTTTATTAAATATGACCTTATATGCTTTAGCAGCTTCAATAGAACTTAGAACTTATAATAATGTTATAATACAGAAAGTACTTACTGTGAGGCATTCTTTCAACATGATTAGTGAATAGCTCATCTCTGGCAGCAGAGAGAAATCTCATCAGCTATGTTTCCTTCGACATGCTAAGCACGCAGTTGTAATAAACATGGTAATATAATTTGTGGAAATTTTATACACTTAAAAGTGCTGTACCCAATTTTCTGATCTTAAAAATGTAAACAAATACAACACGTCTACAATACTTATTTCTGCAGAAAAAAAATATATCTGTGCTAAATTTTAGTCAATGGGCATGGGTAAGAATAAAATTTGTCAATAGCTCCGGCAGCATCCATTGACCAAATTTGATGATGTCGCTAATATTTGCAATGCTGGGCTTTTCAGTTGGCTTTGTGACATAAGTATAGTAACTGATACAAAACAAAAAACAAAAACAATAATGCTATTGTAACTTTATTGAAAACTGAAATATTGAATACAATCTGCAAACAGTTCTTCACCACAATGAGTTTAAAAACACTTATCACAACTTGGAAAGACCAGCGTGAAACTAGCTGTGTTGGTATGCTAATGGACGAATTATTAGATGTAAATGGTATACTGTAAACTAAGTAGATACATAGCATTTGATTTTCAAATTGCAAAAGAAGAAAGTCAGACAATCCATCAAAACTATTTTGTCGAGTACAATTCATTCAAAACTTTGCAACTTTAAAAACCCATAAAAAAAAAAAAATCTATTTTCTCAGTCATAAGCAATTTTGAGCATGCAAATAACATTATTAAAGCTTATGATTGCCTCATAACTTGTTGAACACTTTCAGAAATTCACCACCAAAGTCAGAACTAAATCTGTAGCATCAGCATGTCAGTTTCATGAGGCTGCTGTTTTCCCTGCATGAGTTCCTTCACTGTGTGGCATTATATTTGCTCAAGTGCAACCCTGTCTTTGTGTTCCTTCTGTAAACACATGATGCGGGCTGAATAATGGGCCTTCAGGGTGGTTCTACACTAGATTGTGCAGAAAGCCACTCAGAGAAGTGTGAACATGCAGATCGGTGCGTCTTCCAGCCCATCACCTTACGTCACGCGGTTATTTTCATCCCTGCACTGTACATATTAAATAACACAGCGGTTCAGGGCAAGGTTTCCCCTGCTCTCTGCACTATTTGGCTCTTATTCATCAGCTGTTTGGAAACTGTCAGTGAGATGCCCGTTTGTCTATTACTTTCAAATGCCATGTATATATTAATTACTATCTGCAAAGCTCCTATATCACAACAACAGAAGTATACGTTAGAGAGGTTTTGAAGATGAGATACTGCAAACTTATGTTCACCTGAGTAGAAACTTTGACAATATATTTCACTGATGCACAACGTTTTGCTCACAAACGTTGTAGATTTTCCATATATTCATTAAGTTTGGATTTTTTAAGTTTGTACTGTTGACAGCTTATTGGAAATGTTGTGTATGTGAATGCAGATCAACAGTGAGCCAGACATGTTTTTCAAGAGCCAGAAATCCAAGGAATCTTGCACATATCAGTGTCGCCTTAAATAAATTATTAACGTCATAAATATTGCTTTCATCAAGCATATTTTTAGTTATGTTTGGTGAGGTTGTGTCCTTCTAAACACGTGTAAACACTTGGTTTCAACCCGAGCATAAGGACAAGCAGAAGTGAACAAAAAATAAATAAAAGCTCACTTTTTTTTTGCATGGTCAATCCTGAGTCGTGCATTATAGCTGTTAATTCTCTAATTTTATTGCATGTTTTATTCTCCTACTGTTCTTTATCTGTGCGTTGCAACCTTGGAATTTACCCGTTGTGAGACTGCTGTCATAGCTCAAATGCCTAATATTTTAAAACAATGTTTTCTAATAATGTATTTAAGGCATAAACAAGCTCTTGTTGCTACAATACCAAGTATTTTGAAGTATTTATTCAAGTTGTTTCTAAAAGGACTATGAAACAGCGGCAGAAACACGTATACAAGATTTAAAAATTTGACACAAAATAATGAAGAAATAGCCCCAGTAATTCTAAAATGAATGCCTTGCTTCAACATTGAATATTGATTTTGCATACAAGAATCAATACTGATCATTTAAAGAATCGGCCTCAAAAAGTGAATATTTCAAAATCAATACTTGCACCACTAATTTTTAGCATTAGGCCTTTTTGTCTTCGCCACATTAACCCCTTTTTGTAATTTTCTTCATAAAAACCTGGTGCTAAGAAATGGAAATACAACTGATATTTTAATAGTCTGAATTCAGCAGAAATCTGACAATGAGATGATTTCTGTTTGTGTTTACAAAGTCAGTAAAGATGAAGTAGAATCTCCAACAAACATCACAACAACTTCTTCTGACCCACTTAGACTTCCTATAGGCCGGCCTCTCATGCATACGGCTTTTCTCTCTCTGAATATAAGATGACACGGCGGCTTTTAGCGAGGCCCACGTGCACCAGCGACACGGGGAACCATCTGTGCGTTCTGTACCGCACCACCAACTGCAATGACACAGCACAATCCTGGACAACTACACTCACATCACAGCCCTAATCCCTAATTATTAAGATTGACTTTCCTTATTTTACAGTCTTACTTGATCCCGTATGGATTTTGCGGTCATTCCAACGGGGGATTACAAGATTCCTGGATGCCAGGGCAAATAAAAGCATTTTTTTTTTCTTTTAGTAGGATAAAGAAAAACAGATGGGATTAAGTTCAAGGAAGGAAAATTGGCCAAAGTGCTGTCTGGTATTACTGCCTGGGGTTTGACCCGTTTGTCGAGGACAGAAGAAAGACACAGATTGGTGAAAAGATATAGTAGCTATAATGTAATGGGCAGCAAGTTTTTACAGCGCAACTAAGCGACTAACTGACTATATTTGTTTGTAATTAATAAAAGTTGTCTCAATTCACTTTCAGTCCCTGATCTAACTGATTCTGTGTGTTACTTTTCAGAGAGAGTGCTCAAACTTCATCAAGGTTCTGCAGCCTTTTAACCACACACACGTGTATGCTTGTGGGACAGGAGCGTTTCACCCTGTGTGCGCCTATCTGGAGGTGGGACGCAAACCAGAGGTAAGACTCTACTGCAGTACTGTACACACATTCTGGGCCCTTGATTTATTAATTGATTGATTGATTGATTTTTAACTGCCTCAAAGCCTTAGAATTTCTACATTGCACAAAACAATATTCACAACTTTTTAATTCACATGATTTTTAAAAGGTATGGACCTCTCAAATATTATCTAATTGCATTTACTAAATAATAATAGTAAAAAAACTATATCACAAACACTTTTTTTTAAACTCACAGTGTATTTTACTATCTATGTATTAGTTTATTATAAAGCACTTTATAATGCTAGTGTAATAATTGTCAGAAAACAATCTCTTTGTAGATCTGAAAAAAAAAAAAAAAGTCAGACCAAATAGCAGGGAAAAAAATGAATAACCTTCTGTATCAACTATTCATAATAAACCTCGATTGAGGCTGATTTGAGAAAGACTCCTAAGGTCACTTCATCTGGTAAAGCGAAGGACTGTGGAGCTGTGATCTGTGATGGTTGAATCAGGGCTGTGTGGTTCGGTGTCAGATGCTCGGGTCTAAACAGGACCTGACAGCCATGGCTCAGCCACTGTCTTTGCTCTGTGAAAGCAACAACCTGACAACCCCACAGTATTTAAATTATTCAAAATGGATTCACACCAACTTAGAACATTTGAAATACGTTTGACATCTAATCGATTGTTGTCTAAATTATGATTTAGTAGAATTGTTGCAATATAATAGAACTTTTTTATTGTTTTATTTAAAGATCGACCACTATGGATTTTTCTTTCGTCGATACTAATGGTGATATTTCAAAAATTGTCAGCATGTGCCAATATCAATGGCCGATTTTCAAGGCTGATTTTTGTGGCCAATTTTCTCATTTTAGTTTTTAAAAAGGAAAGCTGAGATGAGACAGTGAAGGCACAAACAAACCAAAAAAAAGGTAAACCTAAACAATTTTTAGTCTCATAGTTTAATGAATAAAACATGTTTATGCTAATTGCATAATATTTTTAAAAGAGCAATTCAAGAAAGTTCTCTTTTTTTACAATCAGTACAGCTACGAGCTTTCCCTGTGTTAAAGCATATGGGTTCATACTGACAAACAAACAAGCTCTTATCAAGCTTGTGCTGCAGCCAAACTCATAGAACAAGGATAAAACTTTACTTAAAGGCATGTTAATGATCAAATAAAAGGGGTGGGAATAAGTTTTTCTTCTACCCACTCCTTTTTGAGCATAATGCCTATGCAAACATAATGTGTGTCCTTATTTTGGTTTTGTTTGCTCAAAATAAAATAAACAAACAAATAAAGCTGCAGACTTAGAAATGGAGAGAGACAAACAAGTCTTGCCGTTTTTCTCCAAACTAATAGGAACTCAGCTAATAACCCATGTAGAAGATTGCTCTGGCTAAAGGCGCCCAAACAACTGCCTGATCAAATATCGACCAAATGAAAGCTGAAAGCAATGAAAGCTCGACCCCAAAATATCAGCCGGCCGATATATCTTTAGCTTTATTTTGGCAGGAATCCTTATGACCAACAAAAATATGTTAAAGTGCCACATTTTGCCCTCCGAGTCATAGTTTTGACATTCCTAGTTTAATTCCGTGCTCTGACCATTTTCACGTTGCATCGCACACTTCATGCCGAAAACGTGTCTCCTCTAAACCTGCATTCAAGTTTACAAATGTGCTTCCTACTCATTAGCCAGCTGTTTGTCACTCACACATTTCCCTTAACAACCCACAGAACCGCTCTCACTCACACTTCCGCTCTCTTTTTCCCAGGACGGAGTTTTCCGGCTGGAGCCTCACATCGAGAACGGTCGTGGGAAGAGTCCATATGATCCACGGCTCACCACGGCCTCCATGCTTATCGGTGAGTGTGTGGGTTTACCAGTCAAAAACAAAGGCACACTTACAATGATAAAGTACTATCTGAAAGTTCTTTTACATATATTCTTGTTTTTGGCTCACTTTCAAACAGTTTATCAAGACGAGGTAAGCTTAGAATACACCCTCCTGCTCTTTCATCTCCTTACTCACTGACGATGTTAAACGTGTCTTAATGACAAACCGTTGCATTCCGTGCGTCCATTAAAAGCAGGAAGGTCGCATTTACAAACTCCTAACCCGTCATCGGCGCTTCTGTAAAAGACTATTTTAATCTGCGCGTACACACGTCGATGGTGTGAAACAGATGAGGCTCAATTATGTCTGCTTTGTGACGTTTTTGGCTAATGAACGGATCTTTCGGCTCAGTTCCCAAGTCGTATTGTGTTATATCAGAGCGTTTAACCCACCAGATGGCAATTTTCCAGTCCATCACCTCGGATTTTCCCCTTTTGTTTGTAGTTTGTTTTCTGACCTGGCCCTCTGTCGCTCCCTCAACCTCGAGCCTAGAACAATAATATTATGATGTAGCAATAAAGGTGAGCTAGTTTTATAGACATTTCTGATCCATTTTTGAGTTAGACTTTCAGATTGTGCTTAGATTATACTAACAAACAAAAAAAAAATCTGGATTGTACTGTTTAAAAATATAATTATGTAATAACAAAATAAAAAAATAATAAAGCTACAGTGTTTTTAAAGATGTTTATGTCCACATTTTTTGCCGTAAAGACAAATTAAAAACTTAATAATTACACATGCATTGTATGAATGTATGTATGAATAGTCATGTCAATTACACACATTTTTTTTTTGTGATCAATTTTTTATTGTCAATATTAATTAAATAATAGAATAGAATAATAGAATAGAATAATAGAAGTAATTCATTAAATGAACCAAACAAATATTTGTGATAAAATAAGTAAATAAAAATAAAAAATATTCATGAGAAAAGAAGAAAAAAAAGAAGACACTTTTTTTTTGTTTATTTTTTTAGAACTGAAAATAAAACATTAGAAATTCATGTGAATTAGAGCCAAATCGCCATTGTTTCTTTTTAAAAGATTAAAAGTAATTGATTAGTAAAGATAAGTAATAACTAATGGAATGTATTGGGGCATAAGTGTGTATGTAAAACAATAATAATGAAAATAATTGACATCTTACAACTCTCTGCTTCTTAAAATAAACATCAAACATACATTTAATAGAAATACATAAATTCCACAATAATAAAAATGAGTTTTATATAACTTGGCCAAAAAAGTCCATTATGTCTAGTATGTGTCCTTCCACAACCAGAACAATAGAGCGACCATAAAATAGACTTGTATTTTTATGCTATGTTTCACACCTTATTATTGTCTAACACTCTCGAAGGGCAACGCTTCACCTGAGCCACCAAACAATCTGACAACATTTAACGCCGCAGTCTTCGGGGATGTTTGCTGGCGTGTATTTTTAACCTCCTGGCCCGTGTTGTTTCTCGTACAGATGGGGAGCTGTATGCCGGAACGTCAGCCGACTTCATGGGCCGAGACTTTGCCATTTTCAGGACCCTCGGGAAGCATCATCCAATCAGGACAGAGCAGCACGACTCCAGGTGGTTAAATGGTAAGGAACAATGTGTGTCTCGTCACGCTGGATCAGGCACATTGCTGGTGTTCAGATGTCATCACTAAAGCGTAAAATGAGGGAAAACAGAGCTAATTAGTCTGACTTAAAGCACTGGTTTTACAATTACAAATGTGAACCAAAAAAAGGAGATTTTAAACTGCAGCAGTCTAAAGGTATTCTTCACTTTTTCATGAATTCTGGGTTTCCTAATGAGCTCAACACAACAGCAGCACCTTGCTCACCGTTAGCTTAGTGTTACTAGAGTTAGCTTTCGTAGCTACTCCAAGTCAACTAGAATAATGTTTATTTAAAACAGTTTGACTGTTCTAATTTGTAAGTTTAGTTGGTTGTTATGAACTATATTTTAGACAGATGTTTACTATTTTACATTTTAGTAAAAATTAGCTTTAGCTTTAAACACTGCTAGTTAGCTTTGCTTTGCAGTCAAAGTAACACTTATAGCTATCAATAGTATGGTTACTACGCACCTCCTGATTTTTGGAGAAAGAAATACTTTATACTTAGATGAATTTTGACTCTTACTTTCACTCTTAAAGCCTCTTCGATAGTGTAAGAGCAAAACAGATAGGTATGGATAGAAAAATCCAAATTCCACCACAACAGAGCTTTTAATATAAACTGAGTTTGTTTATTTTGCACTTTGCTCAACGCAAATGCTTTGAAACACCAATTACTGTCTGTATTTTCTTGATGGCTTTAAAAGATCAAGTTAAGCCAGGGCACTATTTCTAATATTATTTGGCCTATATATAGTCTGACAGAAAATAGGAACAGGGGAAAAAGAGTGACTGCACATCACATGGTGCTACAAGGAATTTTCCATTATCTTTTCCTTTAGACATTCCAAAAATATAGACCTATGTATATGTACATTAAAAGTTTGAGGGTCTCATCTGCTATGTGGTAGACTATAATGTTGCTTAATCTCCAATAATGTTGTTTCTAAGTTCTGTTGTGAGTCTTGTGTGACTGGATAAATGTAGATTAGTTGTTCATATTGTTACTACAAATGTTAAGGCGCTTTGCTTGTAGACCTATGTAAAATTTAAATAGTGGTCTGTTTTTTTAATAAAGAATATACAAAGCTAAATATATTGTACAATCAAAATGTTTCAAGCTCTGTTTCTTTTGGCATTGTCCCCAAACTTTTGTCTCGCTCAAAACCTTCAAAACCAGATCATTACTTCACAAAACACCTTGTGAACCAAGAGTTTGCTTTTCGGAAGCGCTCTACCCCTGAACTTGTTGTATGTCCGGAGTTTGCTGAGAAGATCTAGTCCCGGTCCGGGGCGTAACATGAGGCAAAGCACCATACGACATTTGAATGAATAGGGCACAAAGCGTGGAAATGAGCGTATCCATCCGCTGCTGGTGCCAGATCATGTGGTCATGGCAGTGAGGGGCAGGATGGGAGCTGCCGAATCCATTCACAGGCCTTTATTATATAGAGCCATTCATGAAGAGCGGCTTCGGAGGCCATTGGCAGAGGACTAGCTTTCACTTGAACCAATGACAAGTTGGGTCCCAATGTGTGACAAGCCTAAATAGTTGATTAGTTCCCCTTGTTGTTGTTGAAGTGGAGACTGTGGAAGATGAGCAATACTTGAAAAACTACATCTCAAAAATAACAACAAAAAAAGTAGCAAAGTCTCAATGGTTAAGACACATTACTTTTTGACTTTTGAGCGATAGTCAGTGTCCTCATCAAAAACATGCTTACTTTATTAATCTTGTTTGCGAAGTTGTTTTCTATAATCTTCAAAATAGTTTTATTTGAATTTTCCCACAAAAACTTCTCCTTATCAGTTTTTAAAGCCATGAACCTTTGCTTTGTTTTGCTTTTCTGTCAAATTGTGTTCACTACAAACAGATGGCTCGTGTTGTCTATAGCCCAAATTTATTGCTACTATAAGAGCTTGCCTTGTTTTTGTTTGTTTGTTTGTTTTTATGTAAACATTATTTTAATATAGACAACGTAATACCAATGTGACCAAAGACCCATTTAAAAGTAAATTTAAGTCACAATAATCCATCAAATGTCCACTGTTTCTATGGTGATAAGTAGGTTGTCACGCCATTCCACCCAGGTCAGATCTATGGAGGGTGACAAGCAAGTTCAGATCCCCTCAACCTCAACTTAGTTTTTTAAATGATTTGGCAAAGCTAATGTCAAGTAATAAAAATAGTTAACAACCTTAATCCTAACCAGGTTTAAAATTTAATACAATTCAATTTACCACCAAATTGTAAAAAAAAAAAAAAAAAGAAAAAGAAAGAAAGAAAGAATAAGAGACTATTACTTTAACATATTGTCAAATAATAAATACATAATAATAAACTGCTTCAATAGCTAGTAGTTCCCTGTAAACCTCCGTTATTGAGGATGAGATTATGTCATTTTTCCTGCGTGTATAGATCCACGTTTGTCGGAGTGCACCAGATCCCGAGAGCGACAACCCTGAAGACGACAAGATCTATCTTTCTTCAGAGAGAACGCCATGGACGGAGAGTACGCTGGAAGCCACCTACGCCCGCATCGGACAGCTCTGCAAGGTAAGACCTCTATACATGGGGCAAGGCATTGATATAAGCCTTCATGCTAAACTTTGGTAGCAAACAATCATTAAAATGCAAACACATTTTTGCAGTTTGAATTCATTAAATTTACACACAAAAAAAGTCCACTTCCTCTCCAATAGTTTACTCCACAAACACAAAACATGCAGCTCGGTGATACCCACTTTATCTTCAGGGTGCCCTTTATCTGTGCTTATTTTTAGCCTGTGAAAGTGGTCTTTGTGATGCAGAAAGAGGAGAGAAAAGAGAAATGTCAGGAGCAGTGTGTAGGCAGCTCATGTGAAGGGCCGAGTCTTATAGACCCAAGGTGGCAGAGAGTGGATCTTATTATTCTACTTCATTAAAGTAAAGGCTAAAGTAACATTGCCAAATTACTGGCAATGTGTTGGTGCAATGGCCATACAGTGAATATTCAACAAAATAATTCATACTGTATATGTGTGAGTTTTTTAACCTATACAGTAGTTTAAAGCTGCTGTTTCTGATTTCAATTTTTCAGCAATGAAAATGTATGCGTTTCTGACTCATCTCTCACTCTCACAAATTCAAAATGCATAGATTTTCTTTTTTTTTTTTTCCCTTAGCTGTGTAAATGTTTCTCAAACAGACGAAGCTGTTCATCCAATCAGCTCTCATCTCAAAGAGTTACTTACATGATGACTCTCTTGCAAGTTTGAATAACATAAATGTGTTCTTTTAAAAAAAAAAAAAAAAAAAAATGCTTTTAACCTGCATCAGGAACTTTAGCTTTTGTGCTAACACTAGCATAATTACATTAAAGCCTTGAACAGAATGTAATTATTATAGGAATCTGAAGGTCCTTTCTGTCTATGGGACTGTCTTTCTGTCTGAATTTACCCAAAATATCAGTAATACGTGTATAACTGTATCAAACTTTTTTTTTTTTTTGGCAGCAACAGCAGAATGAAAAGTGTGAGCCTTGAGCGTATAGGCTGGGCGACATATAGAGTTGTATTCAGACTGTGCTCTTGATTAGATGGAATGTAGAATGCTAAGAATGGTCAGAGACAGTCTGTTCATTATGGAAGCTCTGGTGTCAGTTTATGGTGGCGTGTTGTGGAATCATCTTCGTCATAACACAATGAGCGTTTCTTTTTGGAGAAGCAGATTGTTGGTCATTTTGTGCTATGTTACTACACTTTACTACTCTTACAAAGCACAGTCACACTCTTGTTATACTGCTATCATTTCTATTCTACGTGTTTCAGTTACACTTTTTATGTGTATGTTTGCAGAATGACTTGGGCGGCCACAGGAGCCTAGTGAACAAGTGGACCACGTTCCTGAAAGCCCGTCTCATCTGCTCTGTTCCTGGAAGTAACGGCATCGATACACACTTTGATGAACTCCGTAAGTAATGCTGAATATACTGAACTGTGATTTTTCCGACCAGTGTTGAGATTGCGATTTGATCTGCAACTATAATATTATTTAATTTAAGTATTTGTCTGTAATTTAATATTATGTCAGGGAGAACAGACAAATTAAAATATTCACATGTAAGCTGTTTTAAGACTTTAAGAATTAACAGCTGGATTAGTGGTAGTACAAAAATTGCAGGCTTTGATATTTGCCAATTGCAGTTTGATTTTGATCAGTTATGCTGAATCAATTAATAATCAGACATAAATTGTAAATCCAATGTGAAAATGTTTGCACCAGTGGACTATAGATTGAATGGTTTTGGTTAAATCCACGCTTTCCCCCCTCTGTTTTAGTGCTGGTCTGATATTCCTGATATTAAAGTCGATATTGAAATGTGTTTAACGTGTCCCTTCAGCACACATTATATAAACAAGCATTCATTTTCTGGCTCATGCACACAGCTCATTAAAATCAGCTTTTATCTGATGAGAAATTGCACCTGGATATCATTCGGTTCTTAATTACTACGAGAACATAACTGAAGCCAATGAGAAAGGTACAGCTTCAGCTGCATGAACAGGACAGAATTCATGACTTGAAACACATGAAACACGCCATCTTCATTGCACTCATTAACTTTAACCCCTTATGAGGTGGAGGGCCCGCCCACGGGCCCGCCCACTTTTTCTTAATTAATTCATTTTTGCCCACCATGTTATAAAAATCAACTCTCAAGCTCCCTGGCATGTTAAAGATAAAAATCAAATTGAAACCCTCCTATTTACAGTCAAATCAACCATTCTGGGATGGATCAGAATCAGTTTTTACTCTAAACTTACAAATAAAAAAATACCTCAAAAATTCTCCACAATTAATAGGAATTTTTAATGAGCTCCGCCTAAACTTTTTAAGTTGATACAGGTCCCTAAAACTATTTTTTAGTGAAAATAGCTTCAGCTTTTGAAGAGGAATTGTCCAAACCCAAAATATGCCAAATCTAGTGTCATTCTGTCCAAGGCTAGTGACACCAGCTATACTGATTCTTACATTTACACAAAAAATTTTAGGCGGACTTTAAAACTTGATGTTCTTTTGTCCAGAGCTTCTTCTCACTTAAAACTAGAGTCAGTCAGACACCAGGGGCTAAAACTACAGAGCCTCAGCTTCACAAAGAGTCCAGCCAATTGTTTGTGCTCCAAAGGGTTTAGAAGCAGTTTACATTTGAATTTTAGACGATTTATTCAGGCGTTTTAACAAAAATGGCCCCCCCTCTTAAGGGGTTAAAATCTGGGCTGCTAGTTGTTCATTTCAATATGCCTCACTCTTTCTCAAAGTCTTATATACTGTATGCTGCTTCACAATCCTGATACACATTTCTTATTCTAATAAAAAGATGTCTCTTTTTCCAGAGGATGTTTTTCTCATGAGCACTAAGGATCCAAGAGTCCAATCATCTATGCAGTTTTCACCACTTCCAGGTACTGCTAGTGCTGTTCCTTTATGACAGTACGAATAGTCATAATGTAAACTCAGTTTTAACTCCTGATTTCTATTCTTCAGTAACATCTTCAAAGGCTCGGCAGTGTGCATGTACAGTATGGCTGACATTCGAAGAGTTTTCCTGGGGCCGTATGCTCACAGAGATGGGCCCAACTACCAGTGGGTGCCATTTCAGGGGCGTGTTCCCTACCCACGGCCTGGGACAGTAAGTCTGCTAACAATGGAACTATGTTTGAAATAACTCTGTTAAAGGGGTTGTGATTTAGTTTGTATGTACTAAATCAAGCTATTCTGGTTAAAAATTCCTGTCTCCATTCAATTATATTGTTTTGTTTTGTTCTCTACGAGGCTGGAAGCATGCTAGTTGTAAGCTTTATCATGTTTTCTTGGACAGTAAAACTCACCTTTAACCTCAAAGTCTCATGTAAATTGTCACATTGATAAAAATGCAAGTGAATAATTTTGTGAAATGCAAGTCTAAATTTACATTTTAGGCTCATTCATTATTGTAGATGTCCACATAGCAATTTTTACGGAAACACAGGATTTGATATATTTAATTCTAACTTTTTTAATTCAAAATACAGTTGCACTATTATAGGTGGTAATGGAAGCAATTTAACTGTAATTCTATCTTCAGTGTCCAAGCAAAACCTTTGGTGGTTTCGACACGACTAAAGACCTTCCAGACGAGGTGGTGACATTCGCCCGGGCCCACCCTGCCATGTTCAACCCCATCTACCCCATCAACAACCGGCCAATCATCGTCAAGACCGATGTGGACTACCAGTTTACAAAGATGGTGGTGGACAAGGTGGAGGCCGAGGATGGACTGTATGATGTCATGTTCATAGGCACAGTAGGACTAAGAAAGGACACTTAGGTTCTTTTTGAATGAAATGGTTTTAGTCCAATATCCTGACAGAGAACTAATCCATCTGAGCTTCTGCTTCAGTTATTCAGGGTCTAGATCAGGGCTATTCAACTTAATTTTCCAGAGGGCCAGATTTTACCAAGGATCATGGCTTCCGGGCCAGGTAGTTGCACAATGCATCACCACTTTTTACATGAGTTAGCACCAAATATTGACAGGACTAGATAGTGAGAATAACTAATGCTGCAGTGTATTTGTATTGCCCTACAAAATGTCCAAATCAGTGATAAACAACATAATCAAGTCTGAACCTGCAGTATCTCAACATTAAGCCAGATCTTAACCAGAACTAACCAAGGTCTAAAGCAGAATTAGAATAAAATCCGAACTGAACACTAAAAAGTGACCATCTTAAATTAGTCATATTTATTTTTATTTGAGCATATTTTAATTGTTTTCAAACATGATTTGTTGATAGAACAAGAGCAAAGTGGATTGTTTTGCTAAAAAATACATTTTCTCACTGGAAATGAGTCAAAAAAATTCAATTAGAATGGAAAAATATACTAGATCCATTTGGCCAATCATTTTTTTAGACAGTAAAAAGATAATAAAAACAACAGAACCATTGTCTCGTTCAAACACTTGACACATTAAAGAGATTTAAGCTGAGTAATAACCCAGAACTATATCTACAAACAAGAAAAAAAGTTGAATAGGCAAGGTTCAGATGCAATGTGGGAATTTAGCTTTGCATTAAGCATTCACCAAGAGTAAGAACATTACTGAGACACAATCAACAATCATTTAGCTTAAAAAATGTTGTATTACTGACTTAATTTTTGTCAAAAAAAGATATTACGATATAAATGCGATGTTGCTGTTTGCAGACATTGGAACCATCCTGAAGGTGGTGTCCATCCCCAGAGGGTCCTGGCATGATCTGGAGGAGGTCCTACTGGAGGAGATGATTGTCTTCAGAGTATGGATTCTACACTTCCTTGAATAACCTTTCCCCAAAAAAACTGCCTCACATTTTTTAAAATGATCCTATTTGTATTCTACAGGAACCTACAGCCATCACCGCAATGGAGCTTTCTACCAAACAGGTATTGATTTAAGTGATGTTTTTTTGTTAGATAGTTTGGCTTTCAATTACAGTATGTTGAACTGTAGATACTGTTGCCTATTGGTATTACTAAAAAATGTTTACAATCACATTTAGCACTGTTCAGAAAGACAAAGAAGTAGAATCCCCTACTTAAAACATTTCTACGCTTAAATTGTCCTAATCTCTCCTGCTCAGGTGGCGTTTTTTGTTTTAGGAAAGTCCGAGCTAGAACAAAGAAGCTTTTGTCCATGCATCCAAACCCTTGACGAGGAGACATGTCAACGCAAAGTCTCTGACAGTTAGCTAATCACTTTAAACGCAGAGCAGAAAACACTGGTAAATGACAGCTGGAGCAGTAGTGGCGGTATGATGGCCTGTCAACATTCCTCTCATATAAACACAAGCTTAGCCAGAAAGCACTCAAGATATTAGCAGATGTGAGTCGGAACATTTTTTCAAGAACAATTACTTCAACGAAAATGTGACACAAGCATTATGTGGAAATATTAAATGATTTGAGCTATTCCTTTTAATAAAAAATTCCCAGAAATGTTTGCAAAGACAACATTAGAGCTATGCGGTTGCTTTATATTTTAAACAGTTAATAATATTTAGATTAAAATGTGCATGAATAAACCAACATATGATTTTTTGTGTTCTATAGCAACAGCTGTACCTGGGCTCAGACATTGGCGTATCCCAGATGCCCCTGCACCGCTGTGAGGTTTACGGTAAAGCCTGTGCTGAGTGCTGCCTGGCCCGGGACCCTTACTGCGCTGGGACGGCTCTGAGTGCTCGCGGTACTTCCCCATGGCCACCAAGAGGTACACACTTACTTGAATACCAAACCTGCCTTGTATCAAAATTAGGATTTGATTTGGACCGAGTAAGTTAACTCTGGTTTGATGTTACCTAGTGCAGTGTCCTCGTCACAAACAGATACAGTATACCAGGGCTGGGCTTTTTTTTTTCTTGTGGGCCATATTCGAACCTGGACAAATGGTGAAGGGCCGAACTGTGGTCATTAGTGTTACAAATGATCGTTTTAGCAAGCACATTTTTGTAAAACTTTTTATGTACAATTTTAACAATTTATTGTGATAATATTAGGATAACAAGCAATGATACATGCGCTATGGCAATCAAATAAAAGCGATATAAAGAGTAACACATTCTCAAAAATGTGCTGAGGGTCACTTTGAAAGAGTTCAAGGCCATATCTGGCACCCGGGCTGAAGTTTGCCCTGTTCTGAGAGATGTTTTATATGACGTATACTCAGAAACTTTTCGCTCACATTAAGGATAACTATACTTTACAGAATAAAAACTAAAAAAAAAAATAAACTTATTTATCTTTCTATATCAAAATGTTATATTTTCTAAGCAGCATTTTGTTAGTTTTTGTCCAAAATGTTGTCTCAGCTATAAAAACGTCATGATAAGTCGGTGGAATAGTTGCAATGGTAAATAGTGACTGATGACTAATAAAGTTTAAGATGACAGGAAGTATTTTGAGTTCTACAATAGAATCCTTTTACGTATGTCGTCAGAAAGCACCATTACATAAAAAAGACTGATCGTTTTTAACTGGAAATTTAAACAAAATAAAAGTTGTGCCATGCTCTAACAACTGTGTCATTTTTTGTGCAACTACTTCCACTTAAGTCATTTTTCTGACCAAAATACATTTCAAGTCATCAAATTTGCCAAACTGATGTAAACAAGCAAAATCTAACTTTAAATCTTAAATATATTCATCATCACTACATCTGAATGAAACATGTAGTCTTTCCTGTCATATGTTCATTAGATATTTGCTTGAATTTTTCAAGACAGCAGATTTGTTATATTTCTAGGAGAAAACTTATAATTCCAAGTTACCTTGCATATGTGAGAAGACTTGAGCTAATGTCTGCTCACTTAGAGCTGCCATGTTGCCACTGGGCATTTATGTACTATTGATACAAACCACATTTTCATTTCTTACTGATGTTGAAATCAGAATCCTAGCTCCATTTACCGAAGAACAACAGCCGACGGAGAGATCTTAGGCGTTTCCATAGCTCCTTCAATTGTTGTTTATAGAAAATATCCTCTGGCTATACTTGACACTGGATTTGGATGTGTAGTGTTGTATTGTGCCGAGCGCTGAAATGAACTGATGGGCTCTGAATTCCTCCGCCACACACACCCTGTAATTAAAACTGGCTGCGATGCTCTGCGCTGCTCCTGTTAGTTTATCTATTTGTGTTGGACGCTGGCTGTAACTGAACCGCAGTTGCACACATGCAGGAGGTCCCCATGAGTTAGCGCAGTGTTGTTAGGCTGATGCTGTTTGACAAGCAGAAACGAAGTTAAACAAATACAAGTTCAAAATCACTTTGTGGCAGTTATTGAGTAACAAGCTGGGTGTAGTAACAGTGTTTTGGCAAAATATTTTTTATAATCAGGGTTAAGTGTTAACAGTGTTATTTTATTCTTCTGCAGACTGCAGACAACAAAACAGATTATCACTTTGATGTAGATAAAAAGAAGAACAGACTTTTCTTACACTGAAAAAAAAAAAAAAAAAAAAAGAAAAAGGCATCCTAACTGAGTGGGTTGGATGTCTCCATGAAACAATGTACCTGTAGCTATAGATTTTTCAAATGCTGTGGTTATAGTATGTTTCAGTTGTCCTCGGAGGTCGGAACTCGCGAGTAACGTTTTCTCCAAGTGTTGTGTGTTCAGTGGTCGAGTTGGATTATTTTTACAGTAAGGAGCCAATGAATAAACGGCACAGGGGCAGAGAGGCGAGTGAACTGTAGAAACAAACTATTTTCTGTGTTCGATTTTCTACTTCGGATGCTGAAATCCTCTCAGAGTATCTGAGTAGGAACTCCGAGTGAAGTGAAGTGAAGTGCTGTTTCAATGGGAATTTACAAAGCAGAAATCGGAAGATCTGAGCTCGAGTAGCACTGGAACGCACAATTAGAACAGCTGTATTATGCAAACTGGTACTTATGTAAACATTCTATCATTATTTTCAATAAGGCAGAAAAACTATAATTTTGTTAGTTCAGACAACCCAGACACATGAATGTTGTTTGTATGTTTACTATGTTTTCCAATATGTAAAGTTCATTAGGGGCTCAATGAAATAAAGCAAACATTTTCTTGTCAAAATATGCAGCCTGGTATGTATTTGGTGCTTTCTTTTCTAAAAGAACATTAGGGAAATATTTATTTTGAGGTTGTCCATGTCTTCAGTACCAAAATATGTTACAGTGACAACCTATTGTAATATTTGGAGGCTCCAAAACGTATTAGGGGTGCTAACTTGTGTATATAATAAAATGTTTCTTTGCACTGGAAGGGTCTATAATATTTTTGTCTGCCATAAAGCTAATCCAAGGAAAATGTTTTGAATTAGCCAAGAGTTTTAATATTAATATATATAAATATAAAAAAAAAACACTAATTAGTTAAAAACTGTATCTATTAAGTCTAAATCTAACCAATTGTATTCTGGATTTTAAGAAATCAAAAATACTTTCCATACATGTACAATTACTTCAGTTCTTCAATGTTACTAACTGCCACAAAGTCAGTAAGTGAATTTTAGTGAATCTTGTGTTGTTTTGTAGGAGGACAAGGAGGCAGGACATAAGAAATGGAGACCCCCTCACACAGTGCTCTGACTTACAGCATGACGGTAAGTAAACAGTAAATATGATCCCATTATGTTTTATGGCTCCCTGTGTGTTTGTAACATATAATTATCATGGACAGGATTCCTCCGAGTCCAAAACCCTCACACACACACTCGCTTACTGTGTGCTGCCCAAAAAACAGACCTCCAGCCCCAGTCCCTTTCTCAGAAATCGTATTTTCACAACCACAAAAGAGCAAGTTAGTCCAAGAGCTGTTTGAGTTACCACAGGCGATTCAAAGTCCATTAACTTCATGGGTTTCATTTCATGCTATTTTATTTTTTGATTCATGCTAAAGTTAGTAGACATGCAATACAATCAACTGTATTCATACTGAAAAAAGGGAAATAATAAACCTTATTCTGGAACTTTTTCTGGCTGCAGCCATTAAACTTAATACTCCTTCTGATTGTATTATTTTACAACTATAAATAAGTTGTTTTCTTCTCAACAAAGCTTTTTTCAGGATGTCTAGAGAAATTGTAGATTCAAGAGATCAAACTTTCTCTAGTTTTCCACTTATGGAAACTGAATTCCCGCTGAACTGCAAAAACAATTACAATAGCAACGCCATATCCACACCACAAAGAGGCTCATTGATTATTGTACAACTGGACGCTGTAGATTAACTCTTGTTTTTGTCCGTTCATATTCTATTGTGTCTTTGGGTAAGGATAACAGAGTAGAGCTGATGTGGAAGGGTGCAGTCAAGAGAGCTGAGACAAACAGTGTTGTGACAGGCCAGTGTAACAGGGCTTTGGGTAATGACCGTGTGGTGAGAAGGTTAGTGTGGACCTGCTCACAAACCTCAGTAAATAACAATTAAATCCCCACCCAAACAAATATTGTTTAAGGGCCATAAATTATCTCCCAGATTTGTTCTAAGCATTTAAATTGTGATATCATCATTACAACAGCGAACATTCATTAGCATGTTGGGGTAAGATACCTATTTTTAAGCGGAAACACATGTAATGCTAANATGTCAGGAGCAGTGTAGGCAGCTCATGTGAAGGGCCGAGTCTTATAGACCCAAGGTGGCAGAGAGTGGATCTTATTATTCTACTTCATTAAAGTAAAGGCTAAAGTAACATTGCCAAATTACTGGCAATGTGTTGGTGCAATGGCCATACAGTGAATATTCAACAAAATAAATTCATACTGTATATTTTTTATAACCTATAGTTTAAAGCTGCTGTTTCTGATTTTTTGAAAATTTTCAGCAATGCATTTTAAAACTTTCTGACTCATCTCTCACTGTCACAAATTCAAAATGCGTAGATTTTTTTAACCTTAGCTGTGTAAATGTTTCATCAAACAGAGCGAAGCTGTTCATCCAATCAGCTCTCATCTCAAAGAGTTACTTACATGATGACTCTCTTTGCAAGTTTGAATAGGTGTAAGTTTAAAATTTAAAAATTTGTTAAAAGAAGATTTTTCAAAAAATTCTGCTTATAATAAACCTAAAATGGCTATGTGTTTCTTGTTGTCTAAAAAGCATGTTTATGATTTTAACCTGCCTTAGAACAGAATGTAAATATTATAGGAATCTGTAGGTCCTTCTGTCTATGGACTGTCTTTCTGTCTGAATTTACCCCAGAACATCAGTAACACGTGTACAACTGTATCAAACTTTTTTTTTTTTTTTGCAGCAAGAGCAGAATGAAAAGTGTGAGCCTTGAGCGTATAGGGCTGGGCGACATATAGGAGTTGTATTCAGACTGTGCTCTTGATTAGATGGAATGTAGAAATGCTAAGAATGGTCAGAGACAGTCTGTTCATTATGGAAGCTCTGGTGTCAGTTTATGGTGGCGTGTTGTGGAATCATCTTCGTCATAAAACACAATGAGCGTTTCTTTTTGGAGAAGCAGATTGTTGGTCATTATGTGCTACATTACTACACTTTACTACTACTGTTACAAAGCATAGTCACACTCTTGTTATACTGCTATCACTTCTACCTTACGTTTTTCAGTCACACTTTTTATGTGTACGTTTGTAGAATGACTTGGGCGGCCACAGGAGCCTAGTGAACAAGTGGACCACGTTCCTGAAAGCCCGTCTCATCTGCTCTGTTCCTGGAAGTAACGGCATCGATACACACTTTGATGAACTCCGTAAGTAATGTTGATTATACTGAACTGTGATTTTTCTGACCAGTGTTGAAATTGCGATTTGATTTGCAACTCTAACATTAGTATTTGTCTGTAATTGAATATTTTGTCAGAGAGAACAGACAAATTTAAATATTCACATGTAAGTTAATTTAAGACATGGTTGTCAATATAGTATCTATGCTACAGATTTAACAGCTGTAATTTGTGGTACTTCAAAAATCGCAGGCTTTGAGATTTGCCAATTGCAGTTTGATTTTGATTAATTATGCTGAATCAATCATAATCAGAACATGCACCAGTGGACTGTAGATTGAATGGTTTTGGTTAATTTCACACTTTTTTCCCTCTGTTTTAGTGATATTCCTGACATTAAAGCCGATATTGAAATGTGTTTAACGTGTTCCCTTCAGCACACATTATATAAACAAGCATTCATTTTCTGGCTCATGCACACAGCTCATTAAAATCAGCTTTTATCTGATGACAAATTGCACCTGGATATCATTCGGTTCTTACTTATAGTGAGAACATAACTGAAGCCAATGAGAAATTCTAGGTATAGCTTCAGCTGCATGAGCAGGACAGAATTCATGACTTGAACACATGAAACACGCCATCTTCATTGCACTCATTAACTTTAAAATCTGGGCTGCTAGTTGTTCATTTCAATATGCCTCACTCTTTCTCAGAGTCTTATATATGCTGCTTCACATTCCTGATACACATTTCTTATTCTAATAAAAAGATGTCTCTTTTCCAGAGGATGTTTTTCTCATGAGCACTAAGGATCCAAGAGTCCAATCATCTATGCAGTTTTCACCACTTCCAGGTACTGCTAGTGCTGTTCCTTTATGACAGTACGAATAGTCATAATGTAAACTCAGTTTTAACTCCTGATTTCTATTCTTCAGTAACATCTTCAAAGGCTCGGCAGTGTGCATGTACAGTATGGCTGACATTCGAAGAGTTTTCCTGGGGCCGTATGCTCACAGAGATGGGCCCAACTACCAGTGGGTGCCATTTCAGGGGCGTGTTCCCTACCACGGCCTGGGACAGTAAGTCTGCTAACAATGGAACTATGTTTGAAATAACTCTGTTAAAGGGGTTGTGGTTTAGTTTTGTATGTACTAAATCAAGCTTTCTGGTTAAAAAATTCCTGTCTCCATTCAATTATATTGTTTTGTTTTGTTCTCTATGAGGCTGGAAGCATGCTAGTTGTAAGCTTTATCATGTTTTCTTGGACAGTAAAACTCACCTTTAACCTCAAAGTCTCATGTAAATTGATTAAAATGCAAGTGAATAATTTTGTGAAATGCAAGTCTAAATTTACATTTTAGGCTCATTCATTATTGTAGATGTCCACATAGCAATTTTTACGGAAACACAGGATTTGATATATTTAACTCTAACTTTTTTATTCAAAATACAGTTGCACTATTATAGGTGGTAATGGAAGCAATTTAACTGTAATTCTATCTTCAGTGTCCAAGCAAAACCTTTGGTGGTTTCGACACGACTAAGGACCTTCCAGACGAGGTGGTGACATTCGCCCGGGCCCACCCTGCCATGTTCAACCCCATCTACCCCATCAACAACCGGCCAATCATCGTCAAGACCGATGTGGACTACCAGTTTACAAGATGGTGGTGGACAAGGTGGAGGCCGAGGATGGACTGTATGATGTCATGTTCATAGGCACAGGTAGGACTAAGAAATGACACTTAGGTTCTTTTGAAGAATGTGATTGCCTTAATGAAATGGTTTTAGTCCAGTATCCTGACAGAGAACTAATCCATCTGAGCTTCTGCTTCAGTTATTCAGGGTCTAGATCAGGGCTATTCAACTTAATTTTCCAGAGAGCCAGATTTTACCAAGGATCATGGCTTTGGGCCAGGTAGTTGCACAATGCGTCACCACTTTTTACATGAGTTAGCGCCAAATATTCACAGGACTAGATAGTGAGAATAACTAATGCTGCAGTGTATTTTTATTGCCCTACAAAATGTCCAAATCAGTGATAACAACATAATCAAGTCTGAACCTACAGTATCTTAACATTAAGCCAGATCTAAACTAGAAATAACCAAGGTCTAAAGCAGAATTAGAATAAAATCCGAACTAAACACTAAAAAGTGACCATCTTAAATTAGTCATATTTATTTTTATTTGAGCATATTTTAATTGTTTTCAAACAAGATTTGTTGATAGAACAAGAGCAAAGTGGATTGTTTGGCCAATCATTTTTTTTAGACAGTAAAAAGATAATACAAACAACAGAACTATTGTCTAGTTCAAACACTTGACACATTAAAGAGATTTAAGCTGAGTAATAACCCAGAACTATATCTACAAACAAGAAAAAAAGTTGAATAGGCAAGGTCCAGATGCAATGTGGGAATTTAGCTTTGCATTAAGCATTCACCAAGAGTAAGAACTATCACATTACTGAGACACAATCAACAATCATTTAGCTTAAAAAATGTTGTATTACTGACTTAATTTTTGTCAAAAAAAATATTACGATATAAATGCAATGTTGCTGTTTGCAGACATTGGACCATCCTGAAGGTGGTGTCCATCCCAGAGGGTCCTGGCATGATCTGGAGGAGGTCCTACTGGAGGAGATGACTGTCTTCAGAGTATGGATTCTACACTTCCTTGAATAACCTTTCCCCAAAAAAACTGCCTCACATTTTTTAAAATGATCCTATTTGTATTCCACAGAACCTACAGCCATCACCGCAATGGAGCTTTCTACCAAACAGGTATTGATTTAAGTTATGTTTTTTTGTTAGATAGTTTGGTTTCAATTACAGTATGTTGAACTGTTTATACTGTTGCCTATTGGTATTACTAAAAAATGTTTACAATCACATTTAGCACTGTTCAGAAAGACAAGAAGTAGAATTCCCCTACTTAAAACATTTCTACGCTTAAATTGTCCTAATCTCTTCTGCTCAGGTGGCGTTTTTTTGTTTTAGGAAAGTCCGAGCTAGAACAAAGAAGCGTTTGTCCATGCATCCAAACCCTTGATGAGGAGACATGTCAACGCAAAGTCTCTGACAGTTAGCTAATCACTTTAAACGCAGAGCAGAAAACACTGGTAAATGACAGCTTGGAGGCAGTAGTGGCGGTATGATGGCCTGTCAACATTCCTCTCATATAAACACAAGCTTAGCCAGAAAGCACTCAAGATATTAGCAGATGTGAGTCGAACATTTTTTCAAGAACAATTACTTCAACGAAATGTGACACAAGCATTATGTGGAAATATTAAATGATTTGAGCTATTCCTTTTAATAAAATTCCCAGAAATGTTTGCAAAGACAACATTAGAGCTATGCGGTTGCTTTATATTTTAAACAGTTAATAATATTTAGATTACAATGTGCATGAATAAACCAACATATGATTTTTTTGTGTGTCTATAGCAACAGCTGTACCTGGCTCAGACATTGGCGTATCCCAGATGCCCCTGCACCGCTGTGAGGTTTACGGTAAAGCCTGTGCTGAGTGCTGCCTGGCCCGGGACCCTTACTGCGCCTGGGACGGCTCTGAGTGCTCGCGGTACTTCCCATGGCCACCAAGAGGTACACACTTACTTGAATACCAAACCTGCCTTGTATCAAAATTAGGATTTGATTTGGACCGAGTAAGTTAACTCTGGTTTGATGTTATTTTGAACCTAGTGCAGTGTATCAATGTCCTAGTCACAAACAGATACAGTATACCAGGGCTGGGCTTTTTTTTTCTTGTGGGCCATATTCGAACCTGGACAAATGGTGAAGGGCCGAACTGTGGTCATTAGTGTTACAAATGATCGTTTAGCAAGCACATTTTTGTAAAACTTTTATGTACAATTTTAACAATTTATTGTGATAATATTAGGATAACAAGCAATGATACATGCGCTATGGCAAGCCAATCAAATAAAAGCAATATAAAGAGTAACACATTCTCAAAAATGTGCTGAGGGTCACATTGAAAGAGTTCAAGGGCCATATCTGGCACCCGGGCTGAAGTTTGCCCTGTTCTGAGAGATGCTTTATATGACGTATACTCAGAAACTTTTCGCTCACATTAAGGATAACTATACTTTACAGAATAAAAACTAAAAAATAATAAACTTATTTATCTTTGTATATCAAAATGTTATATTTTCTAAGCAGCATTTTGTTAGTTTTTGTCCAAAATGTTGTCTCAGCTATAAAAACGTCATGATAAGTCGGTGGAATAGTTGCAATGGTAAATAGTGACTGATGACTAATAAAAGTTTAAGATGACAGGAAGTATTTTGAGTTCTACAATAGAATCCTTTTACGTATGTCGTCAAAAAGCACCATTACATAAAAAAGACGTTTTTAACTGGAAATTTAAACAAAATAAAAGTTGTGCCATGCTCTAACAACTGTGTCATTTTTTTGTGCAACTACTTCCACTTAAGTCATTTTTTCTGACCAAAATACATTTCAAGTCATCAAATTTGCCAAACTGATGTAAACAAGCAAAATCTAACTTTAAATCTTAAATATATTCATCATAACTACATCTGAATGAAACATGTAGTCTTTCATGTCATATGTTCATTAGATATTTGCTTGAATTTTTCAAGACAGCAGATTTGTTATATTTCTAGGAGGAAAACTTATAATTCCAAGTTACCTTGCCTATGTGAGAAGACTTGAGCTAATGTCTGCTCACTTAGAGCTGCCATGTTGCCACTGGGCATTTATGTACTATTGATACAAACCACATTTTTCATTTCTTACTGATGTTGAAATCAGAATCCTAGCTCCATTTACCGAAGAACAACAGCCGACAGAGGAGATCTTAGGCGTTTCCATAGCTCCTTCAATTGTTGTTTATAGAAAATATCCTCTGGGCTATACTTGACACTGGATTTGGATGTGTAGTGTTGTATTGTGCCGAGCGCTGAAATGACTGATGGGCTCTGAATTCCTCCGCCACACACACCCTGTAATTAAAACTGGCTGCGATGCTCTGCGCTGCCTCCTGTTAGTTTATCTATTTGTGTTGGACGCTGGCTGTAACTGAACCGCAGTTGCACACATGCAGGAGGTCCCCATGAGTTAGCGCAGTGTTGTTAGGCTGATGCTGTTTGACAAGCAGAAACGAAGTTAAACAAATACAAGTTCAAAATCACTTTGTGGCAGTTATTGAGTAACAAGCTGGGTGTAGTAACAGTGTTTTGGCAAAATATTTTTTATAATCAGGGTTAAGTGTTAACAGTGTTATTTTATTCTTCTGCAGACTGCAGACAGACAAAACAGATTTTCAGTTTGATGTTGATAAAAAGAAGAACAGACTTTTTGCATTTTGAATATTCTTACACTGAAAAAAGAAAAAAAAAAAAAGAAAAAGGCATCCTAACTGAGTGGGTTTGGATGTCTCCATGGAAACAATGTACCTGTAGCTATAGATTTTTTCAGAAGTGCTGTGGTTATAGTACGTGTCAGTTGTCCTCGGAGGTCAGAACTCGGAGTTTTCTCCAAGTGTTGTGTGTTTCAGTGGTCGAGTTGGATTATTTTTACAGTAAGGAGCCAATGAATAAACGGCACAGGGGCAGAGAGGCGAGTGAACTGTAGAAACAAACTATTTTCTGTGTTCGATTTTCTACTTCGGATGCTGAAATCCTCTCAGAGTATCTGAGTAGGAACTCCGAAGTGAAGTGAAGTGCTGTTTCAATGGGAAGTTACAAAGCAGAAATCGGAAGATCTGAGCTCTGAGTAGCACTGGAACGCACAATTAGAACAGCTGTATTATGCAAACTGGTACTTATGTAAACATTCTATCATTATTTTCAATAAGGCAGAAAAACTATAATTTTGTTAGTTCAGACAACCCAGACACATGAATGTTGTTTGTATGTTTACTATGTTTTCCAATATGTAAAGTTCATTAGGGGCTCAATGAAATAAAGCAAACATTTTCTTGTCAAAATATGCAGCCTGGTATGTATTTGGTGCTTTCTTTTCTAAAAGAACATTAGGGAAATATTTATTTTGAGGTTGTCCATGTCTTCAGTACCAAAATATGTTACAGTGACAACCTATTGTAATATTTGGAGGCTCCCAAAACGTATTAGGGGTGCTAACTTGTGTATATAATAAAATGTTTCTTTGCACTGGAAGGGTCTATAATATTTTTGTCTGCCATAAAGCTAATCCAAGGAAAATGTTTTGAATTAGCCAAGAGTTTTAATATTAATATATATATAATATATAATAAAACAAAAAACACTAATTAGTTAAAAACTGTAATCTATTAAGTCTAAATCTAACCAATTGTATTCTGGATTTTAAGAAATCAAAAATACTTTCCATACATGTACAATTACTTCAGTTCTTCAATGTTACTAACTGCCACAAAGTCAGTAAGTGAATTTTAGTGAATCTTGTGTTGTTTTGTAGGAGGACAAGGAGGCAGGACATAAGAAATGGAGACCCCCTCACACAGTGCTCTGACTTACAGCATGACGGTAAGTAAACAGTAAATATGATCCCATTATGTTTTATGGCTCCCTGTGTGTTTGTAACATATAATTATCATGGACAGGATTCCTCCGAGTCCAAAACCCTCACACACACACTCGCTTACTGTGTGCTGCCCAAAAAACAGACCTCCAGCCCCAGTCCCTTTCTCAGAAATCGTATTTTCACAACCACAAAAGAGCAAGTTAGTCCAAGAGCTGTTTGAGTTACCACAGGCGATTCAAAGTCCATTAACTTCATGGGTTTCATTTCATGCTATTTTATTTTTTGATTCATGCTAAAGTTAGTAGACATGCAATACAATCAACTGTATTCATACTGAAAAAAGGGAAATAATAAACCTTATTCTGGAACTTTTTCTGGCTGCAGCCATTAAACTTAATACTCCTTCTGATTGTATTATTTACAACTATAAATAAGTTGTTTTCTTCTCAACAAAGCTTTTTTCAGGATGTCTAGAGAAATTGTAGATTCAAGAGATCAAACTTTCTCTAGTTTTCCACTTATGGAAACTGAATTCCCGCTGAACTGCAAAAACAATTACAATAGCAACGCCATATCCACACCACAAAGAGGCTCATTGATTATTGTACAACTGGACGCTGTAGATTAACTCTTGTTTTTGTCCGTTCATATTCTATTGTGTCTTTGGGTAAGGATAACAGAGTAGAGCTGATGTGGAAGGGTGCAGTCAAGAGAGCTGAGACAAACAGTGTTGTGACAGGCCAGTGTAACAGGGCTTTGGGTAATGACCGTGTAGGTGAGAAGGTTAGTGTGGACCTGCTCACGAACCTCAGTAAATAACAATTAACTCCCCACCCAAACAAAAATTGTTTAAAGTCGAGAACGTTCATTTTGTCTTCTTAAAGTAGAATAGTTTAAGTTTTCTTCTATATCAGACAAAGGCTGAAATTGTGTAAATACCTTTACATGTTTCGACGGTGACTTCCGTCTTCGTCAGAAGCGTCACACGATGGTCGGTGTGACGTGTGTTAAAAGTTCCTCTAAGGCGTGGTCAACCTGACGGTCCTGTCAGGCTGACCACGCCCCTGCCGGCTGGTGGTCGTTGGAGAAGTGAGTCCCATGTGCGGGACAACTGAGAAGTGAGTCCCATGTGCGGGACAACTGTCCCGCACATGGGACTCACTTCTCCAACGACCACCAGCCGGCAGGGGGCGTGGTCAGCCTGACAGGACCGTCAGGTTGACCACGCTTAGAGGAACTTTTAACACACGTCACACCGACCATCGTGTGACGCTTCTGACGAAGACGGAAGTCACCGTCGAAACATGTAAAGGTATTTACACAATTCAGCCTTTGTCTGATATAGAAGAAAACTTAAACTATTGTTTAAAGTCTATAAATTATCTCCCAGATTTGTTCTGAGCATTTATGTTGTGACATCACTCATTACAACAGCTCACATTCATTAGCATGTTGGGGGTAAGACACTTATTTTTAAGCGGAAACACATGTAATGCTAAAGCGAAGATACAAGTTTTCTAGTGCACATTGTTACACGTCTTTTATTGTGATTATTGTGGTAACATGGATTCTTCTTACATACGTAGACTTTGGTGCCGTTATATTTGAAGTGCTGAGTTAAAAGTGAAGGACACACAGTAGATTAGTGCATACGGCAGATAGCATTCCTCGCCTTTAGTTACAGCTCATTACCAACAGAGCCTGCTGCTGCGGAGAGTCGGCCAAATCAGCCTGTGATTAATAACTGAATGTATTCAGTGGGATGGTAATGTCAATATTTTTGAATAGGAAAACTCCAAGTCAAGCTGAGTTTTAGTTACAATACCAAATAGGAAATGTCTAGTTATAATCAATGTTGGAAAATGTGTTGTTTACTTTCACATATACATAAAGTAAATGTTTGTGTGAATAAGAAAATTGAGATTGCAACATAATAAACAATGTCAGTGCATGTTGCCAAAACAGCTTCTATTACCAAACCAAAGGTCTGTTTTTGCAAAAGAATTCAATACCATAAATGTTGAAGTTAACTACAAATGGCAAAGGGATCCCTGAAAAAAGCCACAATCTTGGGCCACATTTCTGTAGCGTTTTAGGCCTCGTAAAATGCTTTGTAAACAATGGTCTGCAAATTCATTCCCAGCAGTCTTAGTGACAACAATAACAGGAGCACAAGGTCATTCCCAAACCAACATTCTTATTTTCACACTCATGTTTGTGCTAGTTTGGTAACAGTGAAGTCAAAACAGAAAAGACATTGGAAATAATCTCGACTTGTATTCAAAATAATTTGCGTTTTTGGTTTCTTTCGTTATACACCTCAAGTTACTTTATATTATACCCCACTTGTTTAAATGAGCATCCCACTTAAAGAGTATATTCATAGTAGCATACTCACAAACTCAACATTTTGATTTGGGGCCGAGACAAAATTTGAGTGTGTTGGCTAATTTTTATGTCACTCTGGGGAAACAAAATGCATCTGGAGAAAACAACTGTTGAAGATTGAATAATGATGTTGTATTTAGTGGAAAACTTATGTTGATAACTGGCCACATGTTTTGCCTGTAGTGTCTCGCTTTACATACATGATAAGTTTCCTTTCAGACAGTGTAAAGTTTATTTATCCACATTACGTCATCTTTATAAGCTGCAGGTATTCTTGGAAATCAGTGCTGACTCTTTCACATATGTCTTGTGTTACATTAAATTGAAGTGGACTGTTCATTGTCTCCAGTAACCTAAACCAGACACCAAATTAAACCATGTTAGGACCGTTGTAATTCTTGTAATCTAGCTCTTAGATTAGGTGGCTAATGAAGGTGTGATGTTGTGTGTCTAGAGGAGATGAATGGGCTGACCACACTGCAGGATAAGACCGTGTATGGAGTGGAGAACAGCAGTACCTTCCTGGAGTGTAGCCCCAAGTCCCAGAGAGCTCGAACCCATTGGCAGTACCAGCGTTCTGGGGATGAGCGCAGGGAAGAGGTAGGTACCATGTTTTTATTTGTATTTTTTCATATGTGGATTTACAAAGACATTGGTGTACAAATTATGTTATAGTTTTTAGTTAAGCGTCTGGTGAACAATGTTATTGTAGCAGAACATCTGTTTTTTCTAGTACAGTGGTCTATAGTAAAAGTTGATTGAACATAAATATATATGACCATTGTGTATTGCCTATATCTAATTATGAAGCTTTCTTGATTGAACGCTAGTCAGATGCTAGCTCGCTATCTGGTGACAGTGGCAGTTTCTTTGGTAAGTAAGGGTTGTGTGTAAAGAGTTTAAACTCAAACAAACAACATAGTCATGATTTAAAATAGGACTGGTCCAATATCATTTTGATACTGATCCTATATTATTATTAGCCATTACCATTATTTAAATACATAGCAAGGCCATACAATCTATTTTTAAAAGAATATTCATAAAAATTAACTATATAAATTCACTACCACATTTGTATTAAAGGTGGGGTAGCTGATTTTCTCATTGGTAACTTGATTAAGGTTTTAAATCTGACAACTTCGTCTCATAAATCCTTCGACACATGGTTAATATCATTATGTATTCATTTTTGGTTGCAATTTCAGCCTAAAACACTCTTTTTACAGACAGCAATGTGAAACTCGAGAGGACTATCCAAGCTCAGCCAATCAGAGCTCTGCTTTTGGCTCCTGATTAGAACTAAATTTCTTATTATTCAGTCCAGACAGTACTCAGTGGTCTAATTTTTTTTTTCACAAAGTGTTGCATCTAGTGTTGCTCTTTAGTGGAAAGCATCAAGTTTACTTATTTCCAACTAAAAAAGTTAGCTACCCAACTTTAACTGTAAAACAGTAAACAGTATGACTAATATTGTATAATACACAATAAACGAAATATTCATGCTTGGAAACTGCTTTGTTTCATCCCTCATTAGATAAACTTTGTATAAGAAGTGAATAATTCTTAACACAAAGGTTTATTATAAATGAAGTCTTTTGTCTAAGGCTTATTAAGGTATTATTATACAGTACAAATTTGGGATTATTCTCCAATACTTGGAGGTTACAACATTTAGAAAATGGCTGCATCTCAGAGAGAGGTGTAGTTTTTTGTGTGTGTGCTCTATTGTCACCAAAGAATATGTAAGACTTCAAAAACCCTCTGTCTTTTCCTTTATAGGTCAAATCTGAGGAGCGTTTCGTCCGCACAGACCAGGGCTTGCTGATCCGCACTCTCTCCAAGTCAGACTCTGGAGTGTACATCTGCCAGGCTGTGGAGCACGGCTTCATGCAAACACTGCTTAAGGTCACTTTGGAGGTCATCGGCACGGATCGGCTTGACAACCTCCTTCACCGCGATGAAGAGGGAGGCGAAGCTAACATCTACGCCCCACCCCAAGAGATACCCAATCAAAGGCTGTGGTACCGAGACTTCCTGTCGCTGGTCAACCATCCCACTTTGCACAGCGTCGACGAGTTCTGTGAGCAAATCTGGAAGCGCGAGAGGAAGCATCGAAAGCAAAAGGCGCACATGGTTCAGGTGCAGCAGCAGCAAACAAAGACGTTACTGAGTCCAAGTATTCACACGCACAGTCAAATGCACTCTCCAGTTTGGCTGCCAAATGGAAACATCTTCAGGAAAGGCAGAAGGGGCGGAATCGGAGGACCCACGATATACAGAGAGCTCCACGCAGCGTCTGATGCACCCATCGAATCGGACTTTCAAACCCTTTTAAGACTGGAATAATAGACAGTGATGAATAGCTTGGACTTTATGGACAGCAGCAGTAAAGTGGACACTGGATGACACAAGTTAATACAGTAGTGCAAAGACATAATATGGACACTTTGAAAGGAGTTCAGTGACTTTAGAAACATTAGTGACTTTGATGCGCTGCTTTGTGGTATGTTCACAACTTTCGGACAAAGTGGTTGCAAGTCCGGTATTTTTTTCCCTCAAGGAATCAAAATAAAATATGATCAAAATGAAATATTCACCAGCAGAACTAAATTGAGACTCATTAAGTCTAAAACAGTGTCTGATCAAATTAGTGTCTTCTAATATGGCTAACACATGGAAATCACAAAAAAGCTAAACGAAGTATTGTAATAGTTTAAATAGAAAGTTAGCCTAAATAAAAATGACCAGATTACCACAAAGAGTAGCATAAAGACTCTATCACCAGCACACACTGTACATGGACTACATACTGAAAAGTGTCTTTGTCCTCCATGCATGCTAGCTAGGTATTCCCTTATTAGCCACAGCAGATACCTACCTGCAAAACGTTTTATGATTCTGTGGAAGAAACAAAACGTACTGCAGTGGTATATGACAAGCACAAAATAAGCTATTGGGAGCACAGGAGAAGTACAAGGAGATCAAATGCCCAGGCACTGCAAGGAAACTGGGAACAGTGGTCACCAGGGCTCGACGTTAGCTGTGGATGTAGGCTAGCAACATGGTCAGATTACCCATGTTGATTACATTAATTATATACAATTTAACATTAATATTTTGGTCCATTCACTTTGTTTCTTGTGGCCATTGTTAAGTTTTAGACAATTGTGGTGAACATTGTGGCAGAAATTGGCATCTCCATGGATGATAGATGGTTCTAGACCTTACAACTAAATTCACACTGTCCCTTTAGCAAATCCTACTGTGTGGCACTAAGTCGTGTTTTGGATAACTTTGCATTTGGATTTCACATTTTACAAAACTAAATGTATATACGCATGTTTCAGAGTGAAGAAATACTGTATTACTGGTACTATTGTTGCTATAACAATTAAACATTAAAAACTAATTCTGCAACATAGAAAGCTGACAACCATGAATACATGTAAATGAAAAGCCCTTACTGATGTATCTACGCTCTCACAAATTGAAACAAAGCAATCTGAAATACAAAGGGAGAGTAGGAACATAGAACTGTTCTTTCTCTATAGAAGTTGAACTTTGCCATTTGGGGAAAGGTTAATCCATCCTAAGTAAAATTATAAATCCAATGCAATTCAGTTATAACAAAAAAGTTGCATAGAACTTCTTTAAGCAACACTAACAATAATAAAACATGAGTACACACGTTAACGTCGAGCCCTGACCGTCACTATATGTTAAATAATGTGTAGCTGAAATGTAAATATTATACTCAAAATGAAAAGGGAAAAGCTTGCAGTTGTCTTTGTTGCATTTTGTTCTTCGGTATAGTAATTTATTTATGAAAAGCAGTTGTGAACAGGGATATTGTGAACTAGTGTGTCCTCATGCCAAGAACCATTATGTTTTATATTACTATGTTTTGTGGATCATAAAAGTTACTCCCCTGTCAACAGTCATAAAAGTAACTGTCACTGGGTGCGTGCCTGCTAGATGCGTCATGTTCCTCCATTTTGTACACAGCCTGTTTTATTTATTGACATTAAATATTATCAGATGATTCATAATATGCAGTATAATAACGGGGTTAAAGGGACAGTCAAGTATTTTGGTTTGCAGAAAATGGACAATTGATCAATTTTAACTTGGAAAAGAAGACCAAGTCGCAATGATTGTCTGTAACTTGGACTATAACCTAGGTACTCTGAATAGAACCTGGGTTCTCTAAGCGTAACTTGGACTGTAGCCTGGGTTCTCTGAGCGTAACTTGGACTGTAACCTGGACTCTCTGAGCCTAACTTTGACTGTAACTTGGGTCCTCTGAGCGTAACTTGGACTGTGTCTTGGGTTCTCTGAGCTTAACTTGGACTGTAACCTGGGTTCTCTGAGCGTAACTCGAACTGTAACCTGGACTCTTTGAGTGTTACTTGGACTGTAACCTGGGTCCTCTGAGCGTAACTCAGACGGTAACCTGGACTCTCTGAGTATAACTCGGACTGTAACCTAGGTTGTCTGAGTGTTACTTTGACTGTAACCTGGACTCTCTGAGCATAACTTGGACTGCAACCTGGGTCCTCTGAGTGTAACATGGACTGTTACCTGGGCCTCTGAGCGTAACTTGTACTGTAACCTGGGTTCTCTGAGTGTTACTTGGACTGTAACCTGGGTTCACCAAGCGCAACTTGGACTGTAACCTGGGTTCTCTTCATTTAAATTGGACAATAATGGGGTCCTCTGAGTGTAACATGGATTGTTACCTGGGTCCTCTGAGCATAACTTGGACTATAACTTAGGTCCCTGAGTGTAACTTGGGTTCTCTGAGTGTAACTTGGTTCTCTGAGTGTAACTTGGGTTCTCTGAGTGTAACTTGGGTTCTCTGAGTGTAACTTGGACTGTAATCTGGATTATCTGTACATAACTTGGACTGTAATTGGACGGTAACGTGAGTTCTCTCAGAGTAACTTGGACTGTAACCTGGGTTCTCTGAGTGTTACTTGGACTGTAACGTGGGTTCTCTGCACATAACTTTGACTGCAACCTGGGTCCTCTGAATTTCAGTAATGTCCAAACTGAAGATAAAAATACATACAATACTGGTAATTCAGTATTGCACTAACTTTTTTGTTAAAAGTTGACGGTCCAAGTTCTACTTCCAGAATGTATTCTGCCAATGTTGCCATGAGCAATACACTTCTGTCACACTGAATTGGCTCACTGTTTTGTTGATGCTCTTTCAATAAGCAAAAGCAGCTCTCTAAATGTAAAATTAAAATAACCAACTTGTAACCTTTTCTAAGCTGTTTTTAAAGGAAGCCTATTCAGGAACATCGACAGTACTGACTTACTCCACACAGGACCAATGACAAATTTGTATTCCACTGGAAACCTATATCCATGCATACTTCTCAAATTATAATAAGACATAATCAAGATTCATATGATATCCACTCTCTCTTAGATCTCAATATTATTATGGTACTCAAATGCACAACCCTGGAATGTAGCTGTGAACTATTTAAAATATTGTATTACTTTAGTTCTATGGGGCTCATAATACCTGGTGTAAATACAAATGTTACGGTCTATGTTGGACACTGTGTACTTGTGCATGTGGACGTACGTGTTATGGCATTGTAGTCTGACTTATGTTGTTAAAATAAAATGAAAAGATGTACATATTGATGCTGTTGGGGATCGAGAAAATTCTATGATATTGTCCGGATAAGAGATCCTGATTGACATGCCAGCATACAAAATGGAGGAATGGAAAAAAAGCGGAAAGATTCTGTGCAACCAGTTTGTAAGGGACTCATTATCAGAGATGGAGGCCTTATGGAATCTGGACATTGTGATGGGCGTGGAGTTGGGTCTTGGCATGTTGTTGCTGATATGTTGTACTTTACTGATCAAATAAATGTCTTCAATAAATAACTCATTTAATTGTGTCTGCTGAGTGTAATAGAAAAAAAAATAAAGATACCATAGCAATGTTTATTTTTACTGCATCAATGGACAAAACCCTACTTGAAGCATGAACAGAAGCTTTAACACTTCACCTACATGAACCATAAATGCTCTTGCTGCAATGTGATGAAGTAAGAATGGCCAATGTACATTTTAATGACATTTTAAAATGTAATAAGCCATACATGGAGGCTGTAGTCTTTACACAAGAGAGGTTTATTTCTATAGCAACCATGGAAAGTCCTTCAGTAATGGTAATCCTGGTCAAGCTTAGCAAGAAGATGTGGAGATTGATCCTGAAAGATGCCTGCATTGTGGTAATCTTGATGAATGGGTCAAATGTAGAGAATAAAGTGCACTTTAAACTGGATCAAATAACTATTTCACAACCCTTCTGGCATGTAAATAAGCTTAAGGTGTAGAAGGTGAAAGTATGAACACAAAAAACACCCTTTTCTGTCTGTCAATTAAAGATATTTCCTGCAGAATGAAAAAAAAAACATATGGTTTTGTATCAGCATGCCTTTGTTTGTGACTTACAGTAATGCAACTTAAGTTGCTGAGGGGACAGATTAAAGCACTTCCACAGAGTATTGCTGCCCTCTGCTGGCTGAAAACCAGATTCTGTGGTGACTTCGTGAAAACAAAGGCGATGGCTGTCCTCAATGTGACTGAATGGAAAATGTGACTTTGGCACGAGCGACAAAACAGCCATTACTGCTGTTTTTACCTAAACCCAGGCACAAAGTGGAAACATAGAATATGTCCCAAACTAAATGTTAATACGTTTCATCCTGGAAAGTTGCCTTTAGAGAAAGTAAAGGCACATGGGATTAAATAAACATTGTAAACTGAGCATTTTCTTTTCATGTTGTGAGAGTAAACTGGCACAGATCATCAAAAGTGAAATGGCACAGACTGTGTCCCAGTGCATAGCCTACATAAACACCCATCCTATGGCTCTCAGCTTTCAATTATTTATAACACATAAAGGACTTTTCGAAATCCCTAGTTGTGTGACACATCACAATTCATCATATTTGATCCCATGTGGTGCAGTAATTATTTTTGTTTGCATGAGGTGGTCCTGCTGTTTAGTGCCATATCTTCTTTAAAATACAACAAATAGGAGATTGTGCATACAGTATGTCCAAGATACATTCTGGTCCTTTTTACAATGACGGGTCTTTATTCTTATTTAAACTTAATTGAAAACTCATCTTTTTGGACAGTGAAATTTAAATTCTTTCTTATAGTGTCTCACTGACATCTCTGGTCAGACTCTTGCTGGTGATGTCAAAACATGTTGTTACACTTCACATTATAATACCATGTTTTCTGAGACTAAAGGGAACTGTATACAAACTATGGTAAAACATAAAAGTATAGTTAGGCTAAATGCATTCCAATGTCAGTGGCATACTGTAACCAGGCAGATGCTTTGTACAACAGCAGGTGGCGCTATAGGCTAAACTGTGCAGAGACTATATAACTTAGTAATATTTTAGTAATTTTAGTGATAAATAAACTAGATAAAACTGTGCTTTAGAACATAATTATCACTATAGTCCCGAAAGTGACATGGTGTTTCTGTAAAAAAAAAAAACAAAAAAAAAACATATTGACTCTTGGTAGGAATTGTAAATTCATTTTGAAATTTGCTTTGTGCGTTCTAATTGTTTCCTAGTCTGCATTCTTTCTTGTTCAGTCATCTTATTCAGAATCAAAGCTGCTTGTTAAGGAAAGACACTTTCAGACCATTTCCCATAGGAAAGAATCTCTAGTTTTTGGTTGACTGCAGTGCCACAAACCGACAGAATGTTTAAAATCAGTTCTCGTCCCATGTGCAGAAGTGAGCCTCTGCTTTAGCTCGGTCCCAGTGACTGACAGTGGCATTAGTGCATCCACTGAACGACCTGAGCTCATATCCTGTGGGGAAATGAAAAGAACTTTTGTTTAGAGAAAGGTGGCACACACAGAACATTGTCCGGCCTGTGAAGCTGTAAAACAGCTTCGCTTGACTCTAAAGTGAATGTGTAATTTGTCATGTCACATTTGGCACGCAGAGTGTTACTGTAAGAAAGCCAGGAGAGGGTTCAAACACGCACAGACACAGGAGTGAGAAGCAAAGACAGGCTCAGTAAAAACACTGCAGCAGGTTGACATACATCATTAGGACAGAACAGAATCATGTGGGCACTTTGTCTACATTAAATACATTTTAATAACATATGGTTCCTAAATATTATGATACTTTTGGGCTAAAAAAATGATCAAAATAAACTCTGTTTGTTCATCTTGATTGTTTTACTACATATCATAATCATGTTTGCTTACTGTGAGTGGGCTGCATCGCCCCACAAAGGAGGATCCTTCTTGTTTCCATGGAAATGTCCTATTAGCTATAACATTCCAGTGTGACTGACAACACTTATTTATCCAACAATCCCTTTAATCAAAATGTTTTTTTTTTTTTTTACAACTCACTGTATAGTTATGTTTGAATTCGAGGACAACCTAGTCTGTCTGCAAACAAAATGTTCCAGTGTATGGTTTTAGTTTACTGTTTCAATACAGTAATGCAGACACACATCAAGAAAGTAATCCTTTAAATAACGACAGAGATTTCTACATCTGCTCTGGTGTTGCTCATGTGGGATAAGAGTCGTCAAAACAGCCTCTGGATAATAGCTGTAATGTTCCTAGGCTAACACTAACCCTTCCAAAGAAACTACTGTGCAATTCGCAATGTTCAAACAAGAAATTTTCAGAATCTAGCTTAAAACACACACACCCTTTATGAGAATGTATATTTAAAACGTTTCTTCCTCAAATTCAGGTCTTTCTCTTGTTCCAGCTCCAGAACACGCTCCACATAAACAGATAATTAACATAAACGAACCTCTGTTTAAGAGATAATCAGCGTAATTGTACAGTCAAGCTTGTACCGGTCTAGACAGTCCATTATTAACAGGACTACCAGACTTTCAACTAACCATGTCAATTGTAAAGTCAGTGGATTTCAACCACATTTCAACTCGCTCATCAAATCAAAGATATTTTTTTTTAAAGATTTTTACTAATAAGGTTAAGCATTTGTCCTACATAATCCATCTCCACCAAAATATCCTTTGAAATTCTGCTTTTGTAGAGTGACAGTACAATGTCCAAGAACTTCAAAAAAACACAGAAATGTCAAAAACGTACAACAAGCTAGTTTCATGGCTTTTTAATGTCAATATATTATGAAAGCCAACACAACATTTTGTTGAAGCCACGTGGCGACATTTTCTTTGGATTTAGCTAGTAAGTTTAGGCTTCTAAAATGGGTAAGTTTAGGGCTGAGGCTTGGAGTAGGTTAAGATTTACCCGTTAAACCCAAAGAAAATTTACGTTTTTCTTTTTCGTAACATTGGCGTTCAAAAAAGTATGAAAACGTGCTTATTGTACATTTTTGACATTTCGCTATCTACATTTTCTTCTAAACTGGGACTGCCACATAGAGGATTATAATTTACATGCAAAGGGATGATTTTACAGTATACTGCACTGAGTAAGAGTGAAATTCCTGAATTAGAAGCACTAAACATTAGGTACAAAGTAAGTGTGACCCATAAGTTAAAAAAAATACACATTATCACTATTTTACAGCAATTAGATCCAAGATATTATCAAAACTTTCAACATCCAGCCAACTGTTCTGCTCCCATTTGAAATCTGAAAACTGAGAGTTGCGTGCATACTTAGCAAAGCGCTTACACCAAGTAAAATCCCCTTTACGCGCAGACTTGATGTTTCTGTCTGTCAGTGTGGAACAGCTGGACGAGAACCTTCTACAGTTTCTGAGGTCAAACCAAAGTTAAGTACAAGTTTGTGAAATGTATCAGGGAAACATTAGCTATGTGAGTTTGGCATTTCTTGGCAGGAAAGCGGTACAATTCAATTCACACAGTGTGGGGTCTGCTGGTGTGGAATTAGCATGTTCTGGATCTTTTTTAACTGCACTGAGAAAAAGAACCAAAAAGGGACAATAAAATATACACTATCCCAAAGAATTAGAATTAGATCTATCTGATCACTGGATTTCTTTTTCACTGATGGCACGATACAGTCAGCGTATGAGAAAACACCCACTAGTTCTCCGTGGGGGGAAACAATAGTCATTCTAATGTAGAGCAGCTTTCTTTAACAACCACGAGAGATACATGGACTAAGAAACATTGTGCCAAATACAGACCAGAGAGATAGAATGAATAAAGTGATCCAATGGCACAAATGTGATCCAACTACTACGACCGCTACTAATGCTAACCTCATGCTAGCATCGTATGTCAACTATTTTCATCGACCACACCAAAAAAATCACTTTGTTAGTTGAGCTAACACAATAAGACTTAGTTGTGGCATGACTTGAATTGGTTGCACTTAAAATACACTTAGGCCTAATTTGCCAAAAAGCATCTTAAATGAAACATAATTTTCACACATTAGCAACCACAGTGATCAAACTTTAATCCCATTGAGTTTGTAGCAGGTTTTATTTTGATCGGGCGTGTTTGCCAATAAGTTTGTCATTTACTTTTTCTGAGGCCAAAAAGTAAAGTGAAGAGTCCAAGAAAACAGTCTGGACTGAAAGACAACAGTAAAGTTGTCTTTAAGAAAAAAAAAAAAAAAACATAAATAGATTTCTCGTCCCACTATCAACCCAAAACATCCACAGCAGGTCAGATCCTCCAGCTACAGTTTTGGATGCATTTTCATACAGGATCAACAGACTGTACCAGATTTTTATCATGTTACCATTCTGTATTCCATAATACTTCATAACTAAAATCAAAAGTGTTTTCAAAACTTTACAAAGATAGCAAAGAGTTGTCCCCGGGTGTCAGTATGCAAACTGGAAACATGCTCCAACATGTATGTCTGTTGAGATAAGTAAATCAAATGCCCCAAAGAAATCTAAACACCTCAAAATGACTTTGTCTGATTTAACTTTCTATAAATTGTATTGTTGATTTTTCACTTCCAGAGAGGTGTATCATTAATATCCTTTGAATTGTGTTTATTTTTACTGTAAAACATAATGTGCTGGTTACTTATGTAGCTTAAAAACACACATTTGTGTTACTGTTACCTATCTTGAATCCATTTCTACATTGGCAGGTGCAAATGTTGCCCATGAAGCTGATAAACCCAGTCAGCTCTTATTGCACTAAGGCGCAGTGTTATTTTACAGTCCGATGAAACTGTGTAAGCTGTACAGCAGAGTATTACAATCCTATCAAAGCTCCAATCAAAGAAGGACATTGTGTAAAACAGTGTTTCACATGTGGTTCAGACCTTCAGCGCTCAGACCTGGTGTTTTTCTGCCTCAGTGGCGCTGTGTGTTCCCAACACAACACTTACGGTCACTTTACTGGTCTGTCTGATCGCTCATAGAAAGTCACTCACACTTGGTTTATAAAGCACTTCTTAAATCATGCTGTCAATTTGAGATAGTGACATAATTATTGCTTTTCTTCTACGCTACTTTCTCTTCACGTTCAACAAAAGACAAATAAACAAATAAAACTAATAAATGTGTTGTATATAATTTTGAGTGTACATGTTTGAGTTTAAACTGCTGAACTGACTGAACTAGCTACTTTTTAATATTGTACCAAGCATGTCTGGAAGGTTTTAACAGTATTTGTTTCTATTCTAAACCCTGCCCTGACTTAATGTTTGACAATTATTTTCAACAACATGCATATCTGATTATAAGCATCATAGGCCCAGTATTATCAAGGTATTGTGGCAATAAAGCATCTTTATAGAAAAAAACCTAACTATTTAAATATGGTTTTACTATCCTGGTATTGTAGATTTGTACATTTGGCTTTAGTAGGATCACCCCAATTCATGAAATAAACGAGAAGATATCTTTTATGAAAAGTGAAGGGCATTTACTGACATGAAATGTGAACTTCAATAATTTAAAAAATATGCACTGTATATAGGATTTCAAAAAGCCCCAGAACTCAGTGCAGTGTGTGTCTCATATTTTCTGTAGAATAGCGTGGTTCTATAACAATAGTTTGAAGCCTTTCTCCTCTTCTTGTGGTGACCCATCACAAAACCATGTTTGGAGTCTTATTATCCAATTATAGGCCACAAAAGAACCCTGACAGTCGCAGTCGGTGGATTACTTTACACTTCCCGCTGCTTGCACAAGACTCTGGTGACGAGAGGATTGTTGTGGTCCACACAAGACCTCCAACAAGTGTGGCTTTGGATTCCTGGAAAAGAGCGCCTCCACTGACTGTAAGTCGTCATCTTAGAATAATGTCTGCTTTTGGACAGCTCTGACAGACTGAGATTTGAGATTTTGAGGTGATTCATGTATTTGTTATGTGGGGAATAAAATGAAATTATTTAGTTAAAATTGTGCCATTTTATTTGTAACTCTTACGTCATTCTCAAACTGTATTTCCGTTTCTTTAAAAGTAAGAGAGGCTCTACAGGCTCTCACATGGCACCTTCACGTGAGGATTCATTCCACCCTGCTCAACCTTTTTCCTTCACAAATAATCAATTACAGCAAGAAACAGCATCACAAGGACATGAGGACTGGATCAACCGACAGTCTCACAAAAAAGCGTATATATACCACAACTAAATAGCGTAGGATGAGCACAATTTCACGCCTTTTTTGTGTTTATATGTTACTCCATTTACACTGCACGATATGAAAAAGCAATATTTTATAGTGTGAACATAAACACGAGTTTTGGTTGAAGCCACGTGTGACATTTTCTTAGGTTTTACATTAAGTTTAAACTTCAATTTACTAACATGGCTAGTTTAGGACTGGGCTTGGAATAGATTAAAATTAGAATAAGGATTTTGTAAAATATACATAAATAACAACACATCATTACAACCAGCATAGTAAACAAACTGAGGCTGCAACAGGGTTAAGGTTAGGTGGGTTAGGGTTAACTCCATCTGTATAAATAGTTAGATTAGTTGACCCCTCTATGAAAAAGCACTACATTGTATTATATTTGCAAGTTTACTCCTACAGGGTACAGTATAATGAGTGTTTTTTTTAAATCATAAAATAGAATACTTCTCCCACCACTGCTAATGGAACAAAGTGTTGATTTGATTGACATCAAACACCTGAGTTTACCACCAAGCATCCTCCCAAAGCCAGAGGCGTCCTGACCTGGTAATGAAGTCTGTGAGAGGATAAACAAGTGTGGTGGAGGTCAGAGAGGCATGAGAGACACAAACCAGGCGTCAGTGTGAAAGGAGCGGCTTTATAGCTTCCAGGATGTGTTTGAAGCTTTATTTTTTGACTACTTTATGAGATTTGGTGACATATGTGGTTGTAAATTACCATCAGTTGTGGTTGCACTGCGGAAGGCTGGAACGCATGTGGTAAAAGATCAGTAGCAAAGCTTTTCAGACAATAAAACAGTTGTATGTCTATTGTGACTTTGTCCAGGATGTGCCAAATGTTTTAAAAGTTTTAGGTGGGAAGAACAATTGCTTGGATAAAAGCTGATTTGCAAAGTGTTTTTCAGATGGTGGTAGGATGAGAGATGACATTCTGGAAGGCTAAGTATATCACATGTAATGAACTTGTAGTATATAAAATAAATACAGTAAATAAATTAACATTTAGAAAAAAAAAAAGTGTCCAAAACAAACAAATGCAGACAGCTCCAGCTTTCCAGCATGGCTCATCTCTACCCAGCATAATGTTGTTGTATGTTGGTATGTTGGGCATGGTTGTGGGTGGCTTGTCTGGCTGTGGGTGGACTGTCTGTTGGAGCGGATGAGTCTGTTTTTGATGCATTGCAAAGCACTTTGTGTTACATTTTATGTATGAATAGCACCTTCTAAATGGAGTTTGATGTGATTTGATTTTTACTTCATAGGCAGACCAAGACAACAAAAAAGGAATCACAAGGCATGTTCTTATATTTTGTTGAACTGCTTTTAGTTCTGATTCCATCACATCCAGAGGAACTTTATTGATGATGTGAGAGAGTGATTATCCAGCACATCCCCAAAATTCTCAGTGGGTTAAGATTTGGACTCGTTAAAGGATGTCTCATGCTCCTGAGCAACTAGTTCACTATGTGTGCCCCATGAGTCCTGGTAATGTCATCCAGGAATGTTCTCCTGCTGATCAGGAAAAGAAGAGATCCACTCCTGGCAGAGGGGCTAAGGGCTTTGACTCTCAGGTCTCTGCTTTTCTGTGCTGAGTTACATGTTTCTCCCCATGCCCTGATGGGTTTCCACTCCAACCCAAAACATACAGTACAGGTAAAATCCTCTAGTCCTGACTAAAGATGTGGATGGATCGCTGATCGCTGAGTCAACAGCTGTCAAAAAAGCTTAAAACACATTGTGTGAACAATTTAGAGGCTCAGAATGCATTAGGTAAGTGAGCAAAACATGTGACTGTAGGAAGTTTCATTTTGGTTTGTAAAAATAAAATTGTTCTTAGTTTTCAAAGATCCTTTGTCCCATGGTTATTATCCATGTAATGCATTTTTGTGAGCAATAAGTCTTAAGAACACCTTTTTACAGACAGCAAAGTGAAAGTGGACAACCCCAGCTCAGCCAATCAAAGCACTGCTTTTTACTATTGTACTTTTTTATTCAATTCAGAGAGTACACAGTAGTCTGCTTTTTCACAAAGTGCTGTCTGTACAGTATGTTTAGATGGAAAATTAGATGAAAAAAGTGAGGTTTTCCAGCTTTAAGATCTTATCTTGCAGAAAAAAGTTTTATCACAAGCATATGAAACAAGCATAAAGCAAATGTACAACTTATGCATGATGTTAGTGTGATTTTTACCAAGGTCTATTAAAAAATTGGGATTAGTAGTTGCTGTAATTCTTTTTTTTTTTTTTTTTTTAATATTCCACAAAAGAGTCACGAGCAGGTCTAGAGAAAATTCCTTTCAGTTTTTTTGGGGAAAACCCATTTCTCAAGTGTCAAGTGTTTATCATTTATCAGACTTAGGAGAAAAGCTAACATTGTTGAAGTGAGTGATCAGGCAGGTCAACAGGTTAATTCACACTTTTCACGTCTGGAAGGAGCATTTACCCCTCAGGACGTCTCTTCAGCCCAGTCGCATCCTTTGATAAGACACTGACAGATGGAGCGTGGACGTCCAGTTGTCTTGACAGGCTGTTTAGTTGCAGAGTTCACTTCAGGATAACAAGAATGCCAGCAACTTTGGAGTTTGGAACTTTGGGAAGGAGACGCCCAGTGCATGCCTCATCGTTTCTGAACAGTGAAAGAATATGTATGACAGATTTTTATTTTTTTTCACAGCCAAGTAACATTTCTGAGTCACAAAGTTCTTTTCCGTTTTACCCTTTGGGATGTTTGGATTCAATTAAAATGTGACTCTTTCAGGAACTCATTTGTGCATTCTGAGTGACATAAGCTGAATTACACTATTGAATGAGCTTTGCTTGAGGTAAATGGTTTTGTTTTTACTTATTGTAAAAACCTGTAAGCAACAGAAGTGAACGATTTGAACAATCATCCTAATAGCAGCCAGCAGTGTCTTCTGATTGTTCAAGCCTAAAGGTCAAATTTGTTTTATGATAGTAAACATGTTGCATAGCTGGAGTTATTCCCATTCTGCACCCGATATTGGAATCCCAGGCAGAACCAATCAAAAGTGTAATAAAGCACACATGACAGTCATATGTTGCCCACATCAGGAATTGATTTAGAGCTCCATCTGTTGGCTACAAAGGATTTATATAGGAGGAATCAATCAAATCAATCTTGCCTGATATGTGAAAGATTCAATATAATGATTATTTGGGATGATTTATGAACAGTGCAGAAGTTGATGTGTGTGATGTGAGATGTATCTGCCATCACACACATCTCAGAACAAAGTTTTTGGAGGTTTAGAAGAGAAGAAAGAGCTGTGTTTTTGATAAGGAAACTATTTATAACAGGATTAATGTGTGGTCTAATTATAATCAATTTGAATCACTTTCTTTTGCATTAGTTTTTAAATCATATGTTATTTGCACTTTATACGGTATCATTGATCTTGTGTTGGTGTTGTTAAAGAGTCTGTGACCCAGCCACCAGCAACCAACACATAATGTATTTGGCATAAAAGAGGGCCTGGTACTTCCTTGTTTATCTGATTGGCTGTTGTAAATCTGATGCAAGTGACAATCCTCACAATTTGAGGTTTTGAAGCTGTGACCTGACAATGGGAACAGAACCTTAAAGACCTCAAAACCTTAAAACTGACCTTAAAGACTGAGATCTGACACAACAAATGGCTGTTGCTACTGGACTCAAATCTTAGTGTGAGGCTGGATTTATTACAGGACGGTTTTACGGGACATTTTGATCCATTATACATGTTGTTCCTGTCTTTAAACAAGCTTCTGAATATCCCCACTTTGACACTCAAGCACCAAAACCAGTACACACAAGTGTGATAAAGGATGTGTTTCCCACATCAGGAATTGACTGCAAAGGAAACTACACGGGAAATATCAGAAATGCTCTATAGGAACCCTGGATGATTTCTTGATTTAATCTCAATCTCAGAGATCTACCTATGATTTCACGGATCAAAGACATTCAAATCAGTGTTTTCTGAGGCGAAAGAAAAGTATCTCACAGACAGAATCCAGCTTGTTTTGTTGAGAAAGAAAACTCAAAAACTAAAAAAAAAGTCAATTTTGCATAATACATGTACTTTAAAGGCAATAATTCAAATTGACTTTTTGAGAATTCTCCATCAAAAACAATGTTGTATGCTTCATTCAGACAACTTTAATAAATCCTGGTTTGAAAAGTTGTCTCTCGTCAGAATGACAAAAACACAAACACTAAAGTTTCCAGAAGTGTCATCAAGCTCTGAGACTTTTGTTCTGTTTTCAAGTCCATAAATCATCACCAGAGCATTACTGCTGTCAAATTTAATTCATTACAACTAAGAAAACTAGCATGTGTTCACTTCACTGCTAAATGTCAGTGCTTACTGTTGATTAATCCACTTGCACATACACTAATTGTTTTTGTCAATAATCTACTTTTTAGCTCTAGAACTTAAAATACTGAAACAGATGACATCATTCTCTACGATCTTACTGTCGCTTTCTGTCCCAAGTAATTGAACAGAAACAGCTGTACTAGGACTAAACATGGACCAGAGTCAGGACTAAACATGGACCAGAGTCAGGACTAAACATGGACCAGAGTCAGGACTAAACATGGACCAGAGTCAGGACTAAACGTGGACCAGAGTCAGGACTAAACGCGACCAGAGTCAGGACTAAACATGGACCAGAGTCAGGACTAAACATGGACCAGAGTCAGGACTAAACAGACCAGAGTCAGGACTAAACATGGACCAGAGTCAGGACTAAACATGGACCAGAGTCAGGAATAAACAGACCAGAGTCAGGATAAACATGGACCAGAGTCAGGACTAAACATGGACCAAAGTCAGGACTAAACATGGACCAGAGTCAGGACTAAACATGGACCAAGTCAGGACTAAACATGGACCAGAGTCAGGACTAAACATGGACCAGAGTCAGGACTAAACGCAGACCAGAGTCAGGACTAAACATGGACCAGAGTCAGGACTAAACGCAGGACCAGAGTCAGGACTAAACATGGACCAAAGTCAGGACTAAACATGGACCAGAGTCAGGACTAAACATGGACCAGAGTCAGGACTAAACATGGACCAGAGTCAGGACTAAACATGACCAGAGTCAGACTAAACATGGACCAGAGTCAGGATAAACATGGACCAGAGTCAGGAATAAACATGGACCAGAGTCAGGACTAAACATGGACCAGAGTCAGGACTAAACATGGACCAGAGTCAGGACTAAACGATGGACCAGAGTCAGGACTAAACATGGACCAGAGTCAGGACTAAACATGGACCAGAGTCAGGACTAAACATGGACCAGAGTCAGGACTAAACATGGACCAGAGTCAGGACTAAACATGGACCAGAGTCAGGATAAACATGGACCAGAGTCAGGACTAAACATGGACCAGAGTCAGGACTAAACATGGACCAGAGTCAGGACTAAACATGGACCAGAGTCAGGACTAAACATGGACCAGAGTCAGGACTAAACATGGACCAGAGTCAGGACTAAACGTGGACCAGAGTCAGGACTAAACATGGACCAGAGTCAGGATAAACATGGACCAGAGTCAGGAATAAACATGGACCAGAGTCAGGACTAAACATGTACCAGAGTCAGGACTAAACGTGGACCAGAGTCAGGACTAAACGTGGACCAGAGTCAGGACTAAACATGGACCAGAGTCAGGACTAAACATGGACCAGATCAGGATAAACGTGGACCAGAGTCAGATAAACTGGACCAGAGTCAGAACTAAACATGGACCAGAGTCAGGACTAAACATGGACCAGAGTCAGGACTAAACATGGACCAGAGTCAGGACTAAACATGGAGAATAAGTGTTTCAGTTTTATGCAGCTCAGATCTGAAACAGTCTTCCTGAAGATGTAAGACAGGCCTCCACCGTGACAATGTTTAAATCTCGGTTCAAAACATTTTTGTTTTTCTGTGCATATGATTGAAAAAGTTTTACCTGCACTCTTTTCTAATAAAGTAAATTTAAGCTGATTTCTTTAATTTTTTAATCATGTTGTTTTGTTTTGTATTGGACTTTTGACACATAAAGCACTTTGAATTACTTTGTGTATGAAGTGTGCTATACAAAAAACTTGCCTTGCCTAAAGGAACATTTCCATAAAGTACATCAGGCCTTCAATATGGAACAACTCAAGCTAAAAGACCTTAGTAGACCAATACATCTATCCTAAATGGTATAGAAACTAAATGTATCGTATGCAACTGCTTTTAGGAAACTTTTTTTTTTCTTTTCTGGAATATGTGTACTATGTAACTATGACTTTAATTGGCAGTTTTGGCCTGAATTATCTCTTTTATTATCTCTTTCCTGTTTAAATAAAAGTTGTTTTCACTGGAGCCTATCCCAGGGACTTTGGGCCTTAGGTGGGGAAATATCCTGGACAGTGGTCAACTTGTCGCAGGGTTTTTAGAGAGAGAACAAGTCACTCTCTCATTCATTCACAAACATGCATGTATTTGGAAATATGAGTGTTATGTAAACCTATCATTTACATTTACAACAGATATCAATCTTCAATCTTTCAAATTAAGTTAAAACTAGAAAAAAAAATGCCATGAGCACCTTACTGTAAACTGAAAACAAGCCCTTGACAACAAACCTGTCTTGCCCCACTCACAAGTCACCGTGCCAATCAGTGTGACATATGAACCACCAGGGCCTGTTGTAATCTCCCCTGCACTGCCCACAGGAGTAAATCACTAACATAAACACACCTGTAGACCGCGTGACCGTTTCCATGATGATGAATGGTGTCCACAGATCAGTGTCCGAGCTCTAATCCATTCCTGCCTTGCACCATCTGTGACCGGCCGCCTGCTTTCCCCATCACATCTGACAAATATGTGGGTCTGGTCCTCCGAGCTCAATCAAAAGCAGCAAGCAGTGACCACAGGGCTGAGGAGGAGATGTAGGACAGAGATTTTAAGAGCTTGGGTCAGTATAAGCAGAAGTGGCAAGTAATTACGTATTTTTACTTAACCGTACTTAAGTAATTTTTTTAAGTATCTGTACTTGACTTGAGTTGTACATAATCGGGTGACTTTTTACATTTTTCAAAAATATCTGTACTTTCTAACCCCTACATTTTAAAAACATGTTAGTTACTTTGAGCCTCTAAACACTTTTATATTCTTTCTAAAACTCATACACATGATAAAAGTCAGAATAATGAATAACTTCACTGTAAAGCCCATCTCACAGTCCAACGCTTAACGAACCAACAAAATACATCTCTAGATTGGTTCAAATGTCTTAAAACCTGGATTTTAATATTGATTTTTGGCATTTGTTTCTGGTTACAATGGTTTTACATGATGGACCTAGATTATTTGATTTGTTTTGAGGTGTTTCTGCTTTCTGTTTCAATAAATTTGTTCTCGTTTCAAAGTAAAATATTGTAAGAACAGAGGCAAATTTGATTTAAAATCTCTTGAAAATAGTCAGAAATGTCTTTTATTTTGCTATTTTATCCAAACCTGGCTAAAACTACTAATATTAAATTGAATATTCTGACTTCTAGCAGCTTTAACCTAGACAAGATCATAACTGTTGGCAGTGTGGTTGTACTTTTTACTTAAGTAGATGTTCACAGGTGTACTTTTGTGCTTTTACTTAAGTAAAGGAGTTTCAGCAGAACTTTGACTTTTATCAGAGTCATTATTTGCTCAAGTAACTGTACTTTTCCTTGAGTCATGGATTTCAGTACTTTTGCCATCTCTTACTATAAGCATCAGACAAAAAGAAAAAGTCTAAAAATGTTGAATGCAAGGCTATATTGGTATATTTACTGTATGACTTTGTGCATTACATTATTGATTGTAATTTTGACTGAAGACAACTTAAAGAGGACAGAATTTGCTAAATCAATTTGAATTAGTTTTTTTTTTATCTGGTACATCACTATTCTCATAGACTTAATTTGCAAAATGCATCGAATATTGTACGGCTGCATCAGAATTTGAAATAGTCATATTTTTGTCAGATCTAAACTAAATTATAATAAAACAAATCAGAATGTCAAAAATAAATACAAAAATAAATAAATTACATGTCATAAACAAAAAAAAATCTTATTGGTGGCTATCAGTCAGAATATTTCAATTTGTGTCTTCTAAAAATATATAACTGTAGCATTGGAATGTAACTAGGTGCTGCATTTTGCTTAACCACAACAAAAATCTGCATTTTCTTAGTCTTCTTCTGGACTGATCTGTCACATCAGGGCTTTATTAACACGCCTAACAAGTGCTCCACTGACCTTCCACACAGAAGCATATGATCTGTAAGCTGGTATGTATGTGGCACGCCCCAGAACAACCACATCACAGCAGGACACATCCCTGGAATCTGTGGCATGAGCTACATTCTCTGATGAATGTAAACCAACCACAGTGAGCTGACAAATGGACCATAGCATGATATAGTGCCTGAGCTGAGCCCACTTTCATCCGGTGTGGTCCTGTTCTCTTCTTGTGTAGGTTTATGTCCCATCCCAGTCTTTTGCATTTCCATAAACTGTAAATACATTATAAGAACAGAAAATAATGATGTTAGTGTTGACTTTTTTGGTTTCACGCAACGATGTTTAAAGGACAAATAACATGCCTTAACTTGTATTGTTCTAATCATTCAAACATTCTCCTGAGCAGCCCTCCTTTTGAATTCCATGCACCAGCAGCGTAGTAAAGCACAGTCATTGTGTTTCCCATTTCAGAGATTGAGTTAGAGCTCCATCTACTGGCTGCAGAGGAAATTACACTGGAAAAAAAATCAAATCGCTCTTGCCTGATACGCTGATTGTTTATGGACTTAAAAACAGGACAGAAGATCTCAGAAATCTACCTATGGCATCACAGATCAAGGACATTCAGAACAGGGATTTCTGTTGCCTGGGATCCAGAGCCTTCGTCAAATTGTGAAGAGTGGTCTGGCCACTACACCCCCCGCCTGCGTTTCAATTCAATTCTATAACGTATCGGGCAATCAGATTAGTTTATTTGCATGACGCAGATGAAACAAAGGAGCTGATTGGTCGTCTGTCATTTAAACCGAAACCCAGCTTCACTCACCCCACATTAAAATATTTGTTTGTTTTGCTCATTAAATCTGCAGAAATCAGCGATGTTTTTCAGTTCCACATGATATTTTTTCCATGTATTTTTTTCATCACAAGCAGCCATGTTGGTTTTCATACAGGAGACGTTGCGTGTCTCTGATTGGCTAATTAATCTGTCAACCACGACCACTGCAATTTGGACAAGGTGGATATACGTATATATAAAAATGGTCTGGATTTGCAGGCAAGGATTTCTGAGGATCAGAAGAAAATGAAAAACATCTCTGAGAAAAACATCTGATGAGGAATCACTGTTAAAATAGGATTACCAGCTAAAAAAATTGATTAAAAAAATCGGTGTCTTATATACATACAGTATATAAACTAACATGAAGAACTATATCAAAACACTAAATCAACTAGTTTTCATTTTAATTGCATACTCCACAACTTTTTTGTGCACACGCGCAAACTTGTATCTTCAAAAAGGGTTAGGGCAGGGTTTTATCAACCAACAATCTGTGGTCCAACTACATGCAGCTCCGCTCCGTCCCGCCACAGTCTACCTTTGTAAGATTCTGCAGACTCCTTGCTCACTGTCTACGCTCTAGTCCACTCCCTGAGGAGCTCAACAACAACAACAAAATCCACAAGTTTGTGAGGTATAAGTCCTCATTTAACACGTTTTTTGTTTTGTATTGTTTTTCTTCCCTTTGAGGGTAATTATACATCAAACTAAAAATAATAAAATGTATCATTCTACTGTGTTAAAAATCAACGAAACAACAAGTTATAAAATGTAAAAAGTCTCTAAAACAGGTCAGTGAGCTAAAGTCACAAGTCACTAAATAGATTCTTCCTTCATGCCTTCAGTCTCTTCCATTCTCCACAGTAAAAACCTTACAGGCCTTCAGACCAGAATAGCTGCCAATAAAACACTTGGCATATTGACTGGCAGTTTTGGAACTCGTCTGACACACAAGCCCCTTCAAAGTTGACACAGTTAAATTGCGTTTTCTCTCGGCCACTTAAGCCACTTTTGATAAAATCTGTTACAGAGCAGCTCAATCTTCTTGGTGCGTTTTCTTTACTGTCTGCGGGCCGCTGGGACAGGCTCAGCGGAGCATATGACAGCCACCTGTGTAAACGCCTGCTGCTGCTCCCCTGGCTCAAACACAACGCTGGATTCTTGACCTCTTCACAGCCACGGACCCTTTTGTGATCAAAGAGTGCACTGACTGACTTTCTACTGTTTGACATGTACACATTAGTCACTCATTTATAGGCCATTTGGTCTTAAGATGCTGTGTGAAGCGGAGGGCTCTAGCATCTCATTGAAATTCTACTGTCCTCCATTATATTGCCTTTTGCTCAAAGAGATAAAAAAAAAACAACATGAATTGTGTGGAGGAAGAAAAAAAGAGGCAGCTCTTTCTAAACTAAAGTTACATCTTGTTTCATTCATCTTTAAAGATGATTTTTTGGCCCACCACTAACTAGTTTCCATGGAAATGTTGCTTTGGCTGAATTGCTCAAAAAAGACACCTATTTATTAAAGGTCCATGGCGTAGTCTAACTGGTGTACAAATTAAATAAACAATTAAAAGCATTCTAAAAATGTTCGTCGTAAGCTTGCCCCTTTGTGTCCAAGAGCTAAAACTTAATGTGCTAATTTGTTACAAAAATATGAAAACAAACTAACAAACCATTTACAACAACAAAACTTATTTATCAAGCATCTACGCAAAATAGGCTAAAGAAAGCAAAAAAACTGACATAGCTGGCATTTGTGTCACAGACACTAAACATTTGGTGCAGTTTGAGGCTGTTTTGTGCAATAGGTTATGTGCATCTTACTATAGTAAGTTTAGTGCAAGACACTCACAATTAGCACTTGCTTTTTGGTATAGCTGCAACTTAGCACCTGGGTTGATTAATGAGGCCCTTAGCGTTTAAATAATAAACATCATTCACATTATGAAAGTGACAAAAAAAAAAGTTACAAAAAGATGAAGCAAAGCTTTATTTGCGTTAGTTCTCCAATTGCATTTTGACTGAAACAGTGCAGACAGCTGGATGTGTTCGTGTGTGTCTCTGTAGGCCAGTTTGGAGCTGCTGTCCATACTGCCCAGTGGAGGATACTGACATGACATCTAACATGAGGAAAAATATTGTTGGTGGCCCCCAAGCATGAAAGGTACACACCCACAGACGCCTGGACATGACCTGTGCAAACAAACGGCCCCCATCAGCACTCCATCAAACGGGCTTTTCGCACACGACCACCAGCAGAGGGGAACGATGAGTGATGAGGAGGTCAGAATGGGACAATAGTTTCATGATACTTAGGGACCATAATCACAGAGCCTTCCAGGAGGGACGTGTTTATATAGGAACTTTCTATGTTCATTTTAATGAGGCAGAAAGTACAAACATAAACATTGTAGACACGGTATGCAAATGAGTAAGTCTGACATCAAGCTAACTTTCAGCTTTATGTCAGATGCACTAAAAATTTCTGTTGCAATACGTACATATGGACTCACCATTTATCTGTGGAAATACGGCTTTACACAAGACCATATCAGTGTTTGTTGATTTGTCTCAAATATACATGGCAGGGTCCCGAGTCAGTTCTAGTCAAGAGTTACACCAATGTGAACCTATGTATGTAATACTGTATTTGCAGTCCAGTAGAAACACATAAGATCTAACGTAATGAGCAGTACCAGCCCATAAACCATATAAATGCAGTTAACAGCGTCACAACGTTTGGCTGCTATATCTGCTAGCCATGACATACTTCATTAGTTGCAGCTACAGTACAACATCCTCACCTGCAGGCCTAGTCATTGAACAGCCTACAGTATGGACTCGAGTTACGGTTGGCTTGAGGCCATAACATTGGGGAAATGGTAACGGAGAACCTGGGTCAACTTCATTGAAAAGTGTGACAAAATCAATGAAAACACATGTCGTAGCAGTGCAGCTCTACAATAATGACTGATGCAAAAACTAAATAAATAAGAGTATTTAAGTAGTAGCAAATAAGTAGTATTTCCAAGCAAGAATTACATTAAAACTAATTTGCATAATGTAAACACTTTTTTAATAATTTAGAAGGTCAGAATAATATGAATTATTTAGTTACATCTTTAGATCACCAAAAGTCCACTGCCCAAGTGCTCGTCATGGACAAGTTACAAATTCCCACGACACACAAGCCCATTTAAAAGATCGTTCTAATGGAAACACTGATGGCGTCAAGTCAAACACAGATCAGCTGTAATGGAGAAAAGAATGGAGCGTTTGTGAATGAGCGCGGCTGCTCTGAGCTCCTGTTGTTTCAGCACGGGCCACATTTCTGACGGATGACTGCCATTACCTCTGCTGAAGGGGAGACCGACCTTAGGGCACGGGCTGTACCAGTGAGTGGGCTCTGCGGGCTCCGGGCTGCGTGCATTAGCCTCGTCTCACGTCTATTAATCTAACGGCAAGGCTTCCGTGATGGGAAATGAGTGCCTTCCAGCGGCGCTTTCATCAGGACATAAAACTGAAATATGCCCCGGCCTAAACGCTCTGAGTACGGCGAGATGGAAGGTGGATGGTGTCAGCTCCAGGCACGGGCAGTTTGTCGCAGCTCACAGGAACAAATGATTGTCTAAAATTGGGGCAGTTAGAGGAAGGCACATGTTATGGCAGAACATTATTAATGGGGAGTACTACAACAAATGAATGGGCACATATTGGGTTAGGGTTAGTTGTTTGTATTGTTATTGCTCTCTTAATGAGCTTTTAACCATTGTGAAAGGTGGATTCTTAATGTGTGATCAATGGTTTGTAAAAAAATGAAAATTAAAGATGAATCAACAGTGTCAGAATAAAGCTCATGGCTCATTGACGCTGATGAAAAAAATTTCATTGTTTACAACTTCGTTTTTGCTCATGTTACACTTGTTAGTTGTGTTAGTCTGGAAATATTGACTGAACTTAAAAATGCCTTACCCAATTTTTGCTTCCTTAAAAATGTAAACAAACAGAAATAATAGCTTTTAACATCAGTCCATATGTCTAGCTCACGTACCCAATGCATCCTGAGCTTCCAAATTGTTCACCAGATTAAGCTTTTTCACAGCAAGCGTGACGTGTCGGTATGCTAACACTTTGTACCAGAAGCACACTTTGTACCTTTAGCTTTACTTCTCTTAAATTGTTTTTTCTGTTTCAAAATTTTATTTAAACACAGACAAAATTAAACTGTTAAACACAAACCCCCTCAAAGATTTCAACAAAGCAAAGGATTGTAAAAAGACAATATTACAATTGGAAAATCGTAAATGCACAGTCAAGGTAGTTCCAGCTGCTAATTGTTAGCTTAAAATGGCGAATTTCAAACTTTTGTGAGATACATTCATAATATCAATATAAATAAATAATATTAAGTGTATACTTGCAAATAGTTTATGTAGTTTGCACGTGTAGTTGTGCTAAAAGGTACAAAGTGGGCACTGACAGGGCGTTAGCCACAATGCTAGCAACAGCAACAACAGTGCATTTTGGTGAACAAACCAAAAATGACTGGACAGGGCTAATTTTTAATTGACTAAATACATTTAACAGGAAATCTGTGCTAGAGGGAAATAGATTTGAAGTTCTTTTATTGTAAAAAAAAAAAGAAAAAAAAGAAAGAAAAATAATTCTCCAAGAAAGAAAACATTGCAAATTATGGAAAGTGTTTTAAAAGAAGGGGTAGAAAATCAATGTTTTGTTTGTTTTTTGTTTTTCCAATATAGAAAACGTAGAATATGTTTTAAGCAACGTGTTCTCATGGATTTCGTAAAATAGCACGCCATGACAAATTGCGTGTCACGACGACGCCCTCTGCCTGTTTTGGCGTGCAATTACACGCTCGTTTTTTCCAGCGTAGTCTGGACACGCCTAGTGGTTGACGACAAACACGAGGTTTTTCAAGGGATTAACGGCTAACTTTAAGTTTGAAGTTACAAAAATGGGTAAGTTTAGCTCTTAGGCTTGAAGTTGGTTAAGGTTAGGATTAGGATTGTGTTAATCTTCATGAATAACAACTCGTTTTAACATTCACCATTGAAATGAACTAGGATAAAAATGCGTCAAATACACACGCACAAAATAGAAGTTGCGTTCATATGACACGCTGTTTACAATAGCGTGGTATTGACACGCTTATCTATGAGAACAGGCTGGTTTTAAGGTCTGGTATTTTTTTCAGCTTTTCCAGCTCTTTTCATAAAGTGAACAGTTCTATGTATTCAACAAAAGCAAATGAGATGGAAAATATGTGAATGATCTTCTCACAATGATTCATCCAATTAGCTATTGCAGTTCTATAGCTTAAAGTGGTTAATAATCCTTCCAGTGTACACTTGTCTGTACATAAACTCCTTCTGCTTCTCTCCCACATGAAAGCTTGGAGCTCAGTCTGATGAAAGGTGGATGGTGTCAGCTCCGGGCAGAGCGCTTGTCTCCCCCTCAACAACAAATGAAAAGTCTATAATTGCAGCCGTCATAGGAATAGCACAGATAGTTTCCTACGGCTTCTGTAGTCCTTCTGTTGTGGCGGTGGAACAGGTGCAACGTGGGAGTTGAAGTCATCAGATCTCAGGGAGGTTCAGGGGGCTGCGTAGGGCCAGCTGCTACACAACAGGCATTTCCCACTTCTCTCTCTCTCTCACTCTCTCTCTGTGCATCTTAATTTATGTGTTGCCATTCCTTTTGCTTCCATGTTTGCTCGGCTGTAATTATGGGACTTTGCACAATACTTGTTTTGCACACAGTCAAGTTGTTTTTTTCACTTCTGCAAAAGAAGAAATACATGCATAATGCAAAGCAGACCAGTGTGAATTCTTGCAATGTCCTTATGGTGAATAATTTATAGCTAATATCTTGTTTTTAAAATAGATTTTTGAGAGACACTATTGCAGCAAATATTATACCTTCATAAGCAATTGAAAGTAAGACGTTTTAGTAGATAAGGGGCATCTACAAAAGAGCACTTCCTTTTGCACTCAACCTCTGATCTCAAGTTCACTTCTGGTTGTTTGGGTCACTGCCTTTCTGTCGTTCCCAGGTACAAATGTAAAATCAAACTGCTTTCCTACACAAAGCAATCTATTGTAAACTACTTTGGCTTCTCCAGTGGTGCTCTACCAGTCCGCTATGATTATGGCTCTCTCTTGTAAAGATTGCACAGATTATAAAATTAGTCACTAAGACTTTGTTGCACTCTAACATAATTCTCGTTGTAACTCCAGGTTAACTGATGAATCGCTAAGTCCTACAGTCACCTCATATGTCCATATTAGTCCGCACCAGTGTGCCTGACATTGTCTGTGGATTGAGCTGCGTGAGGTGTAATTGAGATAGCTTGTTGCAGGGTTATTTAGCAAGAGAGTAAAATTGTTAATACTACTTAAGTTTAGTTTTTAGGCTTAGTTTTATGTGTCAAAACAAAAAGTCTGATTGCAACACCCTAATGGTTTAAATGGCTCATCTTGCCACAGAAGTGTTAACTCTTTCCCTGCCAGTGTGGCCAGCCTTTTTTTTACTTTGTCTGCACTCTTTATTTCTTTACTTCTTTTAGAGTAAATTTTATGCCGATTATTTATATTTTTAAATAATGTTGTATTGTAATTTTGATGCATTTTCCTGCCTTGTAAAGCACTTTGAATTGCGTATGAATTGTGCTATACAAATAAATTTGCCCTGCCTTCCGTCATAGACCTTTTATTATATGCAGGGATGTCGGGCTCTGATGCACGTGCTGACTTGTCTGCAGTCAAATACGTGATGCAGTTTCACAGATTCAGATTTTTGTTCACATTAGGCAGTGCTGTCGGCCATGTCTATGTGATCATTTGCTTCAGGAGGCCGACTTTCTTTTCAAACAGATTACAGAAACAGTTCCTACTGGACTAGGACAGCATAATGCTAGTCTCAAGGAGAAAAAACTTTACTTCCTCTTCAGTGAGCGATTCAAAAGTGGTCAGACTAAGTAAAAGTAATGTACTTTTTCATGTTTGGAGGGCGAAATATAATCTATACCCCATAGAAGAGAGTAGGTCTAGCAGTATACTGTAAGAATTAAGAATGAAATGTATGCATTCAATTTTGGAGCAACTTAAACAGGTCGCCACCTTTAAAGAGCACATATTGGAAATGAAGAAATCTAGCTTGTGTCGACATGCTCCTGTTTGCAGAAGTAATGAATGGTAATGATTTATGGAACAGGATTCATCAAAGAAGCATGAATTAAACTTATGTTAGGGAAGTGCTAAAGCATTGTCAAAAGCTCAAATTGTACACGTCTTTTAAGTTTCAAACAATAAATATCGTGTATCAAAATAAGAGTGCAATATAGCACCTACACAGGATATTAGATTTACCAAATACCGGAGTAGCCCTTTAAATACCTTCTTTCTTTTCATTTTGCCTGCAGCTTTTGAAATCACATTAGGGGAAGCAGACAGTCGAGGAAATCTCCACGATGTGACAGGATTCTTGATTGAATTTGCACATATCCCACAGGAAAGTCCCACAGGCATCCAGTTACGTGGGCCAAGCGACGTCTGTCTCCACCAAAGCCCTCAAATACATCTGTTTCTCTCAGCCTGTTCGCCTGACTCTGCGCCAACGCCCACTTTAAAGAGATTGTGAATGTGATTTTATGAGCTGACTTTAAAATGATTTCCCTACAGGCTGCGTGGAACAGGTAGGAGAGGGAGGCAGGAGTTAAACCACTAAGATTAAACTACATAAATAAAAGTGTGTGCTTAAGTCACAGTAGTGTTCAATGTGTGAGTAATACTGTGGTAATAAAAGTCTTACACGGAAAGTATAAGCTGTGATCAAACATCGAGCTTTCAAAAGGCTTCTTTGCTTTCCCTGGGAGTGTTTTTTCTTATACGATTTCTGCCTAATGCAACACATGTATGAATGGATTGTTGGCGGTTTTATCCTATTCTAAGTTTGGATAGATGCGATTGATGGATGGATCAGAGCCAATCAGAGCCCAGAAAGCACTTTTCTCACAGAGCGCATGTAAAAAAGCGCCTGTGTTTAATCAATAGAACATTTACAGCTTTCAGAAAGATTAGATTTTATTCTGAATTTTGTCTATTTTCATTTCATAAACTTTTTTTTTAAAAGACTCCAGTAACATTAAAACTAGCTTTTTAGTCTTTAAATCCGTCTCTAGCACTAGCTTTAGCTCTGTCCACTCTGATTGGACAGCGCAGTCACACTTGGAGCCATGCGCTAATAAGCATCGCGATTGGCTCAAAGCGGTGACCATATGAGCTGAACCCATTCGCCTCACACTTGCCAGTGCAATTGGTATGTCTTTGTCTCCATTTAACAAACAAATTTGCAGGTGCCTGGAATTGCATTGATTTTATTTAAAGTTCTCTCTAGCTCCATCTACTGGTCACCCCCTGAATGTGCTATTATATTCTCTGGTGTGTTGTAAAAGCCAAACAGTTTCCATGAAGGTCTGCTTCTTGTGAATTGCCACTTTAGTAAAATGCCAGGAATGTAAATGATGGATTCTGAATGAGGCTCATCCTATTTTCTATCAGCCATTATCTGTGGGTTATTTTTCAAGGCATAAAATGTGTTTTTATGGCTTTGACTATGGATGTTACAATATTGGTAACATTGTGTTGATGATTGCTGTTCTTGCTATCTTTTTCCAATACAGACTGCATTAAGCAATGAAATATAACGACTCTTATAAGATGCCTAGAGCATTTCCAAAGGGCATTTATAGATCAAACAATCCTAAGGGAAAATAAAATACGACTTGTATGAACAATAACCTCTATGGAAGATCACTATGAATATTCAACTGTGACAACTACAGTACAGTTATGTGCTATATGCACATTATTACATGCATCACTGAAAGATGCAGCATGACTGCTGTACAAAAGGAACTGTTAACACTGAACGTGGGTTTGCTGTGTCTTAACCCTAATGCATGATAGAAAGAACACAAGGCCATGCCTGGCACTTCATTGTATTTCTAATTCATTCATTCATTTTCAACATTTTTCCTAACATGGTTAATATTCAAACATACCTGGAGTTGAATTTGACTGTATTCAGTGATCTTTCTGTGCTTCAGAAAATGCTTGTCATAATGCAAGCTGCGAGAGCTTCAGTGCCGTTTAAAGACCATAAATCACCACGTGACTGAATCTGGCCATTTCAGGTGTCAGCGGACCCACAAGGTTTGTTTATCTTTAAGAGTTTCAACATAAATATGACAAAGTAACACCAAATTAAAGTCAACTTTTAAACCTACGTTTGAAGGTAAATAAGAAATATGTACTTCATTTACCGTTTGCAAGTAATGTCTGCAAAAAATGTGCCAAACTCACATCGATTTGGGAAAAAAACTGCTGTCAGATTGAAGCTGAGCTTCAGTTGTAACTGGCAAATAAAATGAGAGCTTCATCACCTGAGGTTAATGGAAAATTGTTTTGAGAACCATAAAACCAGATGACAACAACTTGGACATTGTGTCCGATGATTCTCTGAACATCTGACAGTTATTGTAAAATCAATATTTGTTTTTTTTATCTTGTTTTGGGGGACAACTTAGATGATGTTTAAGTGTAGATATTATAGGATTTCTGTAAAATTTCCCTAGTCAATAAACAGCATTATTCTTCTTATATTATAGTGACACATGTGCAGTGCAATAAATCAAAAGAAATCCTGCTGGGTGATAGACTCAGTAAACTGTCAAGCTCCAATAAAACAACAAAAGGAAATTGCCTTGAAAAAAAAAAAAAAAGAATGCCAAAAAAACCTTGACAGTGAACTCCATGGAAACAGCAATAACGTGAAATCCGCACACAAACACGACGCGGGCTGCAAATGGAAGAAGTGTCACGGACTGTGGAGAAGAGCCTGCGAAACCTTGGCTCCGGTCCACATTAATGCCTGTGGAGGTGGGAGAGGGTGCGGGAGGAGAAGGGGGGAGGGCTCCTCTTGCAAGGGGTGGTCTGTAAAGAGTGTGTGACAGCCAAACGACGGGGGGAGAGGCAAGAAGACAGGCAGGCTGCGCTCAGACACACTCCAGCTCTCTGCATCTAGAGAGAGAAAGAACGTAGGAGCAAATTTCAACACTTTACCACCATAAAACCCGATCCCAATACCTTTCATTTGGCGTTCCGTGGTCTTATCTCCACACGCTTGACAGGTGGATTCCGTAGAGTCTTTTAGCCTGGAGCTTTTTTGCTGCTTGGACTATACTGTAACAGAGTTTTTGGAAAGCTCCTGACTTTCTTTGGATACCGCACACTAGGCAGGCACGAGGCAATCTCCACCAACCTGTCTTCTGCCGATGAGCGAAGGACTGACGATACAATTTAGAAATGCTGAAGTACTTACCCGGGACTTTTTGAAATGAGTAGTTTTGTGTTTTTAAATCCGTGGAAGGTGATTCGTTGAGCGTCGCCAACAACTAAGCGAAAAAAGCAAGGATAACGGTTGTCTCTAGGAGGTGGTGGTGGGTGGATGTGCTTGATTCTGCAGGCTGCTATAGGGGAACAAGCAAGAGACACTATATAGAGACATCTCCGGCTAATTGTGTGGAAGCGGATCTAAAAATATGGATGGTTATTAGTGAGAGGAGAGGAGGAAAATTGATTTGCCTTTCAAAGACTTTTGTGCGAGCTTTTGATGTGGAGGAGAATGGCAGAGAGTGGAAGGAGCGCTCTAGCGGGGTTTGTGCTGTTCCTGATGATGTGTGTGGTGTGGAGGACAGCGCACTCAGCCTCTCACACTAACTATCCCAGGATACGACTGTCACATAAAGGTAAGTGCAGCCTGTTTTGAGTTCAAGTACAAATGTGTCCAGCAGATAATCATCCATGCAAAAGCAATGGATCACCTTACCTTAAAAATATTACAGAGATTACATGAATGAATGAATTAGTCAATAAACAAACACAATCAAAAACACATAAGAGTGTATTGAACTTACCAGTTTTGTGTATTTACATGTCATTACTTAAAAAAAAAACTGAGTAAAACAGGATTCAAAATGATCTTGTAACCACTTTCCAATGAAAAGTGGTTAAAAAATCATTTAAAATCCACTGTTACAGCTATGAAGTCAGTGGACCTATTGATACAAATATTGTGTAATATTTCTTCACATTTCAAGTCATTTTATCGATTTACTTTAAGGTGCACTGTGTAACTTTTGGTCAGAATTAAACTTGAATAAAAGCATGTTTTTGTCAATTGGGTCTCTTTGCTACATAAATAATAAAAGTGTGTTTTTACATTGAATAGGCTTGAATGATCACAAAATGAACTGTTATTGGCCTGGTTCTCTAATGCAGGGGTTCTCAAACTTTTAGGACCTCATATCGGTAGGAAAATATGTCAAGGAACCGTATTGTTCGACACAATGACATCATTGTAAAAGTAAGATGTTTTTATCAAACTGTAAACTTAAAATTGTAATTTCTCCTAATTCCTTTATTTATTGGTAACATTTGTACAAAATACTTGTGTCTTGGAGTGTTTGTTATTAAGAAAAAAATTTACAATTCAATGACATCAGAGATTTTGGGGGGATCCCAGGGGTCCCTGAACCCCACTTTGATAACCACTGCGCTAATGTTTGTTTCTATATAAAGCAGTTTCTTTAGCTGGTTGCTTTTTTATTATGGCATAATACGTATATATATTCCTATTCAGAATGTCCCAAAGTGTGGTTTTATCATTCTAATTGTACTGAATTATGTAGTTGACTTTTCACCTCCTGAAAGTTACACAGTGCACCTTTAAAGTCAGTGAACCTCTTTGTATTTCTAAGCTGTTTTTGGATATGTTGCAATGCAAAGTATAATGTCATAGTTTATTACTAAAATGCACAAAATAGATGCCCACAGTCATTCAGGCTAATATAGGAATACTGGCTGAGATAATAAAGTATTGATTTTCATGTAAAAAAAATATAGCATATGGAATATATTAATAGACATACTTGCAATCTCTACATTTTTATTTAACATTTTAGTACCTTTTTGAAACACATTGTTTATTTTTGTGTATCTGCACATATTTAATTTGGAGATAAGCTCAGAGCAAATATAATGAAGCCATGTTAAATTCCTGTGCAAATATACTGGTATTGACCACATTGCCTATCATTTATTCAGTGGAAATACGTACCAAGAAACTGCGGCAAAGTGCAGCCTGTGCAGTTGGGTTAAAGACAAGGTATTGTTAATAAAATACTGTTAAATGTAAAAGTGACAGTTGAAGTGACAATTTCAGCTCAGTGACGAAGAATCTGGGAGTAGCTTTCCACAACACAGTGTTAAATTACATGGACAAAGCTTAACTGACATTGTTTTAAGTAAGTGAATTGAAACATCTCAGTGTTTATGAGCAATAAAATGCACTTTCTAATCAGACACTTTAACTGGGCATGAATAACGGGCCACATGTACGACGTAAAAGGTAACGAGCTGTGATTTGTGTTGGGACAGCTATCGTTTGGCTGGCCTCCGCGTCTCTGTTCTCTGCTGGTGTCCGCTGAGTTTGTTTTGATATTTTGGCCACGCTGGCTGAGAATCTACAATGTGGCTTTCTTTCATATCACAGCAGCGGGGAACCATGTGCTTTTTTGGGCCTGGGAATTCACATTTTTCACTTTATGATGAAAGCGTGGATGCGTAGTTACTGGCATACACATCGGCTGTTATCGCACAAACAGAAATAAGAAAGCTTGGAGATACTGTCTTGAATAAACAGAGCATTTTTTTTTTCTCACTGTTTCTTTGATCTCTATAGCAACAGCAGGTTGACGATTCCCCATAAGCCTGTTAGTCATGCTTGGATATAGGTGTGGAATTTGAATGGTCAATAACTTATAAAAGCATGGCTGCCTGTCAGATAATCCAGCTGATAAAAGAGGACAAATGAATGCGTGACTTATTTTTCCTGACGTTTGATGAGGCATGTTAGTCTCTGCAGTAAGCACAAGAGGTTTCATACAAAGTTCAATGGGGTTCAGTTTTTGTTTTTAGTGACTGGCAAAGGGGCATAAACTATTGACAACACTGACAGAAGTATCACATATTAATTATGCTCTTGCAAAACTGTCAGTTCTTTGTGTTTCATAAAAATACTTTCATATGCAATTTTGAAAGATGTATATAATTTAGGTTTTCTATTTAATTTTGCTTGAAGGTGGGGAAGAGAAAAAAACATTGTGAGGCTCGGGGTCCTTGTGTGAATCAATGTCCATTTATGTTTACGTTTTGCTTAGCCTTATCAAAAACAACATAAAGGGCCATTATCAATACGTTTATGAATCTAAATGAAACAGACACAACCCATTTTACAGGAACATATATCAATATTCTGCCTTAAAGTTTGACTTCTGTCAATGTTTTGATAAATTGCCCTGCCCTAATATATGTACAGTTTTTTTGTTTGTTTAATAGGAAATGGTTTCAATCCATATAAAGGAACCGTACGTAAGATTTTGATTACAGATTTCATAAACATGACCTAAAAGTGTCCAGTGTCTACAGATACAAGGTCAACATATATTATTCCAGACAGTCATTGTAAGTCTAAGTTATTCTTATTTTTTTTAAAACAAGCAATGGACATGATGTTTACATTTATTGTTTTGGTTCTCACGATTATCCAATCAGAAAGCAGTATGAGCCTCACATGACCAATCTTAAAGCCTGACTCTCTCATTTGGCAACCCAAATGAGAGAGTCAGGCTTTAAGATTGGTTTCTTAAAGCCTGAAGCTGTACAATTCATTGAACCCCGTTCTAGGATAACATTGTTTGAGTTTGAACTGATGCAGCGCAAATCAAGGGTAAGGTCTGCTAATAAGTCAGTTGTTCGTTTGGACAGTTTTTGGAGTCTTGTGTAGTTTCACTGCATGGTGCATTGTTTGTTGGATGTGTCTTTGTCCGTATTAGAGTTCAACATTGTAGACTATTAATGCATTGCGTGTGTTGCGCAATTTGCTCTAAAGAACCTAATATTGCTTAGTTGTGCCCCACGCATACTAATCTTGTGCGCGAGCGAACGGACACAAACGAGGCGAGTGATTTCGGTTTGGACGTAAGGAAAAGCTGTTGGAGAAGTGTCTGTATGTGGTTTCAGCTTGATTTGACTTTCTGTGCTGTCCATTCACGTGTTTGTTGGTGTGCGTAAAAGTGTGCGTGCGTGTATGTGTGGTTAAGCCATCGATCTCCACCATAAGGCACCGTGGGCAGCACTGCGCCGCCACCACCCACTGTAATCAGCCCCTTTCTCCCCGCGCGCGCACAGAGCAGTGGGAGCAGGGCACTGACGGGTGGCAGCGCTGCTTCCTGCGTAATGAGAGTTCAGCACCATGGACAGCGCTCACAGTCTCTAGCAAACGAGTGTCACAAATATTGTCAGTTACGAATGCCAACATAGACGCTTCACCACGTCAGGGTTTGTGGATTTAGTTTCATCAATGTTTTACAGGCAGTTTAAGCGTTCTGACGCAAAATGAGTCACACCAAGTACCCTCTCTGTTGTGTCAATGCGTTTGTTTGTGAAAGGCCTCGTAAATGCACGGTGCGAAGGAGACACGGAAATCACAATGAGTGCTTGAATAGAACTAAAAATAGATACGCAAACAAAAGAATAACAGAATTCTCAGACTGTAGAAAAAACTAAAAAGTGTGGCTGGGTGAATGGCTGAAGTAACATAGTCAGGTAATTGGTCAATGGTATTTTAAAGCTGCACTGTCACTTTCTAGAGGTGAAAAGTCAACTACCAATTCAGCAGAAATAAAAGTTAAAACCATGATTTTGGGCATCTACATGAGGATAAATAAGTTTTATGTAGTAATGTGGAAAATACAGCTAAAGGAACAGCTTTTCCATGGAAACAAACAAGAGCAGGCCCTCCTCTAGGCCAAAAATAGTCCATTTTGTGGTCATGGAAGCTGCTCAAAGTAAAGACGCAGATTATTTATTTTTATTTATTGCAACAAAGAGATCAAACTGACAAAAAAATGCTTTTTGGTCAAAAAGTTACAATGTGCACTTTAATCAACCAAAATGTGTATTAATTAACCAAACTATTAAGAAAGTACATCAACACAAAGGTGTGAGTTGGAAACAAGTTATTGAGATAATCTGCCTATTGTATTTGTACTTGTACTTTCTTACATAAACCACTGATTTCAATGAACAAAGTTGCATTTATACTGTTTCAAGCAAAGTTTGCATCAGACACACAAGCAGAGATACTTCTTGAGAATTTTTGCCACACTCACTTTTAGGAATGCACCAATCCAGCCTTTTTTCAGTTCAAATATCGAGTTCTGACACTTTGGAATTAAGTATGTCAATACTCAATATCAATATAGTGTAAGGACTGAAGATGCTTTTTTTTCTTTTCAAAACATACAACATTTGATCATATTGTGTTATCTACTTGGTATAGAGCAAGTCACAACTAAAACCTGATTTATCAAGCCAGTGCCAAATTGCGGGTGCAAAAATAAAATAAAAATGTGTTATTTATGAGCATTTTACCAAACTAATATTGGAAGATGCATGACATACTAAACAAAACAGATATGAAACCCTCAAATTCTGCATCTTTAGTGTGTGTGTGAAGAAAATGTCATTTCTGCAAGGTTTTGCTACCTGTTTTGCACATAAGCAAATGCTTGATAAATACTTAGTATGATAAATTTCAAACATTATGAGCATTCTGGATCAACATAGCCAGTAATAAGTATAATATGTCAATTAAAGACACAACTAGGATATCGGCTGAACTGATATCAAGGAGCCGATACTCGATCCAGTAACATTTTCTGGATCAGCACTGATATCTGATCCTAGTGTCAAATCAGTGCATCCCCACTCACTTTGTCAGCTAATCGTTTGACAGAAAACATTAAGCAATGATTTTTTTTTTTTAATCCATCATGTTCGCAAATAAAATGACTTTTTAGAAGATTTAATGCATAGACAATTGAGTAGCTCTTGATTTTAAATGAGCCTAGTTCTGTGAAAAAAAAAAGAGAAGAAGAAAAAAAAATCAGTTACATGTATGTTCAGCATTTATTGTCTCTTAACACCACAGTGAAACCAATTATCATGTACAACAATGAATGACTTTTATTGGCCTCACACATTTTGATTTCTCAAGTATTAGTTGTCAGATGTTTTGGCGGGGCTCATGCAACAGTTTCTCTGTGCAGAGAAAGCACCAGAGAGGTTGACATTCACTGACATACAGCACATATCCACTTTTACACAGCGTTTACTTACCCTTTGCATGTTTATTTATTCTTAGGCAGATTTCATGCATGCTCACCTTACCTCCGAAGCAAAAGCCACAGGATAGGCTTATATTACTATTACAGGCTGTGATGGTGTTCAGTGTTGGATGCCTGGATGATACTGCAGGTTAATGCCTTCTGTCGAGACGGCCCTGTAGAATTGATAGGTCTCGACAGATGAGATAACCTGCGATCACAAGCAAACACACAATTTACGCCAGGCACCAGATGGATGCTGAGGATGCACGTAGAAGTAGGCCATTTTTACTTAGGAGAAGCTCAGCCTGAACACAAGGCTCCCAGAGAAGAACTCAATGTGGTGGTTAATGGAAAATATGAGCGAGATAGAGACATTTTAGATGGATTTATTCAAATGGCGCATGTCACTGGGAATCATTTCAGAATGAAGTAGTCGAAAGAATGTCTTTGCAACAGTAATTCTTAAATCTTCAGGATTTTTTTATTTATTCAATGAATCATGAACAATCTTTTTAGATTGAATTGCATTTAAATATGAGGCTTAAAAATAAATAAATAAAAAATAAAACACATTGGTATTCGGATTTGAAATCTATTCATACAGTCTAACTCCTGAATGGTGTAGCTCACATAAAACTAAACTGAACCAACTCATCAGCCTATTCATGATTGATTAGCTACACCAGTTCTACCAGGGGGACTGATGTGATTGGTTTGCAAAAAGACATTATCAGTTGTTTTTAACTGGTTTTTTATGGTAGGTGTGCTAGCATTCACAATTATCCTTACTCTTCAACCTTAAACTCTTTTCTAACTTTCCCCACATTTCATAGTTTTAAATGAACAATCAGATCTCATTGGAAAGAGTCTTTCAGCTTTAGATACGTTTTTAAAGCCTCAAAAATACAGTCAGCTTCAGAGGCCACGCCTACTAAGAGACCTCTGTGGGGGAAACAAACATTAACAGTACATCAGAATAACAGCGTTATCACTCACTGCTCAACAACTACAACAACAAATCAAGAGATATTTTGTGTGCCATATCCCAATGGATAAACATACCTCTAAGAGTCAGAACAACACTAGTATTAGTAAGTATTCTCCAAACGTTAGCTCCAGCCAACTTTAGCTCCACATGTTCTAATTAAACCAAATCAAGGGCTCATAATACTAGCTAAAATGAGAACAACTGAACAGTAGAAGTTGCAAATAGACGCAGTGCGCACAGACACGGGTTTTAAATGTGTTTTGATCTACTGTAAAATGAAGAACACACTGCTGAGCTTTACTTGGGAAGGGATACCATGTGGGCATTTTCACCTCAAATGCGTTATTTGAGAGAGCAGCTCCCTAATGGACTTTAATCACAGCCCGTGTTGTCAGTGCACGGGGCTGCTGGCGTTCTTGTGTCTTCAGCAGCTGTGAGGAGAAGCATATGTACTGACTGAACCTGACACTCATGCAGAGAGTGCCGAATCAGCTGCTGGGGTGGAGACCGGAGATTTGCACTGAGCACGCTCCTCGGTACCATGGGTTTGTTACATAATGAGAGGTGGCCCTGGAGAGAACTTTACTGCACAGCTGTAGAGACAAGTAGGAAGATGCAGAGTAAACCTAGTTGTGGAAAGTTTAGGCTTGTATTTGTGGTTCTAGTAAAATGACGTCCAATTCAGAAAAGAAAAAAAAGTTAAATGGAGTACTTAACAGAAAGTGACATGCTCAGAGTGTAGAGACAAGCAGCCAGACTGTCGCTGCCATGTTAAAACATATAGAGCATTAAAACTGCATAGGCAGATTCACTTCTTCTATTCTCTTCTGCTATTTTGGGCACAAGCAGAAACATGGAGCACAAGCATAACACACATGTGAACAGTTTGAACAGCTAAACAGATAGTTTAAATGTTTAGACATATTAGAGCAAATTCTGAAATATGCAAATAGAATATGAAGTATATTTTATCACTTTAAATATTCAAAGACACAGAAGAATTAGGTATAAAGGGAGATTGCTGCACTTTGTAATTAATAAATATGTGTCTGTGTATGATTAAAATGATTTTTCTAGCTTAGATACAAGAGAATATCTGAATAGAAAATGCTTGGAACAATCATAAACTTGTTTGCCTGGCAAATCTTAATTATGAAAGTCAAAATTTTCTCAAAATACAACAAGTACATCATTCAATCATTTTGAACTGATTGGACATTTAAAGTTGATGATTTTTTCTGGTGTAACGTTTGAAGGATGAAGTGACAGAATATCATTAACTAATCATAATAAAGATATGCCAAAAAATGATTGACTTACCATAAACAGGCAAAATGCAAAAACGAGCCAGAAACAGAATGATCTCATTAAGCTCATTTGAAAAGTAGGTATTGTGTGTCAAATATCTAATATGTGTGCACATTAACTATTTAGCATGTTTCATTTAAATTTTTTTTTTCTTTTTTGTGTGTGTGGATTCTAAAGAGGATAATCCAATCAAAGCAGAATGAGCCTCAAATGAGTCTGAGTTGACAGATTTAAACAGATTCTTATAGGGTGTTTGAAAGCCATAAGTGCACTGCAATTTAAAACATAGATAGAAAAACAGAATATTGCATCACTTGTATTAGAATACACTTTACCCCTCACAGGATCTCAATACAAGCAGCTAACCCTATATTTCTCTATAGCGTCTGTCTCGTGCTCTCACCTGTTTTAGCCCAGAGCTTTTGACTGCTCTTGTACATCAAAGCCTCTCTGAAGACGGAGCCCATTGTGCAGCCCTCAGACCCTCAGCGGCGTCAGCTCCTTGGCTTTCTGTAACACAAGTCGCTCCAACATTAAGATGTCACTGCTGACTGACAATATGGCCGCTGGGACAGGGCTGCGGATGTGTAACATGAGCACACTTAGGTCCTGGAGATATATTTGGAGCAATAATTATGGATCAGGCATGGACTACATTCTGTCTGGGAGGGCACTCAGGGTTTCATAAATGTTAGTCTCTGAGCCGTTGGACAAATCCCCAAATCAGATCTGGTGCCAATTGGGCTGCATTTTATGGAATGTCTATGTTGCACTTATATAGAAGCAATAGTAGCAATATAAAGTTCTGATTTGTTGAGCATTTCAAAACTCTAAATTGTTTTTTTCCTCTCCAACTGAAACTAAATTATTTTATTTTTGAAATGTTACAGAGAAAACAGCACATGATAGAAAAAGTGTAATATACCACTAGTAACTGCTGGTAAACTACAACAGACGTCTGACATCTTTAAATGTGTTTTCTTTTTTGTTTTTTTCTTTTCACCTGTGTTGTCTGGCCTTAATTTCCGCCATTACAGCTCTAGAATGACCTGAGTTTTGTTTTCATTACGATACAATAAACAGTGTGGGTCGTATGGCAGCAGCTGGTGCCTTATTTGCTCTGTTTTGTTCTAAAAGTGTATGAGTTGGCCTTTCCTTCTCCCCTGAGTCCTGTGTCGTTGTAGCTGTGTGTTTTGGGGATACAGTAGCTCCTGTCATTTAATGGTGTGTTCATTCATCATAGTCAGCAGTTCAGCCCACTCACTGCACTATTTTCAACTTTACTTTTAAAAGCCTCCGCTCACCTGGCTTAGGAACTCCACGTGAGGGTGGTTAGNGATGGTGTCAGCTCCGGGCAGAGCGCTTGTCTCCCCCTCAACAACAAATGAAAAGTCTATAATTGCAGCCGTCATAGGAATAGCACAGATAGTTTCCTACGGCTTCTGTAGTCCTTCTGTTGTGGCGGTGGAACAGGTGCAACGTGGGAGTTGAAGTCATCAGATCTCAGGGAGGTTCAGGGGGCTGCGTAGGGCCAGCTGCTACACAACAGGCATTTCCCACTTCTCTCTCTCTCTCACTCTCTCTCTGTGCATCTTAATTTATGTGTTGCCATTCCTTTTGCTTCCATGTTTGCTCGGCTGTAATTATGGGACTTTGCACAATACTTGTTTTGCACACAGTCAAGTTGTTTTTTTCACTTCTGCAAAAGAAGAAATACATGCATAATGCAAAGCAGACCAGTGTGAATTCTTGCAATGTCCTTATGGTGAATAATTTATAGCTAATATCTTGTTTTTAAAATAGATTTTTGAGAGACACTATTGCAGCAAATATTATACCTTCATAAGCAATTGAAAGTAAGACGTTTTAGTAGATAAGGGGCATCTACAAAAGAGCACTTCCTTTTGCACTCAACCTCTGATCTCAAGTTCACTTCTGGTTGTTTGGGTCACTGCCTTTCTGTCGTTCCCAGGTACAAATGTAAAATCAAACTGCTTTCCTACACAAAGCAATCTATTGTAAACTACTTTGGCTTCTCCAGTGGTGCTCTACCAGTCCGCTATGATTATGGCTCTCTCTTGTAAAGATTGCACAGATTATAAAATTAGTCACTAAGACTTTGTTGCACTCTAACATAATTCTCGTTGTAACTCCAGGTTAACTGATGAATCGCTAAGTCCTACAGTCACCTCATATGTCCATATTAGTCCGCACCAGTGTGCCTGACATTGTCTGTGGATTGAGCTGCGTGAGGTGTAATTGAGATAGCTTGTTGCAGGGTTATTTAGCAAGAGAGTAAAATTGTTAATACTACTTAAGTTTAGTTTTTAGGCTTAGTTTTATGTGTCAAAACAAAAAGTCTGATTGCAACACCCTAATGGTTTAAATGGCTCATCTTGCCACAGAAGTGTTAACTCTTTCCCTGCCAGTGTGGCCAGCCTTTTTTTTACTTTGTCTGCACTCTTTATTTCTTTACTTCTTTTAGAGTAAATTTTATGCCGATTATTTATATTTTTAAATAATGTTGTATTGTAATTTTGATGCATTTTCCTGCCTTGTAAAGCACTTTGAATTGCGTATGAATTGTGCTATACAAATAAATTTGCCCTGCCTTCCGTCATAGACCTTTTATTATATGCAGGGATGTCGGGCTCTGATGCACGTGCTGACTTGTCTGCAGTCAAATACGTGATGCAGTTTCACAGATTCAGATTTTTGTTCACATTAGGCAGTGCTGTCGGCCATGTCTATGTGATCATTTGCTTCAGGAGGCCGACTTTCTTTTCAAACAGATTACAGAAACAGTTCCTACTGGACTAGGACAGCATAATGCTAGTCTCAAGGAGAAAAAACTTTACTTCCTCTTCAGTGAGCGATTCAAAAGTGGTCAGACTAAGTAAAAGTAATGTACTTTTTCATGTTTGGAGGGCGAAATATAATCTATACCCCATAGAAGAGAGTAGGTCTAGCAGTATACTGTAAGAATTAAGAATGAAATGTATGCATTCAATTTTGGAGCAACTTAAACAGGTCGCCACCTTTAAAGAGCACATATTGGAAATGAAGAAATCTAGCTTGTGTCGACATGCTCCTGTTTGCAGAAGTAATGAATGGTAATGATTTATGGAACAGGATTCATCAAAGAAGCATGAATTAAACTTATGTTAGGGAAGTGCTAAAGCATTGTCAAAAGCTCAAATTGTACACGTCTTTTAAGTTTCAAACAATAAATATCGTGTATCAAAATAAGAGTGCAATATAGCACCTACACAGGATATTAGATTTACCAAATACCGGAGTAGCCCTTTAAATACCTTCTTTCTTTTCATTTTGCCTGCAGCTTTTGAAATCACATTAGGGGAAGCAGACAGTCGAGGAAATCTCCACGATGTGACAGGATTCTTGATTGAATTTGCACATATCCCACAGGAAAGTCCCACAGGCATCCAGTTACGTGGGCCAAGCGACGTCTGTCTCCACCAAAGCCCTCAAATACATCTGTTTCTCTCAGCCTGTTCGCCTGACTCTGCGCCAACGCCCACTTTAAAGAGATTGTGAATGTGATTTTATGAGCTGACTTTAAAATGATTTCCCTACAGGCTGCGTGGAACAGGTAGGAGAGGGAGGCAGGAGTTAAACCACTAAGATTAAACTACATAAATAAAAGTGTGTGCTTAAGTCACAGTAGTGTTCAATGTGTGAGTAATACTGTGGTAATAAAAGTCTTACACGGAAAGTATAAGCTGTGATCAAACATCGAGCTTTCAAAAGGCTTCTTTGCTTTCCCTGGGAGTGTTTTTTCTTATACGATTTCTGCCTAATGCAACACATGTATGAATGGATTGTTGGCGGTTTTATCCTATTCTAAGTTTGGATAGATGCGATTGATGGATGGATCAGAGCCAATCAGAGCCCAGAAAGCACTTTTCTCACAGAGCGCATGTAAAAAAGCGCCTGTGTTTAATCAATAGAACATTTACAGCTTTCAGAAAGATTAGATTTTATTCTGAATTTTGTCTATTTTCATTTCATAAACTTTTTTTTTAAAAGACTCCAGTAACATTAAAACTAGCTTTTTAGTCTTTAAATCCGTCTCTAGCACTAGCTTTAGCTCTGTCCACTCTGATTGGACAGCGCAGTCACACTTGGAGCCATGCGCTAATAAGCATCGCGATTGGCTCAAAGCGGTGACCATATGAGCTGAACCCATTCGCCTCACACTTGCCAGTGCAATTGGTATGTCTTTGTCTCCATTTAACAAACAAATTTGCAGGTGCCTGGAATTGCATTGATTTTATTTAAAGTTCTCTCTAGCTCCATCTACTGGTCACCCCCTGAATGTGCTATTATATTCTCTGGTGTGTTGTAAAAGCCAAACAGTTTCCATGAAGGTCTGCTTCTTGTGAATTGCCACTTTAGTAAAATGCCAGGAATGTAAATGATGGATTCTGAATGAGGCTCATCCTATTTTCTATCAGCCATTATCTGTGGGTTATTTTTCAAGGCATAAAATGTGTTTTTATGGCTTTGACTATGGATGTTACAATATTGGTAACATTGTGTTGATGATTGCTGTTCTTGCTATCTTTTTCCAATACAGACTGCATTAAGCAATGAAATATAACGACTCTTATAAGATGCCTAGAGCATTTCCAAAGGGCATTTATAGATCAAACAATCCTAAGGGAAAATAAAATACGACTTGTATGAACAATAACCTCTATGGAAGATCACTATGAATATTCAACTGTGACAACTACAGTACAGTTATGTGCTATATGCACATTATTACATGCATCACTGAAAGATGCAGCATGACTGCTGTACAAAAGGAACTGTTAACACTGAACGTGGGTTTGCTGTGTCTTAACCCTAATGCATGATAGAAAGAACACAAGGCCATGCCTGGCACTTCATTGTATTTCTAATTCATTCATTCATTTTCAACATTTTTCCTAACATGGTTAAATATTCAAAACATACCTGGAGTTGAATTTGACTGTATTCAGTGATCTTTCTGTGCTTCAGAAAATGCTTGTCATAATGCAAGCTGCGAGAGCTTCAGTGCCGTTTAAAGACCATAAATCACCACGTGACTGAATCTGGCCATTTCAGGTGTCAGCGGACCCACAAGGTTTGTTTATCTTTAAGAGTTTCAACATAAATATTGACAAAGTAACACCAATTAAAGTCAACTTTTAAACCTACGTTTGAAGGTAAATAAGAAATATGTACTTCATTTACCGTTTGCAAGTAATGTCTGCAAAAAATGTGCCAAACTCACATCGATTTGGGAAAAAAACTGCTGTCAGATTGAAGCTGAGCTTCAGTTGTAACTGGCAAATAAAATGAGAGCTTCATCACCTGAGGTTAATGGAAAATTGTTTTGAGAACCATAAAACCAGATGACAACAACTTGGACATTGTGTCCGATGATTCTCTGAACATCTGACAGTTATTGTAAAATCAATATTTGTTTTTTTTATCTTGTTTTTGGGGGACAACTTAGATGATGTTTAAGTGTAGATATTATAGGATTTCTGTAAAATTTCCCTAGTCAATAAACAGCATTATTCTTCTTATATTATAGTGACACATGTGCAGTGCAATAAATCAAAAGAAATCCTGCTGGGTGATAGACTCAGTAAACTGTCAAGCTCCAATAAAACAACAAAAGGAAATTGCCTTGAAAAAAAAAAAAAAAGAATGCCAAAAAAACCTTGACAGTGAACTCCATGGAAACAGCAATAACGTGAAATCGCCACAAAACACGACGCGGGCTGCAAATGGGAAGAAGTGTCACGGACTGTGGAGAAGAGCCTGCGAAACCTTGGCTCCGGTCCACATTAATGCCTGTGGAGGTGGGAGAGGGTGCGGGAGGAGAAGGGGGGAGGGCTCCGCTTGCAAGGGGTGGTCTGTAAAGAGTGTGGTGACAGCCAAACGACGGGGGGAGAGGCAAGAAGACAGGCAGGCTGCGCTCAGAACACTCCAGCTCTCTGCATCTAGAGAGAGAAAGAACGTAGGAGCAAATTTAACACTTTACCACCATAAAACCCGATCCCAATACCTTTCATTGGCGTTCCGTGGTCTTATCTCCACACGCTTGACAGGTGGATTCCGTAGAGTCTTTTAGCCTGGAGCTTTTTTGCTGCTTGGACTATACTGTAACAGAGTTTTTGGAAAGCTCCTGACTTTCTTTGGATACCGCACACTAGGCAGGCACGAGGCAATCTCCACCAACCTGTCTTCTGCCGATGAGCGAAGGACTGACGATACAATTTAAAATGCTGAAGTACTTACGCGGGACTTTTTGAAATGAGTAGTTTTGTGTTTTTAAATCCGTGGAAGGCGATTCGTTGAGCGTCGCCAACAACTAAGCGAAAAAGCAAGGATAACGGTTGTCTCTAGGTGGTGGTGGTGGGTGGATGTGCTTGATTCTGCAGGCTGCTATAGGGGAACAAGCAAGAGACACTATATAGAGAATCTCCGGCTAATTGTGTGGAAGCGGATCTAAAAATATGGATGGTTATTAGTGAGAGGAGAGGAGGAGAATTGATTTGCCTTTCAAAGACTTTTGTGCGAGCTTTTGATGTGGAGGAGAATGGCAGAGAGTGGAAGGAGCGCTCTAGCGGGGTTTGTGCTGTTCCTGATGATGTGTGTGGTGTGGAGGACAGCGCACTCAGCCTCTCACACTAACTATCCCAGGATACGACTGTCACATAAAGTAAGTGCAGCCTGTTTTGAGTTCAAGTACAAATGTGCCAGCAGATAATCATCCATGCAAAGCAATGGATCACCTTACCTTAAAATATTACATGATTACATGAATGAATGAACTAGTCAATAAACAAACACAATCAAAAACACATAAGAGTGTATTGAACTTACCAGTTTTGTGTATTTACATGTCATTACTAAAAATCTGAGTAAAACAGGATTCAAATGATCTGTAACCACTTTCCAATGAAAAGTGGTTAAAAATCATTTAAAATCCACTGTTACAGCTATGAAGTCAGTGGACCTACTGATAAAATATTGTGTAATATTTCTTCACATTGCAAGTCATTTTATCGATTTACTTTAAGGTGCACTGTGTAACTTTTTGGTGGAAATTTACTTGAATAAAAGCATGTTTTGTCACTTCTCTTTGCTACACTAATAAATAGTACAAACTGTGTTTTTACATTGAACAGGCTTGAATGGCCACGAAATGAACTGTTATTGGCCTGGTTCTCAAACTTTTAGGACCTCATTTAGGACCCTATTGTTCGACACAGTGACATCATTGTAAAAGTAAGATGTTAAAACATGCTTTTTATCAAACTGTAAATTTAAAAAAGTAATTTCTCCTAATTCCATTATTTATTGGTAACATTTGTATAAAATACTTGTGTCTTGGATTGTTGTTATTAAGAAAAAAATTTACAATTCAATGACATCAGAGATTTTGGGGAGATCCCAGGGGTCCCGAACCCCACTTTGATAACCACTGCGCTAATGTTTGTTTTATATAAAGCAGTTTCTTTAGCTGGTTGCTTTTTTATTATGGCATAATACGTATATATATTCCTATTCAGAATGTCCAAAGTGTGGTTTTATCATTCTAATTGTACTGAATTATGTAGTTGACTTTTCACCTCCAGAAAGTTACACAGTGCACCTTTAAAGTCAGTGAACCTCTTTGTATTTCTAAGCTGTTTTTGGATATGTTACAGTGCAAAGTATAATGTCATAGTTTATAGTCAATGCACAAAAAGATGCTCACATTCATTCAGGCTAATATATAATACTGGCTGAGATATAAAAAGTATTGATTTTCATGTAAAACTATAGCATATGTAATATATTAATAGACATACTTGCAATATCTGCATTTTTATTTAACATTTTAGTACCTTTTTGAAACACATTGTTTATTTTTGTGTATCTGTACATATTTAATTTGGAGATAAGCTCAGAGCAATATAATGAAGCCATGTTAAATTCCTGTGCAAATATACTGGTATTGACCACATTGCCTATCATTTATTCAGTGGAAATACGTACCAAGAAACTGCGGCAAAGTGCAGTCTGTGCAGTTGGGTTAAAAGACAAGGTATTGTTGATAAAATACTGTTAAATGTAAAAGTGACAGTTGAAGTGACAATTTCAGCTCAGTGACGAAGAATCTGGGAGTAGCTTTCCACAACACAGTGTTAAATTACATGAAAAGCTTAACTGACATTGTTTTAAGTAAGTGAATTGAAACATCTAGTGTTTATGAGCAATAAAATGCACTTTCTAATCAGACACTTTAACTGGGCATGAATAACGGGCCACATGTACGACGTAAAAGGTAACGAGCTGTGATTTGTGTTGGGACAGCTATCGTTTGGCTGGCCTCCGCGTCTGTGTTCTCTGCTGGTGTCCGCTGAGTTTGTTTTGATATTTTGGCCACGCTGGCTGAGAATCTACAATGTGGCTTTCTTTCATATCACAGCAGCGGGGAACCATGTGCTTTTTTGGGCCTGGGAATTCACATTTTTCACTTTATGATGAAAGCGTGGATGCGTAGTTACTGGCATACACATCGGCTGTTATCGCACAAACAGAAATAAGAAAGCTTGGAGATACTGTCTTGAATAAACAGAGCATTTTTTTTTTTCTCACTGTTTCTTTGATCTCTATAGCAACAGCAGGTTGACGATTCCCCATAAGCCTGTTAGTCATGCTTGGATATAGGTGTGGAATTTGAATGGTCAATAACTTATAAAAGCATGGCTGCCTGTCAGATAATCCAGCTGATAAAAGAGGACAAATGAATGCGTGACTTATTTTTCCTGACGTTTGATGAGGCATGTTAGTCTCTGCAGTAAGCACAAGAGGGCAAAGGCTTTTCATACAAAGTTCAGTGGGGTTCAGCTTTGTTTTTAGTGATTGGCAAGTGATTGAGTGACATAACTACTGACAACACTGACAGAAGTATCTATTATTATTGATGCTCTGCAAAACTGTATTTTTGAAAAAATGTTGTATTGTATATAATTTAGGTTTCTCCTCAATTTTGCTTCGTTGAAGGTGGGGAAGAGAAAAAACAATGCATTGTGCGGCTCGGGGTCGGAAAATATAATCATAATTTTTTTTTTTCCCTCACGTGAATGATCTCCATTTATGTTAAGTTTTGCCTAACTTTATCAAAAACTAAATAAATGCTTTAGCAATAATTTCATAAATCTTTATGAACAGACTTGGTCCATTTAACAGGAAATTATATTCAAGTCACTCTGCCTCAAAGTTTGTCTTCTGTCAATGTTTATGAATTGCCAGGTGGACGGTGTAACTTCAGTCTTCAGGAGTGATTAAAAAATAGACGCTTCGCTCATCTGAAGTTATTTCAATCTGAGGAAGCGAGAGGACGCAGACAAAATAGAAGGAGTTTAGGACAGACCACACTGGTGTATTCAGGATGTCCTACTCAGTATAAATACAACAGTTCAGGTCATTCTATCAATGAAAACAACTTTCCAAGGAAAGATCATTCTTGATCGTGAACGCTGTCAGAAGACACTTCAGCCTTTTACTATAATTGCCAAGTCTAATATACAGTGCATGCATTGTAATATGAAAGATTAGATTCAGATTTCATAAACATGACCTATATGTGTCCACGGGTGCACGATAGCAAGTGGTTAGAGCTCTGCTTCCCAACAAGGAGGTCGTAGGTTCGACTCCGGTTGGACATATCAACATTTATTATCTCCTGGGTGGAGTTTGCATGTTCTCCTCGTGTCACCGTGGTTTTCTCGGGACTCGGTTTCCTCCACGCAAAACATGCATGTTAGGTTAATTGGCATCATGCAAATTTCTTAGTGAATGAATGAGAGAGTAATGGTTGTCTGTGAATGAGAAGTGAATGGTTGTCTGTCTACCCTCGACGGTTGGCATGTCAGTGTTTCCCCGTTAAGGCTAATCACTGGATAGGCTCCAGTACGTACCACATGGTGGAACAGCCTTTAATAGATAGTATGTGTCACAATACATGGTCAACATGTCCATGTATTATTTATTATGAGAGTTTGTTAAGTCTAATTCTTAACTCATATTTTAAAAAAACAATGGACATATTTACATTTATTGTTTTGGTTTCAAGAGTTTTATCATCAGAAAGCAGTATAAGATTCACATGACTCTCATTTGGGTACCAGATTGGTTTCTTAAAGCCTGAAGCTGATTTTGAACACTAGTCAGGAACATGTTTGAGTTTGAACAGATGTTGCGCTAAGACACAGGCACAACAGTCTGTGATACTCGGTGCATTGTTTCCACACAGTTCTCATTAGGCTCCACCACAATGTGTAGGATTTTATTCTTGGGAAAAAATATGACAAGAGTCAGAAAGTGTCTGAGAAAGTGACTAGTATATTATTACAGATGATTCATAGCAAAACTGTACGTACTCTGACAAACCAAGTTCTCTGTGTTTGTAATATCTTTTTTAAGTCACTAGTTGTACATCTTACATACGGTTCCTTTAACTTGAAGCTTATTGCCAATGGTATAAAATGATATTGCAATACTGCCATATTGTATTATTAAATCAAATACATTTTTATTGAGCCCAAACTCATAACAACAGCTGCGTAGCACTTCAAGCTACTGATTTAGCAAAGAGAAACGTTAGAAAATCAAACAATGAAAGTGATTGGTAAACAATCGCAGAAGCAGATTGTCCAATATTGACAGCAAACAAGCAAATGGATAATCGTCTCAGAGCATTCTTTGTCCTTTGACCCTTTTTCCCCACAAGGAAAAAGTCCAAACAAACCAGAGACCCTGAGGAAAACCACAGCGAAGGAGAACTCCAGTCCCAGAGGATTGGAACAAAACGCATACCCTTCATCTTTCTATATTATGGGTTTTATATAATGTTCATAAGGGATTCTCAAGCTTTGTTTATGCAAGACACTGGTCATTGTTCTTATAAGCAACCAAAATATAACAAAACTGATCAAAAACTTCACATAAAGGCAATATCTCTGCACTTTTTTTCCCACATTCGTCTAACATGTAAATTTGAATGAATACATAAATATATGTTTCACACTTTTCTATTTGGTTCACACAATATCGTCTGACTGTCATTATCTAAGTATGCCAAAAACACATCGCCCAGCTCTGTGTGATTGACAAAACCTCCCTCTGTTAATTTGGTTAGTAAATAAATGATTGCAGCAATGACAGTTCCAGGCACTGAATTTACACACCATACATGTGTCTTCCTTGTTAAGTGGATTGTTATTGACTTTCTATTCTCAGACAGCTTTGAACAGCAATAATAATGATTTTGTTTTAGGCAGATGTTTAGTTTTTTTTTACAAATTAGTCTAAGAAGAAATTGTATGTACGGTGAAGTATTGGCACCTGCCTTTAGCACTTGCTTGTGGAGAACAACCTTGAGCAGGACATCTTTGTCTTCTCTTATTACTATTGACATATTGATTGTATGTGTCAATAAACCCATTCATTCTTTGGTTAACCCATATATCTCTGATAGGCAGGTAGCTATTCTCATCTCGTATAGTGCTAGAAGCAAGGTTTCATTAGCTTAATGAATATGTTTAAGTTGCTTAGCGTTGTACTCTCTTAACCTTTACCTTGCTAAAGTCCAGCTAACGACATTCAAGAAATTGTAAAATGAAGAATTAATCCTTGACCTTTAGGAATGGGTGATGTAGGCAGTGTCAGTATCGGTAAAGCCGATGTTTACATATTTTGACAACATGGTATTGGTCTATTTAAAAAATGTTGGTGATATTTTGAAAGGAGTTTGTCTAGTTTTTGTGTGCATAGAAGTCAGTCGCAATTTGTCTGAAAAATCCACATCAGCCCATCTCTTGTTCCTTATAGCGCTTTCATCAAGTTGCTTGCTTTTTGTATTTTATTTACATTTTGTATTCCCTACTGATTTCAACATAACAGCACAAAAGGCTATTCAGAAATCTCATTGAGGATACTAATGATACTCAATCAAACGCACATTTGCCAATCACAAGGAGGCAACAGGGAGAAGCACTGGAAATATGTTACTGTAGCTCCATTCATTCATCTTCATTTAGGAAAACCAACTGACAATTGTGTCTTTAGTTTTTGTGTTTATTTTACCTTGTTTTACGAACTAAAAATCTAGTTTATTTAAATCTTTTAGTTTTAGTTGCTTAATCATTCCAATTATTCAGGCAGATTTACTGACAAGGACCACACCACAACAGAGGAGAGCTGAGACAAACAGTGTGCTCTGGACAGGCCTGTGTAGGAGTTGGCTGGTTAGTTTAATTAATTATTAGTTAATTAATTACACTTTATGAGTACTTTTTAGCAATAATAGGGGAATGCAAACTGTAAAAGCTAAGACAACTTACTGTCTTTCACTGAAAATCAACTTGGCACTTTGAATGCATTTTCACCCAAACAGATACTGTATTTTTTCAAGTATGTAGTGGTGTAATTTTTAAGTAAGTAATTCAATTAAAAATTGTCCAGAGGACATTCAATCTGAATCACTCTTGTGTGCACACTGTAGTATAAAACTCAAATTTAGTCAACAGCACTAAAGGCATCTGCAGTTTCTTCCAATAGCAGCAAGTATGTATGCAATAATATTAATAGATCCATTTGACTTTTTTCCTCAGAAAAACCCTAACACGTTTGTTAAGATTACATTGTCCATACACAAGCATCACCTTTCCTTGTGTCTTTGCTTTTATGCTAGCCAAACGTGTTCTGGCTAGCACTTCTTGGTATGAAAAGGCTCCAGTTGGATCCTATCATTATGGAATGAAAAACATCTAGGCCTAATATATGCCTCATGGGCTCTGCCAGTGCACACACCCTGCTCCTGGCCCAAAGCGCTCGTGCGCAGGAGAGCCCAAAAGTGAGAACTCTTCAATCCGTCAGTGACATGAACACAGTGGATTCTGACAGCGAAGGATGTGGTTAGGACTATTTACCCTGAGGACAGACATATCTTAATAACATCTGCTATCACACAGGGAAGGAAGCCAGATTCTTTTGGAGTACGTAATGGGAGACGGACAATCGTCAAATCTGGAATATTTTTAACCAGTTTACATTTGCCGTATGATAATAACAGGATCAATACTATATAAATATAATATAAAAATCTATTTTCCTTTAGCAACACGGAGGCAGTCAGAAAACCAGGAGAAGCTCAGGTAATATTATGGAATCATTTTATTGTTGATGTATTTAAATCTTAAATTTATTTTATTAAATCCATATCAAACAAAATATTTATAAGAATTTGGCTCAACCTGTGACACAATGCAGCTCAGTTATTTAAAAAGTCAGCATCAAATTTAACTGTGGACTAACAGTTAACTGGCTAAACGGGCAAAACAAGCACAGGAAATGACAATAAGAACACAAATAACAAATATGAAGTGCAAAACAACAACAAAAAACCATGCACTCAAATTCCTAAATATGCACAAAAATTTAAAAAATATGTGCTAAAATAACATGCACTCCACTTCAAAAACACCACCCGAATTCAAAAACACACACTCAAATTAAAAAAACATTCACTCAACTTCAAAAACATGCACTCAAATTCAAAACAGCATCCAAATTAAAAAACACACACTCAAATTAAAAAACACCACCCAAATTCAAAAACACATCTCCAAATTTAAATATGTAAATAAAGATGCACGCAAATTGAAAAACAGACACCAAATTCAAAAACAGAAGTGTATTCAAAAACACCCATTCTCCAAATTCAGTATCTTCTTTTTCTGTAATCTATTGCTTAGCTTGAACAACTTTAGAAAGGACTGTTACAATAAAATGGATCCTAGCTCAAGGTTTGTATCAAACTAGAACTATGATCCAACACTTTTTTTTTGTAAAATTAGCTTAGAGATGGTCTGTCAGGACAAAATACAAGAAAAATGAGATTCAACATTAAAGTAGAGTTTAACCAATAGGATGAAACTATATCTAAAAGTAGAAAGAATCAAATGGGCCAGGACAAGAATGAATCTCTACACGTCATGACAAACATTTTCCAAAGCTGTTTACAAAAACTCTCGCTATAACCTGGCCTATTTTAGCCCAGCTTTGCGAACTATAAGCAGATAAGCACGCAATCAATACAATCTAAATAAAATAGCCTCTCCATTTTCACAGGCTTTCTGGGAATCGATTCCTCTGGGGCCTCCCTCCGTCACATGTTTCAAGGACGACCTTTCCAAACGAACCACATCACACTTTTCTCGTGTCGGATTATCCTTCTCCATGTTTTATCTTCCTGTCTAGACTTATGCACCACTGAAGATTTTTTTTCTTCTCCATAAATTCACTTTCATCCCAGTCATCCTTTTGGTCTGCGCACACCTCTCATTTTCCCAAAAGGTCGTTACGTTAAGCACTCGGAATATAGGGTTGCAATCAAAGTCTTAAGGGGAGAATTAAGCATAATCTTTGGTTTCCACGGTCCGTCAACGCAAAACACGTCTTCTTTGTGTGCAGACATGACTTGGACTGGGTGGGAAGGAGCTATATAACCAATTCTATTTCTTGGAGTGTAGTTTTATCACACTTTTTTCATCAACTTGAGAAATGTTCAACCAATGCAACCAGTCAAACCAATAGCTTCAGTCATTGGTTGCACTGAAGACAATAGAAAAAAAAGGGAAATAATTGTAAACTTCTTTTTAAACTTTTTTCATAGCTGTTCGAGAGCTGTATTAAGATTTCGCTTATTGTAATGTTTTTAGTGTTAGCAAACATGAGCAGGAGGAAACCTACACAGACACAGAGCAATGTTTTAAGACAAAAACACACTTGTTTTGAGTCTTACAAACAGTGGTAAATGCAGAAAATTGGCCTTTTTATCTAATTTCAGCTCTAAAAAGACAAAAGCCCTATTGCACGGCCTATTATTTACCTAGGGACCTCATGTCAATTGTAATAATGACAGACGTCATCTGAGTTTCTACTCCAATGTCTGTAAAAATGTCTGTAAGTTTCCCCAAATTTTACCTGCTGTAATTCGCCAAACTCAGACGTCCTCATGTAATTCTAAAGCCGTGCGAATGTGTATGTTTGTGTTTTATAAATGAATTATTATCTGCGGCTTATTTTACCTTTAAATTTGAACAAAATGATTATTACTATTGTGTACAGATCATTTTCAAATGAAATTGTCCTTTTTTTCTACAATTAAAACGCTAAAGATTAATCAAACTACGATTAAAAGTCCATGAACTGGAAGTACAACAACCTCGTTGTCGTAGCAACGGAAGGTCGAGAAGATGGATTTTTGTTGAAGAGTTTGGACAGAACGGGAGAGAACGCTGCAAAGTTTGGAATTTATCACCGTAAATGGATTAAAAGAGAGCGTCTTCAATTTGTTTCGTAAGAAATCTGATGTTGTGGATGTGATTCCGATAACAAACTCAACTACGTGACGAGGAGCCACATTTGCTGCTGCAGCTCAGGTAAGCAATTCATGTTATAACAAACGAAAACACGCTCATTTCATGAATGAAGAAAGTCTATCATAAAAACGCACAAACTATATTTTTACTTCATTTCTATAATAAGTGAGCAAGTTTGGTTTTAATTTTATTCTATTCAAATATTTACATAACACAAAAACCAAACCAACTAGAATAAAAGCCATAAACCATTAAAACACCTAAACCAGCTCCCCCTTGTGCCTGGAACCATAAAGGGAGAGCTCGTTCACTGGGGACCCTTTCAGGTCTATTTTACCCTTTGTCTTAGCAGATGGTCTTAAGGATTCCTCTGTTGGCCACTAGTGGCTCTCTCCAAGCGTTATACTCTGTCAGTGTAGAAGGTGCAGCTTCAGCAGATGTGAGGGTAATGTTTCCTTCAGTGAACCTGACACGTGCTCATGTCTGTGACAACACTATGACAAGTGCATTAGGATCACAGGCAAAAGTGAACTGTAGCAGCAGCTTCAGTTTGGAAAAAAAAAGTCTAATAATAGAAACCTATTTCTATTCACATGACAGACCTTAACAATTTTGTCTAAAAGTTTGTATTTTCTTTTACGCAAAGCCGATTGCCCTAATAAAAAACATAATCACATGTGACTGAACATGGGGCAGTGTAAGTGTGAACGCAGCTCTCCCACGACAGAGCAGAGAGATAAACCAGGAGAGCACGGTGAAGCGTGGGGTTCAGTCTCTGCACCCTTTGGATCACCGTAGCCACAGAACTCATAACTGGCATGTCAGGCTGCAATTTCTCGTGTTTTTTTTGTTTGTTTTTTAAGGAACAGACAGGGAGACCATGCTCCACAGTTTGAGTTCTACCTATGTGTCACTGTGTTACTGACTGACAGCATGAGACATTTTTGGCATTTTTTTCTTTTAATTGTATAAATATGTGTACTGTACATAGAAACGTGGTGCAATAAGCTCATGCTATTTCCAATGTGCTTTTACTACAAATGGCTAACAAAACAGACCAATTAAACCAAGAACTGTGCATATTTTATGGAGTCACTGTACTCTTTTACAGTTGAAATACCCCCCACATGGGCAGAAGTGAAGTTTGTGCTATTCCTGTAGCTTTGGGCACAAGAGACTTTGCTTTTCTTTGAGGACGGCCATAATTTGTGGCACTAATGAGGCCAGTGTGCGTCAGAGGCACAGCAGGCTGGAGAATGGCCCTGCTGCCACTGTCACTGCATTTTTAATGCTTCTATCAAAGCACTGTCTCTCCTTTAAATAGTCACTTAGTCGTTAGGAATGGCCAGCAAAATGGTCCGAGTAAAACCTATGGAACAAGTTTGTTCTTAGAAAGTCAAAACTTGTTCACCCTTTGAAAACTATATGGATATTTAGCCTGTCTTACTCTTCGGGAACTAAGCAGATCTTTGAACATCTGATTTAATATGGTTGGTTTTGTATGTGGCAATATCGAGAGCTCATCTCTATTTTTAGTAAATCGACATGTTGTGAATATCATTTCTCTCTTTGATGCATCTGTGTTCAAAAACAGATGATTTTTTTTCTTCACTTGTTGCCAGGTCCACTTTTTATGGAGTCTTTGGGCTTCTTTTTTTTTTTAAAGAAAGTTGTGAATTGAAGTTGCAAGCACAATTCTTTTAGGCTTGGTTCTGAGCTGCCCTTATGCCGTAACTTAAGAGGTAGTTTTTGACCATTTTTCAGTTTTAAATCACAGAAATAAATCCATTTATCACTGAAACATGGATTTTAGCATGATTTCACAAATAACAGTTGTTTTTAATGTTAAAAATGTCTAAAATATTATTAACATTTGTTTTGCGCCAACACACTATAATTTATTTAACCTTATCATTCCGGCATCCCTTCGAAGGGACGTCACACCTTTTTCTTTAAAAATTCCATTTTGTTCAGTATCTAAAAAAAAAGCATACTATGAAGCACCTGGAAAGGTTAAATATAAAAATCCCATTGTATCCCTTTTATTTAGAGCAAAATCAGCCATTCTGGATGATCCAGTTTTCTACTGTAAACCTCCAAATAAAAAAAGTCCCCAAAATTTCAAAAATTTTAATAGGACTTTTGTATTGGCTTTGCTACATTTTTTTTTTTTTTTTTTTTTGAGTAATTTTGGGTCCCTAAAACTCATTTTTACCTCAATTGCCTTCAGCTTTTACAGAGGAATGGTCAAAACCCAAAATATGTCATTTATGTCTCAGCTGTAAACACCAGGTATACCAATCCTTACATCTACCAAAACAATTTAAGCGGAATTTAGATTCGGTTTCTTTTGCTTGGAGAAAGTTCTCACTTCTGATGAGAACCTCTTGGACATCAGAAGCATAAACTACAGGGATTCAGCTTTACAAAGACCCCAGCCATTTGCCTGTGCTCAAAGGGTTCAGGAACTGTTTCAGTTTTACATTTAGACGATTTTTCTTAGACCTGTGAGGGAAAGTAGGCCAGAATGAGAGGGGGTTAAATAGTTAAGGCTTGGTCACTTGTTTCTCTCTGAAAAGCTGGCAAATACTGATCACCCTTTGTCCTGCACAGAGTGAGTGGCAGCTGGAGTTAGCTAATCAATGAAGTAGGATTTTTTTTTTTTTACCCCAAAGACAATAGGAAAAATAGAGTGTTGCCATGAATTGTTATAAAATCTGAATTGTGATCTGGCTCCAAGAAAATTGTGATATAAAACCTCAACACTATGAGTGTTAAGTTTACTTTGTCTCTTGTAGTCCTTTCTACATCGTGTTACTGCTGCCAAACAAAGTGTTACCTCAGTGTACCAAACATACTTACTATTTTTTGGACAACAACACTGCTGCAACATTACACAGAGCCTAACGTGCATTTTAAAAGTATTACAGTGAATAATAATAATAATTTTTTGCAAAGTGGGTGGGCATGTCTCAAATTTGACTTTTGCTTCTTGTGAAAGCACTTACATTTACTTCTATTGTAACGACGACAGAATGTTTTGAAATTGCACAACGGCAGAAGATCAATTATGTTTTCGCTCATTCAAGTTGAAGAATGAATCCCTTAGTTAACGAAGGAGCATCTTGGCACAGAAAGCTTGAGTGACGGGAGTTCAAACACGTCTGATGCGTTTCATGCATGAGGGCTCCTGCAGTCAACAAATCTACCTGCTCACCTGACAAGAACGCTCTCTGCTTGACCGACAATGGCATGTTTATTTGACACTTGTAACTATCAATCACCTTTTCTCTACAGAACCAGGCTAACTGTACAAGCTAGCGTAGGTAAATACTCACCAGGGTAGGCTGTAGACTAAACTAATGTCACACAAAGTGAAAATGATCTTGAAAGGTGGGGCGGTTTTGATGCATCACGTTGTAAACTCCAAGCTAGCAATTAGCGTTATTGGAACCAGCCCACACTAACGCCAAGGCTATAATTTGACGAGTTTCTTCAGACTGAAAAAAAAAAAGCTTTTAACCTTGAAACTGCGGTTGCAGGTGACTTATTTGCGACGGGGATTGCCAATGTTGCTGTTTGTCTTAAATTAAATGCATTTTTTATGTCTATTAATTTTCTGCTACGTCTATGCTTATCTATAATTAACCTTTACTGTCTTGGATGCTCGCCATGGTGGAGTTATTTTATCAACCTGGGCTGTTGATGCAAATGAATCACGCATCCAGGCCTTTTTGTAAGAATCTGTCGACCCGGAGGCTGCAACGAGATGTCCCAAACTCACATATTCTACACCAGATGTTCCGCACTCACATGTCCTATAAGTAGATGTAGAACATGATGCAACTGTGAGACAAATAATCATTGTATCTGTGGCCTTTTTTTTTTTTTTTTTTTTTCTAAAAATTGCAAACCATTGTAAACTCCTCTAGTGTGCAGCTGGCTTTACAGCGTAACAAAATGCTCTTTAAGTAGGTGGAGACAGGGCACTGCAATCTACTTTTTTCATATAAACAATACAAGTTTGATATAGATCTCCGTCCCCAGAGAAACTAAGTAGCTTCAGCTTTGGTGCTCCACCTACAGCTCTCTTGAGTTATTACGCTTTCAAATTGAAACTAAAAAACAATTATCATTACTTATTTTTAAACTTTCAGTTGGTTAAGAGCCATGGTTTCTCAGGAGAGCTGGTGTAAGGAAATTGCAAAAGAGGCTAAGCAACCGAGAGAGCCTCAGTATACTTCAAATGCTCTAAAAATACATATGCAACCATCACATATATTTGCAAAGACATTTAACAAGGTCAAAATGTTACTTAGCTCTGTTTAAAATCTCAATAGAAGGGTAACCAATGATCTGAGGGTGGCCTTAAGAGTGCAGCCTCAGACCTGCAGATTCAACTTCCTCCTTCAGGTTAACGACGACATACAGTAGATGCACTTCCTACCTTGTCTCCTTTCCTACATCCTAGCTTTTCTCCATCCTTTTTCATTTGTCCATTGTATGTGCACCCTGCTCTCATTGTGTAGTGTATACGCTCTTGCTATGGTGAATAAAAAGGTCTCGTGGGGAAAGCAGCTGCTGGTGAAACTCTAATATCCGCTCTGACCTTTGTTGCCATAGCTGAGGAACATGGATCTGTAAAGACGAGGCCAGGCTATGAAAAATAGAAAAGGATATGGAGGATAACAAACTATAGATAGTGGAAAGTTAGAGAGTGGGTGTTTTTTTATGTTATTTTCAGTATATTTGGGTTTACATACAATACAGCACAGTGCTTAGTTGTTGGTATTTTTCATTATAATTTAGTCAGTGTTGTTTTATTTTATTGATAGCAAAAATATGCGTACACTCATAGAAATTACTAAACATTCTCTGTAACTGTAACCCTATTGGCTCAAATTGCATGCAACCCCGCCAGTTGAGTCACAGCAGGTTTTCCGTATCATTAAAAGTGCTTGGCTGGAAAATGCAGAGAATATTTTGTCTGGTCATCATGTTCATCTGTGAGGTCTGAATGAACTTCCACCTGACTGTCAGAGATCACCATAAGCCTTTTCCCTTCACTAAAAATAATTACTGTTTTCAAAAGTGCTAGGATCAAAGGTGGTGACAACAACAGCACTACAATGACCCCTAAGTGCTGTCTGAAGCCTTTTTGAGTTTTGGCTCATTACTTTGGGAGATTGCAGTTAACCTAAAACATGCACAGAGCATCTAATCCTGCTTTGTCTGGTCCCTGTGTTATGCCTCGAGCCAAATGTATGCAATCAGATCAAAATCAGACTACGTTTACCTCAGATTAATAGAGTTTAAGAGTTTTTTCATTTACCACCTGTCAATCATGCCCATCTGAACTCGAGGAAATAAAAGCCGACGGATATAAAAGAGATCATTACGAACACTTTCTATCGAAAATCCTGACAGCTGACATTTCCCCATTTAAGAATTGTACATGGAGAACAAACGTACAGAGTGTACACAATGCTTTTATTTTAAGTTTCAGCATTACCATGATTACCATCTTTTTATAGGACAATCCTACAACATACTTACATGATGCCAAGTCTTCTGTCTTAACAACATTTTCAGTTACCATCAAGGAAACTGTGACCTCAGCCTTCTTGATAGAGCCTATAAATTGTGCTCCAAAGAAGCAGACTGGAGGTGGTTCTCCTGCTGAAACTGTGTGTGGTAATAAGTGCTGTCTCTTCCCATCTCACAGACATATGGAAACTGCATTGCTACTTAAAGCTTTGCACAGAGCGGTTTCTAAAGCCAGAGGAATTACATTCAAATCCATCTCTTTCCCAGAGGCCGTATTGTGTATAGACTTTGAGATGGATTTAGTAGTAGCTACATGTCTAGTTAAGCACCAGTTGAATCTCATCAAAGTAGACTTTGGAATGCTTTTTCTTCTGGAATAGATTGTCAGTAAAAGGCAGTAGTGTTAGGAAAGTGCAATTTTCAAGTAAAATAGTTTTGTATTGCTCCATTAGAATTGTATTGCTTTTGTGGCATATTGCATTCATTCAGTTACAAGTACTTTGATTTCTAAATAGACTTGACTTTGTGCAAAGCAATAACATCTTCAATGAGAAAGAAGACAGTGGCCCTGTTACAAATTACATAATCTACATAACTACTTTTAAGAAGAGTTATTATCTTCTATCAGAATTTGATCAAGCTTGAGCTCTTAGATCTTCATGTTCTATCATAGCTCTAGGATGGATGCTATCTTGGACACAGTAGGTTTCTTACAGACTACTTCTGACACAGACTCGGGTACTCTGAGGTCTGGGACCAAAGCTGCTCACAGGAGATATTGAAACTCTTGCTAGTCATCCCGCCCCATGGTAGGAGTTTAAAGATGGGGTAATTCACTTCTTTTGTTGAAAATGACTGAAGTTGGCGTTTTCTACTAAAAGGTATATAATAAATGCAGCACTTTGTGAACAAATACTACTGTGTACTGTCATAATTGAAAAATAAAAGAATTTTTGTGTATCAGAGGGCAAAAGCAGTGCTCTGATTGGCTGTGCTTGGGTGGTCCACTTTGTTGTTTGTAGACAGAGGTTTATAAGCTGTAATTGCAACCAAATGAATACATGTGTTGTGATATGACCATGAGTCAAAGGATTTAGGAGAGGAAGCTGTCAGATTTAAAACCTAAATCATGTGTTTGCAGTGTAAAATTCACCTACCCCACCTTCAATTGTCACAAAGTGTGGAGAGAATAGATTATGACTAATTTGATACTTTGATAGGCCGGTCAAGCCTGTGAGACACAGTATAAATTGAAAGTATGTCTTAGTCCGAGTTCAGATTTAACAGAGTTCCTGGCTGGATAATTCACTTTCCTGAATGTCCCTCTATGTGGCCCTTGTGGCTTGTGCTCTACAAGAATATATTGAATTGAATTAGTTTGAATATACTGTTTGCCATGTTTCTGACCAATAAAGGCAGATTTTTGAAATATTACATTTCTGATGGGAGGTATAAGAAACCAATATACTGTAGTTCCAAAGATGACTCCATTATTTTCATTGTTCACTGGTAGATTGATAGGACACTTCTCGTCCTCTTGTGTAAATGTGATTAAATCCATAGCAGCATTCACCTTTATGGGCTTTTATTACAGCCGTGCCTTTGTGCTGTGTCCCTTATTCCCTCTGGAACCTTCCATGTGGCTTCCATTTGGCCCTGTGACTTCACCACCTCCACACTATGGCCACACACTGTAAAAAACAAAGGCCCGCATTAGTTAGATTGAGATTGGATTATTTTTTTGTTGTTTTGACCTTTTCTAACAAAACTGGTAAAGAATTTCAAGCTTTACTATGATATAAAAATGTGGAGACAGTAGGTGATGTCACACTAGAACCATCCAGGTTAAAAGATGAGTTTGCTTAGTTAATGGATGTTTTTTTTTTTTTTTCTGAACTAATTTGACATTGCATTGGACAAGAAAACCTGAAGCTTGAAAGTTACCAAATAACTGAAAAGAAATATGAATTCAAACTTCTGTGAATAAGATGCAGATTCACAATGAAAATGTCACGTTTTAATTTCAACCCAAACATTAATAATTCTCATTTAATTTAAAACTAGTATTTTCTTCAGATTAACTTCAAGATTAAGACTTTTTTTAGTGTGCGGCCTTAAATACAGTCAGAAGAATGGCGTAATAGCCCTGTACTGTGTCCCGTAGCTCCAGGGTTGGACAGACTCACCGGACACACCCACCTCCACTCTTTATGTCCCCTAACTCCACTGGCCTCCCATAATTCACTTGGTTCCAGTGCAAATCCCATTACTCTGGATGCAAACTCAGACCAGTAAAAAAAAAAAGTCTGTATGTGCCATAATTTGTTTAGGGCTAAAGCTGTGTCTTTTATTGTGCACATTTAACTCAATGTACTTTACGTTTGCTGGTGTCTCTGGTGTGCATTTACACTTTGTTATGTAAGTATTTGATATGTTACACTCACAAATTGGCGCCAGGTACAACAATGTTTCATAATAGGATTTGTTTTGGGTTATCAACTGGAGAAGTGTTTTTTTAACCACTGTTATGACTTTGTGCAGGATACTGTTATTGTATCATCCCAAAATGGCCATCACCATCTAATGCAGGGTTGCAAGACACTGAGATGGAGGTTATGAGAGGGTTTCACTTTATATTGTATAAATGTGACACAGAGGATTATTTATTGAAGTTGATAAGAATGAAAAAAATCTGTTGTCAAACTGCAGTTTTTTTTAGATTGGATGTGCGTGTCTTGCACTTATGTTGTGTAGATCTATCTGAAAACACAAAATGACTTCCATGAACACTAAAACCCCAGGCTCAACTGCATCCAGTAGCTCTGATCAAGCTGCAGTCACTGCAGGCTTTTTGTTTCTTTTAGAGGCTTTACATGGCACACTGTGCAGTCGGTGCTACAGATTCTTTCAGTTGGAAGGAACTTTCACTGCGGCAGCCCTTCTCAACGCTTTTTTTTTTCACAAAAAGAGCATGCAGTCTCATATGTACTGGCACCAAAGAAGGTGACATTAGCGGCACTGAAGGAGCAGCAGACTAAATGTGAGCTGTCCTCTGCACAAGGACTGCATCAACACAGGACCAGAGCTGGACCAAGTGGAGTCTGACCCTGAGTTAAAAGGACACCTTTAGAGCAGCTAAACTAACAATTGGATGACTAAATAAAAAATATGAATGATAATAAAAAAAAAACACAAAAACGTTTGCATTGGACAAGATTCACAAACGTTGTACGAGGATACACCACAGTTAGAAGAGCTTCTCTAATGCCAAGTGAAAAAAAAGAAAGAAAAACATGATTATTTTTGCCAGTTTAAAGTATCTCTATGAAACAACAATATAATTGTAAGAATACTACATTTGTAAACCCACAGATAGCACAGCTCATATTCCAACCTATCGACTTTAAACATGGATAATTCTGTGCTAGCTACAATAAGTCCAATAATCAAAAGAAGGCTGTTCACGCATGGATATCATGTTGTTCTGTTCCTTCTCAGTGCGCTCAAGCAGACGCAGGACATCACAAGGTTTATTTTGACTTTCTTTCACTGAATCTGCTCCAGCCTGTCTCCACTGCAGTCCTCCGACAGCTGATGAAAGTGCGTATCTTCAGGGACAGGGAATGTGGGCTTACAGCTTGTCCAATCTCCAAGCCAACACAACAAAGATCCCAGTATAGTCAACAGTGACAGTTCCCTGATTATACAGAGGTTTGATTGACAAGATGGAACAGTTATCAGAACAAAAATAACTGCTTATGACTGAAGATTCAAATCTCAAATATTCATAATAACACATGGAAAAACCATGAACGTTTGATAAAGGCATTAAAGCAGTCTAATAAACATGGCCGCTTCAATGTGTTTATTCACTTAAAGGTGGGGTAGGTGATTTTCACACTGCAAACAAATTTAGGTTTAAATCTGACAACTTTCTTGTAAATCCTTCAACACATTAATATCAATATTCATTAAGTTTTGGTTGCAATGTTGACTTAAAACCCTCTTTTTTTTCCTTTTAAAGTAAACTGGAGTGGACCACCCAAGCTCAGCCAATCAGAACGTTGCATTCTGGTCCTGATTAGAACAAAAATTCTTTATTATTCGATTCAGAGACTCTGTGAGCTAATTTTTTCACAAAGTGCTGCATTTATCATATACTTTTTGGTGGAAAACACAAAGTTTGATCATTTACAACTAAAAAAGTCAGCTACCCCAACTTTAATGAGGCCGATGTGAGAAAACTAGACCAGAGTACCCATAGAGTTCCACAGACTAAGGCTGGGCCATTAATGCCCCTAGTACCAAGGACCTGGCCCCTCCTGGCTTTTGGACCCCTCACTCTCCTGGACTAGCCTATCAATGGCCTGCCAGATGAGTCAGTTGATTTAATTGCCTCGTACTCTACAGACTTAAACTCTATTTTCAAATGGATGTGTTTCTGCTCTGGTCACATTTAGTTGTTCATTGCTAAGAAGATGATCCAAGGACAGGGGAAGCTCTGAAACTAGGGCTGGGCAATATCATGATAAAAAATTGAATGGTGATCTCACTTTAGTGACAATCTGCTTCTTTGGAGAAATTGTCAAGTCGTGATTGCCCATTTCTATATTTAATGCATCTGTTTGTTAAAATACAGACAATTATTTCCAACCTTATTCTCCTCAGAGTTGCCAAGTTTGTTTGTTTATAACAAATTTGAGAGTCTGTTTTTAATAGTCTTATGAATTTTGAAAGTCATATGTTGTGGTCTTTTGTGTTGCAGTTTTGAATCAAGTACCAGGTGAATTTTAGCAAATTTTCTGGTTTTATGAATGAATCATAAATTTCATATTTTCACAGCATATTTTCAAAAGCTTCTTTGTTTTAGAAATGCAAAAATTGTATGATGACACAATGTTTTAATTCATCGATTATTTATAGGCTGAGGTTGCCTGTCTAGGGATTTGGTCACATTTTTTTTTCTGAAAACCTGCCCACTGTTCTGAGTGAGTGACAGCTGGATTTAACCAATCACAGTAAAGTAGGGACTTTCAGACTTCCATTGTAATTACCTCAAAGGCAAAAGACAATAGTTTACAAGAATTGTGATAAAGTCAAAATTATGAGGAGAATCATGATAATAATTTTTTTGCCATATCACCTAGCCCTATCTTTGACAATTATCCATTTGCCTGTTTGTTGGTTGGAAGTTGTTTGATTTTCTAAAGTTTCTATTATATCAACAGTCCTGTTAAGCTCTCAGATGTGACTGTGACTGTGATTGTGGTCTCTACGAAAGAAATTGTTGTTAGCATTCCAGACTGAATGCTAACAACTCGACACCATGATTGATACAGACATGTTCAGTTATTATCTTGAAAGAAGTTAGATCATTTGGGGAAGTAAGTTATACAAACATGTCACACCATTTTTTTCTGTGCTGTGCAGCTGTTGGCTGAAGAGCCTCGGGTGGCTGCAGATGGCCAGGGAAGAAAAGACCTATAGACAGGAGCCAAACGCCACGGAAATCCCCACATTTTTAGATCTGAGTGTGATTCTGCGTCTGAAATGACACCCAGTAATGACAAGGTATAGAAGTCGAACATCTCTCACTTTTTCTCTCTGTCTCTACTTCCACGGTGTAATCAGGCCTGCCATTATACGCACTCTGTAATCATCCGCAATAAAGCACATGAATCAAATTGTTTAATGACACAAGTGAGAAGAGATGGATTTATGTTGCATTAGAATTAGCATATACCTGCATAGATGTGTGGAGCGTTTAAAGGCATGTGTCAGCTAGACCTGCTATTATGTAGGATAGGTTTTATTGGGAAAGGTGATGAAAGAAACCACTAAGCATTTTAAAAAATACTTTAAATGTTTGACTACAAGATTAAAATCACAACATTGATCTAACATGATTGAAAAAGGTTCACGGACTTCCTGTTGAAAACCGCACAACTGATTAGCTCGACCTGTTTATAGTAACAAGCAACACCTCTTCATAGTGACAAAAAGCAGTAAAGAAAAAAAATCGGTCTTACATGGCCCTAAAATAGACTATTACTAGGCCATAATGACAGCCTCCTCCTGTTTGTTTCCATGGAAAAGATGGTTCTTACGCTATAATTGGCACTATTAATGATGTTACTACTGTATTATTTTAACTGTCTTTGTCTACTGAATTGTGTAGCTGACTTCACCTAGAGTTCTTCACTGCACATTTTAAGTAACATTTCATTTGTTGAGAGTTTTTTTAGTTTCATGTAAATGGATACTTGACATCCAATCATGTGACCTAATGCTGAGTGTAAATCTTTAAATAAATACTTCTTAGGTTAATCTTTGCACACAGTATTATTTACAGCCTCTTCTCTCTGATGGAGGAAGCTCGGAGTAGAGTCTTTGCTCCTTCTTGTTTGCATCAGTTCCACACGTTCCTGCAGTGTCTCACCCAGGAAGTCTCTGAACACAAAAGAAAAAAGTTCCTGCAGTGTCTCACCCAGGAAGTCTCTGAACACAAAAGAAAAAAGTCTGAATGCTTAACCTTTGACCAGACCACACCACACATTAGTTACAATGTGTAAGTTAATTTTAATTTTAATTGACCTTTATTTAACCAGGGAAGTCCCACTGAGATCAGAATCTCTTTTGCAGGGGAGCCCTGGGGAAGGGTCAGGGAGGCATTAATGGACATGTTTTTAGTTGTAGAGGAAACCGGAGTACCGGAGGAAACCTACGCAGACACAGGGAAACATGCAAACTCCACATAGAAAGGCCCGGGGCCTTTTGCTTAGTGCTGATAAGGTCAATTTATGAGTGTTTTCAGTTTTATTGAAAATCTTTGTGCAAAAACATACACTTTTTCTTCAATAGCATGGAGACTTTGTGATATTCTGACCCCAAACCAATTCAAAATAAATCTTAATATTCATAAGCATCAGGTACAACCAATGGAATCATATTCATATGCAAATTTATATTTTTATCAATATTTAGTCAATAAATATACACCTATACGTCTCAGGCCAGGTCGACTTTGTCATACTTTGGCATGAACTTTTGACTGAACGTATATAAATATAAAAATTGAGAGTATTACCAAATGCTTCTCAATCTACATTTATAGACTATATTTTAGACATGGCTGTTCAGCATTGAGTTCAAACAAACAAACAAACAAACAAACAAACAAACAAACAAACAAACAAACAAACAAAAAACTTGCATACAGTTTCATACAGTGCAACACAAAGTACTTATTATTAATGACATTAGACCAAGACCTACCTCTTGCTACAGAATAGAACCACCTCTCCTTAGGCCATTGTCCCTCTCGCATGTGGCTGTGCTATTTTTTTTAATTGTTTTTAACATTTATATTCCAAAAACGAGTAAAGTGAGGGTTAGGGCTGGGGTAAGAATAGGTCTTTTGGGTAAGTTAACGGCTTTGACAGTTGCTAGACGGTCTGTGTAAAGAGCTTCTACTGACGCCTCTCCAAAATTGGGTAAATTTCATTATTGTGCCAACACTACTTTGAACTGGTCAAACAAACTAGAGAAGGTGCTGTAGACTATAAATTACAAAATTGATGTTCTGCTGGAAAGTAACGCGACAAGTAAGTAAAAAAGTAAAAGTAATTGAAAAAGTCCCATGCAGTGGCTTAGTTAATTACAGGAAACATGTTGGGCTTCTGGTCTCTGCTGTGTCTGTCTGTGAGTGAGTTGAGGCTAATGCAGCTCAAACAAACAGTCTCCTGTCTGCACCAAACACACACACTACCTCTCTGTAGATATCTAAGCCCATTTTCAACAAACACAGCCAATCACCAGCCTTGCACTGTTGCTATGAGTAATCTCCAATAATGGGACTGTCTCGAAGATCAGGTATCAGCACAAATATACACCGGGAGAGGGAGAAAGCAGCACTTTGTCGCTCATGTTAAGACTGTTTGGAGCTTGTTCAAGGGTTTAGCTACAGTTTTAGGATGTACGGTTGTGGACAGATGTTGTAAAACGGAAAGGTTAACTTCTAATATTAAAATGCAAATCTAGAAAAAAAAAAAAAAAAAAAGAAACCTGCAGGCCACAAATATCACTTCACTATGTTGGTGCAATGCCGAATTTTTATTGCAGGCAAGTTGTCCTTCTCAACTCAATGAATATTTTATGAATATCTGTGTTTCTCACCTGATGCTGTTGCTAAAAAAAACAACAATGATTTAAAACCTACTCACTCTTGCAGCCACAAGCTTAAGTCAAATAAAATACACTAGACTCTGAACTCCATTCTATGTTGACTTGCATGTTCTCCCTCTGCCTGTGTCTTGTCTGTAATCTGATTTACTTTGCCCCTGAAAAAATTCAAAGTGTCCTTCAGGGATCAAAGTTCTCCTGTGGGATTTTCCATTTAAGTAAAGGTCAGATAGACTAGTGTTTGCTAAAGTAACAATATAACTTTTTACTGTAAAATTTGTGTGTAAATAATACAACATCAACGTCATTAAATCTTTTTTTGAAAAATGTCAGTATACTTAGCAGTGACAAAAATTTGCCTTGCAGAGAATCTGTCTATAAAAAAATAATAACCACTGTCTAGTTATTAGTGCACAAAGGCATTTACAGTTACATTTACAATGGCTTGTCATTTCTGAAATTTTAATTTAAAACCAAGCTGCTTAGAAGGTGGTGAAAAATAACAGCTTCTGAGCTACAGACTAAAACCATGTGATCAAAAAACATGCATTTTAATCTGCGAAAAAAACAACAAGTACTATTATAAGTTTTAAAAACTGAGTTGAACTGTGTGGGCATGCTAATGTGTTTTGATGGATTGAAGTATTAAATAATTGTTTTATTTGTTGAGCTGAATAATCAGATATGATCACTAAAGCAATACATCTGAACACCACTCTTCTGGACAGAATCTATTTCAGTTCTTTAGCACCGTTACCTCTGCGTACCACTGCAGTAAAAGTCAAGCCACAGTGTTTTAACTGGGCAGGTCACAATTCATGTGGTTTTTAAAAGCCGACTAACACGCTCCAGATCTGAGTTTTTTCTGTTGTACAAGGACACCCAGTCATGTGCTAATGAAAGGCTGCTCAGGCAGGCGAGTGTAGCCTAGAGGAAGTGCACACCCCTGGGGACTGTGCGGGGATCTAACCCCCTCACCCTCCACCTCCAGGGCTCAGCGGAGTAGTCTGTACCAGACACTACACACTTGTGTCACCGTCCTTTCAATCTTTTACTCCATTGATAAATGTCTTTTGTAGTGTTATTTGCTGCAGTTTTCTGTGGTCTTTTGTAGACATGTTTACTGCTCTTAATATCTGATGAAGTCAATAGTTCCGCTTCCTCACTGATAAAACTGTTTTCCCTGGAGACCACACACAGCCAACTTCAACAAATGTTTTCTTAGAGGATTCTCTGATGTTGAATAATGGACTTTATTTTCTGCTGTGCACTTGATCATTTTATGAATAAAATGAGTCATATATATACCATACATGTACTGCAAGTGGTGTAGTGGAATGTCAGCAAACATGGTGTTACCCAGAAAGAGGTGTATCTGAGGCTCACAAAGATACAAATTCATTCTCATAAGTGTTTTTCTCTTTTACACTGCATTTCAGCGGTAAGTGTTATACAGCAAAAAACACTATAAAGTTACTTAACACAATGCACCAAGCAATTGAAAAGTGCACATTGCCTAATTTGAAATATTGCAGAAACAGCAAACTTACATGATGTATTTGTTTGCTGATATATAAATATTTTTGCAGTTGGGACTATTCAAATATACAGTTCAACACATTTGCCAGATTGTGACACACAGTAGTGCTGAGAAGCTCCTGGTGGACATCTGTCATGACCCGTCAAGTTTCCTCTGTGTGAACTTTGAATGACTAATCAGATTTAGAGTTTCGGTGCTGGGTTTGTGGAGGTGTGTGGATGTGGTAAGAGGAGACATGCATGCCCACGGGACAAGCACCGAGATGGGATGATAACCCTGCGGTCGCTCCTGCCCATCTCTGGAGAGTTCTGAATCACTCCCACATGTTGAAATGTGCCCTTGGCCGTGACTCAAGTGCAAACTCCGGCGCACGCCAACACAGAGCTGGTTCGGCATGTTGTGTGGTACGAGTGACGCCGGTGCAAAATGGGAACCACATCTTCTTACAGGATTAAGTTACAAGAACTCTATTGAAGTTTATCAAATTGGGTGAAGACCACTTGAAAGTACATTTGATCTATTTTCAGTCTGACGTTTAAAAATACCTGTCAGGGTCAACTGTCAATTGCGTATCTAGCCTAAAGGAATAAACACTTCCTTGAGTGTAGAAATGTGTTTAGTCACTACTGAATGGACTGAATATGTGGGTCTTCGGAAATGGGGAAACCACAGACATTGATACATGCTTTACACCATCATGTGAACTACACAAAGAAGTCAGAAGTAGGTACAAATAATTATGCATTTCATTAAGCTACCACGCAAGCTAGTGGGATTTTCACTCAAAGAAGATTTCTATGACAAGCATAAAGGACTTATTTAAAAAGCTGGGTTCATTCTAAATGGCAGGTAGCTACTTTGTGCTGCATTCCAGGCAAATGGGAACTGGGATTTGTCCCACTTCCCCCTTAAAAAAATGCACTGGAACGCCACTCAAACGGGTAAATACCACTTGTTAACTGGGACCTGATCAAGGGAGTCCCACTTAACATTAGAGATCGATAATCACCATTAAACATGAATCTGAGGACTTCAACTGCCACAAAAACATTAGTTAGGTTATTTAATGTTACTTTTGTTTAGCCTAAAGATTGGCATTAGCCATACTGTTTACGTACAAGTTCATTCAGCTGGAGCGCTTTAAACTGAGAACTGGTATTTGCCTGGAAAGCAGCATTAGATACAGTTGGCATCAGAGGCCACACTCACTAATGGACATCTGTGGGAAAAACTTAACATTGAGACTGGATCAGAACAACAGTTTTGTCACTCACTGCTCAACGATTACAACAGCAAATATGGACTTAAGGGAATATAATGTGCCAACTATAGATACAAAGTCATGGAGAAGAATAAAGCGACCCAATGGCCCAAGTTTGTGTATCCAACAATGGTGACTAGCCGTGGGATAAATGCTAGCTAGAGGCTAGCGTGATGCTAGTGCTACCTGGACGTATTTAACATCTACAGAACAATCTGTTTGCTTTTCGGATACAACACCACTTCAGCAACACCCATCAAGACTTAGTTGTGACTTGACTTGAAATATTCGTGCTCAAAATGCACAATGTCTCATAAGAGCAAGAAAGTTGCAGTTATTTTGCTAAGTTGCGATATCCTTATAGATCTTTATTCATGAAATTTTCCCTATGACAAGCCACGCCCCCGAATATGCTGTGCCGACTGTAGGCTATTCAGGATAAACAGAGACCAGGGAATAACCTGAGTCCAGCAGACATGAGGGATTTACTGAAGCTATTTTTGATGGTCTGGAGTTTTAAGGTTATTATAAAGACATTATTGGGTCATTATGTGTGAACCCATGAAAACATGTGGGTCAAATTCACTCTGCCGTACAGTGACACTAAGATTACTGTCATGTTCTCTGCTGTTCCACAGTATGGCATTAAACTTTCCTACCTCATATTTATTTCCATGGTTGTCATGATCATGGTTGGCTGCTCTTGTAGCTGATCATGCTTATGTTCAGTTTGTAACATAATATTTCAGGATTTTACACACTATAATGCAGCCTGTGCTCTTAAATGAACTGACGTTAAGTGGCGTGGTGTTGCAGAATTGCAGAACACAACAGGGACTCTTTTGTCTTGAGGACTGTTACTTCCCTCAGAATTAAAGATTCTAATTTTAAAGCTATATATTTCTAAGGTGAAAAGGTGACTACAGACCCTCCACCAAAAATCGTACACAGTGCACCTTAAAAAAACTAAAATATTTAAACTGGTTTTACAATACCATCTGATAAATGTCATCCTGACTTCTCATATCCACTTGCACGATTTCCGTATGAGCCTCGTCACATCACCATCTGCCTCTGATATGCCCTGCTTTGTTGTGCTTGCCCTGTTTTCAGAGCTCTGGCAGCTGAACCGGACATGGGTGTTCCAGGGCCACGAAGCCTCTTTTCAGGCCCAGACCATGCTTTTAGACGAGAGCCACCATCGCCTCTACATCGGAGCCAAAAACGCTCTCTTCTCCCTCAGCCTAGAGCGCGTCAACGCCCACCCCCGAGAGGTACAAACCACATCCAGTCCTGCCAACTTTTGTATGGCTTAAGTTATTAAAATGTTTATAGATTTTGGCTCAATAAAAAAGACCAATCTGCTACAGTTCTAATTGGAAGAAGTGACTTACTATTATTACAAAATGGTGTTTGTTGCAGGTCCAGTGGGCGAGCACAGAACCCCAGATTGAAAACTGTCTGATGAAAGGGAGAGAAAGGTAAGGCATAAAGAACTGCTTTGAATCAGACAAAATCTCACACGATGACATTGCGACTAGATGGATGTAGAATGAGCGTTGATACATATCTTTTGATAAGTTTCTGAAATAAGAGCCACCAAAGCAGCAACATTTCCTGACAAATACAGTATGTTAAAATTACCCATGTTATAAATGTGTCCTTTTATTAAAACCATATCTAGATTTGTATTTCGCTTCACTCGCACTTGTTTGATAATTCCCATTTAGAAAGTCAACTCTAGTCTGCCAAGTGTATCAAACACTATTCCAAATGTCCACACACATTTCTAACTTCTATTTTAAAAATTGGATGATAATATATTTTTTTCTCAACACATGTGTGCCTTGACGGATAAAGCCAAAAGTGATGTTAGACTATTTAAAACTCTTCTAGTTATTCCAGGGTCTTATGTAAGTATGTGGCAGAAAGATAAAACCGGCCTTTGTCAGAATACTTCATCTGTAAGTCTGCTGAATACTTCATCTGTCTGCAAAAGAAGGTCATGCATAGCTGTTTTCTACAACACCAAAATTACAACACAAGAGTGCATCTGTTCCTTCTTCTCGAGCATTATATGTCAAGTCAAACCGAACGAACCAAGAGTGTCAAACAATGCAACACATTTGGCGAATTTTTCTATCTCAACCAACATTTCGTTGACTTGTTTTTTCCATCACGTTTCCTATTGTATTCCTTGTTGTGATTCCAGACAGAGTGTGCAAACTACATCAAGGTGCTGCAGCAGTACAACCAGACCCACCTGCTGGTGTGTGGGACTGGTGCCTTCAACCCGCTCTGTGTGTTTGTCAAAGTGGGACAGACAGGACAGGTGAGTGCTATTTTGAATTTGACTTTATTTTACTTCTCTTTTACTATATTGCCAGTAAAACAATGGACAAAGCAACAATCTATGTAAAAGTCATGAACCTGCCCTTTCAACCTGAATCAGCTCAGTTACAAAGTTTACACCAGGTTAAAAGTCCTTAAACTGCATTGACTAATTAGAGTCAACTAAACTAGAGACACAATGTCGCAGTGTAACAAATCCCACCATTATTCTCCCCTTCGTTTAAGCATTATGAGATTATAAACATTGTACGTACTTGTAACCTTACCATGTGATGGGTGACCCTCTCCACAGCAAAGCAAAGTCACAAACAAGTGCAGTAATCTCTACAAACAGCTTCTCCTACAAAGTGTATAAACAACAGTCTTAAAGACTCAGTGGGTTTAGCTGCTTATCCACTGCTACTATACATAGATTACTGAAAGTTTTGTAAGAGGTCTGTGTTATGAAATGTGAGAAAAGTTCATCATACTAAAACTAGACTCAAAAAATATTCTACTCATTACAACCAGAATTAACAATTTTGGTGTTGCAAATGTTTGTGTAGGCCCAATATAATTCTGAATTATCTAGTGTAGTATCAAGTCTGTTCTTGAGTAGACATTTGGATTACAGTATTTGTTTAGTTGCAACTATCAAGCACAAAATGTTTTTTTTTTTAAACATAAGCCTAGATATTCATCTGGTAAATTGAGCCATTGAGCAAAGTGTCAAACCGTGCCCAAGATATCAATATTATATTTCACATATCAGTGGACCAACCACAAACCCAATTTGCGACCCCCATGAGGGTCCCAGCCCCCAGTTTGATAACCACTGTGCTGAAGTGCAACTGCTTTTTGTTTAGTTTAAGTTCTTAATATGTAAGTTAATATAAATTTTTTTACTTGAACCTTGAAGTAAGAATCTACAAAACCTTTGACAAAAATAACAATGGCAACCGGACAAAATATTTCTTTCACCGTCACCATAGTAACAGAATTTTATGTGAGCACTGATGTTTATGGCTTCTCCACCCTTTGCTCCACAAGGTTGCAAAGATCTTTCTAGCCATTAACAATTGAAACATATGAAATAAGTTAACATCAAAGCTTTTCTTTCTACATCCTCAAGAAGGTCAATTTTTAAACAAAGATTTTATCCATAAACTGCTAACTACTACTTTTACCCTTCAATAAACTGTCTTGAGGCAGAATAAAGTACTTTTGTCAATAGATATAACACTGTTTCTTACAGTTATCACTACAATGCAAATAAAGATTCTACTGCTACTTCACTGCCCTGCATCTGTCAAACAAGAAGTATTCTACACATTGCTCCACATCCGTTCAGCTGTAACTTTAATATCACCCCAATATAACTTGAATCTTTTTATCTGCGTGAGGCCAGACAGTTTGACAGACTTCAGAGCGTACTACTGGCATCTGTCTGCACTAATGTCCAGATGTGGAAGGCAGGACGGTTCTTTGTAGGTCAGAGAGACTTGTTTGAGCTTTACTTGGGTCTAATGGAGCAGAGGTGAAGATTCCAGTAGTGGTGTGCATCAGTCACACCCTGTACTTATCCCTAACCCCACCAAAAACATGCTGCCTGGCCGTTTGTCTCTGAGAGGGAATGTGGCAGACGAGACTGGCTTTTCTCTGGGCTTACATGTGAGTGGATAGAAAGAAGGAATTGATTTTCTGAAAGTTTGAGTACATAACATAGCAATTAAGTTGAAACAGTTAAACAAGTAATTTTTACGTTTCGTTTACTGTAAACTGCAAAACTGATCTAAAATGACCCAGTAGGATTCATTGATTTCCTTTTCTAAAATGCTGATTTGATAAGATCAAGATATTAAAAGGACACTTTGAAATGTTTGGTTTTAGCACAGCAGAATATCCCAAAACATCTGTGCTCCCTCAAAACATCTGCACAATGCTACAGATGTTTTGAAACACAGATGTCCACTAGAGCTGTTGCCCTGCATTGAGGATGGATGGATCGATAGATAGCTCATCTGTAAGTCAAATAATCAAACCAATTTAATGATACATTCATAAGTTTTAAGGAAAATACTTTTGGATAAGAAATGACCAAATCGTTGCTAACCCAGCTCATTTAGCATTTTGAAATATACCTCCGCTACAAAGTTTGTAAAACGGTGTGCTCAAAGTAAACAGCCACTGCTCCCTCCAGACCCATCCCCCACAGGTAGATCATTAATCCTGAGCTAGCAACTACTTTTATATTAGTAAAAGAATGTGCTGGCTCTCCCATACATCACCACAGTCGTATGATCAAATATTTACCCAGCACTCGCTCTTTCCAGTGCACAGAAGCTCTGCAAATATTGAGTCAGGCATACTTCACCTTGTTTAGGTCCGATCAGGAGATGATGGATGATGCTAGCCACCTCCATATTGCAAAGCCTAGTTACACCACAGCGTGGTTCCACCGCCAGCCATAAATCTTGTTTTTCTGATCTGCCTGCTGAGGGGCTCAACTTAGAGCGCCACAACGGAAATATCATTTTAGTCGAGTTGAAGAACAAAGTTTTCATCTAAATACAAGTTTGGAGTTACTTATCATTGAATAAATCAGCATGGTAGTTAAAGTCTCTTAGCTCAGAGCTTTCATGCATTTATTAATGAGTAGTTGCATTTTCTTATATTTTAAAATTTATGCCAAAACGTGTTACCAAAATTATTATTTTGTTGTTAATTTTTTCTTTTTTTATGTTTTGTGCTTTGTAATTGAGAACTGAACTCTTTAATCCCTGAACATTCAAACTGTAAATGCATTTTGCAAGATTATTCAAACATGCACAATTCACTCGAAGTTCTAAAAGTCTGAAAAATGAGAGAACTTCATCTGAAGATAGTTTTGAGGAAAATGATTTTTACATATGTCTCATTTAATGACAATATTTAACATTGTTTTTTATGAGTAGAGACAGGAGCTAAGTTGTTTACATTGCTTGTGTAATCCACGTTTTATTTAGTGGTACATTTGTATGATAAACCTCGTCTGGATTTATCGTAATGAGAATCGAACACAGTTAAAAAAAAAAGTTGTGTTGACAGATAAATGGCTACAATGACCTCTGAGGGTGACTTACCATCTGTGGCACAGATGATCTGAGCACTTGACCAACAATGTCTATGGCAGTAGCAAGATTCACCTGCCACCCAACTTATTATGTAAAATGAACTACCACAGTGCATCAGTGTTTCTTTGTAGTTATTTTTGTATTGATTCCTGCATGAGTATCCTCATATTTTCCCTTTACACATCACTGTATGTAGTTGTAATTATCAAAACAACAACAACAAAACTCCAGATGATCGTATGTTGGGTTCTAAATGTCACATAGCCAGTTGTGCATTTTTGAACAGGACATTAATGAAACTGTTTAGTTCCTAATATAATACTGCAGTTTACGGTGAACTCAATTCAAAATCACGATATCTCATGTTGTAAGACTGGGGGTTGTGACACTGATTAGAATGTAATGTGGTCTATTGTTAAACCAATGGAGATTTTAAATGGCTAAAAACTGAAAATAACTTTATTAAAGCATATTCTGGGACTACAGAGTGATACCGGGACTGGCCCAGCAGTTTTTGGTTTTGTTTAGAGACTAATTATTGGAAAGAAACATGATGGGCTTGCCATTTTTTCCATGGTAATCATTGTTTTGTTTTTGTTTTTTATGTCACTTCCCAAGTCTCATAAATAAATAATCGGAGGAATTAAAACATTTCTTCTTTGTACATGTTGTACTTTATAAACTCAAATTTTCAATGTCCAATTAACATACTAAAACTACCTACAAAATTTCAATTGAGCTAACAAGATCAGCTAGCTCCAGTGCTAGCTCCCTGTACACAATCAAATAGCTCCTGTGCTAGCTAGCTCTCTTCACACGACCAGCTTTAGCTAGTTACTGCACAGTTTGGCTTCAGAGCTGGTGATTAATCTCCCAATGATGTGCCTGTGACAATCTGAAGCACAAGGGTTGGTCCGTTTGCCTCCCAGCTGAGCAGTAGTAAAGTCACATAGCAGTCTTCAGTTAGCATCGTTCATCATGTGCTGTCCATGCTCCTCTCATCAGTTCTGTTGGGCTGCTGTGGTTTGCTCAGAAATGCAAAAGTCTGGACTCTGTTAGAAGGGCTAAGGTCTGGTAAAGAGATTGGTGGGAATCATTTTTCATTGTTTAAATTGTACATAGAAACGGAATAGCAGTTGTTCATAAATTGAGGAAACGTGAGAAACGTGCAGAAGAAAAATATAGACGTAAAAATAAGCTGACAGTTGGAGTTTTAAAAGAGAGAATTCAATTAAGAAATGTATTTATTTATTTTTCTTATTCATGGGTTTCAGTAGCTTTGTGCAAATGTTTGAGACTTTTTTTTTTTCAAATATAATGAAATAAAAATATTACTAAATGAATTAGGCTATTACTAGGGCAAGAGTGTGCATTATTCTTTGACGTTTGCCATTTTTTTCATTATTAAAAGAAAAATTCTGGGTTCCACCACAGTTCAGCACATTTGGACTTGTCTGACATGTTCTCCTCAGGTCTGTTCCAATATCCTCCAGTTTCCTCTACTATAAAAAAACATGTACACCTCCTCAGGACTCCCCCCGTAAATTAAATAATGTTTGTAGCCCAAAAATGTAATCAAAATTGGTTGAAGAGTTTGAAGTGCATGAAAAACTAACATGAACAACTGAAAATTAAATGAATGATATAACAAAAGATAAGTGAAGAGACCGATAAAAATCACAAAATAAGTACTTTGATATGGTTAACATAGGGCTGGGTATTGCCAAGAGCCATCCGATACAATACATATCCTGATACAAGGGTCACGATACAATACGATACGTATACATGTTTATCTCAATACAGCTTCCTCAATACAAAACATAAAGATATACTTTACTGACCAAAATGAATCATTATGAAGCAGTTACCTTCAGCTCAACAGTTTCAGCCCAAAGTAGCAGTCCAGGGTCAGAAGTGGAAAATTTGTATGAGTTTAACTATCCTGATACACCTCACTGTACACCTCGACAAGCATATTGCCAACAAGTCCGTCACAATATACAGTATCCCGATATTGATACATGGAGTACAGCCCTAGTTAACATAAACCTTGTGTCATGATCTACTTGTGTAACTCAGATACTTGAGGGGGACAGGCATAATGAGAAAATGGCTCAATCCTGGCTCGCTCAGCTTTATTGTTTCAATGCACAGAGAAATGATGACCTCACTTGTCAATCCTTTGCAGAGAGCCGTTTAAATGAAGTATGTTTTTCCTGTCCAGGAGCGTACGTTCATGCTTGAAGAGGAGAGTGAGAGCAGTGGGAAAGGCCGCTGCCCGTACGACCCCAGCAGCCCCTGCACTTCCACTCTGTCCAGTACGTATCATCAAATAGATACAGTATATTGTTGTTCTTACTGAGCGTGCATCTCAATAGAACTGACTCATAACCTTCAAAATTTTAAAGCAATGAAAACATCAGTAGTAGAATGAAACACATTTTAATTTCTATTGTATGTATTCTTAAATTTAATACATTTAGTAACATTTAAACACCATTATAAAAGCATAATGAGCTGTCCATGGTGATATTTTGACTCCAGATAGCCCTATATTAATTTGGGTTATGAAGATATTTGCATGTAAATATCAAACTACGAGCTATCAATGACTTTCTACCATCTTTTTGTGCAAATCAACTCTTCATGTCTTTTTAATTGGAGTCCTCAAAGCTTTATGAATGACATGTTTAATCCTCTTTTCAGCTTCTGATCAGCAAAAGCTATTTTTGTTCAGTCCTTGCTATTTCTGACTTCAAAAAGAGAGTTTTTGCACATTTAGACAGTGATATAAGTGACATAATTTCTTGAATTTCTTCTTCTTCTGTACAGCATTATGTCCATACTTCTGTCAGTTTAAACATTTGTACTGGGTTTATCTTATTGTGTTTTTGGGCTTAATGTCCAACTTTTTTGTGAAATGATACAAGAAATTATCTTTACGTTAATGTTAAACATCCAAATCAACCGCATAGGTTTAAAATTAAGCTTGAAAGAGATGTTTTCTGTAAAATCAACTATTCTGATGATTCTCTTTTATGATTGTTTCTCATCATTAGTTTAATTTCCTCACAGACATACATCGATTAATGTCTGTTGCACTGTTCCTAAAATTCCCGTTGACACCTACCACTTATCCTTGCCCATTTGTCTGTAGTTTCTTGCGATTACTGAAAAAACATATTGATATACAAAGTTAAAATCTGTTTCTTTTACAATGAAGAGGCTTATCAGTTCTCTAGTTTCCAACAGGTAGTCAATGAACCTATTTCTATTTCTAAGCTTTTTCTAGATCATTTTGAGGTTTACAATGAAGAAAATATAACTAACTGCTCTACATATGTCATAGTTTATTGTTACACATTAGGTCTCTACGGCGCTCCATAGTACTCACGAAAAAAAATATATTTATCTCGTAATTACGAGATAAGATCTCGTAATTACGAGATAACTTTCTCGTAATTACGAGATAGTTTTCTCGTAATTACGAGATAATTTTCTCGTAATTACGAGATAATTTAAAAGGCTTTTCCCACATTCTGTATATCCACACGCTTCGTATAGGCTAAGCTAGTGACTTATCCACAACGAGTAGTCTTTTCTGTGCTAGCTTGATGTTTCTAAATAGCTAAGATGTGCTTGTGGATTTCGTTATGTTAAATTAAGTGTCTGTGGTCTTCACTGCAATGTTTACGGTCGACAAAAAGTATGAAAATAGCCAATAACGTGACTGTCAACTCACGCTACAGTTAGCATGCTATTATAAAGACGGCCAGTGTGTGGAGCTGTTCACCCACCAGAAAGAAGCTAGTGGTAATCGGCAGTTTTTTTTAAATAAAACTCGATCTTCTTGACTGTTGACAGTCAGTCTCACTCATCCTTAGAAATGTGCGGCAGTTTTTCTGTGGCTCCAGCGTCTAGTTTTCAATTTATTGGCCAAAAAGAAGAGAAATGCTGCACATTTGCTACACTTCCGCATGGATCACCCAGAGTGGGTGGGTACTGCAAAAATGCCCGTATGTTGCAAGTCTGTTGCAGCACTTCTCTCCTTTATGGCCAAATAAATTGAAAACCAGACGCTGGAGCCACAGAAAAACTGCCGCACATTTCTAAGGATGAGTGAGACTGACTGTCAACAGTCAAGAAGATCGAGTTTTATTTAAAAAACCTGCCGATTACCACTAGCTTCTTTCTGGTGGGTGAACAGCTCCACACACTGGCCGTCTTTATAATAGCATGCTAACTGTAGCGTGAATTGACAGTCACGTTATTAGCTATTTTCATACTTTTTGTCGACCGTAAACATTGCAGTGAAGACCACAGGCACTTAATTTAACATAACGAAATCCACAAGTATATCTTAGCTATTTAGAAACATCAAGCTAGCACAGAAAAGACTACTCGTTGTGGATAAAGTCAAGAGCTTAGCCTATACGAAGCGTGTGGGTATACAGAATGTGGGAAAAGCCATTTAAATTATCTCGTAATTACGAGAAAGTTATCTCGTAATTACGAGATAAATATTTTTTTTTTCGTGAGTACTATGGAGCGCCGTAGGTCTCCTTTAAAATGCTGTGGTGTAGTAGCTCTGCCTTGTGCTGCCCTCCGCTGGTCACACGCTCACACTGCACACATGTGTTTGTGTTGTGCAGGAGGAGAGCTGTACATCGGTCTGTACACAGATTACTGGGAGAACGATGGAGCTCTGTGCAGGCTCAACAACCAGACCTACACCAGGACTGAGCGGGACGACCGGCAGCAGCTCAATGGTAGGGCATCTGACTCTGACATGTTCCACTACTGCTAATGTTTTGAACTGGCTAAGTTAGTGACTTTTGACATGAATCTGTTTTGAATATGTAATGTTTTAAGCCAGCAGCATTCAGCTGAAGTGTATTCTTGTTTTTAGAGTTTCCTTGGTCAATAATGCATTAAAGTCATGAAATTGATTTAGCAATAAATAAGGCATTAGAATGTAATAAAAGCATTACAGTCATTTCTCATGGTATATACATTTTAAATAACAGTTTGTCGAAAAAGGATTAGCGCAATAAATATGCATACTTTTAATTACCAGACAAAGTTTTCCTGAACATACACTATACACATACACAATATTCTCTAAAACCAGAGAACTACAGGTTATTGTGACATTTTATAGTCATAAATCTGCTAAACTGGGAGACAATAACTTCACAGAGCTTTTGAGCTTGTGTAATGTAAAAGATGCAAACAGTCTAATATCTTGTCACACTGGATTTCTCAAATATTTGTGAAGTAAAACACTTGGTGATATGACTTAAAATCTCTAATAGTTGATTTTACAAACTATGGGACCAATAATTGTTTAATTCTGTTTTAGACCTCTTTTAAAAACTCCCATGCTGCTCTCGGGTCCCTTTTGAATACTCACTGATTCTATACTTGGGTTTAAGGAGCCATGACTGTCTCTTCTTTTTAGGTTTGCTCCTTTTATCTACACCATTTGGGAAATCTTTAGGTGTGTGTTTCACATTCATAATATGAAAACCACAGCACGGTTTGATTCTGGGTAGTCCTTAGACCTGGTTGGTATTAATCAACTTCAATTCAGTTTAGTTTTTGCTTGACAGTACTGCATTATATACTGAATATGAAAACATTATCCACATTGCACTACAAGTATATTTCTCTGCGATGTTATAATGCCCCACTCCCACATCCCACAGCTATCCAAAAAAATGTTTGTATCTTTTTTTTTTTCACAGCGTAAAATATATTGTAATAATATCAATGAAAGGAGAAAGAAGTTAAGCTAAACACTAAAACAACTTTTGTGATGGCATATTATGTTTAAATAGCATTGTCTACTTTTGTTTAGTTCAAACTGGGCAAATGAGTACTAACTAGTTTCTAGTACAGGTGTGACATCAGCACTGATCTGTCCACTCAAAACTATGTGCTGATTACAAATACCTGCTAACAAACCAATCACATTGCTGCTCTTTACCCCCTGCTCCTCCTTTTACACTCTCTTCATGATTTTCCAGCAGCCAGGTCTGTTTGAAATGTGTTTGTGGGTGGAGTTTAGTGAGTTAGAAGTGGGAGGAGGAGCTTTATCACTAAATTAGCCTCAACATCCATTTTCTTTTGTGAGTAAATCATCACTGTTGTGATGTGATTTTTCTCCAGAGCCAAAGTTTGTGGGCTCGGCGGTGATCCCTGACAACGACGACAGAGAAGACGACAAAGTGTACTTTTTCTTCACAGAGAGAGAGCTGGACCCAGAGGGAGCGCACAAGGCAGTGTACACACGCGTGGGCCGAGTCTGCGCTGTGAGAATAATATCATCACCTATCTATGTCCTGCCGATAAACTGGCTCAAGGCTAAACGTCTCTGTTCTTGTCTTATGTTTTCTCAGAATGACCAGGGAGGACAGAGGATGCTGGTGAACCGCTGGAGCTCTTTCCTGAAAACTCGTCTGATCTGCTCTGTGTCAGGACCCAACGGCATCGATACACACTTTGATGAGCTGGGTATGAATTCAGTGATGTGACAGTAACACTGTAACATAACAAATCCACACAAATGCAGAATTCTTACGTGACACCAATTCTGTACCAAGTCATTCCAGGTTCTATGTTTCAGACTCAAGGTTTTTTATTATTTCAGTAAAATTCCTACTTTGTACTAGCATGCATTAGCCAGTTTAATCTCACTTCGTGAAACCTTCTGACATTGCACTATTAGGATTTGTTTGTTCCATGATAGTCAATTGCTAGGAGGCAACAGCCTGGCTGCCAGCGTTTCTTTAAAATAATAAAAGTTTGGGTTCTCCGGGATTAAGTTTCAAGTCTCTATATTATTTATTTAATTGTATTTCAAGCTCAAAATCAGACACTTAAAAGAAGCTGAATAAATGTGAATCCACAATAAATTAACAACTTATTAAAATTAGCCTAATATTATTATCCTACCACAAGCACATATCTGTGTTTTCATCACTGATGTTAATTCACATTTTATTTTATTAGTTGTTTTTTTATCTCAGGATCAGAAATTTGATGAATATTTCTAAGTAGCAAATACACTTGTGATAACGATCTGATGTATTTTCTTTGTTTTCAAATGCAGAGGACGTGTTTGTGCTCCGGAACAAAGATGATAAAACCCAGAAATCTTTGGCCTCTTCAGCACAACCAGGTAAAAACTAAAGCCATTCTGTGGACAAAAGTTGACACAAAATATGTTGCTTTAAGAAAAAAAGTTATCCCAATTTTCACTAAATTCTGTTTTTGTTCTATGTTGTATAATTATGTGACAGAAAGCACGTCTGATACAAAGTCATGTAATTTTATAGCATAGTAGTACTAGCTAAGTGCTACAACATGAGGTGCCAACGCAAACATACAAGAAAAGCTTAAAGGACAGTACTAGTAATGCATAATATGTACTTTAATGCTCTAACTATATTTGTATCTATCTATTCTAGTGCTGTGTTAAAGGCTACGCTGTGTGCATCTACACTATGGAGACATCAGAGCTGCGTTTAACGGGCCCTTTGCCTTCAGAGAGCGACCTGAACACCACTGGAGCCTGTACGAGGAGCGCATCCCCTACCCCCGCCCAGGATCTGTACGTACCCCAGCCCAAACTCTCATCCCTTACCCCCGCCCAGGATCTGTACGTACCCCAGCCCAAACTCTCACTAATACTGTTCACTTAAATTCCCATCAGGCTGCGACATGGTTTTTGAAACATATTACGTACAAATGAGCTTTTGATGAGCTCCATTATTATGAGCTTGATTTTAATCAATTCTAGGACATTTGAGTAATTACTGTTCTCACCTTTTCTTGTGATTTTTCAAAACATTCAAATTAAATTAGATTGTTATTTGGTGAGCCCTAAATAACAACATAATCTCTGAGGTCAACACCAGGTCATGCATATAGAGCTCAAAGATTTCACGTATTCTACTTGTCATGTGCGGGTTGTTTTTTTATTTGTGGGTCAAGTTTAGATGAGCCAAAAAAAAGAAATCTTTTGGGTTATGGGTGGGTAATGAGAAGCAGACTGCAGTACTACATGTATGTACTACACATACAAAGGTGGATAGACAAAGTATGTAATAAGTAAGAGTACATTTGCTTTGAAACATTACTCAGTGAAAGTACATAACAGTGTTCTGAGGATTTACTAAAGTAAGAGCAAAGAATATACATATATATTGGGGGAAACTCAAGCAAGCGTAACTTTACAAGTAAGTTCCAGCATGTCACATAATTTTTTGTAATTATTTTTTCCTCTTGCTAATCTAATTGGAAGAGCAAACCATTAAAAATGCACAAAATCTAACTCAAAAAAATTCAGACAAAAAAATGCAACAAATAATTAAATTCAAAGATCCACAGCCATGCAAGAAATACATATTTCTTGTTAACCCACATTTATGACATTTAAATTTAGTCAGTGGGAAGAGGAACCAAAAGTTGTTTTGAAGTAAGACTTAGGTAAAACATGTTACTCAAGGGAGTAAAAGTAAGCTTTAAGAACATCAACTTTTCTCTTTGCCCCAATTGCACATGCTAAATACAACTTCAGGGGGCAATGCTAAAACATTTAAAATCACAAAAAGTCATTTCTGCTCGATATGTATGTGTTTTTTTTTTAAATCGCCTCACATAAACTTAGCTAACCTTCTAAAACCATACAATGCTTACTATCTCTGATGCTGTCCTGTGTGTTTCAGTGTGCCAGTAAGATGACAGGCGGGGCCTTCTCCAGCTCTAAAGAGTTCCCTGACGAGGTGTTGCGTTTTGTGCGCTCTCATCCTGTCATGTACCGGCCGGTCCTGCCCCAGCACAAGAGGCCCGTGCTGCTCCAGACTGAGCCGGGACAGAGGAGGCTGACGCAGATTGCTGTGGACCGTGTGCAGGCACAGGACGGACACTACCACGTGCTCTACATTGGGACAGGTACATTTGCAGAAGAAGTCAAGATTAATTCAATGTCATTTTAATTTTGAGAAGAGAATTGATACATAAGTCAGCATTGATTTTTTGAATAGATCGGCTAGGAAGTATACTTCTAATAAACAGAGACCTTTAGTTGTTTAGTAAATGCTATACTGTATTTGCCAAAACAATAATGAAACTGTTGGGAGTCCTGACTCAGGATGCAACGGTACTTTTATGACTTCTAAAAAAATTTTTTTTTTTAAGTACCAACACTTCTCCGAGAGGTTTTGACAGGACTACATGGTGGCACAGTGGTTGGGCCTCAGAGCAAAAAGGTCCTGGTTTTGACTCCTATAGTGGGGGGGACTACTGGACATTTTTTTAGTAGTAGAGGAAACCGGAGCAAACTCATGTTGAAGTATTTTGCAGTCTATAAAGTGTTTGAGGTCTACAGTTCACAGAGGGACAACATAAGCTGAGTCTGACTGCTGCCTGATCCGCCACCTGCTTTTTTCTGTATCAATTTAAAGTTACACAGACCCAGTCCTGGCATGTTGTTGTTGTTGTGTTTAGATGACTCTGCGGTTCTGAAGTTTATCACCATCTATAACAAAGACACAGACACCATGGAGGAGGTGCTGCTGGAGGAGCTGCAAGTCTTCAAGGTAAAACGGTGAAAAGAATGACTATTTATAGATACAGACAATACGATACACTACAGTATATGTGTTGCAACTGATGTTTTTTAACTGTATTTAGAATGAGTATCGTTAAGCTTTTTAGAATCATTGTGTTGCATAATGAATTATGTCTATTATCTGTATTTTCTTCAGCAATATACAGATAATATGCTTTATTAATTTTTGTCCCCATCTGATAAAACAAATTAGTCAAATCAGTCATTCCGATTAGTCAGGCTTGGTTTGTGTAAAATATTTAGTAGAATTTCTTGATTTGTGCATTCTTGTAGTGGTCACTCAAGACTACACGTATCAAGACCAAGACTTTTCTGAGACCACAGAGTCCCAAAACCAAGACAGAACCAAAACCACTTAGGGTCAAGACCAAGACAAGACCAGACTGAGATTGAAGACTGGTCTTAAGACCAAGATCGGTCTCGAGCACTACACTTTTTAAGTCATTACAGGTCCCTAAAACTAATTTTAGTTAAATTACCTTCACCTTTTAAGGAGGAATTGTCAAAACCCAAAATATGCCAAAATGTCACCAACAGCAAACATGCTATTGACCTATTTTGTCCCGCCTACTTTTCTAGGACGTGCACTTCCTGTTCAGCTGCATTTAGCCTGTAGATTTCAGTCGATGGTTTTTTTTTTAACTGTCATTATATTTAATTAAAATTTCCCCACAAGACAGACAAACAAACGTGTTAGCTACCTTAACAGAGCTAAACAGGAAGTGCATTTCCAAGCCAAGGCCAAATAGGGTCAATACTTCTCTACATTTTAACCAAATAATTTTTTGATTCTGATGTTCTTTTGTGAATAGCATTTGCTCACTTATAATTTATAATTTCTCACAAAAGTAGAAAGCTTCAGCTCAACAAAATGTCCAGCCATTTGCTTGTGCTCCAAACAAGTTCAGATTAAATTTAGACAATTTTAGTCAGGTGTTTTAAGGATTTAGGCCAGAATGGTAAGGGGAAAATCTATTTGTCTTTGTAACACTTCCAAATGTGTTATCCACCTGGACTACGTGTAGATTTTGATGTGGAAGCAGCATTATAACCTGCGCAATTAGCATTTTTTCATGACAAACCAAGCGGGCCATAATCCATTAGCTGACCGTTCTGCATGGCGCTGCTGTGTTCATTAAAACCTGATTTGTGATGGATTGAGTGCAGCAGATAACTTCTCTCAGGTCTGCGAGGTTCATGCTTGTAATGGGCTGTACTGAGTGTGACTGATGTGTGCTGTCACTCACTGTCCTTGTTTACTGAGACTGTGCATGTACGCGGAACACAACACCTGTATGTCGACTACAGGCATCACTGTAACAAATACTATACTTATGCTTATTCAGAATATCATCATTTTGAGTAAATGTATTTTTTTTTGTTGTCTTGATATTACTTGATTTCGATACCAAAAAAAACAAACTCAAGGTCCTATGAATAATTGATTTTTTTTAACTCAGAGATTCCACCTTAAAGCCGCCAGGTATAACATTTATTATGACTTTAAGCATCCCGTTACATATACTGATACACCTCCCTGTATTATACACGTATTGCCAACAAGTCTATCACAATATATCCTGATACTAATACAACGAGTACAGCCCTATTGTGCACTTTATTAAACACTGGGTCTAGTTTTTTGATACATTAATTCTTTGATTTATGCTAGATCATTTACACCTAGCCTATATTCAATTCTATAGAAAAATGTGTTCCAGTCCTTTATTTGTTAACACAGAGAATACTTTTGTTTTCACAGCTTCCCACCATGATTCGAGAGATGATCATTTCTCCTAAAAGAGTAAGTCCAGTCTCACTTGCAGACTGTTGTTTGTCCTGCAGCTCAGTGTTCTGACCACCAGAGGCTGACAGTGCAACACAAACAGTCCAGCACTCTCACGTGTCACATGAGGTGCACTCTGCTTCCTACTTCATTTAAGCCCAAGGACATTCTGTTTACACACGTATGTCACATTTAAATCAAATCAAATCAAATCAAACATGGGAAAAAGGGAACTAAAATATATGCTTTCAAATCAATATAATAATGTTTATGTGGACAGTTCTATCAGATTTCAAAAGATAAGCAAGTCTGGGCTTGGTCAGTACATAGATGGGAGCACGAGGTGTCACTGTGGGAAGGCTAGTGTGAATTGTTTCTGTGTCCTGGGCAAGACACTGGCTTAACCCACCTTGCGTACACTGGGTGGTGGATGATTGATTCTAAAGCACTTGTCTTGGCAATAATATAGAATTTTTAGTGCCAATGTTGGCAGTTTGGCCCTCCACCATTATTCTGGATTTGCATATGGCCCTCGAGTTTAAATAATTGCCCAGCACTGATATATATAGACACTATTTAGTTTGTTCTGTGCTGAATTATGTTACATCATCATAAACATGTAATTGTAAATATGCTAATGTTTAATTGCTGTAAAACCCACGTATGAAATGCTAAGTGAAAAATACATATTGAAGATCATCATCAGTATCTTTGAAACTACTCATACTAAACTCAGTGTAAAATTAAAAATAAATTTACAAAAGTATGTTTTAATTCAGTGACTGCACAGACACATGATTATTTATACATATTTCCCAACTCGTGGTCGAGTGGTTCAGTTCAAACAACCTTGCTTTTAATGCTCAATAATGCTCACTTTAAGAACAGTACGAGCTAATGGGATTTAGGTTTTTAGTTTACAATTCTGAGAGACAAACAACACTAAGAGATGTCACACTTTAGATCTGTGGATAGATAAGCCCACTGACAATAAGAATGCAAGCGTTTCAAAGTAGTTACAACACCTACAAGTGCATACCCATCAGCAAAGATGTTACATAGTGCGTCTTTAAATTAAGAAGAGCTCATCAAAAATGTAGGCAAAAACATAAAACATCTTATCTGACGCATTATACCTCTTTTGCTAATTGCACTACAGTGACACACCTCCACGTCTGTCTCCCATAGCAACAGCTGTACGTGGGCTCGGAGGTGGGCGTGGCTCAGGTACGCTTGCACCAGTGTGACCTGTATGGATCTGAGTGTGCAGACTGCTGCCTGGCCCGGGACCCTTACTGCGCCTGGGACGGACTCACCTGCTCCAGGTTCTATCCTAACGGAGTCTACACCAAGAGGTAATGCACAACTTGCTGCTGGAGGTCTCACAAGTATTAATGCTAAAAATAAAATAAGAATAAATGTGACCTGCCAGTTTTAGAATGACTTTGAGCTTTATCAAAACTTGTTTGAAATCACTAACTGTGTTTCTTGCACTAAAACAATTATTGAATTATTACATTTATTATTTACCATAGTAAAATTGGATACATGATCATATATATTTTGGATTTATTAGTTTTATTGTGTGTGTATATGAATTGACATTACCTGAACTAAATAGAGCATTAAGACTATTTTCTCTCAGTTGACACAATCTTTTGTTTGACTTGGACAAAAAGGGTCAGCACTGGTCACTTAACAGCAACATTATAAAATGCATAAACATTATAAGATCAATTTATAATGTTGCTGTTAATGTTGATGACTTTACTTTAAAGTAGGGTTTGGCCAAATTGTGTACTAAAACCGTTGTCCAAAGCTTCCATTATCTTGTTCCCAGGTGTGTATCTCATCTTGTGTATTCTCTGTATATTTGTATTTTTTTGCAACGTTAACTTGATTCATTTTTCCATCACCCATAACGCACTAGGTGTTGATGTTTTCACTGTAATGTGGCTGGCCAGACATGTGCCTGAACCTAAATGTTCTTATTTCAAATGATGATGGCAGTACAAATACTCCACCCTTATTCTTCTTCTTTTTTTTCTCTCCCTTTCCTTATTCATCTCCTCACACTGATCCTACCTTAAATGTCAACATGTTCTCACTCCAGCACAGCACAGGTGTTACCTAATATCAACACCTTCTTTTCACCCTCCAACATGACAAAACGGTGATTTGGGAAAGAATGAGAACACATTATGTTTTAACCCATTGTCATTTAATAATGTACGTTTTAATCTGGATTCAAAAAGTGCTGTAGTCCTTTAGGCGTTTAGTTCATTCATCAGTCAATGGAGTGTTAGTCAACCAAAATGTGTTTCTATGTATCTTCTCACTGTAAATGACATCACATGAATCTACAGTACATTAATTTATACTTGATAAATTGTTAATGAATTTTCCACTTGGAGCTTTAGTCCGAGTGCAGCAGATTTCAGTCTCCACGTTGTCACCAAAAGCCACCCAGCCACATCAAAATGCACACTTGCCCTTTAAGACTTATCAAGATTCATTTCTTGCACAAATACATCAATAGACAGCTATTACGCCTGGTTGAATTAAGTATTTAAGATGTATTTAAAGTCTTCAATTGTTTTTTAGAATGTAGACCAATCTCAAGCTTTGACCTGCTTTGACTGACGCGTTCTTATGTAGAAAAGGGCTGTCATTTTGAGCCCTTTGTGCCTCTCTCACACTTGCATCACATGTTCAAAATACTTTCTCTCTTTGCTCTCTTTCTTAGTCCGTCGATTCAGGCGCCAGGATGTTCGCCATGGCAACGCCGTCCAGCTGTGCAACGGGCTGCAAATTGATGGTTAGTGCTGAAAACAAGTGTGATGCTGTCGAGACTTACATGTGCCTTTGGCTTTGACAGTGTTGTACTGAGACTGAGCAACAAAAGGTGAAAGTGGCAGTTGGACTACATGCTGGTTCAGTATGTCAAATGTTAGCTTATGACTATGTTTACAGTCAAACTATTATTTACAGTTGTCACATCTGAGGGAATTTTTAATGCCAAGTTACAAGTGCATTTGCGTGGGATCCAGAACACACGCTTCAGCAAATTGCGAATGGGTGAGTGGGTCTGGTCACCACTCCCTCAGTCTGCCTTTCAGATCAACACCCCAAATGGGTTAGTTTATTTTGTGTGATGCACATGAAACATCATGGTCGTTTAGAAAAAAATCGAATCTAATCACTCACAAAGCATTAACTGCGCAGAAATCTGCTGTTTTTTCAGTTCCACGTGATATTTTTTCCATATTTGTTCATGTTTCATGTTTTTGTTTTTTTTGTCGTAAGCAGCCATGTTGGTTTCCATACGAGAGACGATGCGTGTCCCTGATTGGCTAATTATTCGTCTGTCACATCCACTCAAATTCGAAAGTGGGACATGGTGGCCAAACGATTATTTTGTATATATTGTCTGGATTTTCTTTCTTTTAGGGATCAAATCTTCAGAATTTCGCTTCATTCATTTCATGTTTTTTTTTTTTATCAGTGTGTTATTGACCATCCATAAACAGAATGACAACAATACAGGTTATTACTAGATTTCAAAGGACAATTACAGTACATAATCTAGACTTGTTTTTGTGATTGAGATTTTTAAGTGACAGGACATTGGTGCATTAAATAGCATTATATATCTATGTTTTGCACTAAAAAAACATAATTATGTTCGTATATAGCCTACCTGACTGTGTTTCCCTCATGTTGTGCGCAGGAGAGCAGTGGCAGCATGTGGAGGAGAAGCACGTCTATGCAGTGGAGAACAACAGCACCTTACTGGAGTGTGTGCCTCGATCTCTACAGGCCAAAGTTCTCTGGTTTGTCCAAAGAGACGGCGACAAGCATGAGGTTGGCAAACCTAAACAATCAACATTAAGATCAATGAATGAATGAATGAATTTTGGACAGACTTACACATACTATGCATAAGACTAAACAACTCACCCTGACTATTGTAAAACAGCATTTGTTGTCTAAATAACCAAATTACATCTAATTTGTTGACCTCCCAACTCTCATTCTTCACAATATCATTTCAGAAGTAACCCTGGACTCTGGTTTCATGACCTCATTTTTACAATAGTCTTGGCCAAAAAGCAAGCAAAGAAAGAAACAAAGACCATTACAAAAGGCACTGAATAGTCACGGTTCGTAAATGTGACTACTATAAGTTGACACTATTTGGAACAACTAAATATAAGCCACACCAAAAACAGTACATTGTAGGTCATAATATACTAGTAAGTCAATGAGAATGTATTATTTAGTTGCATCATTTTATAATATGCACGCAGAGTTCAAAGCTTGTGAAAATAGTAGCGGCTTGCTTGAACTTTAGATGCACGTGACTTCGCAGCATTCAGGTTTTGGCAGTGAGTGGCGAAATTGCAGTATGTCAGTGCAGAGTTGATGTTCAATTGGATCAGTGTGGGACTCCCAAGTCATTTTTTCTTTACTTTTCTATTCTTGCTTTTATGTAGACAGGGACAGATACAGACTTTATATCTGTTTTTACACTGTACAAGATAAAATGATATGACACGACTAACACCATTAATATAATATGCATAATTCAGAGCAGCCTTATTATTACACACTGCATATGGAGGTGTGAACAGATACAGCTGGCATTAAAGAACCTTCTCGGAATGTTTTCAAGCTTACAATATGTTGCTATTAACCAAGGTTTTAAAGAAGATGAAATAGACCGTATTTGTCAACTGCATTAAACAGATACGTGTTCATTTTACTTAGACATTACAAGTGTGACTTTAAGGCAGATGTAACATGGGGAAAGAGAAAATTTGTTTCATCTTGGTTAACAATCACTGCAATCACATTTGCTCTGTTTCAACAGATTTTGAGGTATATTTAACAAGCCAAGACAGAAGCTGTAAGAGGGTTTTTAAAAGATCAACTTGATTGTCTCATGTAATGTTTTGATTGTACAGGCTGGAGCAACTTCAAACTTCAGAACAGATTTCAAGTTACAGTATATATATTACAGTTACATTTTGTTAGGCAATAAAATGTGATTTTTAGCAATAATAATTTGCACTTGTTTTGATACTATTTTAAAGGCTACTGTCCATATACAGTATACTTTGACAACCCTCTTTGCATGTCAGTTTATGCAAACAAATCAAATTTTGATAATTTCCCCAAAATCTAATAGTTGAAATGACTCCAAGCTTAATTACTCCAATACTTCACTAGTAACAATATAGGTTCAACCATTGCCAACTGGTCCCTGGTGTATAATAAATACCATCAAAATAATAAAATACCATAAATCCTCTAAAAAGTCCTTCTCATTGGTGTGAGGAAGTGTTGAAAAGGCAGCCAGGATTAAAATGAAAGCACCATAGCTGCAGACTAAGCAGTGTCTCTCCACACTCTCCTGCCTCTTAATGTTTATATGAATACTTACAAAACACACAGTTAAGCCTGCCAGACTCAAAACTGACTCAGACAAGTTTATAGAATATCTTGGAGAGGCTGAGGGTTTGGTGGCTATGCTGCAGCATTGGTAAATCAACTTGTACCTGAATTTACCCTACTAAGACAGAATTTGTAGGTTTTTTTTAGATATTCTGTCTGTGCTCCTGTCAGAAATAGTGTGTGGCTGCAGAGCCTGGGGATTTAGGCTGCATGATGTGCAACAGAATCAAATTCACTATCGCTGCAGTTACACAAGGAAATCAAACCCCTATGCAAACAACAAAATATCAAGTTTTATTCCGCAAAAGATTTAGTTTAACTCTCTGCCAGCTTGTTCTGAAAAGTAGTGATTCTTACATTAGTCTGTGTGTTGTAAATGTTCCCCTTATGTTCCCAGGTTTAAAAAGCACATAATAAACTCAACTACTTTTTTGAGTTTTCAATCCTGCTTCCTTGTCACAAACACAGCTAAAGTTTTGTCTGTGAGATATTTTTTGTTCTGAATGCCCTGATCTGTGATACGAATGATAGATCTGCACCATCAAGTTAGTTTGGAGCATTTCTGCAGCATTAGCATCAGGCAAGATCAATTTGATTGTTTTTTTGATTGTAATTAAGTTTGCATCCAGTAGAAGACGCTATTGTGATTCCTGACATGGGAAACAGATGACTTGTTTGAAGAATCAGAACAACAGAAAAAATATTTGCCCTTTAAGTTTACAAGTTTATTTTTCAAATGGGTAAGAAGTTATTTAGGAACATTGTCAGGTGTAAGAATCCACTGGGATCATGGAGGCTTTTCTGCATCTTCAATTACCTAATGTCCCCATTAGAGACCACACCATATACGTAGGTACCTGGAAAACATAGGTACACAAAGGTATTTTTGCATTGTTGAACTTTTTTAGTTCCAGTCCTTATTTCTGGTGTGTTTAAACAGCCTTACAGATGCTCATTTAAAGCTAGACAGACCCACTTTCAGAAAATGTTGTTAGTTATTCTGACTAAATGGGAAGGATTAAAGGGAAGAATGTTGGGACTTAGTTTTTGGTGCTTTCATGTGTAAAATTGCTGTGAGGTCGCAGACTAGAGCAAACCCTAAACAACTATTACAGGCTATTCATGGTTGAACCTACTCTTCTTCACTCCTTCCTTTTGTTCTCCACAGATCCGCGGTGACGAGCGAGTGATCCTGACCTCCCACGGCCTCCTCTTCTTGCGGGTGAAGAGCTCCGACGCTGGCCTGTACGTGTGCCAAACCGTGGAACATGGCTATGTCCACACCCTGCTCCGCATGACGTTGCAGGTGCTCAGCGGCAACAGAGTGGAAACCGCCATCCGCAACCCTTACGCCAACATCGCCAAGACCAACACACAGTGCCACCACCAGCCGTCTTCATCCTCACCAGGCCCCAGCATCAGCCCCCGAGTTCCGCCGCCCCCTCCTGGTCACAACACCAGACTGTGGTACAAAGACTTCCTGCAGCTGATCGGTTACGGAGACGCGCAAAGAGTGGAGGAGTACTGCGAAAGGGTTTGGTGCTCCGATAAGAAGCGCAAAAAACCAAAGAGAAGATATGTTGCCATGGAGAAAAGATCAAAAGGAAGAGGAGAAGAAGGCTCCAATCGCGCACCCCGGCACACAACTGATACCTAAGGGGCGTACACACAAATGTATCCCAAAGGTCAAACTTGCTCAACGTTTCATCTCGTAATAGCTTTTCTTTTGACATGGCTTCGGACAAGAACTGCAAACAACAGATTTTGTGCTACGTCTGTTAGGCAAAGACAGAAGACTTTAAAGATATGGGATGAGATTGAAAGATGCATATCAGCTTTAAGCCCTGTTCAATGTATGTACATACTGCCAAATGTTCGTATACTATTAGCATTTGAAATGTTTTTGTACTCTATAACTTATTTTCTCTTTGTGTTTAGATGTTGTGAACTGGAAAATGTAGTTGCCAGCTCTGTACAGTGAGAAATGCAATGATAAGCTTTATATTCATAATCAAGACTTGTTTCCACTGACTTTCTTTGATTCAACTGGAGGTTTGCAGGTCAGATCAGGATGTCCACATAATGAGGGCCATAACAGTCTTTCAAATATAACTAAATATATTTTCTCTTTGTTTACTTTTTAGTCACAGCTTGGTCTCTGGTTTTCGACCTTGTTTTCGACCTGGCTTGACTTGACTCTCCAGACCCCAACACTGCAGTCTTAGCTAATGTTTCTGTTTAGCAAGATTTGGGTTAGGTTTACGATATTGTTCGTTATGTTTAGGCTCAGGGTTATGAGTGTTTAAGGTTATGAAAGTAAATGTTAGCTAGATGCTACAAAACAAATATAATGTCAAAGCTTTCAAATTATATTCACATCTTAATACAAGCTTTTTCTTGTCTCATTCTTTTGACAAATACATGACATTTGTTTTAACATGAATAAATTAGCAGTCTACTGTGCGCCAAAGAGACTTACAAACAGAAAAATGGAGGAGGAAAATGTCTAGGTACTATTCATTAGACTGCAGTCTTCAGGTTTGCAGAGTCAACCTTCTCCAAAATCCAGCTGGACTAACAGTTGTGCACATCTTGGTAGGGTCTTTAGTACAAATTGTTTTCCACAAAGATCGAATAAATCATAAATTTGTTATCACATAGATTTTATGTGACATAGCATTCTTGATTCTTTATTAATATTGCACTCTGGGCATCAAACATTTTAAAATTTGACCAAAAAACTAAACTTAAATTCCAACATTCTGCAGTATTTCCCAAACAATCCAAGATCAATGTAGATTTTGGCTAGTTTTTTTTTTAACTAGTTTTGTTCTCTGTTTTTGTTGTAACCCTAACCTTTGTTGTTCTTGTTGTAGTAAGACATGTTAGACCAATATCATTCATTTTAAATTGGTGACATCTTGGAAGACCATACTTTTCTGTTTAATGTATTTTTTTATCCCATAGAGACATCAAGGTCACTGATTAGAAAAAAAAAGGCATTTTCCAGTGACATTAAAGTCTTCATGGGCTACTGTTCTACTAATTTGGCCTCATTGGGTCTGAAAATCTCCAAAATTTCCAAACTGTCACCAAAGTCTTGTTATTGGAGTGTGACAATTTTAAAAAGAACACTCTTATGGAACGAGCGAACAAAAGATTGGCAAAGTAACACGCCCTGACCTGCTTTGGAGGAACATGTTGTGCTCTTTCAGACAATAACACAGTGGAAACAAGGCTTCATTTGACTTCTTTCGAAAATGCTTCTATTTAAGCAATTGTGAAAGCTTTTACTGTAGTTACATGTTCTAAAAAGTGTTAGTTGTTGTTGTGTTGTACATTTTGTGGGTCATGTATTGACCAAAAAAAAAAAAACACACACACACACACACAAAGTCAGCCATGATGCCTGCTCCCCTCCTTTTGCTCTAATTGCAGTTTAATGGACTTATGTTAAAATAACTGCAAAAAGAGACACTTTGCTCCCTCGTATGGACAGACTCGTGACTGGTGGTGCCGTTAGCGAACATGCTATTGAGCTATTTTGTTCAAAGCAAAGACGACGCGAACATTAAACACTGATGTGAAAGTGAGCGTTGTGGTGTCGTGATTATATATGGTTTTATTAGGTTGCAGTGCGTTGGCTATGTTTTATAAAGTAATGAGAGCCATACAGCTTAATGGCTCACATAAATAGAACACATTTTAAAGTTAACCAGATCACTCATCTGTGTTAGCTTCCAATACCAAAACTCTTCTATGTTAAGCAGAACGTATCTTTCTAACCAAGTTGAAAGGCTAAACGTGAACTATTTTATTACATTGCAAACACCTTGCTTTGCAGCAAGGAAGCTTAAACTTGTGTCTGCCTAGAGCTAGGCAATATATTGAAATTTAGATATCATAATGGTTGTTTTGAAGATATGGAAAAATGGTTGTTTAAAGATATTAATGAAGAATGTTACAACATTGTAAATGTTTAAATAAGTGTAGAAAGTGATATTTTCGTCAATTGGCCATTCATTGGTGTCTTAGTTGCCAGTATTTTTTATAAGTTATAAAGCCCATTGCAAATTTAAATTCTCGTTTAGATGCACTTTTTCTTTAGTAATTTAGCATGTAAACCCAATGTCATCCAACTGCAGCCAAAATGGGGTGTTCCAGTGTAAAACGGGAACTCCTCCATTGAAGTTAGCGCTAGCACTAGGATTTGGAGGGACCATGAAGGTTTAGGGCAGGGGTGTCCAAACTTTTTTTCCCAGTGGGCCTCATTTTGAAAATTGTATGGACCGGACGGCAACATAATGCATGGCAATGAAGTGACCTAATTTTAATGAACTACCACACGTTTAATGAGGCATTAAACATTCATTTTATGTTTATATAACATTAAATTGTTTGTTATTTCAACTATAACAGAAGAATTTATCAAATTTGACATTAAAAACTATACTTTTTGTAATTTGAGCCATTTTGGCAGGAAGTCTGAGGGCCAAACACATTGGTTCAAGTGGCATTTGGCCCTGGCATTTTGGACATGCCTGGTTTAGGGGAATGGGTAAGTTTAGAAAAGGGGTAAGGAGAATGGGTAAGTTTAGGGAAAGGATATGGGTAAAGGTTATTTTAAAAATATAACGCTTTCAAGTCTTGTGAAGCACACAGGAACGCCCATTAGGGGCGTTCTCGAGCCTTATCAGGATTGCCCTAGCTGCAGTCAGACCCTACTCTGTAAACCTCTGAGTTTTTGGTCTTGTGAGGGCAGTTTGGGTCAAATATTCGGACAGAATATTGAGACATTAGATTTGACAAGGGGTGAAGTTTTAGTCGACTAATTGATTGATAGCACATCTGAAGTCGACCAAAAAAGTCAAGTACAAGCACATTTTTCTGACCATTTAACTTCAACTAATACATACCGCAATCAAGTGTGCCAAAAAAATTATTTATCCATTCGTGTCAATATCGCCCTCCTCTGTGTCTGTCCCATCAAGCGTCCAACACAAGAGTTGGAAAATCTGAAGTACAGATGCCTGTTCGCTCAAAAATCGTGCACACATGCCATTTCTGATGCAAAAATTATAGGCCCGAGCCATGCTGACACAACAATGCAAACAGTCCACTTTCTGGAGTTATATAAGGCATAGATGGGACACTGCAGTAGCACAAACATAAATGTCTTGACAAAAGTAAATAAATATCAGATATAATGTCTTTTCACTCAAAATGTTGGTTTAATCACCACTTTTTAGTAAGGCTGTTGCACAAAGTTTATAAAGATTTCACGTGACAATTACATGTGCAGATGCGCAAACTATTATTATTGTCGATCATTGTAGTCTAATACTACAGTTGACTTTTTCTAGTAACAATAAAGCATGTATTAGATCTGTATTAAATCTGTCTCACTAAAAAATATGGAAGTATGCTTTACATTCTAACATGAAATAATCAAAACAATTGATGGTTTGGAGCTTCACGTGTTGCTCTCATTCGGATTCTGCCTCACTCTGTACCTGCGTCTGCGCTCAGGGCATGTCTCATTTATTCCACACGGCTGCCATAGCAACAAGCTCTGAACCATTGGGCTGCTCAGCTCATCAAAGTGCTCGCGTTTCTCTCTGTCAACTTTACCAGTGGAGCTGTGGCCCCTGGGAACGGCCAAGCAACAGGCCCTTTCCGCAGTTCAGTTTTTGCTGCTGTAGTCTGGGAACCAATAGAATAATCAGGTCTCAATCAAGATTGAATTGGTTTAAACAAGGATGAAATCTATTTCTTAGCAGGTGTTTAGCACTAGATTCTGAGCTCTAGGTTCATAAGCTATTGGTGGGCCCCTAATAATGTTGAGAGCTTTTGATTTTAAAATGATTTTACAACATGCCTCAAATGATTACATCATGTATTAGAAAAAAGCATTTAAAATTGTTCAGAATTGTAAATTGGATTGGATTTACAGTAATAAAATGTTCTTGTGGGCGGCTGCGCACACCCTTCTAAATTAGGCCTACAAAAAACATTTCTTTTGTGATAAAGTGTTTACAAGCCTCAATAGTTTTAGAGGTCTTTATTGTGAATTTCAGTGAAATATAATAAGCTGGTAAAAAGCACAGTCTATTTAAAGTAAAATACTATGTAAGGGTAAGTACGTTTAGGAGTGCCCCAGTGCTGAAAAGTTTGAGAACCTCTGCCCTACACCAAGCTTGCTAAGCCATGTACAAGCAAATAAGAAAATAGTTAACCCAGACATTGACTTGTGAAGAAATGCTAGGAATTGGACTCACCCAAGTCATGATTTTCGTTTTTTCTTCGAATTTATCTAAGTCAACTTTTTTATACATTTATTTTGTATATGTATTAGTTTGTGAGCTGGCTCCTCTAACATTTCTTGCTTCATTTTGAGAATGTGGGCTGCATTTGTGTTTTAAAGTAAGAAGCAATGATTTCTCTTACTTTTCCAATAAGTCTGTAAATCTGTCTGATGAACACTGCATGTTTGTCAGACACATTAACAGTGTGTGCAAAACACCTAATCCTGTAGTTACATTAATAGCATTAGTAATGTTTCTTACATTGTTGCATTGTGACTGGGATAGTGTTATTTCTTCTAATTAACTTTCATTCATTTATTACCTCTGTCCGTGTTTCTGAGAGGTTTTGACTTGCGCGGCCTTATACAGGAGGCGTGTCTGCAACACTTTAATTTTTATTGATGTAGTGGACCGTCACTGTAATGAAACTTTCCGTAGCTCTGGACGTCCACCCATCAGTTGTTCGTGAAACATATTCACATGCAGTCAGGTCTTGCTCAAGTTCACGCTTTGTTTCTTCAAACATCTTGGGTTTACGGTGTTACTGAGGTGTTTTGGGTTCGGGCTCGGCTGTGTTAAATGTGTGCTTAAAGCTTGTGCGTTCAACGACGGTGGACAAGAAAACAAGGCTGCATGTCATTAGCGATAAACTTCCCAACAGATAGTTTTCTTAACGCTAGCATCATGCTTGGCACTAAATCCAAAGTGTTCCCAAACACCGGAGCGATATGAAGTTAAGGTTGCATCTTCTATGCACTCTTGAGCAGCGCCAGCGTCTCCCTACGCTTACCCACACACAACACCGCTCTTGCTCATGCGCTCACTCGTTCCCCTTGTAAACAAAATGCTGCTGCCGACACACGTGTACTTTAGCACATGTGCAAAATCGTTCGAACTATGCAGCGATCAAATTGAAGGGCCAGAATGGAACGATTTGACTCTTTTCGCAGAATCGTTCCATCCCTAATAAATGCCTATTAAGTTAATGAAAAGATTAAAGACATTTCTTGTTAGTCAAGACTAAACACTCTAACCGGTGGATTGACAAATCAGATAAAAGTATGTTGCCTGATTATGTTAACAAAGATGATGGTTTATGTGAAGAAAATAAAGAAATAGCACAGCATTTAGGAAACAATGTGAAATCAACACTAAACAATGCCAATGTCAAATGTATCAAATAATTCAAATGATAGAAGAATTGCAACATGCCTTGATGGCTCATTGTCATTGCTGCATGTTCATGTTCATGCAAATGAGACAGAAGATGAGATGTTATACAAATGTCTTCAGTATTTCACACAGAACCAATACACATCTTGGACTCATTCATCAATTCAGGTGCTAAATTGCATAAACTGAAAACAAAATGCATGTACTATTTGTGAGCAGTTTCTACTAATTTATTATTGGAAGATGCACATATAACATACTAGACAAAACAGATATGCACCACCTCAAATTTTGCATTTTTAGTGTCTGTGCCATACAAAAACATAAGCTCCCTTTATACCATTTTGCACATGAGCAAATGTTTGATAAATGAGATCCTTTGATCCAGTGAACAGCAATATTGACGGAGGTTTTGAGACTTGGTCTGTAGTACTAAATGCTGGACTCAAACATCTGTAATAAGGAAGCTCAGTATTTCAAACTGTCTGCACCGCTTCACTCTTGTGGCTGTCTTTCGACCTGAAACCAGTTTATTTGTGGCTGACCTCATGAGCAGAGGCTGCTGGGAATAGCTTTAAAATCTGAGCTTGAATGTGGAGCTGTGTAGGAGCCATAAAACATCTCAGACCAGGGCTACAGACACTGACCCACTCTCATGTCCTGACAGGCTGTAAAGAAAAGACCGGAGTATTGATCTGCTTGCAACACCATGAGTCAAACGCCATAAAAAGATACACATTAGCATAGCATTTTGACTTAAAAGACAAAATACAATAGTTCTATACTTGCTCTTTTTACATGTAGTATCTTTGTCTTGGCATCTCATGTGTAGGGAGTTAAAACAGTGCTTCTATCTGTTTGATATGAGAGAAGCAGATTGAGAAAACTAGACAAGAGGTGAGACAAAAGTGAAAAGAAAACTGCAGAGCCTTTATAAACAGACAGTCATTTTTCATCACAAACTATGATAGATGCTGATGAGACACAGCACTGTCGTCAGCATCCAAAAATGATATTTCCAGTGCATAACGAATCTTCCAAAGCCAATGCATTAAAATGCAGCCTATGGACCAGGGCTACTCAGTGTAATGTTGGAGGCAGATCAAGTGCGCTAACATCTGACCTGCGAGCGACTCTTCTTCCAAAAATTAAATATATAATTTTAGAGTAGCACTACTTTCAACGTGTCTGTGCCTGTCTTAGTCTTAATTCTGTGTTAGACTTGATTTGATTCTAGTTTAGAGTCTGGATTGGTCTATGTTCAGACTAGGGCTGGGCAATTAATCGAAAAATTGTGAGATCGAGTCTAATTGTCAGGGTTTTGGATAGATGGATAGATTGTTTTATTGTCTAGTCTTGCCCACATTTATTTTTGATTCAGTAAGCAAATGTCAATGTGTGGTATGTTTCAAACGCAGAATATGTTATTTTACAGTACTAATAATGCAATGTGCAAACTCAAGTTGTGTTAAAAATGATGGCCAATGCTACACCTCTGGCCCAGCAGCCAAAGCTAGTCCAAAAATCTGGTCCTCAGGAAAATAAAGTTGAAAATCCCTGCTATAGATTGATTTATGCTCCCCTCAGTGCCAAACGACACCAAATGAAGTGTAATCTCCAAAAACATGTTAATTATGATCTCTTCTAAAGTAAGGCTTTGCATGCAAACCAAAAACAAAACAAAATGCTTAAACGTAATACATTTTGGTGGAGAAAAAAGTCTGCTAATTTTGGCCTACAAAGGAAAAATTAATATTTTTTTTCATCCGATACAGTGGAACATTCTGGACAAGAACAAAAAAAAAACACAAACAAGTGGTGTCCTCCAGGAACATGTGGGGCCCTTTGGTCTTACTGAGTTTTCACCTCCACCCGGCCCTGGCTCCAGTGCTGAAGGTTTAATCTGTCTTTGTCTCTGTGCATCTTGAATACGTCTGCACAGTAGGGCGACAAGTGAAGGTTAAACATCAAATGCTCCTGTTGCCACCTCATAAGTGCAGTGAGATAGCATCAGGGAAGTGCTATCAGCAGAGACGCAGGCAGGCACGAGGCGAGCGTGGGATCTAAGACTGTGACCCCAGCGTGGGACGAGAGACGCTGAACACTAGTACGCAAACACAGAGATTATGGTATTAGGATGACTGTATGAAGAGTATGTACAATAGTTATCTCTCTGACACAGCTCTGACTAAAGCGTATGAGGCAGCAATTCAAAGCAGAGCAAAGAGGGATTTGTTATCTGACACAGAGTCAACATATCCCTAGAACTGAAAAGGTATGTCACGTTTTCAGCTTAATTAAAGTTTTTTTTTTTAAATATATCTTATTATTGTTCTCTCTAAAAAACACACCTGGAGTTAGACTTTGCTTTATTTTGTGTCTCTTAAGCTGTGGTGTGTCTTTGAGCTGATTCAGAATTGGTAGTTAGTGCGAACATTTTCAGAAGCAATGATTTAATTCACTCTAGTTTGATGAATCATGTTTTTTTTTCTGACATTTGAGTCATCTCTAAACCATTCATGATTCATTTCCACAAAACTCATTCTAAAAAATTCAGGTTTTAAAAATGTCTTCATTATAACACATTAGCAAGCTAGGTTTGTTTATCTCGTCTTTGTTTATCCTGCCTTTGTAATTCTGTTAATGGAGCATATGAATCCATGTTGTCAGGAGAATCAGTGTCAGGAGAATCATTTTCTTTTCAGTTATCTTGACATAAAAATGTATTATCTCTACCTGTCTACAAGCCTGATAGACTTGTTATGTTTACATACTGTATGTTTGGGTAACTAAAAGGCACACACTAGAAGGAAAGTCCATAAACTGTTGATAAAGTTTTAATGATGTATTTTTGGATATAGTTTGGAATAAATAGATAATAATAAAGCACATGAATGCAGAATCTTGGGTAATCTGTTGTGGCTGTGAGCATAATAAAGAGGTGTCTCTTTGTATTAGATTGCCCAGTGTTTGATTTTTTTATCATAATCTGTGTTATACACAATATTTGCAGTAATAAACTTGTTTCATACCTTGTTTGTGTAGCATCACAAATAGAACCACCAAGTACACAATTAAGCATCACTAGAGGTACCTGTATAAGTACCAATAATTAGTACAAATGATGCCACCATAATCCCTAATTATCACTCCAAGAGTACCACAAAAGTACCAGTAATTACCAGTAACTATCACTATAATTAATACTTAACTTGCCGGTAACTGTCACTTTAGTTACCAGAACTTGTGACTCTAAGTACTACTACAAGTACCACTGTAGTTACCAGTAAGTACCACTGGTACTAACACCAGAAGTACCAGTAAGTACCCCGGTAGTTACCTATTAACTAGCAGGCGGTACTTTAAAGTGTTACCGAATCTTGTTGCAATGAATAAGATAGAATGTGCAAAAATGTTAGGAATGGGCAATGAAGTTGGAATATATTTAACACAACCCATCAACATTTCACTCCCATACACAAAATGAAAAAAAAAACAGAATGATACAATTGTTCTTTGCTTTTAGCACCACGCACAGTAAACTCACTTATAGTTGTCCCAGCACGGCTCCCATACCTGTGCCACACATGCTCTGTATCTCACTATCCCAACTCATCCCATTGTCTAAATATTCCACAATACACAGGAGGCTCCCAGTGGTACAGCTTGCTTTTCTCAAGTCTCGATATCTATGGGAAAGCATAACAAACCCGCTGAGGCAGAAGTGTGAAGCTCGCGAGGGAGTGAAAATAAAAACCATAGAGGAGGGGCCGGATGACTGTTCCTCGGCTCCGGCTCTCCGAGGACCAGGCCATCTTTGAAATTCACCAGGAGCAGAATTGTAATTGAGTGTGACAACTAGGCCAGGTATCCGACTGGAGTGACGAGGCGCGGGAATAGCATAAAGCATGGTCCATAAATGTGTAATGCTGTTGTAGAGCCAAAGAGAATGAGAAGCGTCACTGCTCAGAGTGTTGACTCTCTTTCTAGGTCGAGATGACACGTCGAGCCTGTCATGGGTTTTTTTCAGACTCTTACCACACAAACACAGACAATTACACAATGTTTTGCCCTAAAGCCATACTTTGGTTACTACTGAGGACATCCTACTCTCTAGTGGCATCTCCGGCCAGCTGTTAGCAGAGGCAAGAGGAAATCAGAATAAAATTGCTGATAAACAAAAGCAGCACAAAAGCAAGTTTTTACAGTAAAAGCCAGCATGAACAAGGCACAAATGATTGACGCCATTTTGGGCCATTTATGAGGAGTTTTTTTTTGTTTATTTTTTTTTTTTTTACGTTTTTCCAGCACAAAAGAGCACAAACAATTGCCATAGTTTTTGTATAGATGTGCTGGGGGCTAACTTCATGCAAGTCAGCTCACACTTCCATGTGCACATGTATCCTTATTATATCCTGTTGTTTTGCGAGACTTAAGTGTAAAGCATGTTCTAGACTAAAGTCATCACATCTAAAACAGACCTATATGTTTGCTGGAAAAGCAGAGTTCACTTTAGAATCAGGGTTGCCAAATTTTCAGAGAGCAACAAGCGACCTAGCCTTTGAAAAAAAAGCTCAAAACAAGCGACTTCAGACCCTCAATAAAAAAAGTATTTAACGAATCAAATAATTAAACATTATGTGTCACAGCAGAACGAAGGTTAATGGTTTGACATATTTTAAATAGTATTTGATCAATAAAGGATTTAAAGCGTGAAAATGTGCTAAAGTCTATATTCTGTCATTAGTGAAAACATTTCTGGAATCAACTGACTGTGTGCACGGATTTCAGTTGGCTTGCGTACGTTCAGAAATGCTAACTTCTATATGTACAACCACTTCCTGTTAGCGTTAGCATTTAGACACAATTATGTCTCTTTTAAACTCACAAGTGTCCTCTGGTGAAATATTCCTCTAATATGTAAAGTCTTAACATGTTTTCTGTAACATTCACCACAACTGTCTGATCTAAAGAGGATTTATTGTTTTAAACTGATGTAATGAAAACCTCAATGAAAAGCATTGCACAGGAATGGTGTATGTATACAGGATGTAGTATTTTAAACCAAAACACGACAAATGCACTGAGTCAATTTTTAAAAAACTGCTAAAAGTCTTCTTGTTTATGACTTCAAAGTGTTTCTCAGGAGCAAAACTGCAACCCGCGACTGTCAAAATTCACAAGCGACTTTCCTAAAAAAGAAGCCCAAAGTCGCTATAAAAAAGTGGACTTAGAATCTCTCTGCTGCTGGATGGTCTGTCCCTCCCCCTCCCCTCCATGTGTCAGTCAAACAAACTCGCTCATTATTGGTTCATAAAAAGATTTACACTTTGCATTTCCTTTTATGGATAAAAGAATGTGTGGAGAGGGCGTGGCATGAGGTGGGGTCAAATACGCAGTTTCCGCTCCAGCTGTTAAAAAGCTCCTCATTCAGTGAAGAGTTTCTTCCTGCTCCTTTCAGACTTTACCTGCTCCTTATTCTATCCATCTGCTGCACTGAACAAAGCCACTTGTTAAGACATGGACATATGGTTTAGCTTTAGCTGCCTAGATTTACTATAAGTCTGTAGATATAATCAGTATTTTATATGTAGATTGGAGTTTGTATCAGTACATGGCGTAGAGTGATGTAGAATCATAAGGGGAAAAAATACATTGAAGAACTTCTAACACCTCCTTATGTCTGGTAATTATGCGATGTTAGGGTGAAACTGGTCCCGGATCTTGTTGCTAACAGTCATTAATCTGCTGTAATCACCACATGTGCACCACCTCCTCTCTTCTCCTCCTCCGCTCGTGTCCCCGTCCTCTCCTCTAATCCCTCTCTTTATCCCTCTCTCCGCTGCTCTCATTGCATCACTCTGACCTTTGCTCTGTGATGGCACTAACAGCTGGCCCGGCCTGTTAAACAACTCACACAAACACAAAGTACTGCTGTGAATGCTGGGAAAAAATGCAAGATTTTCTTGGGAAAGCCCAGAGTCACCACCGGTTATGCAAGAATTTACAAAGGACAATATACAGATAGGACAATAAATCCAAGGATGATGATGTAAAAGTGGATGCTTGGAAGTAAATTGAATTCTGACAGCCAAATGAAGCTTAAAGAAGTATTTTCATTGTGAAAATATAAAGAAAATGGGCAATCACCAGAAGGCGTGATGAGCGAATTCATTTGAAGCTTTTCTAAATAACTTTCTCAGTGTGTCTGAAAGCTCAATCTGACACACCCTACTGGAGACACCAGGTAGCTAAAATATATATAATATCTCCAAGGTAATGAAAACACAACACATTGTACTATCATTGTTATTTTTTGTATATGAGACAGATGTAAGTAAGAGATAATTTATTACCTGGCATGTTTTTTAATGGCAATGCCCTCTTCATCAGAGACGTCACATGGTGGCTGGTAGTTGTTGACGTGTGTAGTATTCAAGATCACACTAATCAAGACCAAGATATTTTGAGGACACAGTGTCCCAAGATCAAGATCACTGTGGGTCAAGACCAAGAAGTTTAAAAGTCAACATAGAGCGAAGTTAAGACTGCAGTCATCGAGAACAAATCAAGACTATCTTTGTAATTTCTACTTTTATCATGACTACATACTTATTGATCCATGCAAACTGTGCCTGGGACAAGTCACTGTGGTGGGGGCATGAATCTGATGCAAGTTTAGCAGAACATGGTGGTAATGACGAGTCAGACCGAAAGTCCAAACAAGCGCCAAGCACCAAGACTGGTCCAATGCGCTTGAGTCCAAGACAAGACATAGAAAGCAGTCTCAAGAGTGATCTAAAGACCAAGACCGGTTCAAGTACTACATGCTGCATGCATGTGCAAAAGATTGGAAAGTTCTTCCAAAGTCTACGATATCAGACCACTGCAAACACAATGACCATATAATGGATTGGGACATCCAATCCAAATAATGGATAAAAAAGCAATAGAAAACAGAAAATGAGATGCCCACACAAGGGAACATCTCATTCTTCAACCTTAGGGTTGGTCAGGACTACCATAACTGGGAATATTTCCTAATGTGCATATTTTAGTTGCTAGGAGAAACTGGAGTGCTCGGAGGAAACACACCCAGACACCAAGAGAAACATGCAAACTCCACACAGAAAGGCAATATTTGTTTTATAAAACAGAGTAGTACTTTCTGAATCAACTGCTTAACTTACACAGAGCCATAACTTACCATTAGTCACTGCACTACAGAACCAACTCACATCTGCTTTGTTGAACTATTGTATTTCAATCTTGCATATAAACCGTTCCACACCATTCCAAATATCCCTCCGCGTGCACCAGGGCCCAGCTTCCCGTGATAACATAAAACAAGTCATCTATGAAATGAACTCCTGCAGTGGAAACCTGTAGCTCACGATACAATGTAGAGTGGATTTACAGCGGGACTCGAATGTCCTCCTCACAGCAAGCAGAAAACATCCCCTCAGCCTCAGTCACATACCTGAGGCGCATGCTGATAATGCCTCTACAACTGACATCTCGTACAATTCATTCACCATCTGGGAATCTTCTCTTTTTAATTCAGGCCTCTCCAGATTGCGCTCTAACTTGTCGGGGCGTAAAAATGATTTAATCTGTCAACATGTGGGCGCAAAAAGAACATCAAAGAAATCTCTGAAAAATCACTGCTGTACTGAGATAAGTGAACATGATATGAATACAGAAAAATAACTAGAGCTAGTTTTGATTAGTTTCTATTATACATGCAAATTGTTTACTGGTTTAATTGTAATTTATTTTTGATTACATTAATTGGTTCGAATTATCAACAAAAAACTGAAACTGATGAGTGTGAATAAACGAGAGAAATGGTCTGTTAGAAGTAAATTCTGTATGTAGGATTATTCAGCAAAACACTAAACATTGTTAATCTGACTTTAAAGATAGCATATCATGTAAAAGCAACATTTATGAGCATTAAGCTTTGCTATAGCAGTCTTTCCTTTTCATTAAAGTCAGAAAAAATATTTTGAAACTCAAACCAAGCAGTACATGTAGGGTTGTAAAATGTCACATAGACACTTTTCAAATAAAAACACAAATAACAATCTGCTTGTTACAGTAAAATGTCACTGTGTAGAGATAAAGCTTAACAGTTCTGGAAAAAAATATATATATATTATGCCGTGGCTTTATACCATGGCTCCCAGGCGGCCTGAGGCTTGTGAATGTGGAGTTTGCATGTTCTCCCAAGTCCACGTAGGTTTCCACCAGGTGCTCCAGTTTCTTCTGCCACTAAAAACATGTACAGTACTATCCTCGTCCCTCCAGCAGGACTCCCCTGAAAAAGAAATTCTGATCTCAGCCTGACCTTTCTGGTCAATTAGATAGATAAGATAAATAACAGAAGTCAATCATATAATCTATGTTTAGGGAATCTAAATAACTGACAACAGAAATACTCTATGTAAAACACACCACAAAACTGCACACAGGGAGTCTACACCTTTACATAGGGTAGATCTGCTAAATCCCTGTAACCTCGCTCATTAATCTGAACTCTACATGCTTGGTCTCACAGTCGTGACCTTTACCCTACTCTTGCCTCTTACACAGTGAGCAAACCAATGTACACATATGCCAAAGAAGCATTTTCACCTATTCTTTCATTTTCCTTTAGAACCAAAGTAAAATAACTTGAAAGTTACCTCTAAAATGTCTTAGGTTTTCTCACATTTTAAAAAGTTTACTGTACATGAATCATCAAAAACATGGAGCTGTTCTGCAGTGATCTGGCAACAAAATATAATTGTTTGTAAAACCTTTTCTTTTTATCTTCAGAAGCGCGATATCAAGGGAAACAGTAAACTGCACCAGATTCACTTTTGTTGAATTTAACTGTGCCATTTTTCCATAACGGATAAGAGAGAGAGAGGTGTTGTAGCAGCATGCAGCTTAGAGTCTGTGCTGTGAATATTTGATGAGAGAATGGATCCTCTCCCTGGGTGCCTCCGTACAGTGTGCAGCAGCAGACTGGGTTACTACGCTCTGACTCCCCACAGCGTCTGGACCGAGCCGTGCCGAGCAGTGCCAGCCAGTGAAGGTGATATCTTAGAGTTGCCTTGGTCCTTGTGAAAAGCACACCAGAAAAGTAATGCCGCCCATTCATCACACTGCAGGAACTTAACGCACACCAAATGTGCAAGGTCATCTTTTCACTCAACGCTTTCTGCAGACAAGAGTGGAAAAAATGAGGGGAGGGAATCTAGTTATGTTGAGGATGATCTCTAATGCCTGCATCCATCTACAGGCACGTTTCCACTGGCAGTTTTCCAGGCTCCTGTTGCACTAAAGGAAACCTGCTTTTTTATTTTCTTCATATAACCAACAGTGTTTCAACTTAGATAAACTAAATGAACACAATAGTAACAAAGGAAACAAATGAGAACTTAAAGAATGCCAATGAAAGGCTGGATAGATTATCAATGGACAGAAGATGCAGAGCTGGATATGATAGAAATCTCCCTTAGATTCTGTTAAAGTGGTGCTGTGAGCAGAGGTGGTGCTGGGGTGGAGGAGAGCTGTCACAGAGGAACTATTAAAAAAGGAATGGGAGCTGAGCTAAAACAAGTATTTTGAGTGTTGTTTGGCCTTGGATTGTGGTGCAGAAATGAAGGATGGAGGCGTAGTAACTTTCCAGGTTCAAAATGCTGCTTACTGGGGAACATACAAGCTAATATCAGCTTATCACAAGATCAAGTCAGTACATTTTTATATCTTATTTTCCCCGTATGGTCTCTGCAATCATCAGACTGTGGTGTGAAGCTCTTTGCTAAAGGGCACTGGGAGCCAATAAAAAAATATCTTCTTTCTCAGGGGAATGGGTCTCCGAGGAACCAGTACTGAGCACTCCATAACCTCTGGACTTGGGGTAAATCCTGAGCCGTTCCCACGTCACAGACACTCTCTCTTTGGTAAAATACAAAGTGATCTCATTGAAGTGGCTCAGAAAGTGATGCTAACATTGTGCAGACTCACTGTGCAGAGAGCGCATTAAGCCATTTTAATTATAGGTCAAATGTTAATAAATGTTATCATATAATGTGTTTGTCTAGATTAAAAGACTGCAAGTTTTATCACGCTTTCACATTGAATGTTTCAGCAAGTGTATCTTTTTTCCAGCAGTTCAGTGTCAACATTTGTTCTGCCAGGGCAGGTATGAGGCAAGGGATTGGATGAACCAACTGAGCGAGTAAGTGCCCATCATCGGGTAATTTTATCCAATCATGTTGGTCACATAGTAACACTGGACTGTGGCTGAGGCTCTCAAAACAAAGCATGCTCCACACAGGCTTCTGACTATACTGATTATACTATACTCACGTCTACTGCTCTGGAGGAAAAATGGATTTATCTCAAGAAGACGAGTGCAGCAGCTGCACGAGGTAGGCTTCTGATTTATGTTTTTTTATTTTAGTTTATTTAGTTCTTGTTATTATCATTTCCACATTATGCATTTAATGGATTTGGTTAAAGATTGCATTTAGTTTTATCTGATAACTGAGTTGATAAATACGTTGCTTGCGCTTACTGGCTCTAATGCTGCATTTATTGTTTTATTGTTCATATTGAGTGAAGTATTTCACTGTCTTTTATTCAGGTTTTTTTTTTTTTGGTATTGCTTTCTGTCGACACATTCATTTTATGAAGCATGAACAAAATTGTTATTTTTTATTTAGTTGATTTGGGATTTCTTTCTTTTTCAGTCTTTGTCTTATTTAAATGTTGTTTTTTAATATACACTATAAATACTGTAAGTGTTTGACTATTAATCACTAAACTAATCCTATTCCATACAAAAAGTTTAACAATCACTTCTACCTTACGTGTGAAATGTGTGCGTGCTTGATTGGAAATGTACAGTTGTCATTTTATCCTTTTGCACCAGCTTTCTCTTGTACGGCTTGACATTCCACCTCTCCATTATGTATATCGAGCCCCATCACATACTAAATATTCATCCGTACAATATCACATTAGCACGTGTCCACGAGGAGGTCTGACACTGTAGCCGTGGTGCACGAGTGCTGTGGTAGCCTAAAACCTCAGCTTCTTTTACACCTCTTCAATTATAAAGCACCTGTCGTCTGGTTCTTCTCTGGTACATTTCTTCTTCAATATGTCAATGAAGACTCCAAAGTGACTTGATTTGGGCTAAATGGGTAGGATGTCATGCTGAAAGGTACAACACCACTCCTGTTGCACCTTTTTGTGTTCCTGGCCATTATGCTTAGCTAGTTGTGTTTGCAACAGCATAAAAACTACTTTAAAGACAACATTATGCTTTTCCATATCACCTTCTGGTTGAAAGCCACATATCAACTGACTGTGCCACTAGGTCTTGTGACATTTATAATCCCAAGTCATTATAAAATCAATTATATGCAGAAAATATCTATCAAACCCAAAACATGAATCTCGGAGCAATTGCCAGTTTCAGTCAGAGGTTAAATTAGCATAAATTAGCCGTCGCTGCGCGCTAATGCTTCCCGTGGTTTCTATTTAAAGACAAACTTGTGTTGTTACTTCCAGCAGTTGGATCTAGTGGCTCCTGATTGAACTTGAATGAATCTGGCTCCTCCGGGGTCTTTCACAGGATGTTTTTCTTAGAAGTCCCATGGCATCAGAAAGAGAGGGTGAGGACGCGGCTCCTTTAAGGGTATTTTTAGTCAGCCCGCCAGCGCTGGTCACTAGTGAGGAAAAAAGGGCTGGGTGGCAAGGGAGAGAGAGAGAGAGAGAGGGAGAGAGGAGAGGGAGGAGAGGGAGGGGAGGAAGTAACTTGACCTGCACATCAAGCACAACAGCCAATTACACTCTTCTACTGTTTACAATGTGTAAGTAGCTTGAGGAGAAATAAAATGAATTGTGAGGCTCTGGCCAATTTTAGAATGTGAGTGGTACCTTGACTGCTAATGAGGCGATCTATCAGGAGCCTTGGGTTTAATGTTCAGAAGATCTTGATTCAGAGATTACTGGGAAAATGCCATCCATGTGGTGGCAGCAGTCTGAACAGGGCCCCCTAGACTTACTTTTGTCACACACAATACTTCTGCAGTTCAACCAAAAGACATACTGTAGTTCATCTAGCATGGAGGTCCTGGTCTTTCCTGAGGTATTCTTCCAGTTTTATATTGCTGGAACACCTTAGGGAGGTTTTATCCAACAGGCATCGTTAATAGAAGAGGAGGAGTAGCATCTCTAGTAAAGTTTGTCCTGGTTGAAATAGTTTCTTGGTCTAACTCTGAGGGAACACCTAGCCAACCTATGAACGAAAATTCTTTAGACACCTTGTAATTCCCATCACATTTTTATGTTCATTACCTAAAAGCTCAGGATCATGTAACGCATGCCTTGTTTTTTAGCTATTTCGAAACCAAAGGTAATGCATCACTTTAGATCTCAAACTCAAATGGAGCTGGGGCCAAAATAATTAAAGTCAGAGTTTGTTGAGGGCTACATTTAAAAATACAGGACTATGCTACACTGTATTCAATATAAATGAGCATATTAGGCTATTTAAAGCCTAATATAGCAAATCTTAATATGATAAAGTAAATAAAAGTGGGTAATCAGGGTCCAGCTCTTCTGCCCTGGAACTTTTTGGACAAATTGTAAAGCCATTGTCTATGTTACTTTAGTGGATTTAAGAGGTTTTATAGTCACATCTCAACAATATATTTGATTAGTGGGCCACTATCAATAATCAGAAATCCTTCAGGGGAACACATGAAATCATTTGCTTTAGATACTTTGCATAATCTGACAAAATGTGTTAGAAAAATTTAGAACAGAGTGACTCCATATACAAATATCCTAATTTCTGGATTATAAGCCACTTTAGCTTTGAACTATGCAGTTTATAAGGGCATAAAATTAAAGATTCTCATAGACTTACTATTATAAAGTGCGGCCTATATATGTACTTAATCATTTTTCTTATTTAAATCTAGTGCGTGCGGCTTATATTCAGGTGCACTCAATAGGGCAGAAATTACAGTAATGTGAATAATATATGTCCAAAATAAGTTGAGCAGATGTGAAAAGAAGTGATCAACCACTACAAACAGATTCTTTACATTTCCATGTGACATCCCTCATACAGTATATGTACCTGCTGCTGGTGCACTCTGCCTGCATGCTGCTCGTATGTAAATTTAATGACCCTGGCAAAGTGTAGCTGATCAGGTTACGGGTTCGATTACACGTTGACCCTACTACAGCACACAGAAGCACGAGCAGGTCCTCTCACTCACCTACATGCAGGTAACCACGGCTTCTCCCCTCAGCACCTCCGCCTCAGCCGCCGCAGGCATGCCAGGCAAAAACTGCTTCGATTTTCTCAAAGGTCAACGACAAAGGTACAATTATGACTTTTATGTAATTAAAGCGGACATATGTAACTTTTCTGGTGTGCTGGGGAGGTGCTTGTCCATGGAAATGTTGTATGCTGTATCAAACGGGTCTACATTGCATTCGTTTGTTCCTTTCTTCATAAAGAAAAATGTTCTGGTGACACAATGCTTTCACTTGAGTTTACAAGACTTTATTAGTAATGAATAAACAGTTTATTAAGATTTATTTAGGTTAATGTCTCTCATCTCTAGCCACTTAATTAAGCAGTCCATACACCTGAATCTTTACTGAAAACGTGCATGTTCATATGCATTATGCCAATTTAGGGAATGCAAAATCAAATGTAATCTCTTAACCTTGTACAATAATGTTGTGCCACTATGCTTACAGTAAACTGAGTCACCTTTCCACAGATACGAGCAGTTACTGGATCTGGTGGCACTACAACATTTTTAGACTTTTTCTGTTCAAAAGATAACATGTATTGGTGATTTTAAGTGCCAAATGTGCACGTCATACAAATCAAAGCTATACTCAATACATTTGTTTATTCGTTCTTAAAACGGCCAGATTTATCAAGCATTTGCTCATGTGCAAAAACAGGTTAGGGGAAGCAAAACCTTGGCAGAGATGACATTTTTCTCTCTCACACACACTAAGATGCAGAACTTGAGGTGGAACATATCTATTTTGTTTAGGTTGTTGTATGTGCATCTTCCAATATTAAAGTTTGTCTAAAATGTTCATAATTAACTCAGGAATTGTTTTCATTTTTGCACCTGCAACTTAGCACCTGGCTTGATAAATCAGGCCCAAAACTTTTTACAAAGTTTCATTTCTAAATTTAAAAAGTTTTTAATTGTCGATCTGATCAATGTTGAAATGCATATACTGTGAATTATTATTTGACTTGACAAACATTATGGCTCTCATATTGCTGAAACAACATTTTGGAGCTACTTTAGTATAAATCAAACAACTGTATGTAATGCAGTTAAAGCTAGATTCTAAATATTAAGAGATTAAGGGTGCAATGTGTGACTTATGTTTTTGAAAGCCAGTAAAACCTTTGGAGAAAAGCAGGTGCCAATTTACTGGTCAGATCTGTGAAGAGGTGACCCTCAATCTCAAAATATATCAAATAAAATGTCATAACTGAATAAAAGCAAGTTAGACACAGCAACATAGCAAACATCCCCATGGAGACTAAAAGGTGATGGACATCACTTCAGTTACACACGCATATCAACGCTACATTGGAAAGCTATGGTCTAATGGCTGTAATGTGATGTTGTTAGTGTGACTGAATCTTGAAGTAGTGTTGCCATGTTCGCAAGGCTGAGGATTTGATGGAAGTAACAGGGAAAAACAGCTGACGTGGGAGAAATGTGGCATGCTCGCTCCGCTCCACTGCGTAAGATTAATTAAACCGAGATAAGTGTATGTTTGTGTGTGGCTTTTGTGTTTTTACCTTTGAGAATTCGATGATGTCAACATGTGGAGAGAAGGGAAAAAGAAACATTGGCAAGAGATTTCAAAACAAAAGTGAAATGTGTTAACTATGATTGGCTCTATGTAAAACTTCAATTGATTAAAACAAAAGCATGTCTATAGAGACTATGCAAACCAAAGTAAACACATCTAGAATTTTGTTTTTTACCTGAAGGAGGCTCCTGCGTGACCTTTCAAACTATTGACCATTTTGTATGATCACAGCTTTGAACTAATGGATCAGTGCAGTAGCGTTAGTAGAAATGTCATGTGCAGAAATGTGTTGTGGACAGAATTCAGGAGGTATTTGATCTGTCTGGTGCAGGGGTCAGATAAACTAAACGAGGGGTGATTATGCTAATGACCAGGTAAAGAATCTCTAAAGACAAGAAAGGTCAGGGACAGTTAGGAGGTGGAAAAATGGTCGTCATAGCAAAACAAAACGAAACAAACATCAGAGCTAAATTTGTACTAAAGTTAGATATGGTGTGAATGAGTTCATCTAGTGGTATCTAAAGTAGTCCTGAAAAGCTATTAGTAATGAGTTGCCTTGAGTGATCATCTGTCAGTGTGATGTATGTATATTATCTTACATGACCTTGTGCTCAAGGCTCTTAAAGTTACCTAACCTAACATGTACATTAGGTTGGGTAACAATAACAACATCTAAAAACATCATCATGTTGTCATGCAATAGTTTAAATCAGGGGGCTCAAACTCAAATGGAGCTGGGGCCAAAATAATCAGTCAGATTTGGTCGAGGGCCACATTTTAAAATACAGGACTCACTATGTTGCATTCTGAATAAATAAGCATATTAGGCTATGTAAAGCCTAATGTAGTATTCTAATGTCCACATCTATTGTTTTACATTTTACAGTAATAGTCACAAAAAGTGGGTAACCAGAGACTAACTTTTTCTGTCTTGAACATTTTTGGACAAATTGTAAGTGTATTGTATTCCAGCACATTTTAGAAGATGGTCAAATTTCAACAATATATTTGATTGGTGGGCCACTATTGATATTATATTCAGAAATCATCTTGGGGAGCCACATTAAATTGTTGAGGAAGGCCACATTTGGCCCCCAGACAGCCAGATTGGAACCTCTGGTTTAAATGTACAAAATGATTTTTTTTTTTTTGATGAATTTTGCAGCATATAATTATATATAATATATATATATTATAAATAATATAATAATATATATATATATATATATATATATATATATATATATATATATATATATATATATATATATATATACTTATAATCTACCAGCTGTCAGCACTGCCACATAAAGAATGTAAAAAAGTACTACAAAAGTAATACAACTTTTCATTTCATTTGTGTCAGTGACACAAAATTGAGCCGACAACATATCATTGGAAGTTTTTGCAATACCTTGATTATGTCCTTTACTTCTTCTCACTCCCTTTCATGTGAGCATTATGTCTTTGTGTATACAACAGATTGGAAGCCTAATTGTTTGGTTGATAATATGTTCTGTGAAGTCATGCTCATACTATGCTTGCTTGAAATTATTAATTCATGATTTCTTCCTGTATGGTTTCTGTCAGCAGCTCCATAGAGGTTCACACTAACAAAGACACTGCTCTTCTCAAAAAACAGAAGAAATGTCTGTTGGTCACTATGCTTTCCTCAGATACTCAGCATAGCCTGTTTCTGGTTTTATTCTGCATTTTTCATAGATTTTTTGCAGGTTGACTCCTTATCTGCTAAGATTCTTCTTCAATAGATGTGTAGTGATGCTTGATTTGTTAGAACGTTGTCTGCTTTCAACTGTGGGGCTTTTAGTATCCTTTTACTTCTTTGTTTTGAACCTGCATGATATGCTTCTGTGGTACTTTAGAGGCGGTACACTGCGGCACAAACTCTGCATAAAAAGGCCAGGTCAACCCCCAAAGATCAAACTCAGAGCCTTCTTTTTGTGAGGTGAAAAAGAGAAGAGAAGCGAGGCACTCTGAAGTAGCAGTCATGTGCAGCAGTCACACAGTAATTGATTACAAATATAGATCTAATAAAGTACTACAGAGATTATTAAAGAAAACAGTAGAATACCATCTAGTCCTCCCATCTGTCTCAGCCTCTTACATAACACTGTCTATCGAAAACATGGCTGCTGGACACATTGATGATGTTGGAATTTTTTGATCAGTTGATTTAACATGGACAGTTTAGTTATACTGTAATCACACGCTCCTAACAGATAATCATGTGCATAATAATTACTAGTAAATATAAAAAGTGATACTTTTATGTTGTGAGACAAGCATTGTGTATCAAATCATTAAGAACTTTGCTTAAAAACAACCTTTAACAGAGCATTTAAAATCTATTTTTAGACCCAAACAAAAGGCCGAAGTATCTTTCCATTTGGTATTATGAAACAAAATGATCTTCATAAACAGTAACAGCAGGGGAGATTAACTGGTGGTTTAAGAGCACCTTAAAGTAGCAGACTGTTCTCTGGACTTCCTGTGTGTGTCTGTGTGAGTGTGTGCGTACACGGGTGTGTGTTTCCGCCGCGGCCTGTGTCAGCAGATGGCATGTGTTTGGTGGATTTTTGCCGTCACACTGTGGAGGCACGCATTTATCTGCTTTCAGCTTTACCAAAGAAAGAAAAAGAAATTAAGATTCTCACCAGGGTTGCCAGGTTTTAGGAGAACACGCAACCAGGTCTTTGAAACCTAGCGACTCCTATGATATACTTACACACTTGTTTTGAAAAAATAGCAATAAACAGTGATGTCTCAGTATTGTCAGGTCACGTGTGCCCAATTGTCTAATTTGAGTTAACACATGCAATTAATTTTACATTCTGGATGTTGTATAAAAAAGATAATAAGACCATATTTAAAGAACCAGAACATTCTAGATTTTAAAAGCTTTTGTGAATTTAAAATGCCATACAGACATAGAGTAATTTCAAGAGATTAATCAAGCAGAAAAACAAAAACATCTGACCCCTGAATATGAGATTTCTGCTGCAGACAAAGTGAATCAGCTGGCAACACTGACTCTTAAAACCTTGATGAATTAAAAAGTTTGCACAAAAGTGTTGAAATCTAACACTGTTCTTTCAAAGAGGTGCCACAACAAAATATCACTTTCAAGAATCGTGTAGTTGCAGAGATACAAATCAAGCCAAAAAAGATTATTGTTTGGTAAGTTTTTTTTTTATAATGGTATATTTTCAACCAAGCAGTGACACAGAAAAACACTATTAACATTCACAGTACTAAAAGAAAAAAAAAAAGAGCCTATCAGGAACGTTCCAATAAAATGCAACCCACTACTCAAAACAAGCCAACCTCTTTCCAAATAGTGGCCCAATGTGGCTTTAAAGAGGCAGACTTGGAAACTGTCATTCTCACGATGTTGCTGCTGTTTCTCTCTCTCTCTCTTTGGTGACGTAACAACACGCCGCCCACAGAGCACGCTCACTCACTCGCTCACCCCCACGTGCCTCTCTCACCGCTGCTCAGAATACTAATCATGCTGCTCTGCTGGTGTAGCTGTACTGTGAAGGATGTACTGTGGCTGTGGCCATGGCTAAGGATGGACAAAAAGGAGCTTCTAAAAACATAATCAGTGTTTCTCAAGAGTTTGGTGTTCATGTTATTATTGGTCTAAACTCATATTTTCTTTAGGAATTTTATGTGTAACATTAAAAATGTTCATATGACCTTTGTGCTTTTTTGCTGGCAATTAAAAAGATGGCAATCCTATTAATTGCCATCTTGATTTCACGTGACATGCATATCTTAGAGCCACCTGCAATCAAGATGCTATTGCTGTGAAATGTTTCCCTCTATATCCAGACCGACTGCACTGAATACGTGCGCATGAGCAGCTGATATGAATCAGAAATAACAGAAATAAATCATATTACTCACATCAGATGTGTTTCTATGACACTTTATGAAACTGATGGCCAGAGATCTGATTATTATCAGACGTTTATATGCATTTAAACCAGACACTGCCATATGAAGGAATGAAGCAGAAGTCTGGTCATGAATGAACTGGTGATACAGAGTATACTGTTAACATGTAACATTTAGCTGTAATTTATTGTGTGGAATCTTGTTTATCTAAAAGACAAGTGGATCTATCCCCAATACCTGAGCCTTCTCTCCTGTATACATATGTCTGAGGAGTGTGATTGATTGGAGGAGGTCACAGAATGACAGTCATATTTCCATCAGCCACAATGAATAATGCATCAGCAGTGTTTATTATTCACTGTAATATTACATAATCAAAAATGCTTGGAATATTTCTATATGTACGTATGTCTGAGCAATTATATTTTATATAGAGTATTTGAAATTATCTTCTGTTTGCGTGACTTTTTACAGTGAATTTGAAATGTTATACATCTGTTTATGAACATAGGATATTTTGCAACAATAAAGGTAAGTAAGTAGTGTAGCGTAAGGAACATTAAAAAAAACATTTTGACTAAGGCATCCATATTTTGAATTGTAGTAATCTTGCATTGTCACAGTTGGCTGTTGGTTCTCACTTGTTTGTCTCAGCTGGACAGCTGTGTGTGACAGGACTCTGTTTGTTTGTATCACATCCACTGAACAGGGACAAAAGCCAAAACAGGATGGTGGACACAAAGGACTTGAAAACACAGCACAGGAGAGAAAATAGTAATGCAATCACATCCAGGCTGCTGAAATTAGCATACTAAATAAGTTTGAAATAGAAATTGTTTGTTCAGAGTTTTTTCCTTTTTTTTCTTAGGACATGACAGTTTTTTGTCATATAACAACATTGGGCTTCATTGAGGCTTCACATTGCATATTTTTCACAAATTTATAGCCACGACTGTCCTAGAGTTGCTGCTGCTGCTGGTGCTATTATTTTTTTTAAGTGGCTTCATGACAATTTTGAACCACAAGGCTTTATTTGGAATCTGAATTTCTCGAATAATTGCATGTTAATGAGGACAAGTGAGCGGTGGTAAATGGCTATGGGGGAAACAGGAATTTTCTGAGCATCAACTTTGATTAGGCTAAAATAACGAGAGAACACTGCTTAGCTACAAATATAGAAAACATGATTTATCTTAATACGTCGACTTCAGTTTTTTTCAAAAGAGTTCCAGCATTTTCTTATTGCACTATTGGACAAATAAAAACGTTCTTGTTTTTATCCTATAGCCTATATTGTTAAAACAATGTGTCTGGTGTTCCAAATTACCCTGTTCACTCTGGGTAGGCCTACTGCACTCCTCTGCTCAGCCTATCCTAACACGTGTATTTTACAACCAATAGCCTATTATCGTGGACGCTCCTCTTCAACTGAGTGACATTATGAAACAGATTTACACCACACTCTGTACGTCTGAGGACGCGCCGTTAGAGTAAATCTCCCATTCTTCACTCGTCACACGTGACTACGACGCTACGAATAAATCTGCTTGTCCCCTTTAATTTCAATTTCCGTGCGTGATATATATTGTGATCACCTGTCAGCCCTGGCGCATGCGCAGCGGTGCCAGGGAGGCGGGGAGTTGTGTTCGCGTATAGGGGATGCTTCTTGTGTGCTGCCGCTGCTTCTTCCCCCGCCGTGCCCTCTCCATCCCTCCGGCTGCTCACACACGCACACACACGTAGCAGCGGAAAACGGATGCACTTCGATGGGGGATCGAGAGTCTTACTGCCACGGGATGGGGAGACACGTCCGACCCCGCTGAAGGTAAACCGCGCGGGCCGTGATGCTGTTCTTCTGACTTGTGCGTAAAAGCAGAAGCAGCGACGTTTGACATTGGTGACCGTAGAAGGGTGAAGGATGCTCGGTACAGCGTGATGGATGATGCGCGGGATTTTAGGGGGATTCCTTCGTTTTCTCTGCGTGCCAGGGGTTAAAATCACACCAACTTTATCAGGTGATCGCATCTTTCGATTGTAAACGTTGCTAAAAGGCTTTTCAGTCGTCCGCTGTCATCACAACCACTGCGGACTCGTTTTTTGAAAGATTTTAAGAAACGTGTGCATGAGTGTATAATTTCCACCAACGCGACGTGCGCCTAACACAGAAACATCGTTGTAGGGTTGTCAAAACGCAACATCTACTTTTCCTGATGTTTTTGGACACATTTTGCCTCATACAGCGATTGTATTGCGGGGCCCGGATGCGCCCGCAGTCTCTCCAGAGAGAAAACGCGAGCTAGATTTTCCTTATTTACTCTTATCGTTGCTGTTAAACACGTCCTAGCGGGCTGCGTGCGAATTTTCACTCGCCTACAAGTCACGGTGCCATTTGCGAGGGAAAAAAAGAAACTGGAGAAAGAGAAAACGCGATTGGATGGCGTGGTGCTTATGAGGCGGTGGAGGCGATCATGCGTTCGCAATTTCGATTAAAGTCACGTTTCCATTGGGTTGTAGTGAGGGTTAGTGGGATTTGGTCAGGGGTGATTCGGTTTTGTATCGATTTTTGGAAGAGGAAAGATAGAGCGTAAAGGAGGACTGACTCTGTCCATGGTGCTGAAAGCAACAGTCAAGTAAATCAAGCTCAAAGACTCAATCATTATCGGTTGTCTGGCATGGGAAAAGCAGGCGACCAGGGCTGTGCAAAGACATGTCACCAACGTTTTTTGTGTTGGAAGACATTGTTTTTAGCTCGTTCTAATCCTTGTTTAGCTCATTTTCTTATTGAGTTAGTCCTAGATCTGGTTTGAGTCAGTTTGTTAGGTCGTGTTTTAGTTCACACATGCTATTTGGTCCTAAAATTTTATGTTTTTAGTGTTTATGTGGACTGCAGATGATAGCCCAAACTAGACAGCTGTCAGGTTTATTTCCAGCTTTCAGTTATAGTTTAGTAGGCCTACTATGTTTGGTGTGATAAATGCACGCATAATCCAGGCTAAATGTTTGTTTAGTGCAAATTACACTTGTTACTTTGTCCCAGTTGAGCCCATTTTCAAGCGAATGCAGACTTGATTTGGGCCTGTTATTGTCTGTTATTAGTCCAGATTTAGTTTATTTATAATTTGATTAGTTCATAATTTGGTAGTTCATTAACTCCTCTGCTTGTGCTTGTTGAGAACAAAGTAGTTTCAGGCTTAGGTCTTGTTGGTCCTACTTTTATGTGCAACAAGTTGGGCCTTTAGTCCTGAGGCGGACCTGGGCCCTGTTTTTATTCTTGTTTAGTTGGGCAGCATAACTTATTGCAAATCGCAAAGGCTGCAATTTCATTCACTAACTACAAAATATCATGCAATTTCTTCCATAAAAACTAATCCTGTTGTTTATCGTTTCACCTGAACATATTTAAAATTTTAGCAGAATTTTGTTGTTAAAGCAAAAATCGCAAATTTAATTGAAGTCAATACTGGTCAGAAAGATTGCAAATAGATATTTTACTCAAATCGTGCAGCTGTACTGTTTACTCTCAGTTAGGGCCGCGACAAGTTAATCAATTAATCACCACTAATAGATTATTGCAGTAATCGTTAGCTAATCTAGCAATCGAATAATTATTTAATGACTAAGAGCAGACTACAAACTGTAAAAATTAGTTTTAATTGGGAAACACAAGTTATTTATTTATTTTATAAATTGACATCTTTGGGTCTTTTGTGATCTTATTAACTAAATAATTAATTGAAATGAATGACCAAGTAGTTAAATCCTGATATATATCTGGTTGTTTCC